>CM072524.1:39990082-40172582 GCA_036898135.1 Oncomelania hupensis
ACACTGGTTTAAAAGATCATCTGTGGTGCCACAACGACTTTCAAGTCACGGGATAGGATAGGAATATGATGGGTGTGTTTTAGACTTACAATAGTGTGTGTTTTAAAGGCCTTATTTACAATCTTAAATACTCAAAGTCTGTGACAGACAAAGACCCCTTAAGGCCTCACTCAACACAGCACACTGCACACCCCACTCTAACATGCATGCACTGAAGGACAGAAAATTCGGACAGGGACAGAAAAGGAAAGTGGGGTATGGTGATGCAAGGGCAAGAGGAAGGAATCAAAGCTGTGAGGAGGAAGAGGAATAGAGGGGGAAAGGCTTTGAGGAGAGGCGAGGGTGGATAGGGATTAGGAGGGGGAGCGGAGGGAAAGTGAGGTTCAAAACTCTGGGGAACACATGATGACTTGAACTTCTGCCTCGTTGCATCACTCAGGCAGCACGCGCTGTTGCTGTCACCCCTCTCTAGCCAACCACACTCCTTCCCTTCTCTTTCTGACCAATCAGGGAGGGGAAGGGAGAGCCTGCTTTTCTTGGCTTAGTGGCCGCTTGTCGCCAAGACGAATTTATGCCTTTGTCGCGAAAAGGTAAAAATCATGGAGTAAGGGACGCAACTCAACTTCCGCGGTAGTTCTTACTATTACAAACAGTATTACTTGTCACCCTTAACCTTATTTTTTTTAAAATTTGTCTGAGCAGAGATAATCAGTGTATTCGAAAGTGTTCCGCCATAACTAGATTTACCCTTGACAAGTTTGTCTTCAAACATTTACAACAGATCAGATAAAATAATTTAACGCCTAAATACGTGACTAAACAACACAAACAACTAAAGTCTACATAACAACAAACGACATGAGCAAAACAAAATAAAATAATAACTACAAACTGTAACTGATAAATACACAAACTAGCAAGCAAAAAAAATATGTAACGAAACCAAGAACATCAATGAATAATTTTCTTAAAATACACAAAATAAGCTTACATAAACAAACAACTTTAAAAAATAAAATAATAAAATAAATAATTTTCTCAAAATCACCTCTACCTTATCCTCATTATAACAATTATTTTTAACAAAATGAATATATAAAAAACCAGGAGTGCTGAAAGAACAAAGTTGGTCACCAAATGCAAATAAAAATTGGCTCAGTTGACCTGCAGCTCCCTTTGCTTGGAAGGCACATGCCCCTTTTGTCCCTATCTTCTTTATTTTTAATAGCAGACGATATATGTATATCAAGTGCCACTGAATCATGCACCGTCTCTCCTCATGTGCAAACACATTTCAGATTTATTTTGAGTGAAACAGAACATTCTGGCAGACAATTTTAAAAATACGGTTCAATGGGCCAAGTTGAAAATACTGACTTTCAGCAACTGTCAGTCACTAGATCCGAAGTCCTATATTTTGTGGTCAGTCACATAACAGGCTTCGCAGATTAGGTATTGTAATTGTAAACTATTTTATTTCATTATGTCTTAACGTACTTGTCTTATTGTTGTTTTTCTTACAATTTTTTTATTGGCTCGGTCGGCCGGATTGTCATGTTTAAGTTCTGTCAGTGTGTTTCCTATACTATCCTGTCCCGTAACCCGGAGGTCGTAGATGATCGTTTAACCAGCATACTCCATCTTTCTCTGTCCTCAGCAACCCTGATGGCTTCGCTCAGTGTCAAACCAGTCCATTCTCGAATGTTGTCATCCCACCTCTTTTTCGGTCTCCCTCTTCTTCTACCTCCTTGCACTGTGCCTTGCAGAATGGTCTTTGCAAGGCCTGATGATCTGGTGATGTGGCCATACCATCGGAGTTTCCGTTTCTTCACCACTGTGAGCAGATCATCGTGTTGTCCAATGGCTTGTGTGATGGTCTGTCGGACTTCGTCGTTGGTGATGTGTTGGGTATAGGAAATGCCCAGAAGTCTTCTGTAGCACCTCACCTCCATGCTTTGTATTATTCGTTGTAGATCTGCTGTGAGGGTCCATGCTTCGCAAGCATATAGGAAGATGGAGATGACAAGGCAGCGCAGCAGTCTTACTTTGGAATGTAGACTGATGGTCCTGTCTTTCCAAATGGGTTTCAACCTTGTCAGGGCAGCAGTTGTTTGTGCGATCCTGGAGAGGACTTCCTGTCGGGACCCATTGTCTGATACAATGGCTCCTAAATATTTGAAGCTATGCACTGTGTTGAGGGATTGGCCTTGGACTTTGATGTCCGTGTTGATGCCATTGGTGTTGTTGTTCATCATTTTGGTCTTCTCTGCACTTATTTCCATTCCATAGGCTCTGGAGGTGGGGTGTCAAGCCTCTGCACTAGCTGTTCAAGTTCTTGTTCCTCTCCAGCCAATCCATCAATGTCATCCGCAAAACGAAGATTGGAAATTGCTCTACCCCCAATGCTGAGTGTGCTTTCGTGATCTGCAAGAGCATCTGACATGATGCGCTCTAGGAAGATGTTGAAGAGTGTTGGAGAGAGTAGGCATCCTTGACGCACACCGATTGTTGTTCTGAACCAGTTCCCGATGACGCTGTTATGGAGGACTGCACTGGTAGCCTTGTCATACAGGCTTTTGATGACTTCAATAATTTTAGGGCTGATGTTGTACACTTTCATTGTTGCCCATAGAGCTGCATGCCAGACTCGGTCAAACGCCTTATTTATTTTATTTTTATTTATTTAATAGTTCTTATATAGCGCTTTTCCAGCTTTTGAAGGCTATGAACACATGATATAGATGTTGTTGGTGCTGTAGGTATTTCTCACAGATTATTCTGAGGCTAAAAATCTGTTCAGTGGTATGTTTACTCTGTACTATATTTTATTGTATTAGGCTATGTTCTTGCATGCATTCCATTCCCTTCCATCATTGAGAACCTTTTACTATCTTGTTTAATTATATTGTACTTATGTATATATGTAAGCTTTTCTCTTACCGTTGTGTGTGCGTATGTGTCACATGTTTGTAGTTTATTATCTATATTTGTATTGCTCCATGTTTTATCGTATTGTACAGTCTCTTATTCTGCAAGTACTAGTGTGAAAGTATGCGTGTGAGCATTCTGAGAAGACTTATATCAGTCTGGAATTTTGCTTTATAAAATTAATGGTGAACTATGGTGAGGGGAAGAAAAAAGTAGGCCTACTCACCACGTCAGTATGGTGTTGGTCACTAATGTATACAGCTGCAGCAATGACGCTGGTACTCATCAGCAGTTTGTCTGCCTGAAGCTGACTCACTCGCTTCCTGAAACACACTCAATTATCAACAATAAGGATTTTATTAACAATCCAGAGTTCATATTCTTATTCTCTTCATTGTTTTTCTACAGTGCTTTACCAGCTGAAGCCAGCTGAAACAGGAACTGGGATGCAACAGACCGCTGAACTCGACTGACGGACCGACATTCGGCTTATTCTTATTCCCGACAATATCAAATTAGGCATTATCCCTAAATAAACCGAAAGTAGGTTGCTTCCCCTGAAATGCGGTTACACAATACATGTTGACAGCATAAACCGAAAGTAGGTAAAGTAGGTCAATGAGAGTTGCTTCATCTGAAAAGCGGTCAAAATACATGTTGACAGCTATTTAGGAAGTACTCCTATTGCTTCATAATCCACTAAAAAAATAAGCATTAACACGTAATTTAATTTCCCCATCGAATATTGCAGTTGATTTTTTCTTTTTGGTACCATTTATGTAACACTGCCACAGTGGCCCCGAGTGCACTTTGGAAGTCAAAATCGTCATCATCAATAATCCAAGATTATCATCATCATCAATGATCATCATTACCATCATCATCTTCACTGTATATTTATCATTACAATAGTTATACCTGCTGCTGACAGACAGTTGAGAGTTGACTGCCGTGTTCAAAAGGGCGTGGTAAATATTGTGGCAGCGGATGTGTAGAACAGTCAACAGCTTGACTGAGACTGACTGATACACGGCCACAGGCAGCTCTAGTTGTACTGTGTTGTGTGCTGAAATAAATAATTATATATATTAATAATTAGGTAATTCATTAATTAATACATGTTGGGTCGAAAATAAATAAATAAATAGATGTTCGCATTTTGGATTTGGGGAATTTACTAGTCACCCATAGGGGCACAAATTCAGGATGCCTTTTCAGAAAAAATGTAATTAATTAAAACCAAACACAATTACCTAGCACTTGCAGAAGAGTCTCAACATAGTCAAGGGGAGACAAGAGGCGCACTCTGAAACCCAGTGTCTTGAGAATGCGCAACTCTGACTGCAGAATGCTGTTTGGAGTGTAGTTCTGACCCAGCTCCAACAGAAAGTAACGCGCCTTGGATACCGATATCACCTGCCAAACACAATGTCAACACGTTTAGTGATTCACAATCGGGTTGCCATGCATGGTAACACAGTTGATAGGATGCTAGTTTCCTATGCAGAAGGTCGCAGGTTCAAAAACTATGGGATGAACTTACATGATTTATTTAACAACAACAACAATAATAATAATAATAATAATAATAATAATAATAATAATAAACATGAGCTCATAGCACTTTACAAAGCAAAAAAAAAAACACAAAAAAAAACAAAGAAAAACAAAAAAACATAAAATCCCACATCAGAATACACACACACACACACACATGATGGTATTTGTATGTACGAAGGATAAAGATACAAGACTTTTCAGGACATTGGGTACTCTGGTTTCCTTCCTCCCTTCAATAATGCTATTGGATGCAGCCAATCTACATTTCAAAAATAACTAGAAGGGTAAAGCCCAAATGACTCACATGTTCCTCGTGCAACTTGCAATATTTAACATGAAAATGATTGACCAGAAAAAAACAAAATGAAACGGTGGTAATGTTGCCTTAATGTACATCTGAATGAAGGAAGATTGGTAAACGATCTAATGTTCAAATAAAGAGAGTTCCAGATTACAGGTCCTGAGACTGCCAAACAGTAAACTATTCTTAGAGAGAGAGAGAGGGAGAGAAAGAGAGAGAGTGCATGAGGACATGTGTGAATAAATTTAAAAGTATTCATATTAATTAATTCAGAAAGCTAATATAAAATAAGATAAAATGAAAATCAAATCAAATCAAATCAAATCAAACCCAAAAAAATCTGAGTAGTTTCAAAGATTTTAAATGGTTACCTTGTCAGTAAATTCAATTAATAATACCAGGTATAAAACACAGTTCTTCATAACTTGCCTGTACATAAATAAATAAATATTTAAAAAAAAACTAAATAAATAAAGAAAGAAAGAAATACAAAACAATGTGCCATATGTCACACTACCAAACTGTGCCACAGTCCTACAATGCACCCGCACAGTCCTATAAGCACCAAGTATCTATCTATCTATCTACAACGCACCATGAACTTGTTACCTTGTAATGAGAGTTGAGCTTACTGGCAATTTGGCAGCATGAAACAACGCGAAGAGAGAGCTGCTTCTGCACTCTCTCCAGGATTTCTTGCCACTCTGCCGGTTTGTGGCTGGGAAGGGACTCACTGTGGACCACATGATTGTACAGCTCCTCCACATGTTTCTGCATAAACCTGCATAGTCAATAATAGCTGACCAAGAAATCAAATGTGTGAATGATTTCATGACTGAGTAACTGATCAGCTGACCAACTGATTGCGACAAGGACTGGACTCTGCGTTGACCACAAAGCTGTATACCTACAGTTTTTTCCAAACGTTTTAGTGCATTAATTTAAAGTGCGTCGGACGTCGAGATAAGAATTATGCAAAAACTTGTGCGGTGAAAGGAATAAAATTGTTTCCCACAACAGTTGTACTAAAGAAAAAGTGAACATCATAGTGGTAAAAAGGGAAGAGAAGAAACCAACCTGTCAAAAAGTTCAATGGCAGAGAACTTGACCTGATATGGCAGCTTGAGCTTGTCACATACATGGAACAAAAAGTTGGCAGCAATGCCCTGCTGAAAAAGACCCTATAACATTGGAAAATTGTTGTTACTTCACCTGAATAAATTTACACAAAAATGAATGAGCATGCAAATGAATGGTTCATTTTTGGAAAAAGATGGGTACTTAGGTAGAGGGCCAACACAAATACACACCGATTGGAAAGCTCAGAACATTGGCTGTTTAACATTCATAAGTTAGGTATAACAATCCTTTTCATTGACGAGTGGCTACAAGCCCCCTGTCCCCACCCAATCCATGTGCCTGCAAAGCCGATTTATGCGCCAAATATAGACAAAAGGGACTCAATACTGCGCACTCATACATTAAAAAAAATTAAATTAACATGATTCAATTGCCTCCCTCTTGCTTTTTCACTCTCTCATTAAGACTAACAAAATTTAAAAAAAAAAGAAATATTATAAATTAAAAAAAAACAAATAGAATATATGTGTATAAGATTATTGTAACTTTCAGAAATATTTAAGTGTTACCCCAATTATTTCTAATGGTGTTCAACCTTCTTGCTGTACATTATGTAGACAACGCAGTCCTTCTTCCCTCGAACCATCAGCACATGGAACAGCCTTCCAACCCAAGTGATTCTGAACCTCACCCTGGAAGGCTTCAAATCACAGACATAGCCCTCCCCTGCCCTCTCCCCACATCTTACTTGTATCAACCCCCTCGTTACACCCCCTACAAATCCCTTTGGGCTGATCATCTATAACTTAATTTAAACCTCCCTAAAGTATAGTTGCAGAATCTTCAAGAGGCTAAAGGCAGCAGCCCTATGGAAAGAAGAAGGAGAAGCTAGAATTTTTGTAAAGTTTTACAATTGCAAGCCAGATTTACCTGACAATTAGTAGTAACTCGGTGCAATTTCCTCTCGCCAGCGAAATGGTTAAAACACACATGTGTGCTATAAAAATTATGTATTAACTATTATAATTTATTTATTTATGTATTATGTATTATTTTACAATTGCAAGCCAGATTTACCTGACAATTAGTAGTAATTCCGTGCAATTTCCTCTCGCCAGTGAAAGGGTTAAAACACACATGTGTGCTATAAAAAGTATGTATTATAATTTATTTATTTATGTATTATGTATTATAATTTATTTATCTTATCTTATTTATATTTATTTATTTATTATCACTATTAAATTTTACTCTAAAGCAGCAATAATAAATGTACGTTAAATTTAAAAGTCTCATCTAACTTTTTAAACACCATGGCATTGGCGGTGCATCAGAATTGTCATGCCACTACCACCATTGGCAACACACGGCCATAATTTTAAGCTATTCCTTATCAATACTAATAGCAATCACACGTGCGACACGCAGCGGCATACTACGGCAGATCACAAAACTTCAGTTCTCACATTCTGAACAACTACCAAAAGTGTAGAGGTTGTTGCTTCTCTTTTGCTTACCTGTTTGTCTGTGGCGCTCTGAACATTACAAGCATTCTGTGAAGCGAGCGCAATCAGAGATTCTTGCAAAATATGAGGGAAATCACGGCATGGCGGACTGTTGAAAACAGGCTCTTCGGGCGTCCCAAAGATGCCGCGGTGGCTTTTGTCTGGCTTGTGGACAGCCATTCATGGATAACTGACGTGTCAGTTCTTGTCAATGATTTTACAAGTTCAGTTTGTTTTCATTCAAAAGTCGGTAAAATTCCTCGCAATCATGTCGTCCCACCTTTCCATTGCACTGACTTTCGTTTTCGCTGGAGCAATTATTATTTGCGAACACGGGCTACATAATTATAAAAAGGTTCAAAACAATAAATGTCCTCTGTTGTTATTTACGATGTACTATTACAACTAATTATAACAATATATAAGCACAGTATTTGGGGAAACCCTCCCAAAATAACAAACAAACAGATCTAAATTTTTGCCCACTGACTTTCATTAATAACGACTCCCTCAATCAATCATGCTCGGTAACTCAAACAATAATATAAGCATAAACTTATTTAGTTATTATATTATATTATATTATATTTAGTTATTATATTATATTATATTATATTATATTATATTATATTATATTATATTATATTATATTAAAAATCTTAATGATAAAAATAATTAAATCTAATAAATGGAAACGTTCCCTTAATCCTTTGCCTACCCTCATCCCCTCATCCCCCTTCCCCTCCCCCCCCACCTAAATTAATTCACATTGTATTTTTTTTTTTTAAAGGGTTTGCTTTTTTGACAACCGGCAGCCCAGGAATAGCCTGCGGCCCTTGATTTTTGTGTATCCAAGGGGTTTTCCAAGGGGTTTGCCGCGAAAATTTAGTCTTACATACGCAACGTTAATTACTTCAGTAATGGGGTGGCTAGTACCTAAGAGAGCCCCTGCGGGATGGTGCGTTTGACCTCCTGCCTGACCTCCGTGGATCGCCTAGATCGGGTATAGATGAGTGGGTTGGTGAGGCTGTTGATGACGACGCAACACGCTAATGGCGATCAGCCCCGCGAACGCATCCCACAACCGTCAACAGCAAAGAAGGTAGGCTACTGCGTAGTAGATATTCTTTGTCAACAGTAGCAAGGGCTAGAAACAACACGTACAGCGAGGTGCACAGCATGACGAACGGCGCCACGACCGGATGACATCACTGTCGCCTTCCTGTTCATAAAAGCCGACGTCATCTCCCAGTCGTTACCCGTAAAGGAGGTGCGAACGATGTGGCTAATGTGCTTGAACGTTGTGTGAAAATTACCGCACCATCAGCCTCATCAGCCATCCCAGAAAGGTCCTCCTGAAAATAATACTCAAAAGGTTGAAACCCCAAGCTGAACCAATCATAGCTGAATAACAAACAGGATTCAGGGCAGGGCAAAGTACCACTGAACAGATTTTCAACCTCAGAATAATCTGCGAGAAATACCTACAGCACCAATAGCATCTATAACATGTGTTTGTAGACTTCAAAAAAGCGTTTGACCGGGTCTGGCATGCAGCTCTGTGGGCAACAATGCATGAGAGTGTACAACATCAGCCTAACATATATATTGACGTCATCAAAAGCCTGTATGACAAGGCTACCAGTGCAGTCCTCCACAATAGCGCCATCGGTGACTGGTTCAGAACAACAATCGGTGTGCGTCAAGAATGCCTACTCTCTCCCATACTCTTCAACATCTTCCTAGAGCGCACCAAGTCAAATGCCCTTGCAGATCACGAAGTCACAGGGGGGTGGAGGGTGGGGGGGGTGGAGGTAGAGCAATCTCCAACCTCCGTTTTGCGGATGACATTGATGGATTGGATGGAGAGGAACAAGAACTTGAACAGCTGATACAGCGGCTTGACACCACCTCCAGAGCCTATGGAATGTAAATAAGTGCAGAGAAAACCAAAATGATTACCAACAACACCAATAGCATCAACACGGACATCAAAGTCCATGACCAATCCCTCAACACAGTGCATAGTTTCAAATAAAACTGTAGATAATAGTCACACGACACCGAAGCGTATAGGCGACTACTGGTCACATTATTCTGACACCAGCGAACCAGTTGATGGTAAGGGGAAAATAATATGGTCACACATTGGCCAATCCGGGATTCGAACCAGGTACCTTTCGGTTACTAGTAAGACGCTCTACCAACTGAGCTACTCGGTCCCTCTAGCTTCAAATATATAATTAGGAGCCCTTGAAGCCCTCTCCAGGGTCGCACAAATTGCTGCCCTGCCAAGGTTGAAGCCCATTTGGAAAGACAGAGCCATATCAGTCTAAACTCCAAGGTAAATAAGGCTGCTGCGCTCCCTTGTTATTCCCATCTTTTTATTCGTTTGCGAAACATGGGCCCTCAAACATATCAACAAGAAGTGGGAATTTTGTCAAAATAAGTCTAACGACCTCAGGAATCGTCGTCATTGGTGGGTGGTGTTCGTAAATGACGTCATCCATCATGTTGCATGCTTGTGGGTTGTTGTTGTTGTAGTTGTTGTTGTTGTTTTAAAGAAAACCTTATGAATAATCTTAATTTTATAATGCACACATTCTAATATGTTGATGTTTACATAATTAAATTAATTTTAAAAACCTCATCTTGAATAGTGGTAACCACAAAATGTTTGCAAATGACGTTCGTTTATGTCCTAAAAGCACACTTTTTTTTATCTGTCAGCTAAAATGTCAAGTTTTAATTTTTTTTAAATCATAACAATAATATTATGGAACTTAGTTTCTGGTACAAAGAAACTAATTCTGTATTTGATGAGAACAAATGATTTCTTTTCAGTTCAGCTGTTATTTAAGGCTCAGATCGTATGTAACCACACCCATTCATCAATATTACAACAATGTTTTGTTGGAAGCTTATTCGTGGATTTCATTTCTGTAACCTGCTTCTGACCCACATAGTAAAACGTTGCTCATTATTGGACTTACCAAATAAAACACATCTTAAAGTGAGTCAGATGCCATTTCGCCCAAAACTTTGGTGGCATGACATTAGAAGAGTTTATGCACATTAATGCAGCTAAAGCTTAATTTTAAAGCACAAAAGTACATAAAAACACGTTTGCAGCTTTTCTCTGGCCTTGCCGAAGTTTAACGCAAATCACCCCAGAAACACTCGAGTGTGCATTGCGTCATATAGACTGATTTATCAGTGTAGACACTGTGTTATATGACCAACAACGCGTGTGGGGAACGAGTGGGTACGTTTGTGTGTGTGTGTGTGTGCATTTGTGTATGCGTGTGTATGTGTAATACTCTACCGCTGTGTCTAACTCCATGCGCCTATGCTAGTTAGTGATATACAGTCATGACGACGATTAACAAGCGATCTAGCTCCTGATTACAGAAGATATTTTAGAATGAGTGGGCAAAACGTTTATAATCAACTTTTGCAAATATCAGATTTTTTTTTAAAAAGTATAACTATAAGCATTTTGTATTCATCTCGTAGAGTGAATCAGATATTGAATAAGTGCAGTCGCATTCTGATCAAATCATCATATGACCTTTACATTAAGAAGCCGCAAATGTACGCTTTTAGCACCGAGAAGCTAGATGCTAATTGTATAATTGTCTGCTGTGGTCTTACAGAAATTCATGTCTCATAAGCGGGTTGGGGTTCATAAAGCAGGCAGAGTAGCTAATAAAAAAAAATCATATTTGATTTGGAACCATCACCTCTAGAGGCTCTATTAGATGGAAAGTGCGCTACACAAGATCAAGAACAATTATTTAAAGTGCGCCTGAGATCGACATCAAAATATTGCGCCCCCAAAAAAACCTATATGCCTCATTCACGCTAAGAGATGACTACAGTATATGCTTACAGTCTATATTAATCCCCTTTTTTTTGGCGTCCTAATATTCAGGAAACTTCGATCATTCTAAAGGTCGCCTGTTATAGACACTGGATGACTTACTTCCTTTAAATTCCCGACTGAATGAACATTGAGGTTTAACGTCTACAGCCACCATTGGCGATATGGCAGACGGGGATAACCATCCCAGGGAGGAGGGAGCAGGGACCTGAATCAACACTGAACCACCACAGCAATCACACTGATAAGATGGTCAGTAAAAATGGCCACTTTTTATCTTGCCCATCACGGGATTCCAACTTGGGTTCATCGGTTTGCCAGGCGGACGCTGTACCACTGAGCTACGGCGGTGGGTGTTAAAATACCTGTACAGGCGTCAACAACTTGGCAGTTCCTGGTTCTGATTCAACACTACCAGCCTGTGTTGGCGGTGGGTCTTAAAATACCTGTACAGGCGTCAACAACTTAATTGGCAGTTCCTGGTTCTGATTCAACACTACCAGCCTGTGTTGGAGAACCTTTGCTGTTTCTATGCGACAGGGTCTTGGCCGGGGTGTATCGGGTGCCGCGTAATGGCTGTATAGTATGAAACTCGCGAGGTGACGACTTTATATACGTTTACCGAATGCCTTAGGAGTAAAAATTAACGTCCCCGGACACAGTGAGCGTATAGGGAATGCCTTTTCTTTCTTTAGGTAGATTACCGTCCCCGGACACATCAGCGTATAGGGGACTTGGATGTAGGATATCCAGTTGAGATAAGAAGTCATGATGGCTGAGGGTAAGTCAAATGTAGAGGAGCGCGATGCGCAGCTACAACATCCAGAGGAGAAGAGTGCTGAATCAGAAGGGAACAGCAACAAGGACTGGGAGGAATGAGGGTGCCAAAGGCCGGAGTAGGTAGACCAGGAGGGGTCGGAAGAGCAAGGCCATAGGATAAAAGGTATAAGGATCGGGTATTTATCTAATTCCAAAAAAAAAAGGGTGCTAATTTTTCTAAGGACAGACCAGGTCTGCCAGGCTATGGCCGGTGCCGAGTCGGGTCAACTTTACAAAAATTTATAAAACTAACAGTATAATACATTTATTGTTAAAAAGACCACAAGTGGTTGGTGTGAGTACCTATGTACAAGGGGGGAATGCCTTACGCTGACCGAATGCCTTTATATGCTGACCGAATGCTTGACCGAGCAAGTGATGACTCATGCTCCGCTCCTTTACACAATGTGCAACAGTTCTACAACCAGTCAATTTCTACTACAATAGATTGCATGTGCCATTCTTCCATTTAGTACGTGGCAAACACAACACAAATTTCCACCAACCATTACAAACTTTATTTCCAGTTTTATACAAACCACAATAAATATCAAAATAAAATAAAGAGGCTGCTGTGACATTTTTTTTTGTATTGTTACAAATATAATTATTGTAGAAAACACAATGGCCTACAAAATCCAGTCACATTTTCATTACATAATTTTCATTATATTGATAATTATGATAGTTAGTCATCGTTTTATAGGGTCCAGCCGACTGCAAAGAACCGAATCAGGACAACAACTTGGCTGAAAGAGGGCTCACCCCTAATCTGTATAAAAGATCTGCTGAAACAACTCTAATGGTAAACACGGAAGGCACACTCCACCAGCCTGCCACTTTACAATAAAGGCATCCCAAGCACGGGACACTGAGGCTATACTCTAATTCATCGATCCCCTGTATACAAAAACAGAATATAAACATCATTATAAAATCTTAACAAAACGCATATATATAAAATGCCTACATTGCTAAATAATAATACCATAGAAAACCCCAGTGACCATTCGGCAGAAAGCGTCCAAAATCCCCAAGCTGACCCAACAGTCCCCATACACAAATGAGGATTGATTGATTGATTTGATTGATTTATTGTTGCTTTAGGTCCAGCGGACTCTTCCGAGCCAAATCAGGACCGGACAACCCCCGATCCGCATAAAAGATCTGCTGAAACAACCCCAGTGGGAAAATTGAATGCCCTCCACCGGCCAGTCACTTTACAATAAAGACATCCCACGCGGGGGACGGCTGAGGGTTGACCTCAACTACGCGAACCCCCGGTTACAAAAACAAAATAGAATACAAACATCATTATAAATCATCAACAAAATACATACATATAAAATGCCTATAGTGCTAAATAGTACAATCATAGGAAGCCCTAGTGACCACCCGGCAGAAAGCGTCCAACACTCCCAAGCTGATCCAACAGTCTTGTCCAGGAAGAGTTTTCAAGAAAAAAGGTAGGTCATTGATCTAGCGAAGAAGAAGATAGTATAGCAGAGTGAAGGACAGAGCAGGAATAGGAAAGAGTAAATGAGGAAGACAGCGACAGTGGGAATTTAAAGCACTAAATTTCCATAAAGTGGGGATACTATTTATACTGAAAACCCCCGGCACTCCAACGGGGGTACTGTTGCCTCAGTGAATCTGTCTTGCCTATAAAGGAAAGACAGGTTTTCAACTGTGGCTTTCACTGTTCCCTTTATAGGTTTGAACAATGTTTTGGGAGAGTTTTCAAGAAAAAGATAGGTGACTGGTCTAACAAAGATAGTAGATTGATAGAACAGATTAGGAATGAGAAAGAATACATCAGAATGACAGCAACAATGGTAATTTAAAGCACTAAATTTCCACAGTGGGGATACTATTAAACAGAAACCTCCGGCACCCCCACGGATGATTATTTGTATATATTAATTCGCTATAATTATTATAATGATTATTTCAAGAGCATGGCATTACATAAAGCCTCCAGAAAGGCAAGTAGTATGAAAGCACCAACATTTCAAAGTCCAAAACTACATTTGCACCAAAATATGCTTGTAGAACAAAGTACTTTTGCACTTAATATTAACATGAATACATTTATACCGTAATTTAACCGAACAGAACATTTGAATGACCTCCTTCCTAAAATGAGTATGAGATAATTATTAGTTAGCAAAACTGAAATATTTACATAAAAACTGCCAAGCAAAATCCTGTGCCCTTGCTCTATAATCTACTAAACTCAAAACCAAACATTTGAACGAAATGCATGATAATGTAAGTATGTGACATTTACGCACTTTCTAAATTTTTTTCTTAAAAAAGTAGATTTACACCTAATGTGCTCAACTCTACAAGTATATTAACACTAAATTGTCTATCATATTTTGGTGCATATACACCAAAATAGATTTGAATTATCAGATGAACCAATGGATATAACAACCCTGGTTTAAAGAAACAAGCCTAACATGTAAAAATAACACCACACTAATTTATAAACTCCTACTTCTAATGTATTCTCAGTTTAAAACACAAAGTCAAACGTTTTGCAACAAAATTTAGTTGTAGTTATTCATCGCTTACAGGGTCCAATGGACTGCAAAGAATCGAATCAGGAACATAAAATCAAGACCAAAACTTCGCTGAAAGAGGACTCTCCCCTGATCTGCATAAAAGATCTGCCGAAACAACCCTAGTGGTAACACTGCAGGCACTCCACCAGCCGGTCACTTTACAATAAAGACATCCCGCGCAGGGGATGCTAAGGCTATACTCTAATTTATCGAACTCTGTTTATATAAAACAAAATAAAATACAAACATCGTTATAAAATATCAACTAAACACATACATATAAAGTGCCTACATTGCCAAATAATAACATAGGAAGCCCCAATGACCATTTGGCAGAAAGCGTACAATATTTGCAAGCTGATCCAACAGACCTCACACACAAATGAGAAGTTTTGTCCCGGAAGAGTTTTCAAGAAAAAATGCAGGTGACTGGTCTAGCGAAGAAAAAGTTAGTATAGTAGATTGATAGAACATGGTAGGAATGAGAAATAACAGGAGAACGATAGCTACAGTGGGAATTTAAAGCACTAAATTTCCAGAAAGTGGGGATACTAGTTATACTGAAACCCATGGCACTCCCACAGGGGGTTCAACAAAATGCTTATTTTACAAAGGCTTACTTTACATCCTATAATTATTAGCAATGAACTCCCACAGCTAATGTATTCTCTCAATTTAAAACGCAAAGACAAAAAGTTTGCAAATAATGCTCAAGTTACATCCCATTATGATTAGCTATGATTGCTTCCTATCCTATCCTATCCTGTCCCGTAACTTGGAGGTCGTAGGGGCACCAAATGATCGTTTAACCAGCATACTCCATCTTTCTCTGTCCTCAGCAGCCCTGATGGCTTTGCTCATTGCGTGCCTACCTTAAAAACATTTTGACAGTACTCCAAGCAACTCAAAACCAGATTTTAGAAGCTTTGACCAGATTTTTGCATAACGGACTTTTGTCTTCTAGTAACACATTAATATTGACAATGCACACAAAGTGCACTGAAATACATATAGAAATGCATGCTTACTACGCAAATGATATTACAAAGTATAAAAATGTAAGGACTAGTGAAGAGTTCTGGTCAATGTTTTGCAGAACAGAAGAGGGCAAAATAACTTTGACATAAGCAACACATCACACATACTTCGGTTACAATGTATGCAGGTATTCAGCACCAGTGGCTTTTTTGTCTGCATCTGTAAAAAGGATTATGATGGATGTATTGCCTTTAACAGCATCTTCAAACTTTTCACGTGATTTTGAAGATATGCGCTTTTGCAGTCGTTGCGACCGCCATGTGCAAAGGTGATTTTGCCCAAAGTGCATCTCGCAAACTCTGACCCCTTCGAAGATGTAGTCAGACAAGACCACTTTTCGTTGTTTGATTGATTGTTGCTTTAGGTCCAGCGGACTCTTCCGAGCCAAATCAGGACCGGACAACCCCCGATCCGCATAAAAGATCTGCTGAAACAACCCTAGTGGGAAAATTGAATGCCCTCCACCGGCCAGTCACTTTACAATAAAGACATCCCACGCAGGGGACGGCTGAGGCTTTACCCCAACTACTCGAACCCCCGGTTACAAAAACAAAATAGAATACAAACATCATTATAAATTATCAACAAAACATATACATATAAAATGCCTATATTGCTAACTAATAACATCATAGGAAGCCCTAGTGACCACCCAGCAGAAAGCGTCCAACACTCCCAAGCTGATCCAACAGACCTCATACACAAACAAGGAGTCTTGTCCAGGAAGAGTTTTCAAGAAAAAAGGTAGGTCATTGATCTAGCGAAGAAGAAGATAGTATAGCAGAGTGATAGGACAGAGCAGGAATGGGAAAGAGCAAATGAAGAAGACAGCGACAGTGGGAATTTAAAGCACTAAATTTCCAGAAAGTGGGGATACTATTTATACTGAAACCCCCGGCACTCCAACGGGGGTACTGTTGCCGCAGTGAATCGGTCTTGCCTACAAAGGAAAGACAGGTTTTCAACTGGGGCTTTCACTTTTCCCTTTATAGGTTTGAACAATCTACAGTGGCAAGAACTTTTCGTTGTAGACTTTCAAGAAAGCTTTATTTCTGGCCTGCTGTTTAGCTTTTGGTTCCTCTGTATTTGGATGGGAAAAACGGCCTGCATCACGGCTTCGCTTTTCTCCCACTAGTACACAACACCGAGCAGAACGGAGGAAACCCGAACACAAGTGGGGCGAACTTCCGATATGTGCGCATTCGCCATGTCGGTAAATGGAAGTAACTACACTACACTTCTTTTAATCGGAAGAAGAAAAAAATAAAAACAAATAAATAAAACTTGACCGTATTTTTAACGAGCTGACCAGACGATCGTACTCCAAGGCTAAATTGCATACGAATACGGCGAACGAACGAACGGTAGGCAAGTCTGTTACCACTAATAAGCTTCAATATGAATTTCTTACTGAAGTAATCTCTGGATTCCACTTCTAACTGGCATTACACACTCTAAGGTCTTCCCGGCAGCTACTATCATTCTCCATAGGCTCTCGATTCTACCAGGATCTCTCATTTTTCTTGGTTAAGCAGTAACAAGAGATAGATCCTGTCTTGAGCAGACCTTTGAGCTAGAAAAGCGCTATTTAAGAAAACAATATAATAATCACTAGTTCCTTATTACTCTAGTATTAAACTAGTGTATACTATAATTCACAATCTCTCAATGAAAAATGTTAATGATTTTCTCCCCTCTGTACAATGATAAAACAAAAGCACACAAGCAGTATTAAATCAAGAGACTTTTCAGGATTAGTTCTATTTCATATAGGATATGATACAAGCCTGATAAATCTCTTATACTCATTCCAACAACAATAGCAATCACATTTTTTAAAAATAATCATTTAACAAAATAAATACAAATTACCACACACACCCACCCACACACATTTAAGCATGAAACATACTTTTCAAACAGAAATCAATTAGTCACAAAATTAGTATTTTATCATGCACATACAATAATCACCATACAATACATGCATGCATTTATCTTTATTTGTTTAACTTGATATGAAAACATGTACATACTTTTGGACAATCAATCAAATCAATCAATCAATCAATCAAATATACCATTTATCACCATGATGCACCAAAGCATTCCACCCTGCAAACACTAAAACTGGTCACAGGTAAAATGCATGAATATTCATACAGTTGATACAAACATTTATAAGATAACTTCGGAACATGATACCTAAATGTTGGCTAAATATAATAAAGCTTTTACAGTTTAAAATACAAAGCGTAGTTTGACAGACAGTAGAGAGCATTATCAAATCAACAAACATCAGATATCACTGGAAATCTTTCCATTTGGTCATGTACATTTTTCAAAGACCTTCCATTTGGTCACATAAAACTTATAAAACAAAATAAACAAACCCAACACAAAAGAATTAAATAGTAATAAGTCCTTCTCCATTTTGGTTTTGTCTTTGTATAAATAAAATGTAATAAAACATTCTTCTTTCTTTTTCTTTAAAAGAACTAGTATATCTGGGTCATAATGAATAAAAATTATCCAGTATTGAAACAATATTATTTTATAACATAATAACACATGCACAACTAACCCAATTTTTTGTTAAAAAAAATTTTCAATTTAAATTTAATTTATATTACTTTCTTTCTTCTTCTTATTTTTTATTTTATTAAAGTTCTATTTTTTATTTATTTATATTTTTAAAAACCACTTTATTGTCTTATTGTTTTGATGAGAAAGAGGCATTAAAGCAACTGAACTGAACTGAACTGAAATAACCCAACTAGGTTAAATTTATATAAAATCAGTTCTACATAGATTGTAAAATGGTAACATTTAAAAATGAACATGCGGTTCTCACAAAATGTTTTCCACCATATCTGTAACATACCTGAGTCACATGTATGCAAACATTGCCAGCAAGAAGCAAAGCTAATGTGGGTTAATAGTATAAATCAATTCATCTGTGATAAATTAAGCGTTCAAATATAATTATCCTATTGTGCGACGTTTTCTTTACACAGATAAAATTGTATATAAGCTTCTTTTTTTTCTACACCATTGAAAGTTTACTCCTTTGGATGAGAGTATAAACCGAGGTCTAGTCTGTGTCGCATACATTCCATCATAACTGACTTTAAAGATCCTGACGCTCATGTCCTAGACGGGCGAGTGCCGGTGACAAGAACAAACCCAGCATGCACCTAGGTCCTTCTCCCCCATCCCTGGCTGCCCAGGATTGTGCTCAGTTGTCCGGGCGTCAAACCATGCGCCCAAAGGCTGCGGGTGGGCGTCTCGGGCGGCTTGAGTTAGATCCTGTATCGGCCAGCGCCTTGAGCAGCTCTTGAGCTGGAAAAGCGCTATATAAGAACGATTAAATAAAAATAAATAAATAAATTACTTTAACATTTTAAAAAAATGTCCTGCAATCGTCCACTGCAGGTCCTTTAATGGCATTAGTTTGTCTCAATTCAATGGTATGAGATCCATCATACTTTGTATCACCTCAAAACAAATTAACCATACATTTGTTCGTTCGTTAGCTTGACTGGTAGTTAGATCCATTATACTTTTACCATCTTTAAAACTAAAATGAAGCAATACATTTTGTTAATTTGTCAGTTGAACTTGAATGATAGTTTAAAAGTCTTAACCAAAATACAGCGTGGATCTATTCTTATCCTCTTTAATTAAACTAAATGTATTATTTTTGTTGTCGATAAGATCGTGTTTGCAACAAGCTTTGGGTCCTAGCTGGAATGCTACAAAGTTGTAGAGGCAGGTGGCCAAAGATGATTTAACATTATAGAAAGTCATCAGAAAGTGACATTCACCATCTTATCACATGGTGTTATCAATATTTAACATTTATCAGCAGTCAAAGGCACCGATGTTGTCTGAATCCGCGTTCACACAATCTTGAGAGGGGGTAGGAAAAGAATATGTGATGAGGAAGAGAGAGCGAGAGAGAGAGAGAGGGAGAGAGAGAGAGAGGAAGAGAGAGAGAGAGAGGAAGAGAGAGAGAGAGAGGAAGAGAGAGAGAGAAAGAGAGAGAGAGGAGAGGGGGTGGAGGGAAAGCGAGAAGGATAGAGGCTGAGAGAAAAGAGAGAAGAGAAGGTTATTCATTGCTTACAGGGTCCAGAGGACTGCAAAATCACAAAACACAAAACCATAAAATCAAGACCACAACTTCGCTGAAAGAGGACTCACCCCTGATCCGCATAAAAGATCTCCGAAATAACCCTAGAGGTAACACTAAAGGCACTCCACCAGCCGGTCACTTTACAATAAAGGCATCCCATGCAGGGGACGCTGAGGCTATACTTTAATGTATCGAACCCCCGTTTACAAAAACAAAATAGAATCCAAACATCATTATAAAATATCAACAAAACACAACATAAAATGCCTACATTGCCAAATAATAATATCATAGGAAGCCCTAGTGACCATTTGGCAGAAAGTGTCCAATATTCCCAAGCTGATCCAACAGACCTCACACACCAATGAGGAGTTTTGTCCCGGAAGAGTTTTTAAGAAAAGAGGTAAGTGACTGGTCTAGCGAAGAAGAAGATAGTATAGTAGATTGATAGAACCAGTGATGGAGATCACGTAACGAAAATGTAATGAAAGGGTATAAACACGCACAAAGTCAGTGCCAAAGGGGTATGAAAACGTAAAGCTAAGTTGCTGGGAGGTATCATCAGGTACAACTATTTCGGTCGTGCGTACAGCTTTCGCTTGATTTGGATCGTGTTCCTGTGCGTCCTGCGCGGCCGCCTACCACCCTCTCTCCCCCTCCTATTCATTCTGTCGCTTCCGAGAAACAGCCAATCATATGCACGATAATATTCACTATTTTTTCTCGACGCTTTTGATTGGCTATATAAGACTGACAACAACCCAACATTAAAGAAAGTGGTGGTTCACCCGTCCCCTATACGCTTAATGTGTCCGGGGACGTAAATTTTACTTAAAAATAAATAAATAAATAAATAAACATGGCCGACAAGCAGCGATCTGAGAGGAAGCCGAAGAAAAGGAAAAATAAAGCAGACAAAACTAATTGCTCAAAAAAAATTAAAACAAGATGAAGGAAAAGAAAAACAAACATTTTTGTCAGCCTTTGGCTTTGAGTGCTCGGTAAGAGAAGAAAAAGGTGAGCCACAACCGGCCGGCTGAAGAAACTCAAACTGATGAAAAGACTTTTCACGCAAAGTGTTTATTACGTATGTTGGTGTACCCCCTAAAAAACTGAAAGGGGGTATAAAAACCCCCTTATGTTTGCAATGAGGGTATGAAAACCCCCACATGTTTTGGTTGAGGGTATAAAAACTAGCTTAAAAACTTTCTCCATCACTGAGAACAGAGTAGGAATGAGAAAGAACTAATGAGAAAGACAGCGACAGTGGGAATTTAAAGTACTAAATTTTCAGAAAGTGGGGAAAGGGGAGAGAAGGGGAGAGAAGAGTAGGCTCGTGGCGCAGTGGATAAGTCGTCGGTTTCCTATGCCGAAGGTCGCGGGTTCGATTCCCGCAAGGGGCGAACGTATGTGACTTAGGTACGAGACTATTGAGGTCACCGAGGGTTTTCTCCGGGCACTCCGGTTTCCTCCCTCCCTTCAATAATGGTACAGGACGCAGTCAATATAAAAATGTCAAAAATAAAAATTCGATTTTCTGTCTGTCTTCTAATAGCGATCTCCCTGCCTTTACACCACCTGTTTGAGTGATGGATGTGTGCGTGTGATTTGGTGTGTGTGAGGGTGGATGAGACAGGTGAGCGTGTATGTTGGTATAGATCGCCGCGCTTTGAGCCTGATTGATTTGGGGAAAGGCGCGTATATAGCATCCTGTATTATTATTATTAATAGGGAAGTAGGTTTGGAGGCCTGAGGAAGGGAATATATATATATATATATATATATATATATATATATATATATATATATATATATATATATATATATATATATATATATATACTCTCTCCATTATGCCCTTCCTCATGCCTCCAAAAACAAAACGCCAAATTAGAATACCTCAGCATTTCTAGAGCTCTCATCGGATGAAACACAAATTAACCAAATAAATTAATTTGACACGTACTAGATATTTCATTATTAAACCAAAACAGATTTGACACATAGTAACACTCGTAATCAATACAAAAAGCTAAACGATCGTTTCATGATCAAACTCAAAAGACCGGACAATAATAATTTGACCACAAAAGAAACAAAATATCACTTGGTCCTAGCCACAAATCCCCCACTCCACTCATTGTATTTGGCAGGATGAGTATTATAAAACGCTTGAAGTCCACTCCTACCCCTAACCTACACTGGCACATTGGCGTCATGTAAAGAAAACACCCTACTGTGTAGGATTCATCTGTCATAAGGCTATGTAGGAACGCTTGCCAAAGTTATTGAACCATTTGCAGTTTTGGAGAAAACATTATGAGCGCTGTGCAAACAATACCCTTACTTGTTTTTTTATTATTTTTTTTCAATTTTAAGCAAGAAGTGACGCTCAAAGACAAACAGAACTAAAATGTTGCCAAAAGGCATCTGTTGACAATGTACTAACAAATTTTAATTTTAAAAATAAATACTCCAGCCATATGTTATGAGAGCTCTTACAGCTTAGACAGCAAATATATATATAATAATTATACCCATCTATTGTGATGTATGGAATGTATGAAACGACTGGAAAATAATGAAATATTACACTATAATCTAACCTAATAATATATGTGTTCCTGAACAAACTTCATGTGAGTCACAAGACAATGCCAAAGTCTTCTGCCAAGATCACACATTTTTGTTTTCTCCAAAGGTCAGAAGAACTCCTTGACCAAATATATATGCATGATAGCCCAAAAGTCTGGGTCCATAGTTCCCCAAAGGAGGTAGAAAAACTGGTCAAACCCTTGCTTTAAAAACTGTAATGTTGGATTCTGAACCTCAGCTGGCTTTTAACTCCTAAGAAACACTTTAGAATGAAAAAAATAATGGATTGAGAACATTTTAACCCTTTGAACCCTGGATGCCCCACCAATTCTGAGCCCATTCCCTGGGCTCCCCGGAGAAAAATGGCATTTTTAGCATGCTTTTAGTAAAACAACCAAAACATATCAACCAAAGACAAAGTGTTAGACAACCCAAAGTACTTCAAATGTCATCTCTTCATCTTCATTATCATCCCACAATTGATCGATTACTTCCTGAGTTGTGTACAGTCGCTTAGCGACGCTTCCTTGATTTGTAAACCTTCGTTTCATGACGCAAAATTGAGAAAAAAACGTCACAAAAACACGCACTGTGCTCGCACTAGAGCGCAGACATTTTGCTTTACCTTATTCCCAATAACCCTATTCCAAACAGCAAGTACTAGAAAGAACAGTAAGCTTTTTACGGACCGCAAGACTAAGGTAAGGTTACGAGACCGGTTTATCGGTCTATCAGGGCACAGCTGTTTAAGGGCTAGACCGATATATCGGTCTTTCGGGTTCAGAAGGTTAAAGGTTTGTTGGGTTTTATCTTCATTTCTTCTTTTATCTTCACTTCTTTCTTCTTCTGGTAAGAGCGCTAAAGCCTAATAGCTTGAGATACCCAAACATGCCACACTCACACAGAGACAACATAAGGGCTTAGCTTGATTGATTGATTGATTTATTGTTGCTTTAGGTCCAGCGGACTCTTCCGAGCCAAATCAGGACCGGACAACCCCCGATCCGCATAAAAGATCTGCTGAAACAACCCCAGTGGGAAAATTGAATGCCCTCCAACGGCCAGTCACTTTACAATAAAGACATCCCACGCGGGGGACGGCTGAGGGTTGACCTCAACTACGCGAACACCCCGGTTACAAAAACAAAATAGAATACAAACATCATTATAAATCATCAAAAAAACACATACATATAAAATGCCTATAGTGCTAAATAGTACAATCATAGGAAGCCCTAGTGACCACCGGGCAGAAAGCGTCCAATATTCCCAAGCTGATCCAACAGACCTCATACACAAACAAGGAGTCTTGTCCAGGAAGAGTTTTCAAGAAAAAAGGTAGGTCATTGATCTAGCGAAGAAGAAGATAGTATAGCAGAGTGAAGGACAGAGCAGGAATAGGAAAGAGTAAATGAGGAAGACAGCGACGGTGGAAATTTAAAGCACTAAATTTCCATAAAGTGGGGATACTATTTATACTGAAAACCCCCGGCACTCCAACGGGGGTACTGTTGCCGCAGTGAATCTGTCTTGCCTATAAAGGAAAGACAGGTTTTCAACTGTGGCTTTCACTGTTCCCTTTATAGGTTTGAACAATCTACAATGGCAAGATTGCTCATGACCCCAAGGGGTGGGGCTTAGCTTGAGATGCCCAAACATGCCAAACTCGTACAGAGAAAACATGAGGGCTTAGCTTGAGATGCCCAAACATGCCACACTCATACAGAGATAACATGAGGGCTTACAGTTAAAAGCCTAACACACCCAAATTCCAATTCTCTCCACTGGCTTCCTGTATTTCAGAGGATTATCTACAAAATCTGTACTTTCCGTTACAAGTGCATCCATGGATTAGCCCCTTCCTACCTCACCCAGAACATTCACTTCTACAAGCCACCTAAAAATCTTCGTTCTTCCTCAGACATTATCATGCTACAAATTCCCCGCTACAAACTCTCCTCTGCATGCTGTCGATCCTTCTCAATTCTTGGTCCTTCAACTTGGAACTCATTTCCTCTCTCTCTTCGCATCTCTCCGAACATAGCCCCTTTCAAATCCAATGTACAAACTCATCTCTTCCTTACAAATGTCTGATCTTGTCTTCCATCACCAGAATCATTCCTTCTTTTTTTATTCAGACCATCACTGTCACACTGCACACCCCTTCACTCCTTAACTGCTCTCCTCTTCCCCTCCATTCCTCGCCTTTTGTATTTTACTTGTAAATATTCTTTTTCCAAGTTCATATTATGTCTTTGCATTGTTTATTAATGTGTTATTTTTGTTTCACTTAGTTTGATATGTATTTTGTTGTTAACGTTAAGTATAAATGTGATAGAACAACTGCGCTTTGAACTGATGTCATTAGGAGCAAGCGCTATATAAATATCCTTATTATTATGTGTGCCATTTTATGCTCCCTTGTGCTATGATAAACTAAGTCAGGGTAGGTCATATACAAACATCTTACACATTCTGAGAAATATTTTGATGCTATCCTGTGCAATGTCAGGGTTATAAAACGTTCAACCATCATTACAAATTCTGCTAAATATTTGGCACAATAAGCATTTTGACAATTGTTAGGCAAAAAGAACATTGAATTTCGATGACAGCTAAAAGCCGCACATGAAAGACACATGGTAAGGAACAATTAGGGGTTACAACAAAAGCATCAATTGTTCACCCTCAACAACATTCATGGGGATAAACATTTGAGAGTGTGCATATAACTTGATCCCAATCACACACAACAATTTCAAAGGGGTAGATCTGAGAGTGTTCCGGTTGCAGCTGAATGCTTGTTGGTTAAGAAAACGTTAAAACTGAAGCTAACTGGTACTAGAAATTGTGAAAACTGATGCTCCTAGAAATCGTGAAAATTGAAGCTAAATTGGCACTAATAATCGTGAAAAATTAAGCTAACTGGTATTAGCTCATAAGATCTAAAAAATATCCATAACACATTTTTCCAAGGATGTGTATATTTCAGGTCCATAACAATGCACAGCGCTGTCTCAGTGTCTGGTATCTGTTGGTCTTACAGTTTTGTGTTGCACCTTTAGTTTTGGTTTCCAGTTCATAAATAAACAGTAAGAATTGTGGTTCTTGGGCAAATACAAGGCAACACTAATTTAAAACCAAAACTAATAATGATTTTTTTTTAATGAAGAGAACTACAAATCCCAGGCAGAAAGGGTGCATTTTTATGAAAGTAAAATCGAAGAATCTTTTGATTTCTCTCAACTGAAAAATACCAGTATATTCAGCAAAGTGACCTACAGCCAAGTATATACAGTATGTTTTGTGATATTCTACTTAAATAATTATACTGTGGTGCCTTGTGATGCATGATGGACACAATACCAACACTTGATACATCTTGCGTGATACACAGTGCCAACAGGGTTTTAGTAGACTGCCATTTAAAAATTCTCTCCTGTCGCCAGATAGTGCAAAAAAGTCAAAGAATGGAAGGAAGAATCTGAAAGGGAAAAAAAAACACACATAAAAACCAACAACAACAAAAAAAGAAATTGACATTCTACAGGAAAAAAAATGGTCATTTGAATTTGTCACCCATAAATACTACTCAAAGTAAAGTTCTAACAGTAGAATCGCATATCTCTATATTAGGCAATACTAAGTTACAACAGGAGTAGATAGCTCAAATAGCAGTTAATATTAAGCTAGGACAGTAGTATTTCCAGTCAGCAATAGTATTTGTTCAGCGAGGGAAGTGCAAAACAATCCGGCCCCACTGCCACAGCCCAGCGGCAAAGCCTTCGCCGATTGACCCAGGTTCGAATCCCATGGTGAGCAAGGACAAAATGGCCATTGTTCACCATCCATCTTAGCAGTATGATTGATCTGGTGGTTCAGTGTTGATTTACACCCCTTAACCCCTCCTCTTCCATGGAAAGGTTATCCTGGTCTGCCCTATTTCGCCACTGGTGGGCGTAGACGTTAAACTTCAATGTTCAATCTTCGCAAAGTCATGGCTATGATGAAAAGGATGCAGTTATGTTGACAAAGTGAATGTATTTCATGTACACCCAATATTAACAAATCTCAAGGTTATTAGGGGTCATGTATGGCAATTTTAAGTTTTGCGCGTCACGCACAAATATTGTTGATAAAGAAATGGGTCAAACGTCATCACCATCATTAAATGTTTTGCACAAATTCATCCCGTTATTTCGCACATCAATCCCAAGATGCCAGCACAGCCAATATCCATTTCCTATCACTGAAGGTCATGGCCAATGCATCTGGAAGGTCGTTGCCATGGTTACAGGGTGGTGGAGGTGACAGGATGAAGGCCATGGATCATGACAGTGGGCTGCAGGTTGTTGGTGAGTGCCTCCAGCTGGGTGAGGTACTTGGAGTATTGGGCAGTGTCTGCAGGGGGGTTGGGCAGGTAGAGAAAGGATACGGCTGTCCGTGTGGAGTTGGACACAATCAGCTCGTTCAGTGCCTTTACATAGTTATCTGGTACCTATAGAACACAAAACACACACACACATGCATGTGATATTGTATATATGGTGACTAACGATCACGTGTTATAGTTTTCTTATGAATGAATGTCCACACAAATTATAGAAGTGTAAACATTGGCGGACAGAAGAATGAGCAGTTTTCATTCAACTTCATTTTAGGACCATTTACACACCATACAGAATGCACTAAATCTGAGGCAGTTTAGCAGGCTACCCGATTCCTAAGAATAGCCTTCTTTGATCTCAGAGGGCAAGCATCCATGAAGCCATTCGTGACAGCTGGCATGATGATAACTGAGAAGAATGTGCATTCCTCTCATAATTTTTGCTTTGTGTAGCAGCATGTCTAAACTTTGTTTGATTCAGTTTGTGTGTTTACTTAGCTAGATAATCCATCTCTACGTTGTGTTTTTTTGTGATTCTGAATAAATACATTTTTTTCAATATTATTTATTATGTGGCGCGAGACGGTATTCGTTTAAGATTCTCCTCTTTGTTTTATTGTATTTTGCATGTGTTGGATCCCCTTCCTTTAAAAAAAAAAAAACTGTTTAGAAGATTCTAGAATTCTGCGAGGCTTAATTCATATTAGTATGAAATCTTTGAAGTGTTAATGTGCCATTTGGTAAGTACTGTCGGAATGATTCTTATAGAACTTTTTTTTTCTTTACTTCACTTTCTAACTCTAAACGCTCTGCTTACATTACATTACATGATTATTGCTTTAAGTCCAGCGGACTCTTCCGAGCCAAATCAGGACCAGAGAGACTTTATCTTAAAATGTTATAAAGTGGTTCAAATCTTAAAAAATAGTCCCGTTACTCTTAAATACTCAAACAAACTTTCACCTGACACCTCTTGAAAAGTCTTTAAAACTGATGTATTAAAACTACGTTCTCTTTCCTCAATCAAATCACTAAATTCGGTCTTACCAATAAAATCAAAAACAAAACGACATGGTTTATATGCGATAAAACAAACCAACATCATGTAAAAATTGAAACAAGTGTTGACCATTGCATACTTTAAAAATCTCTTTGAAAGGTATTGAACCAAAATATGTTTCTCTTTTATCAAGCAGGTCAGCACATTAAGACATGAAATGGCGAACGGAAAAAGATTTATCACATGCAAAGCACCATGGCGGTTCTTCTCCTTTTAAAAGGAAACTGTTGGTGACATAAGTATGCCCAATATGAAGGCGAGACAAAACTGTTTCTTCTTTGCGAGTGGATGCAAAGTTAGGCAAAGAAGCTGACAAAACGTGAAGAATATAAAATAATTTGTTATTGATATGATTAGACCAGTCAGTCTGCCACAGCCGTTTACAATAGGATCCAGTCATACAATGCAGGTCAGAGTAAGGAACAAACTGGAAAATCTCTGGAGGAAAATCGAGATGCAGAGCTTCTTTAGCCGCTTTGTCCACTGCAATATTGCCGTGGATGCCCATGTGACCAGGTACACACATAAAAACTATCTTCACCCACATAAAAACTATCTTTTTACCATCAGAAACAAGTTGTGTATGGAGGTCATGGATCTCTGCCAGAAAAGGGTGTGATATCTTTCTCGTGGAAAGAGCCTGGAGTGCTGACAGTGAATCAGACATGATTAAAAACGAGGTTCTTTTGGATTAATAAACCTAGGCCGGTCTTCTGCATTCACAAGGTGCGTTACACATGCCTAAGGCTGCTCTGGATGTGGGCTGCACGCTAGCGCTCTCTGTGCTGGGATAGTCAATGTTGAAAGAGATAGCAGTCATGGCCTATGCTGCCAGCTAAGAATGCCATGGCCCTGAGAAAGAAAGTGGAACTAAGCATCATGGAAGAGGTTGGTCAGGGAGTGGTAGAGTAAGGCAGTCTATTTTTATCTCCAGTCTTAACAGCGGGGTCTGAGATGGCGTGCTTAGGACTCGCCTTTCACAGATTTTTTTTTTTAATTATTTGATTTTTTTAATATATAAAATTATTTGGGGGTGAATACAGACTTGCACTGCTGCACGTTAGCAAGTCAAACATAAGAACAATGACAGTGGGTCAACACAAAATATATTTCTACACTGCTGAATGGTCTCTACATCAAGGTCTTCATCACCTGCAGTCCAACGCTTTAGAATCCTGCAATCTCATAAAAGTTGATACAAGATAATTTACCGTGATACTAAACATTAACCAATTTCTTTCCTTTTTTTCTTTTTCCACACTAAACTCCAAATAAATATTTCAACCCTACCTCTCTGTACTCCTGAATCTTCTCACCGCCATTGTCGTCGCCCTCATCACCTCGATCGGACGCGGCAAGCCCTGGATCTTGGAGGTAGTGCTGGATGTGGTCCCAACTGACCGTCTGGATCTGCGCGATGATGCGCAGCTGTCGCAAGAACGCCTGCAGCTTTTGCTCTTTCTGCTGGGTGCTCTCTGACTGACCGTTGATGGGGAGGAAGACGCGTAGAGTGGTACGGGAGCGCCATGTAGACACCATGTTCAGAATGCAGGCCAGCTGGAACAGCAGCAAAGAATAATGCATTACAGGTATACAGGCAGGCCGAGGCACTCGTCAAGTAATGATAATGGTAATGATAATAATAATAATAATAATAATAATAATAATAATAATAATAAATAAATAAATAAATAATAATAATAATAATAATACATGGATGCAAGAAGCATGACATTCCTAAATCATACTCAAAGTTGGCGGTCTGTAACCAACATAAGTGCTTACATGATACACACACAACAGACACATGTTCATCACTTAAACACGTGGTATATAAGGCAAGTCGAATTTAGAAGATGAAAAGTCCCAGCGCCGTAGCTCAAGTGGTAGAGCGCTCGCCTGGCACACCGATGACCCAGGTTCGAATCCCGTGGTGGGCGATATAAAATGTGGCCATTTTCACAGTCCATTTTAGCAGTATGATTGCTCTAGTGGTTCAGTGCTGATTCAGGTCCCTACCCCTCTTTCCCTGGGATGGTTATCCCCGTCTGCCATATCACCAATGGTGGGTGTAGACGTTAAACCTCAATGTTCATTCATTCAGAAGATGAAAAGGAAACTGAAGTTTATCATCTATCAGTCAGTTCTGCGAGTTCAGAAGAGTGTGGTTCAGATCACGAGTTGCCAACTGTTGCTGGTCCCAGCAAAAGAAACAAGAAAAGGCAAACAAAGAAGACAAGCCAAAACCAAGTACAAACACAGAGTGTCGACATTCAACATCTGGTGTATTTTTCATCACATTAAAACAGGTATAAATCCTTATTTAAAGATTTTGTATTTTTAAACTTAGTTTTTTTTTCTCTGAAGTGTGGTGTGAACATTTTGCGAAGTTGCTTCCCTGGCTCCGAGAACTGATTAACCTCTTGAACCCGAAAGACCGATATATCGGTCTAGCCCTTAAACAGCTGTGCCCCGATAGACCGATAAACCGGTCTTGTAATCTTACCTTAGTCTTGCGGTCCGTACAAAGCTTACTGTTCTTTCTAGTACTTGCTGTTTGGAATAGGGTTATTGAGGGTTATTTGGAATAAGGTAAAGCAAAATGTCTGCGCTCTAGTGCGAGCACAGTGCGTGTTTTTGTGACGTTTTTTTTCTCAATTTTGCGTCATGAAACGAAGGTCTACAAATCAAGGAAGCGTCGCTAAGCGACTGTACACAACTCAGGAAGTAATCGATCAATTGTGGGATGATAATGAAGATGAAGAGATGACATTTGAAGTACTTTGGGTTGTCTAACACTTTGGTTAAGTTTTGGTTGTTTTACTAAAAGCATGCTAAAAATGCCATTTTTCTCCGGGGAGCCCAGGGGATGGGCTCGGAATTGGTGGGGCATCCAGGGTTCAAAGGGTTAAGGGGAAGCTCAAAACTGGCCCGAGTGGCATCACCATTGTTGAATGGAGGGAGAAAACTAGAGTACCCGGAGAAAACCCACAATGACCTAAAAAGTCTCAAACCTGAGCCATATAAGTTCACCCCCTGCTGGATTCAAACCCTCAACTTTCAGCATAGGGAGCTAACGTTGTTCCCCTAACCTTTCGGTTGTTAGAGAGGGGAAGAATGTGGGGGCTCTCTTTTTTCTAGGCCAGCTTTATGAGGGCGGTTCCTACCTCCTCTCCCTGGCTGCTTTACCTTCCCTGGCTATGAGCAGATCCAGGAGCAACCCCAGCTGGGTGGACTGGAGTGTGAAGTGCGCTTGTTTTATTTTATTAGTGTCGTTCGCAATTTGCCTTCCAGGTATGGTCACCATCCACCCAGTAACCCAGCACGACGTTGCTTAAGATGAACTATGCCTAGCGTTTGCCCAAACTACTGCTACACCACCCGGCATAGCAAACCAGCCTCTAACCAACGGCGCTATCAGGCTCACAATGAGAGGCCTACCTGCAGCATGAAGAGACTGGTGTTGTCGAAATAACTGGCCATGTGGGGCTGGAAGAGGTTGATGGGCCACACGTCAATGTAATAAGGGCTGGGGGAGGTCAGGATTTGTCTCTTGTCCAGAAGCTGGAAGTGTCGGCACAGGCACACGTTCTTTTGCATTTTCAGACTGTCGCGGATCAGCATGACGTACTCTGTCCCTGTCAAGTGCCTCTGACCTTCAGGGTCGCGGATGCTGGCAAAGAAAGACTCCACTTCAGAGTATGTGCCGTTCTCCACCTGACGGACATAACGCAGCTAAACATGTTTTCTGATAATACAGGGTGATATTTCATCAAGATCTACAATTCAACAATGAACGAATCAAGTCAATAGAACTATGAATCAACCCTTCTATCAATAAAATCAATTTACCAAAGAAATAAAATCAAACTATCAATGTTACACAAAGGAAAAACAAATTAATAAATAAACTACAAGAAATTGACTTTGATAAAAATTATGGTTATATGTTATTACTGTCAAATTTGCGTGATAGTAATTTTTTTCTTCATTCCAATCTATCAATCTGTTTATCAGTCTATTTATCCTTCTATCATCTATAATACAAATTTGTGAATAACCGTTATTATTTGGACTCAAATATTTCGTTTAAAAAAATTGCAATTTTCATACTTCAGCATACCTTTGAAAAGAGGACTGAAGCTTTCATTGGCAATGGTTTCTATTTTCTACGTGCTCGCAAATTACAAGCTACCCTGACCCAAAAAGCTCAACACAAATATTTATTGATTACTTTTCTTTAAAAAACCAACCAAACAAACAAAAAACCAAACAAAACCAAACAACAAATAAAAATTTTAAAAACTGTACTTACATCAGCAGCACGAGCGAAGAACCGCTTGCGCTTGGGTCGAGTCTTGGCGAGCGTGTCCATGGGTTGCGTGCTGTCGTAGAACCCTAGGCACACTGTGTTTGGCTTCATCCCTCCCAGCCCAGAGACGCGAACCAGCTGCTGGAAGCCCTCAATCACGGTGTTCGACAAGGTCACCTCCACAAACGCTTTGATCTTTAGGTGGTCAACCATCTGGGAATAAACAGTAAACTGTTGTGAAACGTTTACCACTGCTTGTCCAAGGTGTCTTTGGTTATAACTGTTTAAAATGGTCATTATCACAGTGTCTGAGCTTGTGTTCAAAGGTCTTTCCCAACCCCCTCTTCCCATTCACCAACACACTTCTCCTGTTAGCGTTGTGTGGAAGATTTTATGCGTTGAATAAGTTGTCATTCATTCATTCCTCCAACAGGAAGAGCCTGATGCTACACCAAGCACATGCACACAAACATGTAGAAACAAGTCACAGACACACATGTACACATCCACACATGTACACATGCACACAAACACATGCACAGTCAAGCAATAAACATCATGCATACCATCAACCATCTGGGGGTAGCTTCATTGACGGGGTCGACAGGGTAATCCTCCAGGCGTCCGGTCAGCACATGGCCTACAACGTAAAGACCGCTCTTCTTGATGTCGTTGATGAAATCCATTAGCTGGCAAGACTGCCGGGGGTTGGCCACCATCAGCAGAATCTGGGGTCGCCAGTACTTCACGTGGGCGCGGCGCGAATCCAACATCAGCAAGTACTTTCGCACCTAGTAAGAGAGAACAACGGCAACACTGAGAACAACGGCAACACTGAGAACAATGGCAACACTGTAGCACTTGGAAACCGCGATAGTGTATCTTTTATCAATATTGGGGGTTTAGGGATGCCTAAACTTGTGAATGTGAACTTTTAATAACTTCGTTGACATTTTCATAAAATCCTACTTTTGTAGATGTTAACTTTTGTATTCTACATGTAAACTGGTATACACGTCTTGCCTTAACTTGACATTTTAAACGCATACATTTTATTTTATTAGTCATCAAGATTTTGCATTCTTTGTTGATTTTGCTGTTATTTGTAAAAGGCCGAGAATGGACTGGCTTGACACTGAGCAAAGCCATGAGGGTTGCTGAGAACAGAGAAAGATGGAGTATGCTGGTTAAACGATCATCTGTGGTGCCCCAACGACCTTTGAGTTACGGAATAGGATAGGATAGGTAATAGGTCACCCTTCTAATGATCTTTAAATAACTTGTATCATTTTAGTACATTGTTGTTGTGGTGCAATAATTACCACTACTAGTAACAACTAAAGGCCCAGTCACACCTACCGATCCTCATACACTCCTCCCCAGTCACACTCTGGAATAAGTTGTACAACAAGCTCACAATAAAATCTTATGAAAATCTACGCTAGATTCAGAGGATAGAACATGTTCTAATTCCTGCTATGAAATCATAAGTCCTGACCAATCAGAACATGCTGCTGGCGTCCTTGACGTTGCAAATGAAAAAAAATGGCAGACACCACAACACAAAGGTTGCAATCAGATCAAAGAGCAGAATTATCCCCGAATGTCTCACTCCTCCCGATCTATGGCCGTACTCACCATCGACAAAAGTTTCCTCCTCATGTGCTATTAAAACTGCTAAATATGGAAAACAGCCTTCTCTCTCACTCTCCGAACTGCACGAATCAACCGATCACACGCTAAAATTCATTCATAGTTTTACAACGTGTAGCCTAAATGTAGCAATAAGGGAGAACACTATAGGATCAAGGAAATAATCCTCTTTCTGAATGAATGTCGTCTTCTGTCAAATATCCTCCTCATCTGTTACTAAAACAGTTAAATATGGCAAACAATCCTCTCTCACTATCCTTCGAACTGCTTGAACTCAAACTGTTGGCCATAGCTTTCACAAGTAAGTAGCAACAACTGGACAGCGCTACAAGACCAAGCAAAGAGGCCTATGAGTGAGCCGCAGCGTAAAAAAAACAACTTCCGCCTCTGCTGTATGGAATTAATTTTAGCGTGTGACCGGTTGCTTCATGAAATCAGTCCTAATATTAAATCTCATGGATCAAATTGTATGAGTTATTTAGTAGGTCTGGCTGGGGCTTAATTCTTAATATTATGGTTTAAAAAAAAACCAACTAAATTTCTTAAGAACAAAACTTTGTTATGTTTTTATTATGGACTGTGAGACAAAGGTGTGTGAGGTGCATGTATGTTAAATTAACATCAATCAATCTTTACAATTAATAAATTTTGTTATGTAAGTGTCAGTCTTTTGAAGAATTGTCATCTATATTTCATTATACGATTTATTCAAATTTGACATAAATGGCTAGAAAACTCCTCTGATGGTATCATGTAATCCACTTTGATCACATTCCCTGCCACTACTCCAAGTTGCTAGCCTTGACAGGCACACACAAAAAAGGTCAAGGGTGCCAGATCATTTAAATGTGCAGCATCATAGCTGTGGAACAAACAACCACAGTCACCGAGAGAGTCTGCCTCCAAAACTGTATTTAAGAAGCAGCTAAACACCTTCCTTTTTCACTACTGATACTGGCACTCTCTCACCACCATCCACCCATCCCCTCTCTACCTTTTTCTGTTGTTTGTTTTTTTGTGTGTGTCCCCATCTTATTTTTCTATCATTATTTTCCAGAACCACCATAGCATGGAGAAAGCGTGCTATACAAGTGTTCAACATTAACGTCGTTAATAAAGATATGCTGATGGGAGTTGAACTGGACTGAATACTTACTTGATGGAAGATGAGAGCCTGCGATATAGAGCCCCAGGTAGAAGGCAGAGAGCGGATGTGAAGGACGATGATGAGGACAAGCATGATGATAAGAGCTACGGTTGTGTAGATGGCGCTGATGAGGAAGCACATGACCATACAGCCCAACAGCCCCAACAGGCATGTGTGCCAGGTGAAATAACGGAACGTCGGCCTGTAAACAAAACAGTACTCGCCCCATCAAGTAGGGGTAGATAAATAATATAGATACTACTATCAGACAGCATCATTGTATATTTTTGACAAATAAAATATAGTAGTGTATGACTTTCTTACCTTTCCAAATTGGCAATGTAAATGTTACTATGCCCGGATATATACTTTGTGTATATTCTTACTGCTTAGTTTGGTGTTTTTATTAGCCATTTCATAACTATTTATTTTGCAAGTACATGTGTGTGTAAATGCATGCGATGGATTAAAGCAAACTTTTAGTTCAAATTTTTGCTTTAAAAAAAAAAAAAATATTAACATACTAGCTCATTATGAAATGATGCTGACAATCGCATCTATTATATCATGTACTCCGATAGTAAACTTGTTATAATTATAATGATTATATGTGATGCACTTTTGACATTATAATGATGGCGTTTCATAGGGTTGCCTTGATTATTCATTAAAAATTAATTAATTTATTTGTAAAAACAAATGTTTTGTCTAAGTTCACTTACTTTGTGAATCAAGTTTAAATAAATTAATTGCATTGAATAAGTATATAAGTAAACAAAATACATCACTCATATATTTATTATTTTATTTGAACATTATTATATAGTGCCTTTCCAGCTAAAGATGCTGGTTGATAAAGGATCCAACCCAATCTGCCTGAAGCACTAACTGTATCATGACTAAATCAATTAGTTTTTCATATGTTTTTTTTTGTTGTTTTTTTTTCTTTTTTCATACTTATTTTTTTTTCTGGTATGATTTTAAATTGTTTGAAAATTTCAATTTTAAGTAAAAATGTATAAGGAAAATAACACAAAACTAATGATCTCAAAATATACTGGAAATATTAGAATCTCATTCTTATTCACACTACTGAAGAATGAAGTTTTGAATCTCAAATAGGGTTCAATCTAATCTCAAGCTGGAAACAGACAGTACCAGATGAAATAATGTTGAATGCTATTTACCAAAAGCATGACAAAATTCATGCATGAGTAAATGCCAATTTACAAAGAAAATTATGGTCTGACCGACAACTGGGGGAAAAAGTTATCTCCCTTACATTATAAAATCCAAGCGAATTTTTTGTGAGAGCCCAACAATTACGAAGGAAATTAACGATGCAATTCCCCCGTTCCCTCTCTCTCCCATCCCTCCTTCCCCACCAAATTAGTAGTTTATCTGCAAAGACGTACATCAGACATAAACTGTTACTATGAACAATAACGATTATTACAATACCTGAAATTAGGAGCAGAGGCAAGCTCCAGGCCCAGACACGCTAGGTTGACAGAGGCGTAAGATAACAAGAAAAACACGGAGGTCGCTGGAGCAATAGCGTTCAGTGATCCAATCAGCAACACCAGCTGCCCACATAATAATAATAGTCATTATAATAATAATAGTAATTTCAATTAAGCTCAGTATTTAAATGTGACCTCTGTTCACTCTCAAAGATATTAGACAACAAAATTAAAATAACATAAAATTATAACAATCTACCAACTGATGATTTTAAAATAGCATGAACAATATTAACAATGGCTGGGTGATATAAAAATATGTCTTCCTTTGATTGTCCGATAAACTAATAATGATAATAAAGGATATAATGATGATAAACGATATAATAATAATAATAATAAAAATAATGGATGCTATTTCCCCAAATCAGCAGTCAGGCTCAAAACTCGGCAATCTGTATCAACATAGACACTCACAGGCTACACACACTCACAGGCTACACACACTCACAGGCTACACACACTCACAGGCTACACACACTCACAGGCTACACACACTCACAGGCTACACACACTCACAGGCTACACACACTCACAGGCTACACACACTCACAGGCTACACACACTCACTCACACAACCAATACACATCTCATCACTAAAAAGTGGTGTACAGACATAAAAATCGCTGTTAGAAGATGGGAAAAAAATCGATTTGATTTTGATTTTTTTTTTTTTTTATTGACTGCATCCAAAACCATTATTGAAAGAAGGAAGAATATTGGAGTACCCGGAGAAAACCCTCCGTAACCTGAAAAGTCCCATACTTTAGTCACATAAGTTTGGTCTCTGCAGAACTCCAACCCTGCGAAAGTTATAGATAAAAATTCTCAAACATTATTCATACAGTAATGATAATGATTTGAATGTTATTAGCAGGTTGATGTATCAGAATCGGTCCCAACAAGCAGCAAGTAAAATGATGTTGCAGTATACAACCATCGCTGACAGCCACACTCGCACAAAACCAGTCAGTATAGAATAAAACATCAATTCATAACAGCAAGTAGCATAGCCATACACATTGAAGAGAAAAAGGTGAATGTAGGTGGGGGCCTCAAGCCCAGCGAGTTGATCAACAATATCAGCTGCATACTTAATCACTATAGGCATCACGCTTCTTGCAAAATGTTGAGTTTAAGGAGAGACTTTTGGACGGGGAGGTAATCCTGTCAAAGTTGCACGGCCACAAGTGGGATGCATACAAGAATAAAGAGACATAAAACTGCAGCAAAGCAGAATAACTGAGTGACATCCCGCTAAGTCAACTACCATTAAATATACACACCCCTTTTGACTATGAACGGAAAGTACGCAACAGTGGATGCAGTATTTCATTACGTCATGCTAGTGCATGAGACGTAACATTAAAAATTCTAGTGCCACCCTTAATCACGGGAACAAAAAGATAAATGAATGAATCAGTCAATCAATAACTAAAATATGCTAATACACAGAAAAGTGATCTGACCTGCACCAGGAACCAAGAGATGATGACGGACATGTAGGGGTTTCCGGACTTGGTGGTAATGGTGGCTGGCTTCAGAATCCACCCTGCAATAAGATATAAAACACTGATTGTAATAAACATTGCATAGAAGTATATGCCCATATAAGTGACCACGTTTGAAGGATTCAGAATGAAAGATCCTTTTCATATTCACAGTGGACTGTTGCCTCAGTGACAAAAATAACTTGACCACATAAAATAGCTCTTTCAAAAATAGTTTTGATATAAATGAATACATTCTGTTTATTTACGTGTCTAGTAATAGCTTTTGATACATGGCTGAAAATAGCATCGCAATGAACTATGCTTAGAACTTCATGGTGCCGTTTCTATTTTGTAGCATAATAAAACGTACCCTTTCAGTTGAAGAGGGTGGAGGCAAAAAGGTCCTCCCTTAGTTTCAAGTTCATCATGAGGTTATTTACCTGTCAATGCTCCCTTTTTAACCCCAACAGGTTTATCTGCATTAAATGTTTCCTTATACAGGTTTATCTATGAATCAGGGTGGGGAATAACTCATTGAGAAAAACTCTGAAAAGGCCGGGGTCCAGGGGCCGTCTAGGCCCCGGCGGCACGTTTTTAAGCCATACCAAGAGTGGCATAGTAACAGTGCAGTAAATGTATAGTGAACTGAACCAACCAAATATGAAAGAAAAGTAATAATATTAGAAAAAGCTTGAACAAACACAGGAGCACACACACACACTTGTGTTTTATGACAATAAAATTTCGTATTCGTATCCACACACACACACACACACAAAAGCAAATACCACTAACCTTTACATTTTGGATGTCTGTTTCTTCTTGCACATTTCAGTCTTTCTCAAGTTCAATTTTATAAGAAACAATCTTCTTAGCAATTTTTCAAATAAGTTTCTGCAAGTTAAATTAAAGAGGTTTCATTTCAGCACATTGTCTAATTTTAGCTTCCACAAGTTCACTGTTGTTTTACTTCCTAAAAAAGCTGACAACTGAGCTTTGCTTCATTAATTTTGCTGGTGATGGACACGGATGGGTACTTGTAATAACAGGTCTACTGGATTCGGAAACGGACACTTTTTTTTTCCTCTGAACTCTTTTTTTTTCCCTCTGAAATGGCTGCCGATTTCCTCTGAAATCAGCGGATCCGAGGAGAGTTCCCCACCCTGATGAATGAATGAACATTGAGGTTTAACATCTACACCCACCATTGGCAATAGGGGATAACCCTCCTAGGCAACAAGGGATAGCGACCTAATCAACACTGAGCCACCAGAGCAATCATACTGCTAAAATGGACTGTGAAATATGGACACATTTATCTTGCCCATCACAATATTCGAACCTGGGCCATAGGTGTGCAAGTCGAACGCTCTACCACTTTAGCTACAGCGATGGGTTTAAGATCTGTATTAAATGTTTTCTCAAAGAACAGGTTTACCTGTATTAAATGTTTCCTAACAAAAACAATTTATCAGTATCGTTACAATTCGTACCAAAGATCTGGTCTTTGGACAAGGCCTCGAGAATTCTGGATGCCCCGATCAAGTTGCCGAGGGCTGCGGACAGTGTGGCAGCGAAGATTCCGACCACCACAAATGGTGGCCACACATTCACTTGTTGCAGGAACACGTAGTTCTGCTGCAGTAGGAATCTGCACGCAGGATACACTATTTATTAGATCTGTGATTAGTGTTGACTTCAATGAAATTTCCCCCCCAAAATATTTATTAGATCTGAGATTAGTGTTGACTTCAATGAAATTCCCCCCCCCCCACCCCCACCCCCCAAAAAAATATTTATTAGATCTATGATTAGTGTTGACTTTAATGAAATTTTCCCAAAAAACTATAAGGAAAAGGAAAAGAATCAAAAAGAAAAGAAATAAAACTTACAAGTAAAACTTACAAGTAAAACTTACAAGTAAAAATTACAAGTAAAAGTTAAAAGAAAACTAAAAAGAAAGGAAAATAAAAGAAAGAAAAAGAAAGAGGGTGGGGAGGGGGAAGAGAATAGGTTATGATATAATACACTAAAGTTGCTGCTTATGATGACAATGACAATGACAATGAAAAAGACGACGACGATGATGATGATGATGATGATGATGATGATGAACGCTGATGATTATACCGACGACAACTGCAATACTGCTGCTGAGGATAATGATAACGAAGATTACCATTTGGACACGGCGAAAAAATCATACCTGTCACAGGAGCCAGCCAGGAGGATGGTCATGATGACGTAGGTGCAGAACGTGAAGGCAACGGCTGACAGCGTACCTTTGGGGATGGATTTGCTGGGGTCTTTCAGTTCACCTGGCAAAACAAACAGGTACACAACACAAATGTACAGCGACTTATGCAAATGTACAAGTAACACCAGGGAGACAAAAAGTGTGTGTAAAACACATGTAGTAATAGACTGACCTAAAGGAATAGAACTGGAGCTAACTCTCTCCTACTATTCACTACAATCGCAGCGGTCGCCTGCTCATCGTTTCCCAACCAACCAATGCCATTGCAGTTTACAACCCTGATCTTTTTTTTTACAATTTATCTGCTTCAATGACTTCAATTTTCGTACAAAATTCAATCAAGTTCTAGCTTTCTTCTTTTGCTAGCTGTTTCATAGTGCTATTTTTGGTTCTCCGGCTGTAGAATGAGGCAGCGAAGTTTCATTTCTTAATCGCTGGCTCTGCATGGATTTTTTTGCCAACCAAAATGGCGTCATCTTCTTTGACAAAAACATAGGGGCATTCATACTCCCCATCTTAATCAGGTATTTTCCACTTGAAACATTTCTAACTTGGCATATAGTGCACCAATATGTCAACAACAACTCCTGTAATTTTTATGGTTTTTTTGTGCAGTACTTTTTTTTTTTTAAATGATTTTTGTTTTACAAAATTGTACAAATGAATGACCATAAACAGAGAAAAGCGTAGAACAAAATCACCCAGTAGGGAGTGAGTTAAATAACTGCAGCTTGGACATAATCAAGCTGACTTCTTAGTTGTAAGCCTGCAGTGCAGTAGTAGTAGCTTTAGGACAAAACAGGCCGCAAAACCTTTCTTAATGTCCTATCATTGTCATGTTTACTTGGGTCTGAGGTGCATACAATTTTCATATGACTTTTATTCATCATAGCCTCAGAATAATAATTTAAATTTTGGAATCTCGTCCAACTGAGTTTTTAAAGAATCAGTGTTAGGTGCTTTTTATTTGTGATAGGATAGTTCCAATAAGTAGCAACCCAGGTAGAAAAAGAAAACTTCCTAAGGTTAACAATGTTGAATACAAATCTTCTGTTTTACATGTTCTGTCAGTGGGGTGAAGCAAAGAAGTCTGACCAGCTGGAATCATCATGGTTCTTATAGATTTCAAACACCTGAATCAAGTCACCTCTTAATCTATGGCCTCGTAAAGAACGTAAAGTAAAAGTACTCAAGTTTGTCAGAGTAAGTCATATTGCGCCCTTCTTTCAACAGTTTAGTTGCTCGTCTCAGCGCCCTCTTTAGGGTGACTGATTGCCTCTATAAAAATGATGTATAATATGATGAACCTGTCTGGAAAATTTAACACAATGCAGAAAAATGAACTATATAACTCGGTGTTTGCATAAGCATAGGACTCCACAACTACTTGATTATGTTAATGGACTATAAATAAACGCATAAATAAATAAACAATAACACAAATACCTGACATGTTGGCTCCATTGAGGATGCCAGTGACACTGCTGAAGAGGATGGCAAAGACTGTGCCAAAGTTTAGCTCAGTATCCGACGTGTAATCCTTAGTGTAGTCGGCTGCACGCACACAGAGCGAAAACAATGAATAATTATACCATACATCAGTGGGCCTTCTCTATCTTTACCAACTGACACACACTACAAAACAAACAGAATGTCAACAGCTGTAGAAAGTCAGCGTTTCCCACCACTGGATGAAAAAATGAACTGTGACTCGTTGTTCCCAATGAAGATTTCTGGTCAGAGCTAACAGTATGACACTGCCTTATGCTTTGAAGGTAAGGTGACAGTCTTTGTGCAATACTTTCCTCCTCTCTACATAGGACAATCACTGTTGGTTAAGAGCAATGTGTGTCAGACAGAAAGACCATTCTACATAGGACACTCACTGTTGGTTGAGAGCAATGTGTGTAATAACACAGGAAGACCACTCTACATAGGACACTCACTGTTGGTTGAGAGCAAAGTGTAAAACACAGAAAGACAACTCTACATAGGACAATCACTGTTGGTTGAGAGCAAAGTGTGTAAGGCAGGAACACAATCACCTTATCTTTAAGGCAGTGAGATACTGTCAAATTAATTAATTTTTTTTATTTTTAATTTTGGCACATTTTTGTCCCAGAAACCTTCATTGAAGACACTGAGATATAAGTTCCTTTTCTCAGCTTGTCAAGAACCATGTACAGGCTGCCTATCTTATCCTATCCTATTCCCTAACTCCAAAGTCGTTGGGGCACCACAGATGATGGTTCAACCAGCATACTCCATCTTTCTCTGTCCTCAGCAGTCCTCATGGTTTCACTCATGGTCAAGCCAGTCCATTCTCGAATGTTGCCTTCCCATTTCTTTTTTCTGTCTCCCTCTTCTTCTGCCACCTTGCACCATGCCTTACAGGATGGTCTTTGCAAGGCCTGATGCTCTGGTGATGTGGCCATACCATCAGAGTTTCAGTTTCTTCACCACTGTGAGCAAGTCGTCTTGTTGTTCAATGGCTTGTGTGATGGTCTGTCGGACTTCGTTGCTGGTGATGTGCCGGGTATAGGAAATGCCCAGAAGTCTTCTGTAGCACCTCAGCGCAGCAGCCTTACCTTGGAGTGTAGACTGATGGTCCTGACTTTCCATATGGGCTTCAACTCTGTCAGGGCAGCAGTTGTTTGTGCGATCCTGGAGAGGACTTTTTGTCGGGACCCATTGTCTGATACAATTGCTCCTAAATATTTCATGTACCGTTCTGTGTGATTGACCTTAAACTTTGATATCCGTGTTGATGCCATCGGTGTTTGTCATCATTTTGGTCTTCTCTGCACTTATTTCCATTCCAAAATCTCTGGAGGTGGTTTCAAGCCTCTGTACCAGCTGTTCAAGTTCTTGTTCCTCTCCAGCCAATCCATCAATGTCATCCGCAAAACAGAGGTTAGAGATTGCTCTACCCCCCTATGCTGCTGACTGTGCCTTCATGACCTGCAAGGGCATCCGACATGCTCTCCAGGAAGATGCTGAAGAATGTTGGAGAGAGTAGGCATCTTTGATGCATGCCAATTGTTTTTCTGAATCAGTTCCCAATGGCGTTGTTGTGGAAGACTGCCCTGGTAATTTCATACTGGCTTTTGATGACTTCAATAATATTGGGGCTGGTGTTGTACACTCTCATGGCTTTGATGACGTCAATAATGTTAGGGGTGATGTTGTACACTCTCATGGTTGCCCACAGAGCTGCATGCCAGACTCGGTCAAACGCTTTCTTGAAATCTACAAGCATATAATATAGATGTTGTTGGTGCTGTAGGTATTTTTCGCAGATTATTCCGAGGTTAAAAATCTGTTCCTTGGTACTTCGCCCTGCCTTGTATCCTGCTTACTCTTGAGCTATGATTTGTTCAGCTTGGAGTTTAACCTGTGGAGTATTATTTTCAGGAGGACTTTACTTGGGTGGCTGATGAGGTTGATAGTGCGGTAGTTTTGACCCTCCTGAAGGTGACCCTTTTTGGGAAGAGTACAGGCTGCACTGTAAGGATCAAACGAGGTCTAGTCTGTGCATCCACTCATTCCATGGCACCGACTTTAGAGATCCTGATGACCATGTCCTAGACGGGTAGTGCCAGTAAAACAAATACACCCAGGAAGCACTAGTTCTCAGTTGTCTAGGCGTCAGGCGATGCACCCAAAGACTGCAAGTGGGCGCCTCTGGCATCTTGAGTTGGATCCTGCATCAGCCAGCGCCTTGAGCATCTCTTAAGCTGGAAAAGCACTATATAAAAAGGATGAAATAAATAACATTAACTCTTAGCGTCCTGGCCTATAAGGTTTTCTGTACATTTGTGCCTATATCCTGTAAGGATTTCAAGTTTATTCAAATTATTGCAATAAATTGTGTTATGAATTTGAAAAAAAATGCAAACAATTTATTTATTGTCACATTGACTTCATATTTTAGGATATGTTTACAAAATGGTTATTCTATGTACCCAAAGAACCATTTTGACTTTAGTACAATTTTTACCTGTTGTAATCTTGTAATTAATTCATAATTACAGGTATTTTATGGACTATGTTAATAAAACAACAACAAAACCAACAAGACAGTGTGGATTGCATGTGAATGTGTGCACAGTCAACACAGACAAGAAAACTCTTGCAAATCAGGCACCTACTCTTACTTGTGGGGATGTATTGATGAAGCAAATCACAGGTAACATCTGACTGTTTTCTTCCAGCACATAATTCAGTTCACAAAAAATGTACAGCAGTTATAGTCCAGAACAGTGAAATCACTTGTAATTATTATTAGACTTAAAACTTTCACTCCTTTGCATTGTCACAAAACTCAATATACAGGTGAGAAACGTTTATACAGGTGTGCAACGTATATATACATGTGTGCATCAACATTTGCACTTTGTACATGCAGAAGTAGTCAGATTTCAATTCTCAAAATTGTGGAATTTTGCAAAACAGCCTTTCTCTTTGCAAAGAGAAACTTTGCAGTGTTCACACTCCCAGGATGTTTGGATCTTCTTCCCAGCAGGTGTTCTGTCAGGACCATCAGCACAGACAACACAGGTACGGAAGCCGCGTTGGGTCTGAATTTTGGTTGGCACGTGGGCAGCTGGCTTCTTGATGATAGGAGGAGGGGTTACCACTGATGAGCTTCTCTTTCTTGATGAGAAGCCGTTGATGAGGCCAGTGGCAACAGAAAGGTGAAAATCCAGGTGTGTCAGCCGTTTAGGGCGGGGTCCGCCTGGTGCCTCTCGGTGCAAAATGTATGCGTTGATCATGCCGACATCTGCAATAAACCAAAATAGGTATTTCCACCACTTCTTCGCTTTGTTGGCAATGCCATAGTAGGAGCGGAGCTGGTCGTTCTTGTCCACTGCGTTGTAGTTTTCGGTGTACTCTTGGATTGCTCGAGGCTTGGGGTAGATGAGGTCGGGTTGTCCGCGCTTGCCATGTCGAACACGCTGCACATTCCCCACATCATTGGCTGTTGACAGCAAGCTGACCTGCCTCTTTTTCTCACACCAAGTCACAACTAGAAGCTTTCCTTTCTGCATTTTCTTCATTTCCCCGTTGTTCTTCAGTTTGCAGGTCTTGATGGCAACAGGTAGTCCTCTGCGCTTGAGCCTTACAGTGCCGCACGAGTAGGTCTTGTGCCTCAGCAGTGTTTCAAGGAGGTCAACAGAAGTGAAAAATGTCAAAATAGACATGATAAAACTTGTTGTATAGAGGTCTGACAAGCTCACACACAACTCTGGTACTGAGTGGGACCTGCACATTGATGTCAGACTTGCCAGTGTAAATGTTGAAATCCACCAGGTAGAAGCTTTCAGCATCAGCAATGGCCCAAGCCTTGATGCCCCACTTGCAAGGCTTGGAAGGGACATATTGTAGGAAGGAACAGCGACCTCTGAAATTCACCTTAGCTTCATCAACTAAGAGGTTTTTGTGTGGTCGGTAATGTCTTGCAAACTTCATCTTGGCATTGTCAAGAACTGGACGCACTTTGTGCAACTTATCATGGCCTGGTTCGGTACGCGATGGGTTTGTGGTGAAATCATTTATATGAAAGTACTGAGTGATCACTTCATTCCTATTTCTGCTCATGATATTTGCAATGGCTGGTTGCCTGAGGACTGGACTTTTGCTCCAGTAGTGCCTGTAGCTTGGAAGCTGTATCACACCCATCAAGAAGAGTATTCCAAGATACGCTTTGATTTCAGCAACACTTGTAGTGAACACTGCAGCTCCTTGCTGGCGAGCATAAGTTTCTGTTTCTGTTTTGATTTTCTCAAAGAGCTCCTCGGCCGGGAAACAAAAGCAAAAAATAGTCCAAAGGCTTAGCATCAAATGGCAACGGTTCGCTTGGCCCTACTTCACTTTCAAATGCCCTCCTTTCATGATTTTCAACATCACTCCACTCGGCATCGCCATCAACATCGTCAAAAGATACACTTTCATGATCGCTCAAATCACTTGTGTGTACAGATGAGACTGAAATATCACTCTGGTTGTCTACACCAAGTCCTTGTGCTCTTTCAGCAATAAGCTGATCCATAAGGTTACTAAACTCACTATCACTGTCGGAGCTATCCCCTGCCATCATGGCCGAAAATTTTGCAAACTCAAACCTCAAACAAAATCGTTAAAAAGGTACACAAAACCACATCCAACTTGCGAAAACGATAGCGGAAAACTCACACACTGGAGAGTTCCTATTTCCTGTGATTTCATGATTAAAAGGTGCGCGAACGAGGCGCGCATTACCGCGCTTCAGGATAACGGGCGAGGCGCGCATTACCACGTTACAGGACGCTAAGAGTTAATAAAGAAAATATTTCTTAGGAAAAATATAACGTACGATACAAGTTGATATTGAACGTGTGAGCTCGGAGGCCGGTATAGTTGCCGTAGATGGTAGCGTTGTTCGATGCATTGTTGTACACCTCCTTGTTGGTGGAGGGAATGGCGATAGAGATGGTGTGATTCTTCACAAACATGCTGATCCACACGGACAACGTACATATAATCACCACCTGTAATACAAAAGAACCAATTTTACCTTACATTTTCAAGCACAGGGTAAAGACGTTCTTTTGGGGATAGAGGCGCTTGGGACCTCCTCTTTTTTTTTTCTTCTTTTTTTAGACCAGCTTATTGAGGGTGGTGCTTATCTCCTCCCTCTCTCTCTCTCTCTCTCTCTCTCTCTCTCGATGCTTTACCTTTCCTGGCTCTAAACACAGCCCAGTACCCATTCACAGCTGGGTGAGCTGGGCTGTGTTGTGCTCTTGTTTCATTCTTTGTTTCATTTGGCCTTCCAAGTATGATCACCCATCTATGTATAACCACGTCCCACGTTGCTAAACCCGACTATTTCCTGTCCAAATGTCGCTCATACTGTGGTAGCCATTGAGTCAATGTAATGAGAAAGAAATACATTGAGGCAATGTAATGAGAAAGAAAAATACATTGAGGCAATGAAATGAGAAAGAAAAATAACAATTTTGTATAGCAACTGACTTACAAATAGTTTCACCTTTTGAGTAATAAAGAATATCTTGGCTCGACCTAGGATTAATTTTAAAAATGTGTAGAGAATGTAATTAAAAGCAACATAAAGAAATAAACTTGGATTTTGACTGCAAATAGGGTTATAAATAACTAGGTTTATAGACAAGTTTTACAAGAATGTACCTTAGCACAGAGTTATGAACTTTAAAAATGTAAATTTGATTGATTTGGGCTGGTAATAATCCACTGGTATTACCAAACTTCAAACACGCACGTACAGACACATAAAAATAAAACAAAAATTCCCTATGAAACGTACAAAAAGGATGATGGCGGATGTGCGTGCAAACATGGCGCCTCCAATGATACAGATGAGGAGACAGAACGCCAGTACCACGGAGGAATAAAGGTACTTCCACCATTGTGTGTCCGATGGCAACCCTCCCCCATTTGTCATGAAGGACCCTGCAACACAGACCAAAGCACCATTATTACCATACCGACAGTAGTAGTATTACTATGCTGGAATTGTCCAAAATCCTCATAATTGTTACAGGACAAGGATTTCCAAGGGTACATGAGTGAGCGTACATCTCCACCATCTGCTGTTATTACAGACCCTGAAAAGTCAGTTCAACTTACATTAACCTGATGATTAAACATCGATATATACCAACGATAACAACAAAGTCACTAATATTGTCATCTCCCTCCTCATCCCTAGTGTAGTCATTATAGGCTCCGTCAGGGGATGCCGAAAGGTTCACTACCACTGCCATGAGAACTCATTATTTTCATTAGATGCAGGCTTGGCATGTTTTTACCAGTGCATACCGGAAGATATACTTCCATCATTTTATACAAAAGACCCTGAAAAAGGCATCATCATCATCATCATCATCATCATCATCATCATCATCATCATCATCATCATCATCATCAGTCTTTAATCAAACCATCAGGGAAAAGTGAAAGCCCCAGTTGGAAACCTGTCTTTCCTTTATAGGCAAGACCGATTCACTGCGGCAACAGTACCCCCGTTGGAGTGCCGGGGATTTCAGTATAAATAGTATCCCCACTTTCTGGAAATTTAGTGCTTTAAATTCCCACTGTCGCTGTCTTCCTCATTTTCTCTTCTTCGCTAGATCAATGACCTACCTTTTTTCTTGAAAACTCTTCCTGGACAAGACTCCTTGTTTGTGTATGGGGTCTGTTGGATCAGCTTGGGAGAGTTGGACGCTTTCTGCCGGGTGGTCACTAGGGCTTCCTATGATGTTATTATTTAGCAATGTAGGCATTTTATATGTATGTGTTTTGTTGATAATTTATAATGATGTTTGTATTCTATTTTGTTTTTGTAACCGGGGGTTTGAGTAGTTGGGGTAAAGCCTCAGCCGTCCCCTGCGTGGGATGTCTTTATTGTAAAGTGACTGGCCGGTGGAGGGCATTCAATTTTCCCACTAGGGTTGTTTCAGCAGATCTTTTATGCGGATTGGGGGTTGTCCGGTCCTGATTTGGCTTGGAAGAGTCCGCTGGACCTAAAGCAACAATCAATCAATCAATCAATCAATCAAACCATCATCATCATTACCATCAATCAAATATCCCAAATATCATCATCATCATCATCATCATCATCATTGTAAGCAAACATATCTGATAGTAGACACCCACCATAAATCATTGAATGAAAAACTAAAAATTATGATGAAATTGATCATGAAGATAATGCTGATCATAATCGTCATGTTCTTCTTCAATACAATTATTTTCCAAGTCGTTATTTTCAAGAATACAACATATTTAAATCAGTAAACACACACAAATATATAGTAAAACTAAGAAAGGACAACATTCCATACGTACATTTATTAACATCTTCAACAAGGTTATTAATATAATGATACAAACATTTGAACACCAACCTCCTTCACCAAAGTTGAGTAGCACACCCTCCACAAAGCCAGCCACATAGAGACCACAAGCAAGAACATTGGCAACGTAAAACAGGAACCCTATACTGCCGCCAAATTCTGGTCCCAATGCTCGACTAATCATGTCTTTACATAGTCAAGGCTTACAAGCATACTCGGTGTACAAGTTCAATACCAGCATTTCCCAGTAATGTATCTAAGCTTCTGAACCACGTAGCATCAGTCTGCTACAGTATCTTTCAATTAAATAGAAAATTAATGTGGTGGCTATGTTGGTGCATTTCAATTAAAAACTCATTTAGAAAGATCAATTGTGGGGGTAAAATGGTCAATTTAGCTGCAGCAACACCATGGCGCTCTCTACATTAGTGTGAAACATTCACAGGATTATCTCCCTTCCAAATGTTGCGCGATACTGGCTTCAGACTTTGTCTTCTTGCGCTCTCTCTCTCTTTCAAACTCAGTGGTACTGGCTAGATTTAGTCTAAAACTTTTACTAGATTACCTCCCGGATCCAGTAGCTCATTGTCTCCAGTCTACTTAGTCTAGATGGAAGAGCTGCATTCCCTCAACTAAAAAAAATTGTCTCAAATGATATTTCTATTAGCCAACTGCGCTAGCATAAACAAAACAAAACAATTTGCATTCCTCCAGATAGAAACAGTTTTATTCTAATAATATTTCACAGTTTATTTGTTATATAGCTCTTAAGTCTTATTTTACAACTGTACGCAGGCTGTCCTTTTTGGGTTTGACTGTCTCACTGCCTTTGATGGTTATTAGAGCAATATACCTAATTGTTGTTATTATTATTAGGACAGCGAGATTGTCACAACAGCTCTCTCCAAAAAATATATTCACAAACCCCTACAAAACAAAATAAACCACCAAAAGAAACGAAAAAAAAAAAACAAAAAAAAAAAACCCACATTTTTTAATGTTTGTTTTGTTTTTGTGTCAAGTTGTTCTACCAACATAAATTATGCACACAAAAAGGATACAATAAGCTCCGCCTCCTTCCACAGCTCCATTGGTGGAGATGGCATTGATTGACAGCACAGTCAGTTCCAGAATAATGTAGGCCAACACGAGCTGTGCAAGCGCTTCCAGTAATCCTGACTGTCCAACCACAAATCCTGAAACCAACACAGAACTATTGTAATAAATATTATAGTATTCATAAATTCTTTTAAGTTATAAAGTATTAAGATACAATTTTTTTAAAATCAATTTTTATTCATCAGATTAACATAAGTTGTACTTAAAAATTTCAAAATGTGTCTTGAAACTCAGAAGTGTGGAGAAAAAATATTCAGTCTTCCCCAGTAATAAACATATAGTGTATAATGTTACTTATTCTTTCTTGAGTGAAAATGGAATGAGGGAAGAAGGTGGGGGAGAAGACTAAAGAAGGGAGTGGAGAGAAAGCAAGAGAGAGAGAGAGAGAGGGGGGGAAGGGAGAGAGAGATGTAATTTAAGCTAATAATGTAAATAATGTATAGATAATTTAGAACGCAGTCCCATGTTATGAATGAGAGAGAGAGAGAGAGAGAGAGAGAGAGAGAGAGAGAGAGAGAGAGGAGAGAGAGAGAGAGAGAGAAGGAGAGAGAAGAGAGAGAGAGGAGAGAGAGAGAGAGAGAGAGAGAGAGAGAGAAACTTTGAAACTTTTTTGAAACTTTTTTATTAGGGATAAAGATTTTAGACTAATAAGAAGTCTAATCTTCCAATCTGTCCCTTAACAAACTAACATAGTAAATAACCTTTAACATTAACTTGGAAATCATAGAAATCACACACACATGCACTTACACACATGCACACACAATCAACACATCTTCAATCCATGATCTTTAAAACAAGGTTAGGCAACCACCCCCCCCCCCCTCCTTTTCTATCCCTTACCCTCATAATAATAATACAAATAAACCAATACTCACCCCCCCCCCCCCCCCCCCCCCCCCCCCCCCCCCCCCCCCCCCCCCGCCCTCCCCTCACTCTTACAAATAACAATAATCATAACAACAATGATAATAACAATAATAATAACAATAATAATAATAATAATAATAATAATAATAATAATAATTATTATTATTATTATTAATATTATTCCCATCATCATCATTACTATTAATAAAAAATATCAGTTTTATAATAAATTTTGCAGATGTTTGCATAGGTTATTTTTGAAAGAAAATATTGTGGTGCAATGTTTACACTCCAGAGGAAGAGAGTTTTAAAGTTTCTGTTTTTAAGAGAGAGAGAGAGAGAGAGAGAGAGAGAGAGAGAGAGAGATAGAGAGAGAGAGAGAGAGAGAGAGACGTTAGAGAGAGAACAGAAAGAGACGTTAGAGAGAGAACAGAGAGAGACGTTAGAGAGAGAACAGAGAGAGAACAGAAAGAGACGTTAGAGAGAGAACAGAAAGAGATGTTAGAGAACAGAAAGAGATGTTAGAGAGACAGACTGGCAGACAGAAAGAGAAAGAGACAGACACTGAGACAGAAAGAGATAAAATATGATACAACAGGATAAAATAGTGACAGACAGAGGGAGACAGAAAGCTCTTATTAAATAAATTATTTATATTAAATATCTCTAAACCATTGTTCCATGTTATTTTGAAATTTTTTGTCTTCTAATACAATCACTGCTTATTGTCAGCTAATGCTATTTACTGAGTCCAAACAAATTAAAAGTGGGTGAATCATCACTATCCCATCATAGATCTACTTAATGTTAGTGACAAGCAGACAAGGCCAAGTACTGAATTAGATTACAAAGCCTGTGGCCATGATAGACCAATATCATGAGAGGCAGGTAATAACAGAGATAGATCAATGGCACATGTGTTCAATAATCATGGTATACTAAATACATGTAGATTATATTTGTGCAGCACTGTTGTGTTCCCATTCAATAATTAATAAATTAATAATATTAATTTATTATGACAATTTTATCACAAAAGTACTGTGATAGTCCCTTGGCTTGGGCAATCATTTTTTCATACAATCATTATTATTATGAACCTCTTAATATAGAAATACCGAAGTAACTATTTTGATGGAAAAGTTCTGCAACAATAGTTTTAAGAAAATCCACATTTGGTGTTTTACATGTTTTGTGATATTGTGACATTAATGATTTAATCAAAGCATCTCTTCCTTGTGGAGATAGAACAATGCTGCACACTCCCAAAGTAGCAACATATAGTCATTTGATAGTATAATAAAGGCTAACCTTTCAACCAACATCAAGACGGGAATTCATACAGATTCAGATCACCAGACTTTTAACACAGTCACATTCCACACACGAGCATGTTTTCCAACTTCTATTCCCAAAACCTAACTGACTACTTTATTATGAACAATAACAGATGCTTACTCAAGTTAATGGTATGGTATCACATTATAATACTGAACACTTTTTTTTCTGTTTAAATTCCTAAGGACAGTCATTTGGAACCACTTGGATGATCCTAAGTCCGCTTAGTATGCCAGATATTAGCTATGTGCTCTGCACCTTACTGTTGAGTTTATGCCAGATCTCTGGACTCAAGCAATCTTATTCTACGGATACATTACATTACATTACATAATTGTTGCTTTAGGTCCAGCGGACTCTTCCGAGCCAAATCAGGACCGGACAACCCCCAATCCGCATAAAAGATAGATCTGCTGAAACAACCCTAGTGGGAAAACTGAATGCCCTCCACCAGCCAGTCACTTTACAATAAAGACATCCCACGCAGGCAGTGTTCCCGATTACGCACAGTAGTGCGTCAATTACGCACAAAATATGAAAAATGACGCAGGAAAATTTGCATGTGTGCGTCCTGTGGACGCACACATTTTTTTTTAATCGCTGATGTCATAAATACGACCAACGAGTGGCGAACTAATTCACGGCATAATCAGAATCAGAACCCAACTGAGACTGCCATTGCAGACGATTAAAGATTGTGTCGGGAGTTGTCGTCCTTAAATATCGCATGCGCGCGCATTGTAAACTTCCTCCAAGCAATACATTCACTGAACAAAAGAAATCTTCGTTAATCCATTCTTTGATTCTATCATACACGATCATGTCACTTCTGACTTGGTTGACTGGGCCCAAAACCCGTTCATCCACCGATTTGGGGACTCTCAAAATTTGCACAAGGACTCTTAAAATTTTATACCTGGGAGTCCCAAGGACTCTCATTTTTTGTGTGTGGAGGGAACACTGCACGCAGGGGACGGCTGAGGCTTCACCCCAACTAATCGAACCCCCCGTTTACAAAAACAAAATAGAATACAAACATCATTATAAATTATCAACAAAACACATATAAAATGCCTACATTGCTAAATAATAGCATAATAGGAAGCCCTAGTGACCACCTGGCAGAAAGCATCCAATATTCCCAAGCTGATCCAACAGACCTCATACACAAACAAGGAGTCTTGTCCCGGAAGAGTTTTCAAGAAAAAAGGTAGAAGACTGGTCTAGCGAAGAAGACGATAGTATAGCAGATGGATAGAACAGAGCAGGAATGAGAAAGAGCAAATGAGAAAGACAGCGACAGTGGGAATTTAAAGCACTAAATTTCCAGAAAGTGGGGACACTATTTATACTGAAACCCCCGGCACCCCAACTACAGATACAGAACATATTATGTTGAAGATGTGCCATTTGTACTACCCCAAAATAACTGATTTAAAAACAAATTTGTGTTGTTTTGTTGCCCAGTAAATCCTTTGCTTATAAGATCTCTGATAGAATAAATGCAGGAAGATTATTAGTAGGCCTAATAGACCTAAATCCGATTCAAGTGCCCCACCAACCAAACCCCCTAAAAGTTATGTATAACAATCATTATCAGTAAATGACTTTTTTTTTTTTTTACCTCCTCGTAGATATAGTCCTGTACTAAACTGTGCCAGTGCCACAGGACAAAAGACTCCGGAAAAGGTTGTGAGAGTCCGCACTCTTGTAGGCCTATTGGGTGTTTCAGCATCATGATCACCCCCATCACCACGATCACCACTTACATCTGATGTTTCACTATCGAAAGACGCCTGGCTCAAGCTCCTGTTCAGACTTAGAACACGTTTAGTGCGTTGTGCGTTGGAGGTGTTTGAGCTATCCAAGCTGAACACAATCCGTTTAGAGAGAGGTCTGTGACGGAGGGATGACGACGATGCCGAATGAGAGAGATGGGGGCCGCCATCATGTTGAGATAGTAACGGTGTCCTTTCAGTGGAGACGTAAGCATCCTGAATGTTTTCTCCCTGCTCGTGCAGGCCTCCAGATCCATAACTCATTATTTGACGATTGGTAGCGTTTCTCACACAGACCGGTTTTATTGATCAGCTGGTAGTTAAAAAATAGACAACGCCTGTCCCGTGTTGTGCTCAGGTTCTGTCATGTGGCTTTCGAATTTCTGCCGGCCCAAGCGTAACAAACTCTGTCAGTCTGTGTCGTCTGCTAAAACATTACATTAAAAGAAAAAAAGTATAATTCCTGTCCATTCCAAAACTACGACCACTTTCGAAACTTCCTATCACAGCTTGGAAAAAAATAACGGTTGCGAAGATTCCGCAGTAACACGCAAAATCAACGAAATTCTAATGTACGTATGGGAATCCGGTAAACAATAGGCACATGCTTTGCGTCAAATTATTCGTTCTCACGTGACACGACAAGCAAATTAACGAAGGGATAAATTACTGTAGACAGACCGCAGTATGCAGGCTAATCAATGTGTGTAAGGCACCAACAATTTTAAAATTATAGTATACTCTGTAAAAATCCTCAATCAAAATCGTGATGTTAAAATCCGGTCCAATATTTACAATCACTTGAAGCCGACGACAGTAAAGTCACCGAGGTTAACAGTGATAACTTATATAACTGCTGGCTTCGTCATACAATGGACACGCCAGTCACTGGTAATGATTTGGTTACGGGCAAAGTATATAACCAATAAGATAGCTACAAACTTGAGGAAGTTCAATATCACAGAGGACCCTATTGAATCAGTGAAATAGTGAACCAGATTAGTCCAGTTCTGAGCAGCCGATGTGCTATCCCGGATCCCTGTCACGCGCCTTCGGGTCACGCTTCTAGTCAAATGCAAGGTGTTTTAAAAAAAAAAAAAAAGAAAAAAAAAAGAAGTTTGTTGCACAGGCGCTCGTATCTGGACACGCGAGCACCTATAACTCGTCTCCCACCTATGTATTATTATGACTAATACCAAAGAGCTAAGCTCTTTTCTAATACATACTAAGAGAGGTGCCTGTAGTTTATTGTACAGACATGATCGAATCTAGCGTTGACACAATTAAGAGACTGAGGGCATAGACAGGGGTAGAAAAAATAGATTGGAAATAAAAAGATTAAGATTTCTTTTAAAAAAAATTTTACACTGTGACACCATGAACGAAACCCCAAGTACATATCGGCAAAAATCAACAAATTGATCCTGGATATTATTGGAAGAAGGAAAAAAAAAATTTCAGCACATGCACACGGGATCATCGATAGTCCAATGATCACATACAAATCATGGAAGGGCAAGTGTAGGACAAACGATCAGGTGGGGGGAGAGGTGGGGGGGTGCAAGGAAACAAGTTCAACCTAACATGTAAGGGCCTAACCACAAAAGAAGACCTTCGAAGAAGAAGAAACAATGCATGTGAAAGTATTGGAAACAACGCCCACAAATATTTTTTGTTCCGCTGTGCCAGTCAAGTACAAGTCACAGTCACATGATGAGTAATTATTCCGGTAGTTAAAGTTAAATGCCGTCCGTTTGTTTCCCTAGTACAGGCACATTACTTTTCAAATGCATTACAGTTCAGAATGAGAGACCATGGTCAATGTTCACAAGAACTGAACTGTAACAGAATCTTTTTTAAGTTCTCTAAAATACTTTCAAACCTGCGTTTGAACACCCGGCTCATACTCCCCAATAATAATGTGTATGTGAATCAGAGAGAGAGAGAGAGAGAGAGAGAGAGAGAGAGAGAGAGAGAGAGAGAGAGACAGACAGACAGACAGACAGACAGAGAGGTTAATGTTGAATGCAATTCTCTAACTTCAGTCAATAAGAAAACAGATAAGGAAATGTCTAAAGTACGTATCTAACATTCACTTTCAATTTACTGATTAATACCAGTCAAACTTCACACGGAAAAATGTTGGGGGTCTGTTCACCCACGCACTGGCACACATGTGTCATCTTACCCTTTTTCTATTCCTCACAAAACTAACTTTAGTAATAGGCTGTAATGAACTGCTGGAGCAGAACAACGTTCACACATGTTCATCATGTGCACACACACACACACACACACACACACACACACCCACACCCACACACACACACGCGCGCGCGCGCGCATACTCACGCGCGCGCATCTACACCAAATAATAGTGTGAGATGCCTGCTGGAAAGTCTTTAAATTCCTTCTTTTTTTTTTTTTCAATCGTTAATTATCACTGCAAATTACTTGTGAAATCACATGACTTTCTATTATTTCTCGGAATAAAAACTAAATAAATGTTGGGTGCCTATTATCAGCTGAGCCTGTCACTCCCCTATATTCACCTCACCCTTTCCCCGATCCTCTCAAAACTAGTAACAGGTTGTACTGAACTACTGAAGCAGTGCAACAAAGTTCACCATTGCACACAACCAAATAATAATGTAAGGTGCCTATTGGAAAATCCCAAAATTTCCTTTTTTTTTCCTTTTTTTTTTTTTTTTTAATAAAACGAACTTCAGTCAAATTACTTGTGAAATCACACGACATTCTGTTCTTTCCAGGAACTAAAAATATAGCATAGTTGGGTGTCTATTATGAGCTGAGCCCGCTTTAAGAACTTTCTTTCGATACTTCAGCAATGCAATGGCAAACCTCTAGCCACTTGGAATCTCAGTATACGATATGTGAGGTGTGACTGAATATTAAACGCTGATTGGCTGCGCTATTAATACACTTGCAAGTGTGTGACGGAACGGCAAAATTATGTTGATTTACTGCAATGGGCGGTTTGAGTTAGAGCCTGTATCGCCAGCGCCTTCAGCAGCTCTTGAGGTGGAAAAGCGCTATTTAAAAGTTATTAATTAAATAAATGTAAAAATGCCAATGGTTAGAGTAGACCGGGAATGATCTGCGTCTGTCTATCCTATCCTATCCTATCCTATCCTATCCTATCCTATCCTATCCTATCCCGTAACTCGAAAGTCGTTGAGGCACCACAGATCGTTTAACCAGCGTACTCCATCTTTCTCAGTCCTCAGCAACCCTCATGGCTTCGCTTTGCAAGCCTTGATGCTCTGGTGACCTGGCCAAACCATCGGAGTTTCTGTTTCTTCACCACTGTGAGCATGTCATCATGTTGTCCAATGGCTTGTGTGATGGTCTGTCGGATTTTGTCATTGGTGATGAACTGGGTACAGGGAATTCCCGTAAGTCTTCTGTAGCACATCATATCCATGCTTAAACCTTGTCAGTGCAGCAGTTGTTTGTGCGATCCTGGAGAGGACTTCCCGTCGGGTCCCACTGTCCGACACAATGGCTCCCAAACATTCGAAGCAATGCGACGTGCTGAGGGATCGGCCCTGGACTCCGATGTTCGCGTTGATGCCACTGGTGCCGCTGGTCACCACTTTGGTCCTCTCTGCACCTGTCACGTGGGGTTTATGGGCTCTGCACAATGGAATTATGGACCCTCACGTTTATTCGGTGGGAACTGCTAGTAAGTCACCCTATGAATTACTTTAATAAATTTATTTGTTTAGCTCGTTCTGTGTTAAGGTTGGGGTACAGAAATAGATAGAAAAAAGGTAAAAGAATACTGTCACACTAGCTTTCACACGGCTATGAATCATATGTAGTCCAGCCTTTTGATAACAGTTAAAATCACACATTTATTTCTTCTACTCTATACAAGGTTCTCTAAGTACTAATCTAACTTAAAAAGTCTCTTTCAATGCTAATAGTTCGATCGCTGATAGTCTATGCAGCTGTTCTATCTTCATCGGGCACTCGCTAGTATATCTCATGTAGATTTGGACTACTGTGGTCCGTTTTAGAGTTTCTGAATAGTTGGACTACTGTGGTCCTGTTCTGATCAGTTTAAGTGCACTTGGGATAACACACTTAACTGGCGGGTGGTGCGGTCGAAGTCCTTCTGTGAGGTAGCTTCTGGTCCACCTGTGTCGTTGTGTAGTTGGGTTCCCTGGCCACGCTGTGGGGTCTGACAGGGAGTTTTACCGGGTCGCTCGTTCCGACTTGTGCGGTAGAGGTTCCTCAACCAACTTGTTTCTGTGGAGTGGGGTTCACAGGATAGCTCGGGATAGCTCGGGATAGCTCGCCTGCTCGTCTGTAATATAAGAGACGAAATTCTGCACAACCCTGAATAATCGGTTTGTGCAGAGCGTCTCACTGAAAGCCAAGTAGCCCTCAGTGATAGCTCCACATCTCTATACATAAGCGACGAACATTCTGCTACTTCCGGGTTCCACTGGAATCTCACTCTAAATTCCTATACATACATAAATATCAAACGTGGCTAACTATACACATACAGAATTAATAATATTATAAACATTCAGTGGTACAGCCACTGGTCTGCAAACATACATATAAGTTAAACAACAGTGGTTCCGTATGGTATGCAACAGGGCGGCGTAACCGGTCGTGTTTCGCCTCGTGGTAGGCTCTTCCACATGGTCACGCAAATTCGGATTAACAATTCACATTTATGCATAGCAAATTCTTCAAACATAATTTCAACAATACTACACATATATCACGATGAAACAGAAGGGTGTTCATTTACCTGTTTGACAAGTTCAGGCCCGTGTGACTTGATAGAATTCTACGATTCCTAAGTCCTGCTTCCTGGTCTAAGTGTAGAGAGATTTCTCTGCCAGCTTTCTAGCTGTTAACACTTCGGTGTATTACTCCCAACTGACCAAAAATGTGTTAGGCTCGGACCCAGTCAAACTGGCTCGAACCGCTTTGCGTAAGCTCTCATTGGGTAAAATGTTCATATTCAAAACTCAAGTGCTGACGTCACTGCGCTGTGTGTGTGGCTCAGGCTCGCAGTGTGCTGTAATTTAATTGCTACTGTGTACTGTACTAACTCTCTACTGTTACAAAGGCTACACAATGCTAAATAGTCGATAGGCAGAGTTTAAACTAGCCAATTCGTGACAGGCTCCCTCAACTGAAAAAAGGCGATGACTACTGGATTCGACCTTTTTCTACTACAGAGCCTAGTTTAACACTGCACTATCCTAGGGTCCTATTTACAAACTAAGTAAGTTGCTCTACCTGAGCTGCAATGCTGTGCCAGGTAGCTATGGACACTAGTGACAGGGTATTACTGGGCGGGGACGAATTCTGGTGCTGTGGCCCTTAGTTGTGTTGGGTGGGCGACAGCTGCTGTGTCCTCCACGAGATGGCGACTGAGGTAGTCGGCTCCGTGGTTTTCTTTGCCGGGGATGTACTCGATTTGGAATGAGTACGCCTGAAGGGTGAGTGCCCATCGCATCAGGCGAGAGTTCAAGGATTTGGAGGCTGCCAGGAACGATAGTGGTTGGTGGTCCACCTGAACTGTGAAGTGGGTCCCATACAGGTAGAGTTGGAATTTCTGTATGGCCCAGACTAGTCCAAGGCATTCCTTCTCCGACGTGGCGTAGTGGGTCTCGGCGGGTCTCAATTTTCTGCTGGCGTAGGCGACAGGGAATAGCGTCTCTGCATTCTTGGGGTCGCGCTGTAGCAGTACTGCTCCGAGGCCTAAGTCGCTTGCGTCGGTGCGAAGAACGAATGGCTGAGTCAAATCGGGTAGATGGAGTACTGGCGCCGATGTCATTCTGTCCTTGAGTGTTTGGAATGCTGTCTCGCATTCCGCTGTCCATACGACTTTGTCCGGGGCGATTTTCCGGGTTCCATTTGTCAGAGGTACGGCGATGCTGTTGTAGTTGGGGATGAACTTCTGGTAGAAGCCGCAGAGTCCTAGAAATGACTGCACTTCCTTCTTTGTCTTGGGCCTAGGAGCGTCGAGTAGGCGTTTCACTGTCTTTTCTACCGGTCGCAGGCTTCCTTGACTGATGGTGTGTCCCAGAAATTCTAGTTCTGTGAATCCAATCTGACATTTGGTGGGTCTTGCCGTCAATCCCGTGTCTCTGAGGCGGGCGAGTAGTTGTTGTAGGAGCGTGACATGTTCCTCCCACGTGGGTGTTGCGATGAGGATGTCGTCCATAAACGAATGTAGGTGCTCGCTGCTTAGGGGTGCCAGGAGTTTTCGCATCATGGCGCTGAAGATGCTGGGTGCGTTGTGGAGTCCGAATGGAAGTACATTGAACTCGAAGTGTCCTTCCATAGTGCTAAACGCTAGGTACTTTCGGACTTGCGGTTGCACTGGTATCTGGTAGTATCCTTTGCTGAGGTCGATGCGTGAGAAGTACTTCGCTCGCTGTAGCTTGGCAAATAGGTCTGTCTGGTCCGGGAGTGGCTCTGGCTGGAACTGCGTTACCGCATTCAGGAGTCTGAAGTCGATGCACAGTCGATGCTCTCCGTTGGGTTTTCGCAACAATACCGTGCCTGCGCTGTAGGGTGAAGTAGACTCTGAGATGATTCCGGCTGCCAGTAAGGTGTCTATCTCTTCCTTGATGGCTCGCTGCTGCGACAGTGGCATCGGGTAGAGCTTCTGGCGGACGGGTGTTGGGTCGGTCACCGTTAGGGTTACTTCGACGAGGTCTGTCCTCCCTGGTCGGTCTGTGAGCACAGTCTGATGTTGTCGAATGACCTGTAGTATTTGCTGTCGCTGTTTAGCGGCTAGGTCTCCGTTGAGTATCACGTCTTTGTAGGTTTCTTTGGAGTGCAGGGGATACTCTACTGCATTGGTCTCCATGCTTTCTCCTTCTTCCGCGATGGCGATGGCTAACAAGTTGTGAGTGCTGGGGGTCGCTGGTCGGTCCGTGTATTTCTTGAGGAGATTGATGTGGTGGTATCGGGCTCTCCCGTTCACCTCTACTTGGTAGACTGTCTTGGATTTCTTGGCAGTCACCCGGTACGGTCCTCTCCAAGCGATGTCCAGCTTGTTGGTTCCACTTGGAAGTAAGAGTAGCACTTGATCGCCGACTTGCAGTTCTCTGTCCTTCGCGTGGCGGTTGTAGTACTTCGCCTGACGGGCTCTTGCCTTCTTCAGTGCTTCACCAGCTTTCTTCCACGTTGCTTTGAGGGTTTCCTGCAGGTCTGCGACGTACTTGGTGGCACCTCTGGGTGTGTCGTCTATCTTGGCTTCCGTCCAACTTCTGCGTAGGGCTTCTAGCGGTCCTGCTAGAGGTCTGCCGAATAGCAATGTTGACGGGGTGTAGCCTGTGGCTGCATGGGGCGTTTCTCGGTATGCGAACAGTGCCGCATTCACGTAGGTGTCCCACGCTTCTGGATTGTCGTCGGCGACTTTCCTGAGTATGGTGAGAAGGGTTCCATTCAGTCTTTCTACTTGTCCGTTGCTGGCGGGGTGGTATGGTGGTGTGCGAATGTGATGGACTTGTATCAACTCGAACACGTCTTGCATCAGGCGGCCGGTGAACTGAGATCCGTTGTCCGTTCTAATGCTGTCCGGGAATCCGACTCTGGTAAAGATGGCGATGAGTGCATCTGCAATCTTCTTGGTGTCGATCGCTGGCAACGGGACTGCTTCGCACCACATCGTATATGCGTCGACGAGTGTGAGTAGAAATCTGTTCCGCTTCTTGGTCATGGGCAGTGGTCCTACTATGTCTACTGAGACTTGCTGGAATGGCACGCCGACTACTACTGATGGTCCTAAGGTAACTGGTACGGTGTGATGTCGCGGGGAATATCGTTGACATTGGTGGCAAGATTTCACGTAGCGCTTGACATCCTCCGTGATTCCTGGCCAATAGTAGTGTGCGCTGATTCTCTGCACTGTGGCTCCAATTCCCATGTGTCCGCTGAGTGGCATGCTGTGGCCTAATTCTAGTACTTGGGCTCGAAGGGTGGCTGGTAGTACTAGTTGGGTGTGATCTCCATCTCCTTGTCGATGTAGAACTCCCTCTTCCATGTAGAAGTCTCCCTTGTGCGGGGGTGTGTGCGCCTTGGGTAGCTTCTGGAAGCACTTCGCTATCGAGGTGTCTTCTTTCTGTGCTGTTTTGATCTCTTCGAGTCCTGGATTCGGAGCGAACTCGGGCTGGGGTGGTTGGGTTTTAGCTTGGGCCCTGGTTTGCACTGCAGCTATCTCTACAGTTTTGGGGGGCGTGCCTAAGAACACATACCTACAACCTAGCACTAGATCATACAGGGGTTTCTGTAAAACAGCTGCTTGGATTCTTCCTGTGACGTACCTACTCTCTACTTCGATCCAAGCTATTGGGCAAGTAGTCGTCGGTTTCGTCAAGTCTGCTCCTTGTAAGTCGACAGTCTTGTCGGTCAAGTCCGCGCGCGATACCAGAGATTCGCTAACTATCGCGTCGTATGATAGACCTGTGTCATACAGACAGTTCGCTTCTTTTCCGTTGACCTTGACCGTGTCTGTCACCGATGGGTGATCTCCGATCGTGTGTGGCTTATTACCGCTACTTTGAGTTAGAACTCTGTGCGCTGGCCGGCTTTCGCGCTCTTCCCTACGTTGTGCGGCCAACTTGAAACATTCTGCGGTGGCGTGATTGTTTCTGTTGCAGAACGAACAATACCGTCTCTGTTCTGCGGGACCTCTTTTCCCGAATTCCGCGTTGGGTCCTTTATTTTGCCCAGGTCTGGGGTTATTCGGCTTATTCGCGGTGCGCTCTTCTCGGTTAGGGCTTCGTTTCTGTGCCTCTTTCCCGTTAGGCTTTAGGTCTCGCCTGAAGCTCTTGGCTTCTCCGTGTGCGGCCACGTACCTATCTGCGACCTTGACCAGATCTTCTAGTCTTTCCGCGCCCTGCTCTACTGAGAAGGTTCTCAGCTCGGGGGTCATGGTTTCCCGTAGCTGTTCCCATACTAACAGTTCTGTCAGTCCATCATACGTCTTAGCCGTGGCTGACTGGCTAATCCACTTATCCAGCGTTGTGGACAACCGATCCGCGAACTGCGCATAGCTCTCTCCTTTCACTCTCCGATTGGTGCGGAACTTTTGCCGGTAGCATTCTCCTGTCAGTTCGAATCCCGTTAGGAGTGCCTCTTTTACTTTGTGATAGTCAGTCACTCTGTCAGTCGGTAGCTTACTGTAGATGTCATAAGCCTTTCCTCTAAGTCCTTGACTAAGCTTGAAAGACCAATGAGTGGGATCTAGTTTATACTCTGTTGCTAGGCGCTCAAACCTAGTCAGATAGAGATCTAGACCTTCTTCTCTCTCATTGAATGTTCCCAGTGGAAATGACATTCCTTGTACAGGGTTGGATGCTACCTCTAGCTGATCTGAGTGGGAAGGGGTTGAGGAAGAACTTGAAGCTCCTGATCCCAATCTTCTTAGCTCTAACTCATGCTGTCTTTCTTTTTCCTTTTCTTCCCTCTCTTTTTCTTTTTCTGCCTCTCTTTTTCTTTCTCTGCCCTCTCTTTTTCTTTTTCTGCCCTCTCATACTCCCATCTCCTAACTTCTGCTTCTCTCTCTGCTGCTAATGCTGCCTTCTTCTGTTCTCCTTCTAATTCTAGTTTCTTCTGCTCTGCTTCTAATTTCTTTTGCTCTGCTTCTAATTCTGCTTTTCTCTGATCTGCTTCGAGTTTCTTCTGTTCTGCTTCTAATGCTAGTTTCTTCTGCTCTGCTTCTAAGGCTAGTTTCTTCGCCTCCCTTTCTGCTGCTCTCTCTGCCTTAGCCTCCTGTTTCTCTACCTCTGCATTTATATACGCAATTAGGTCCGCCCCTGCTAAGTGTAAAGCTTCTCCCAATTCCTTGAAACGCAATCTCAAGGCCACTGGGTCCGACATTGCCAAACGTGTCTATGAACACCCTCTGAATCACGTGGAATACCAAAACACTAGCAATATTGCAAGTCAATAAAAACAATGCAAAGACAATCAAATTCGTAATCAATAATAGAATAAAACAAGAGTCAAATGGCATACAACAGTTACTTAAGCAAAACCTGCAAAAGAACAATGCAACATACAGACACAAAAATAATTGAAGCAAAAAAGTTTTTAACTAAAGAATAGTGCACCCAAACTGAGTCAATGTTACCACTATTCTAAGTTATTCTACTACTCCTACTGTTATCTAATTTTATTGTACTTAGATCCGTTTATACCCAATTCCTATTATACACAGATCCTGGCAGGCTCGCCAATTAAAGTGTCACGTGGGGTTTATGGGCTCTGCACAATGGAATTATGGACCCTCACGTTTATTCGGTGGGAACTGCTAGTAAGTCACCCTATGAATTACTTTAATAAATTTATTTGTTTAGCTCGTTCTGTGTTAAGGTTGGGGTACAGAAATAGATAGAAAAAAGGTAAAAGAATACTGTCACACTAGCTTTCACACGGCTATGAATCATATGTAGTCCAGCCTTTTGATAACAGTTAAAATCACACATTTATTTCTTCTACTCTATACAAGGTTCTCTAAGTACTAATCTAACTTAAAAAGTCTCTTTCAATGCTAATAGTTCGATCGCTGATAGTCTATGCAGCTGTTCTATCTTCATCGGGCACTCGCTAGTATATCTCATGTAGATTTGGACTACTGTGGTCCGTTTTAGAGTTTCTGAATAGTTGGACTACTGTGGTCCTGTTCTGATCAGTTTAAGTGCACTTGGGATAACACACTTAACTGGCGGGTGGTGCGGTCGAAGTCCTTCTGTGAGGTAGCTTCTGGTCCACCTGTGTCGTTGTGTAGTTGGGTTCCCTGGCCACGCTGTGGGGTCTGACAGGGAGTTTTACCGGGTCGCTCGTTCCGACTTGTGCGGTAGAGGTTCCTCAACCAACTTGTTTCTGTGGAGTGGGGTTCACAGGATAGCTCGGGATAGCTCGGGATAGCTCGCCTGCTCGTCTGTAATATAAGAGACGAAATTCTGCACAACCCTGAATAATCGGTTTGTGCAGAGCGTCTCACTGAAAGCCAAGTAGCCCTCAGTGATAGCTCCACATCTCTATACATAAGCGACGAACATTCTGCTACTTCCGGGTTCCACTGGAATCTCACTCTAAATTCCTATACATACATAAATATCAAACGTGGCTAACTATACACATACAGAATTAATAATATTATAAACATTCAGTGGTACAGCCACTGGTCTGCAAACATACATATAAGTTAAACAACAGTGGTTCCGTATGGTATGCAACAGGGCGGCGTAACCGGTCGTGTTTCGCCTCGTGGTAGGCTCTTCCACATGGTCACGCAAATTCGGATTAACAATTCACATTTATGCATAGCAAATTCTTCAAACATAATTTCAACAATACTACACATATATCACGATGAAACAGAAGGGTGTTCATTTACCTGTTTGACAAGTTCAGGCCCGTGTGACTTGATAGAATTCTACGATTCCTAAGTCCTGCTTCCTGGTCTAAGTGTAGAGAGATTTCTCTGCCAGCTTTCTAGCTGTTAACACTTCGGTGTATTACTCCCAACTGACCAAAAATGTGTTAGGCTCGGACCCAGTCAAACTGGCTCGAACCGCTTTGCGTAAGCTCTCATTGGGTAAAATGTTCATATTCAAAACTCAAGTGCTGACGTCACTGCGCTGTGTGTGTGGCTCAGGCTCGCAGTGTGCTGTAATTTAATTGCTACTGTGTACTGTACTAACTCTCTACTGTTACAAAGGCTACACAATGCTAAATAGTCGATAGGCAGAGTTTAAACTAGCCAATTCGTGACAGCACCCACTTCCATTCCAAAGGCTCTGGAAGTGGTGTCAAGCCTCCGCACCAGCCGTTCGAGTTCTTGTTCCTCTCCAGCCAATCCGTCAGTTGCGGATGACATTGATGTCCTGTCTCTTTTTCAAAGGTCAAGGCCGCTTTGGCCAATTATATTACAGTGAAATCCGGCTCTATTGAAGTCCAGTTCTATGAAATATTCGGCTCTATTGAAGTTCAGACTATGAATTCGGCTCTATTGAATAACCGACTATCTCGAAGCAAGGTGCAATACCCCCTGAGAGATTTTCGTCGGTTCTATTGAAACCCGAGAATTCATACGAGAATGCATACGAGAATACTATCCTATCCTACCCCGTAAATCAAAGGTCGTTGGGGCACAACAGATGATCCTTTAGCCAGCGTACTCCATCTTTCTCTGTTCTCAGCAACCCGCATGGCTTCGTTCAGTGTCAAACCAGTCCATTCTCGAATGTTGTCCTCCCACCTCTTTTTCTGTCTCCCTCTTCTTCTGCCTCCTTGCACCGTGCCTTGCAGGATGGTTTTTGCAAGGTCTGATGCTCTGGTGACGTGGCCATAACATCGGAGTTTCCGTTTCTTCACCACTGTGAGCAGGTCATCATGTTGTCCAATGGCTTGTGTGATGGTCTGTCGGACTTGTTGGTGATGTGCTGGGTATAGGAAATGCCCAGAAGTCTTCTGCAGCACCTCATCTCAGTGTTTTGTATTCTTCGTTGTAGATGTGCTGTGAAGGTCAATGTTTCCCAAGCGTATAGGAAGATGGAAATGACAAGGGAGCGCAGCAGCTTTACCTTTGAAAATAGACTGATGGTCGTGTCTTTCCAAATGGGCTTCAACCTTGTCAGGGCAGCAGTGATTTGTGCGATCCTGGAGAGGATTTACCGTCGGGATCCATTGTCTGATACAATGGCTCCTAAATATTTTAAGCTATGCACCGTGTTGAGGGATTGACCTTGGACTTTGATGTCCATGTTGATGCCTTTGGTGTTGTTGGTCATCATTTTGGTCATCTCTGCACTTATTTATATTCCATAGGCTCTGGAGGTGGTGTCAAGCCTCTGTACACGCTGTTCAAGTTCTTATTTCTCTCCAGCCAATCCATGAATGGCATCCGCAAAATGAAGGTTGGAGATTGCTTTACCCCCTATGCTGACTGCGCCTTCGTGATTTGCAAGGGCATCTGACATGATGCGCTCTACGAAGATGTAAAAGAGTGTTGGAGAGAGTAGGCATCCTTGACGCACACCAATTGTTGTTCTGAACCAGTTTCTGATGGCGCTGTTGTGAAGGACTGCACTGTACTGGTAGCCTTATCATACAGGCTTTTGATGACTTCAATAATTTTAGGGCTGATGTTGTACACTCTCATGGTTGCCCATAGAGCTACGATACATGCCAGACTCGGTCAAACGCTTTCTTGAAGTCTACAAACACATACAATAGATGTTGTTGGTACTGTAGGTATTTCTCGCAGATTATTCTGAGGTTGAAAATCGGTTCAGCGGTACTTCGCCCTGCCCTGAATTCTGCTTGTTCTTCAGCTATGATTTGTTCACCTTTGGGTTTCAACCTGTTGAGTATTATTTTCAGGACTTTGCTGGGATGGCTGATGAGCCTGATGGTGCGGTAATTTTCACACTCCTGAAGGTTACCTTTTTCGGGAAGAGTGATGACAAGCGCCTGGGTCCATGGTGTAGGCCACTCCCCACTCTGCCAGATCTTGTTACAGATAATGATGAGGGCATCAATCATCGCTTTCCCTACGGCTTGCAGCAATTCCGCGCGTCCACTCCTGCTGACTTCCCCTTCTTTAGTGATTGCACTGCTGCCTCAACTTCTTCTCGGGGATTTGGGAAAGTTTCTTCCTCTTCTCTGTTCTGGGGACATGCTAGAACTGATGGGTCTCCGTTTGGTTTGTGGTTGTAAAGGTCAGAGCAGTACTCTGTCCATCTATCCAAGATGTCTTGTTCTTCTGTAAGGCATATGCCAGACTTGCTTTGGATCGTGGAGACCTTGGACTGTTTAACACTTGTCAGCCGCTTCACAGTCTGTTAGGCCTTCTTGCTGTTGTTCTTCTTCAGACTGTTCTCTATTTCCTGGCATTGAGCCTCTATCCCGTTCTCCTTTGCTGTGCGCATGCCTTTTCTGATGTCATTGTTGATTTTTGGTAGGCATCAGCTCCCTGTGAGGAGTTCTTTTTCTTTTTCATCTCTCTTCGTTTATCACACAGATCCAAAAGTTCAGGTGTGATCCATGGTTTCTTCTTTGGGCGGTGCTTGCCAAGGATCTCAGTGGCGTCATCTGTCACAGCTGAGTTAAAGGTGGTGGTCATGGTGTTGACATCTACTTCATCAGCTCCCAAAATGAGCAGTGGTGCAAATTTCCCTCCAATTATGGCTTGGAATATTTTTGCCGCCTCTGGGTCTTGCAGTTTGTCCAGGTTGAACTTCAGTCTGATGCACTTTGCCGTGTTTACTCTCTTCAAGTTGAGCCGGAAGGGCATCATTACGAGATCGTGGTCACTTTCGATGTGTGCTCCTGAAAAAGTGCGTGTCCTACTGTCAAGTGGGGTTTATTTGTTGCTGGGCTCTGCACAAAGGAATGCTGTAACCCTCACGCTTTATTCTATGGGAACTGCTAGTTAGTCACCAAGTGAATTACTTTAATACATTTATTTATTTAGCTCGGTCTGTGTTAAGGCTGGGATACAGAGATAGATAGAAAAATTGTAAAAGATCACTGTCACACTAGCTTTCACACGGTTAGGAATCATATGTAGTCCAGCCACTTGATAACAGTTAAAATCACACATTTATTTCTTCTACTCTATACAAGATCTTCGATGTACTAATCTACCTTAAACATTCATAAGTCAATGCAAATGATTCGATCGCTGATAGTCTTAGGCAGCTGTTATGTCTTCATAGGGCACTGGCTACTAGCGTTCTTGAAGATTGGACTACTGTGGTCCTCTATACTATAGTTTCTGAAGAGTGGACTACTGTGGTCCTTTTGCTATCAGTTTTAGTGCACTTTTTCCTATGCACTTAACTTTTGTGTAGCGGGTTTGAAGCCCTTCGTTGAGGTAGCTTCTGGTACACGCTGGGTCGTCGTGTAGTTTGGTCCCTTGACAAGCTGTGTTGTCTTGGAGAGTGTTTTCCATGGTTGCTCTCTCAGTCCTGTGCTGTAGAGGCTAAACAGCCAACTCGTCTTTTCTGTGGAGTTGGGCGCACGGGATATCTCGCCTGCTCGTCTGTAATATAAGAGACGAAATTCTGCACAACCTTGAGTAATAGGTCTGTGCAGAGCGTCTCACTGAAAGCCAAAGTAGCCCTCAGTGATAGCTCCACATCTCTATACATAAGCGACGAACATTCTGCTACGTCCGTGGTCCATTGGAATCTCAACTCTAATTTCCTATACATACATAAATATAACTCGTGGCTAATTATACACATTGATTTATTGTTGCTTTAGGTCCAGCGGACTCCTCCGAGCCAAATCAGGACCGGACAACCCCCGATCCGCATAAAAGATCTGCTGAAACAACCCTAGTGGGAAAATTGAGCGCCCTCCACCGGCCAGTCACTTTACAATAAAGACATCCCACGCGGGGGACGGCTGAGGGTTTACCTCAACTACGCGAACCCCCGGTTACAAAAACAAAATAGAATACAACCATCATTACAAATCATCAACGAAACATATACATATAAAATGCCTATATTGCTAAATACTAACATCATAGGAAGCCCTAGTGACCACCCAGCAGAAAGCGTCCAACACTCCCAAGCTGATCCAACAGACCTCATACACAAACAAGGAGTCTTGTCCAGGAAGAGTTTTCAAGAAAAAAGGTAGGTCATTGATCTAGCGAAGAAGAAGATAGTATAGCAGAGTGATAGGACAGAGCAGGAATGGGAAAGAGTATATGAGGAAGATAGCAACAGTGGGAATTTAAAGCACTAAATTTCCATAAAGTGGGGATACTATTTATACTGAAACCCCCGGCACTCCAACGGGGGGTACTGTTGCCGCAGTGAATCTGTCATGCCTACAAAGGCAAGACAGGTTTTCAACTGGGGCTTTCACTGTTCCCTTTATAGGTTAGAACAATCTACAGTGGCAAGATTGCTTATGACCCAAAGGGGTAATTATACACATAAAGAAGTAATAATATTATAAACATTCACTGGTACAGCCACTGGTCTGCAAACATACATATAGGTTCAACAACAGTGGTTCCGTCAGGTATACAACATGGCGTCCAAACCGGTCGTGCTTAACACGTGTTCGGCTTCTCCACGTGGTAAGGCAAATTCGGATTAACAATTCAAATCTATGCATAGCAAATTCCACAAACATACTTTCAACAATAATATAAATATATCACGATGAAACAGAAGTATGTTCATTTACCTGTTTGACAAAGTCAGGCCCGTGGCTACTTGATTGAATTCTAAGATTCACAAGTCCTGCTTCCTGGTCTATTCAGGAGAGATTTCTGCTAACTGTGTAGCTGTTTGCTGCTCCTCGTTTCCAACTCGACTCCCGTTCTATCTCTCTATTTGAATCAGCCAGACCTGGTTGAGTCCATTGTAAACTGTGTTCCCATTGGCGGGTAATCGACTCGCCTAACGTAGCTACGATGATGTCATTGCCTTCGCTCTTACCATCAACTACCACTGTGTGTAAACGGCAGTATATCATTGCTACGCTTGATTACTTCCATCGTCTGCTGCAGCCTAACATTAACATTCTAAGATTACAATGACTAAACAAGGCTACAACGTAAAGTAAGCAGGGTAAAACTAGTCATCTTGCGACACCTACCAATGTTGATGCTTGATCTGAAGCGTGTCTTGACCATGATGTTGTCAAACTGGTTGTGATGTTTCCCGCTGGGAATTTGCTCTGTGAGTTAGGGCACTGAATAGGATAGACTCAGCGTTTCCCGGCGTGTCGTAAGAGGCGACTAATAGGGGTGATACCAGCACGGCATCACTGGGCGAAAGTCTTCTACACAGAAGTCACCGGCCAGGTTCAACGACCCGTCCCACCTGCTCGGAGCCAAGGCGAGCCGCACTGTACTCGTGGATTTTGGCTGTGGCCAACAGCCTGAGAGGATTGGGCCCTGCCAGATCTTTCTAGCCCAAGACACACTGCATGATCAAAAGAACCACTCACTCCATACTGGATCGGTCGTCGCCCGGGTCACAAAGACCGCGCCTTCTGTTGACCACCAGGACGGAGGTGATAAGTGTGCTACTGATGGAAAACGTAACAGGATCCGCACGAGAGACAACATCGTCACAGGAACCTGGAATGTCAGGACCCTAACTGCGGATTGAAAATTAGAGGAACTTGCCCACGAGCTGGACCACTATCGATGGAACATTTTAGATATCAGAGAACTGCGGTGGAAAGGCTTAGGTGAAACAACGACGAACAAAGGCCACAAGCTTTATTTCAGAGGAAGAGATGGCAGGCACGAACACGGCGTTGGATTCTTAGTCCATAAAGACATTTTAGCCACTGTCATGGGTTGCTGCCCAGTCTCTAGTAGACTCATTATCATCCGTTTGATAGCAGCCCCTTTCAACATCACCATCATCCAGGTCTATGCTCCTACATCAGACTATGAAGACAGCGAAGTCGAGGATTTCTATGTCAAACATCTACTGATACAAATGTGTCGTCAGCCATTGTGTAGAAAGTAGACGAACCATCCCCGGAGTCCCTTAATTGTGAACAATGGGTAGCAGAGGCTTACGTACATTCGCGTCTCTCCTAATTCTCGGCTACAGTTTACGGTACGGTGACACATACCTTCCTTCTTTCTTTCTCGCACTCTCGTCACCCCTCACCCCTACCCCCCTCCATTTCCCAACGGTCTTCTTCCACGCGGATGTGTCCGGGGACGTTAATCTACTTGAACTGAACTGAACTCTCTCTTTCTCTCTCTCTCACGCACACACATACGCACACAAACACTCCCACACACACACAAACACACATCATTTTCCATAAATAATAGTATGAGTTCCACTAGACCTAATCAGCAAATGCTTTTAAATGTAATCGAGCTTCAGCTTGTCTCTCTCCTTCTACTATCTCTCTCCTCTCTCTTCTTTTCCTTCTCTTCCACTTCCCATCTCTCTCTCTCTCTGTCTCTCTCTCTTTCTCTTTCTCACACACACACACAGCACACACACACACACACACACACACACCCACCCCCACACACACACACACACACACACACACACACACACACACAATTGTAGCATTAGGCGCCTGTTGTCAGCTGGCTGCATAAAAATAACCGGATTCTTTTTCTTAGTTAAGTGTCAAGGAGGTGTGTAGAACGCACGCGAAGGCAGTACCAACTTAATAGCAAACACGTCTAGTCTGAGGAGACGAAAGGATTAGCAATTTTGGGCGCCCGTTGTCACCTGAAAGTTCTTTGGTGCTGCCCCTGTTTGTTACAGTGCTGGCTGATTTGTATGATGTAGTGTATTTAAACGTCTCGTTGTGTTTTACTAGAAGGGGACCTGGTCCCCTCTGCCCTACTTAACTCACCTAATCCCAGATAGTTAGCCGTGATGGGTGACCTGGTCTCCCATCCCTGGTGTAACCTCGACATGGTGCGACAGACACCTAGACCTAATCCTTGCACCATTACCCGATGTGGCCACCCGGTGTGACGGAGGGCTATCCAGAACCCCGCGCCTCGGACCTGGTCTGACGGTCGTTATGGGCTTCTGCGGAGCCTGTAGCGGTGCGGGAGGTGTTGGTACCTGGTGCCACACCTCGCGTACCACTCCGACAGGTAGATCTCCCACAGGGGAATTAATATCATAGACATTACGCACCACATGGTTGACACCTCCAGTCGACCCCATGGGTCCTGGGTGTCAGTTCCCATGACTGACCTTAACATGTTACGACGTTACCTACAGTAGACACTCGTGTCCTGGGTTTCAGCCTTATTGTGCACATTCGTTGACACCCTAATTTGACATTTCTCACCACATGGCTGATGCCCATCCCAGACCCTAGGGTCTTGGGCATCAGTTCTCATGACTGACCATTACGCCTTACATACCTTAGTGAATAGTGACTCACCTTGACACTAATTTGACATTTCTCACCACATGGCTGATGCCCACCCTCGACCCCACGGGTCCAGGACATCAGTTGCCACGAATGACCTTTAAGCCACATGGCCTATTCATTTTGTGACTCCTGTGTTCTGGTTCTAGTCACTTGGAGTGATGCCATCCATTATATCCTATATACTATTTTTTAAATTCCTTTTTAAACCAGATTGTCCTTGTCCTTTTACCGTGGTCCTGATAGGATTTTTTTTACCCCACCCGAGCTTGAGGCTTTTATAAACTTCTTAAATCACCAAGAGATCTCTTTTTATAAATACATTCTTAAATACAGAGTCCCCTATATGCTGATGTGTCGGGGACTATAATTTATCTAACGTAAACGTTATAGAAGCTGCATACTGCATTTTCTGCAATCATGCCCTAGACTTGTGTCATTTGTTTTTATGGTAACATAATGCATGGTCTTAAATACAGATCTGCGTGATCACAGCACTCACATATTTACGCTGATAGGCGAAGATGATACCATGTAATAAATAGTTATCTGATGACATTGTGAGTTAAATAAATCCTGTTGGTTGCTGTTCCTTTAACCTGCCATGAAACCAACTCCTATCACGTACAGGACATATAAGTCGAAGTGTTCACGCAAAGTAGTCTTGCATAATTGACTTTAACCCTTTTACTGCCAACTGTTTTTCAGACAATTGGTCGGGTTAAAAAAAAAAAAGAAGTAAAATTTAACCGATAAAAGACATTTAAAAAAAAAGAAGCTGAAAACTATATCTGGATGGAGTTATTTAAATCATTGGGTCAGTAATTTCTATGATAGGAAAAGATACATTTTAAGCAAGAATCCCTAGACTACATTTACAGGGGTTATTCCCCTTACGATGGGAAAAACAATGCGACTGGTACCACCAAGGGTTAAGGTGATCTCAGCGGACAATGCAAACTTACACCAGTGATAACAATAGCTATTAAATTCACAATGACCTCGTTCTATCTGTGACAAAGAACAGTACAAAGTAGCAGTACTGATCCAATACATTAACTCTTTCGCTGCCAGGGGGGGATGGGAGGGGGGTCAAATCACACAACCATTTACCAGGCAAATCTTTGCTCTAGATTGTAAAAATGCACACACACACACACACACGCACACACACACGCACGCACGCACACCTAGCTTGAACAGTATTAGAAATAATTTGGTAACACTTATTTCTGCATTTTTAAAAGGTAGTTTAATTTTCTACACAAATATGCTAATTGTTAATTTGGAGGGAAAAAAATTACATTTTGTAAAAAATATATTTCTTTTAATTAATTAATTTATTTATTTATTTATAGTGCAAACAAGAGATTGTGAGAAAGAGAGAGGAAAGCAATCGCATCGCCTTTGCTGTATTTTTTTTTAAAATGTATGGGTGCACAGTATTGCGTCCCTTTCGTATATAGATGTCGTTGATTTGCGTATAGATCAGCTTTGCGTGCAGGCATGTGCGTGGGGTGGAAGAGGGAAGGGGAAGGGGGGCGGTCAGTTACCTGTCAATGAGAAGGGATGTCATTACCTAACTTATTAAACTTTAAATATAATTTTTTTTTTAAAGTCACAAAGACGATGACGAGATAACACATCATTAGCAAATTTCGTCACTCTATTGCATGACGAGAGAAGTCGTCATAAGCGGTCAAAGTGGTGTTATTTTTCACAGTGTTTTTTTGTTTTGTTGTTGTTGTTTTTAAAAAAAAATGGTTAAGATGTTTTTTGACCAGGCTAAAAGCTAAAAGCTGATACTAGCAGTAGCGACAGTGATTGTGATTAACGGTATCACAAATAATTGACCTATTTGTAAAATTATTAAATTTAAAGATTTGTAGTTGTACATTGAAGACCTATTAACCTAGAAGGGATTTTTTTCCTCAACTTCTTATTATCAGTAATCTAATCGGTGGTGCCGTTTCTTCAAATGTTTCCCCTCTGATAACTTTAGTAGGGTCCCAGCATAGCACTGAAGCCCCATCACAGAGCTTCGGACTACTGATTCTTTTATAGCCAAGTGACATAGTACTTCTAGTGCAATAAAGAATGAGAGTATAAACCAATTACTACTCTGTGCACGCACTTTAAAGATCCTGACACTCATGTCCTTAGCAGGTGAATGCCAACTACATAAATACACCCAGCGACCACTAGGTCCTCTCTCCCCAATCCCCGGTCACCCAGGACTGTGTTCGGTCGTCTGGTGCGTCAGATAGTGCACCCACGGCAGCATTAACCCAGTTAGCCCAACTTGCACAGGCATGAAAACAACTTTCAGATGAAGAAATATTATGCTGACAAACATCACATGGTCTATGGCTATGCTCTCTTTCAGTTTCCCAAGTGCATGCTTTCTTGTTAGTCGACAAGCGCAGATGGCTCTGTGGTGTACACAGTGTACTCAAATGACAGGCGATAGCATTGCACCCTTTACAATTACAGGCAGTAGTTCAAACCCTGAGGACAACCTGGAGTAAAAAAAACAACAAAAAAATCATTTAAAAAAAGATAATAATAATAATAATAACAACAACAACAACAAACATAATAATAATGAAATATAATTTTAAAAAAAAAAATAACATTAAAAAAAATTAACCCTTGACACTGCGCCCCTACTTTTTCGGATGAGAATATAAACCGAGGTCTAGCCTGTGCACACAAGCATTCCATCGCACGGACTTTAAACATGTCCTTGACGGGCGAGTGCCGGCTACACAAAAAACACCCAGCATGCACTAGGTCCCTTTCCCTGGTCGCCCAGGATTGTGCTCAGTCGTCTGGGCGTCAGACTGTGCGCCCAAATGTTGCAGGTGGGCGCCATGGGCCGCTTGAGTTAGATCCTGTTTCGACCAGCGCCTTGAACAGCTCTTGAGCTAGAAAAGTGCTATATAAAAGTGATTAAAATAAATAATAAATAAATGGATGCTTCAAGTGGCTTGAGTTATATACTGTATTGGCCAGTACAAATACTTTCGGCATAAGCTGTTCGTTAAGGTACGTGTTACCAGTTTTCTTTATTTTGTCACATATACAAGTCACAAGTCACAGTCTCATACTGAGGCGTTTTAAATAACTAGCAAAATATAATTGTACAAAGAAGACACAGTTATACTTAACCCCCTAAGGCCCAGGCATATAATCACACAAATTAAAAAATAAACATGTGGATATTTGTGTTGAATTGGAGTCTGTATAATGGAAAAATAAACTTTTTGTGTGAAAAAAATTGCCAAAGTGAGAATTTGGCATTGCCCCCCATGGGGGACATTGGGCTTTGGTGGGAATTTTACATGTTCCCCATGGGGGACATTGGGCTTTGGCAAGTACGAAGCTTTGTACTCTTCGTTGTAGGTCTGCTGTGAGGGTCCATGTTTCTTGGGGTCCACACACATTATAAACATAAATAAACACATTACACTGTAAACCGTAATTGAATCACCACACACATACTCATAGTCGTAGCTCTCGGAGTCTCTCACACACGAACGAACGAACAATGAGGTTTAACGTCTACACCCACCATTGGCGATATGGCAGACGGGGATAACCATCCCAGGGAAAGAGGGGTAGGAACCTGAATCAACACTGAACCACCAAAGCAATCACACTGCATTTTATATCGCCCACCAGGGGATTGGAACTTGGGTCATCGGTGTGCCAGGCGAACGCTCTATTACTTGAGCTACGGTGGTGGGACACTCACACACATATTCAGACATAAATATGTATAAATGGATAGCCCATATACACTACACACACTAAGTTGAATGGTCAATTGGTTGGTCTGCTCTTGTTACCTACAGTCCCGTTAGCCCCTCTGGGGTCATCAGATGTTACCCCTTCTGTCCCGTTAGCCCCCATGGGACCTTCAGTTTTGAAAAAAATCGTATAAAGAACCCAACATAACACCGTCAAGGAGTTTGTTTTCTTTCAACACATTAACATCCTATTGACATGTTTACGATGATCAAAAGTTTGAAACTGACCTTTATTTAGATCTGGAGAAGTCCAAACGTTGCTCAGTCGTTCACTTCAAGTGAAACACGTGGCAACTGCCATTTGCCATAACCGCTTCTCTGCTTAGTTGGTTACCAGTTGCTTCCCTTGCTTTAGTTTTGTTCCACAGAGGGGCTACTGGGCTTTAGGGGTTATAAAAACTCTAAAATGCATTCCATTAGTTTTGTGATGGGGGTCTCTTTCTACTGGTCCCAGGGGGTGCCCTGGGCCTTCCAGGGTTAAAGCAAACGTTGATAGGTACGGCATTGTCAGCTTCTCAAATTCAGCATGTGTATACCAAAAGTCATATTCGTATTTGAATAACAATCCAAGGATCCCCCTACTCCAAGCGCGTTGTTTATTAGTTTTCGAGCTCGGAGCTACTGTTTTTTGGCTTTGTTCGTCCGTCAGGCGTCCGTCCAGTGTTCAGCGTTTATCCGTCCATAGGTGACATAGCGCACTTTTCTCTGACACTAATGGGCAGTTTTCTTTGAAGCTTATTATTTAGATATGAAATAGTGAGCCCTACCAGATGGCAAAAAAAGTATGCATAATTATCGGGTGACGCCATCATGGTGAGGACATAATTTGTTTGTGCTCTCTAATCCTATTTACTCCCACACTACTGGAGGGATTTGGTTCAAGTCTGGTACGCAGACTTCACCTGTGCAAGGTAAAACCAAACTTGCAACAAATCGAGTGACGTAATCATCGTGAGGTCGTACATTTTAAAAAAAAACAACAACTTTGTAAGTAGAAAGTACAGATGCCTTGAGTCTTAAATGAAATTATGGTTTATTGAGTGACGTCATCGTGCGACGTCATCATGGCGAAGTAATAATTTGATGTTGTTTTTCTAATACTATTTTCTCCCAAACTACAGGAAGGATTTGATTCAACTTTGGTATATACTTAGACTGTAACTATACCTCCAACGTTAAACCAAACTTATGCAAATCGAGTGGCGTAATCTTGATGACGTCACTTTATTTTTTTAAAAACCTTTGCTATACAATTTTTTAAAAATAAACTTTGTATGTAATTAGAGAGTACATGATGCCTTGAGGCTCAAAGGAAACTATGATATATTGAGTGAGGTCACAGTGCGATGTCATCATGGTGACGTCATAATTTCCTTGTTTTTTTTTGTTTTTTTTGTCTAATCACATTTTCTTCCAAATTACTTGAGGGGTTTGGTTCAAGTTTGATATATACTTTAGACTGTAACGTAAAACCAAGCTTATGCAAATCGAGTGATGTAATCATGATGACGTCACCTTTTAATGTATTATTATTATTATTATTATTATTATTATTATTATTATTATTATTATTATTATTATTATTATTATTATTGTATTGAGCTTTTCCAGTTCAAGAGGCACTGGTGGATACAGAATCTAACTCAAGACGTCTGAAGTGCCATGCAGGTGGCATTGTTAGGCACTTCGTCTAACGCCTCAATCGTTGTATTTATGTAACTGGCACTCTCCCGCCTAGAGCATGAGCGTCATAATAATAATAATAATAATAATAATAATAATAATAATAATAATAATAATAATAATAATAATAATAAAACAGGCGTGTATAGCGCGGTACCCCCGCTCAGGGCTGGGCTCCTCTTAACATAGGCTATATATTAGATAAGATAGTACACCGATCAGAACAGACATATGAACAATAAAAACAAAGTATACAAGCATTCACAGTATCTTTATAATCCTCCTCTTTCTCCTTCTCCTCTAATTTCTCCATTTTGGTCCTTTTTTTAATTGTTTAAAATACAGTGCGCGCACGTGTGTGTGTGTGTGTATGTGTGTGTGTGAGAGAGAGAGAGAGAGAGAGAGAGAGAGAGAGAGAGAGAGAGAGAGAGAGAGAGAGAGAGAGAGAACTCGCGAAGGAACTCTGCACCCGTTAATGTCCCGAACAAATCTTCCCCACCCCCTTCCCCCTCCTTCCCCTCCTCCTCCCCCCACTCCCACCCCGAGCTTTCGAAAACTACTGGTTTTGGCTTTGGGCGTCTGTCTGCACCTCCGGCACCCGGCGTTGAATTTGCGCAATTTACTTTACTCTGTAATTAATGAATGGATTTCTTTGAAATTTCGTATTTAGTTAGGAAGTAGTGAACCCTACCAGATGACGGGGAACAAACAAACAAACAAACAAAAAGTAACGTGACTTCATGGTGATGTCATAATTTGTTGTGTTTTTCCCAAAGTACTAAAAAAAAAATTTACATTGTAATTTGTTGCGTACTCATAGGATCTGAAACAAATAAATGATGAATGTGGTAGCCATGCCCAACAAAACAAACCTCTGATGCACAAGTGTGTGTGTCAAAGTCTGACAAACAAATGCCAAAGGTTCTAGCAAAGCAAATCGAGTCCCAAACACACTCAACGCAAATACTGTGTGTTCAAATTTGCAGTGACATCAAAGAATTTTGACGTCAGAACGTTACAACAAAGAAAAGAGTATTCATGGTGTAATCCGTAGATCACGCGCTTTATTCCAGCGAAGCTACAGGTGAAATGCAGTGGTTTATCAATGGAATTGTCCGTTGGTAGATCAACGAAGATTATATATAAGGTTACAGTATTAATTAGCACATTTACTTTAGGGACTCATTTCGTGTCTTTTTGTTTTGGCCATCATTTAAATATAAAAATGTTAGTTTAGATTGTTGTTCAATAATAATTGTACAGGGAAGCAATGCAATACAAATTAAAGTTCTAATTCATCATCATTATTTTGTAAGCAACTCAAACAAGGGAAACAATGCGCTATTCGTGCCTCTGCCTCAGAAAGTGTTTTTTTTGTTATTACTTCCCTTTACATTTATTTCTATTTTCTCTCTCTCTCTCTCTCTCTCTCTCTCTCTCTCTCTCTCTCTCTCTCTCTCTCTCTCTCTCTCTCTCTCTCTCTCTCTCTCTCTCTCTCTCTCTCCCTTCCCCTCCACCCGCCTAAAATATCTCAAGAATTCTGTCGTTGGACACATTTTTACTTACATACATATTGCAACTATTTTGATAATAAAATATACTTACTATAAAAAGAAACAAACTTTAGTAAAACTTCCATAAAGCAGAGAATAAGAAAGAACGAAATTTCTCTTATATAGCGCACTTACAAGCTCAGAGAGCTTCTCAAGGCGCTGGCCCGTAATATACAGCAATCACAAAATAGTTTGTTGAAGTCAGGATTAGAATACTTACATATACTATAAGAAAAGTTAATGAGAATACTTACCTATGCATGTACTTATTTTATCATTCATTCAGCTAAATTTAATGCAGATACTTTTTTTTACACCACTCTATCCCCATCTCCCATCTTACTCCCTCCTCTATTTCCTCACCTCCTCAAATAAATAAAGAAAATTAATAAATATACTCTTCTTCACTCTACCTACTTCGCCTCCCTGCTCTTCATTGTGACGTGGTTTCTACCTGTCTTCGCCCAAGTCTTCGTCTACCCCTTTCTTCATGACGATTAACCTGCGTGGGTCTCTTTTACTGACCATGTTTTCATTTATTTAATTTAAGGTCTGTACACATAGTGATTTTAGACCAACAACAACAACAGCATTACAAAAATTAGTTAATTAAAAAGACATTAACATTGTAACAATTTCACCAGCTTAAACTCCTACTTATTCTTGACATCAAATGTTTTCTTTTTTCACATGTGAATGTACAGTCAAAATAAATGTCAAACCAGCAAAATGGCAAACTCGACTTACCTACATTTATCCCACATACACACGACAAACCGCCACCTTGATCGCAACCCACCACCAACCATACAGAATGTGCCAAAACACTTCTGTACCTTTCAGTATCAGAAAAAAAAAAGAAGACAAAAAAAAGAAAACGCTGTCATTCGTCAATCTCTCATCTGAATTTCAGCCCATATCAGCACACACTACCTTTACTTTTTTTCTTTTTTTATCAGCACACATTAACATTTTAGTTGTCAATGTCGATCTTCATCAAAATAAATGTTGTCTGTCTGCACATAGCACAATTTGCTCTCTCTCTCTCTCTCTCTCTCTCTCTCTCTCTCTCTCTCTCTCTCTCTCTCTCTCTCTCTCTCTCTCTCTCTCTCTCTCTCTCTTTCTCTTTCTCTTTCTCACCCTCTCGCTCACACACACACGCACCTATATTACAAATTAAAAGTATCACATAATGCACAAATTAAACTATTTTATAAGTTTCAAAGAAACTGTCCGATCTCACTGTATATCAAAACCGTTGATATTTTATAATAGTCATTAACATCTATAGTTTTTATACTTGTTATATTTTATAGTTAGTTATATCCTGACCACGTGAGACACCGGAAGTGGCAAGTTCCGGGCAAGCAGCAAGTGATCTACCGCACCACGTGGAACCGGAACGAACTCCACCTTTCACACCAGGATCTATCGTTCCCATCAACTATCTATTCCTTTGGGCCCCCCCCCCCCCCCTCCTCCTCCTAGCGACTTTGACTTTCTCTATTCTCATGTTGATGTTATTATGATCGTTCATCGTTTTCATCCCATCACTTTTATTGAGTTTAACGTGCGTCAGTGAATGTTGGTTGGTTTAGTGGTATGAATAAAGTGAGACTGGAATTGTGATAATAAATCTTTGTCATTTGTTGCATGTTGTAGGTGTTTGTACGTCCTTTCTTTTTAAGTCACAGCAACTGAAGGACGTCCGGCCGATCAGGAGCGCTTGTGTGAGTGTTTGGTTATATGCGAGTGACTGCGCGTGTACTTGTGTCTGATGGGTTCGGGACAATTTATAAAACACTTTAAAACGACAAAATGTTATTGACTAAATTGTTTTAATTCTTGATTTGCCACATGCTTCGGTTTTTAAAACCTTCTTCAGGGCAATCAAATGGCAGTGTGTGTGTGTGCGCGCGCGTGCGTGTGTTTGTGTGTGTGTGTGTGTGTATATATATATATATATATATATATATATATATATATATATATATATATATATATATATATATATAGATATAGATATATATATAGATATATATATATATATAGATATATATATATATAGAGAGAGAGAGAGAGAGAGAGAGAGAGAGAGAGAGAGAGAGAGAGAGAGAGAGAGAGAGAGATATGAGTAAGACAGGTGCATTCAGCATGAAAATAATGCTGATGACTGATGAATTGATCAATAACATGGACTACCGCAAGCACGGGTTTTAAAAAAAACAACAAAACAGTTATCAATAAAACTAGACTAATCATTAAAACTGATCAATGACAGTTTATAGTGCGCATTTTGTTTGTATTATTACTATTTGCCAATACAATCAATAGGCAGATTGGAGAATTCTAAATCAAATCATACAGGGTTTAGAATGTTTTGACAGCTGCAGTGTCATGAGAGACTTATGCGTTCATGGACACTATATAATATTACATATAATAGGGTCCATGGATGCGTTTGCCTGCCCAGACTGAGAGTCAGTACTTGAACAAGGTTATTCAGACACTTACAAGTATTAGTAACATTTAGCACATATTTTAACTTGTGTTACTTCTGCTTTCTACATGTCCATTTTATTAAACTTGGCGAACTAAAATCTGATTCTGTTATATAAAAGGTTAAGTTACATTCTATAATTTTAGGGCTGATGTTGTACACTTTCATGGTTGCCCATAGAGCTGCATGCCAGACTCGGTCAAATGCCTTCTTGAAGTCTATGAACACATGATATAGATGTTGTTGGTGCTGTAGGTATTTCTCACAGATTATTCTGAGGTTGAAAATCTGTTCAGTGGTACTTCGCCCTGCCATGAATCCTGCTTGTTCTTCAGCTATGATTTGTTCAGCTTGTGGTTTCAACCTGTTGAGTATTATTTTCAGGAGGACCTTGCTGGGATGGCTGATGAGGCTGATGGTGCGGTAATTTTCACACTCCTGAAGGTTACCTTTTTTGGGAAGAGTGATGACCAGCGACTGGGTCCATGGTGTAGGCCATTCCCCACTCTGCCAGATCTTGTTACAGATAATGGTGAGAGCATCAGTCATCGCTTCTCCTCCTGCTTGTAGCAGTTCCGCTGGTATGTTGTCCACTCCCGCTGACTTCCCTTTCTTCAGCGATTGCACTGCTGCCTCAACTTCTTCCCGGAGAATTGGGAGGATTTCTTCTTCTTCTCTGCTCTCGGGACATGCTAGAACTGATGGGTCTCCAATTGGTGTATGGTTGTAAAGGTCAGAGCAGTACTCTGTCCATCTGTCCAAGACTTCTTGTTCTTCTGTAAGGCAGATGCCAGACTTGCTTTGGATAGTGGAGACTTTTGGGCTGTTTAACACTTGTCAGCCGCTTCAAACAACAACATCAGCCCTAAAATTATAGAAGTCATCAAAAGCCTGTATGACAAGGCTACCAGTGCAGTCCTCCATAACAGCGTCATCGGGAACTGGTTCAGAACAACAATCGGTGTGCGTCAAGGATGCCTACTCTCTCCAACACTCTTCAACATCTTCCTAGAGCGCATCATGTCAGATGCTCTTGCAGATCACGAAGGCACAGTCAGCATAGGGGGCAGAGCAATCTCCAATCTTCGTTTTGCGGATGATATTGATGGATTGGCTGGAGAGGAACAAGAACTTGAACAGCTTGTACAGAGGCTTGACACCACCTCCAGAGCTTATGGAATGGAAATAAGTGCAGAGAAGACCAAAATGATGACCAACAACACCAATGGCATCAACACGGACATCAAAGTACAAGCCAATCCCTCAACACAGTGCACAGCTTCAAATATTTAGGAGCCATTGTGTCAGACAATGGGTCTCGACAGGAAGTCCTCTCCAGGATCGCACAAACAACTGCTGCCCTGACAAGGTTGAAGCCCATTTGGAAAGACAGAACCATCAGTCTACATTCCAAAGTAAGACTGCTGCGCTCTCTGGTCATCTCCATCTTCCTATATGCTTGCGAAGCATGGACCCTCACAGCAGATCTCCAACGAAGAATACAAAGCATGGAGATGAGGTGCTACAGAAGACTTCTGTGCATTTCCTATACCCAACACATCACCAACGACGAAGTCCGACAGACCATCACACAAGCCATTGGACAACACGATGACCTGCTCACAGTGGTGAAGAAACGGAAACTCCGATGGTATGGCCACGTCACCAGATCATCAGGCCTTGCAAAGACCATTCTGCAAGGCACAGTGCAAGGAGGTAGAAGAAGGGGGAGACCGAAAAAGAGGTGGGAGGACAGACTGGTTTGACACTGAGCGAAGCCATGAGGGCTGCTGAGGACAGAGAAAGATGGAGTATGCTGGTTAAACGATCATCTGTGGTGCCCCTACGACCTTCGGGTTATGGGACAGGATAGGATAGGAAGTTACATTCTTGTTTCTTAATTTAATAATAATGAAGTAGAACTTGCTACAACTACATTATATTATATGCGTGACTCAATTTCATTAGAAATGTTCACCAAATTAAGAACTTAATTTAAAAAAAACAACAAAACAACTCTATAAGCTCATGCCTAAGGTGGTGGAAGATAATTATGTAGGGACAAAGATAATCAGCGTGCGAAGACAATTGCAGCAGAGTACATCATTACATAGATGATACATTGTATAAATTATGCAATAACCAGTAGCATTTTCATATCTCATTTATAATACTCCCTATTAATTAAATGCAGGTAATTTCATAACTTGTATACATGTATACAATGAAACATATTATATTATACATCTATGTGTATTCATTGCAATGAGGGGCATTAACTCACACATAGGAAGTTTTGCAAGTCAATCAACATGATCTTTAGCCTACCTCCTCGCAAATACAACATAGTGCTGAACATGGACAGAGCCACTGGGCAGAACACACCCTGGAAGGTGCTGAGGGTTCGACGACTTTGTCGATAATCCACTTGGGGTACATCTGCCAGGTCATTGCTTTCATTACTGTCAAACGACGCATGGCTGAGTCTTCTAGCGAGGGTCTGAAAACGTCTGGCATTGGTGCTGTTGGAACTATCCAGACAAAACACCACAGGGCGTCGACGGAGCAGAGAGTCTGAGGGGGTTAAGAAACCGCCAGTACTCGAACTAGCGCGGCCATCTTCACGATGCGACAACAACGGCGCTCTTTCGTCATCGGACGATGGCGAGTACATGCCTGTGTCTTCTCCTTGGATATTAAAAGCTGATTGACAGGGATCGTGAACTGCTGTTGGAGGCTGTGAACCGCCAGATAGTGCACTCATTCCTTGTTTCAAGCACTGACTCACACTTACCGATTACTGCAAAACACACTCAATCGTCTTTCTGCAACACAACACAGCACTGCACACAGCCTATGCTCAGTGCTGCAGAGGAACACGCTGACCTACAGGCCCACGATAGTAGCAATGAAGCGAGAGCTGCCTTAACATTCTAATTAAAGAGGTAACACAGCTCTCACAAGGCTGCTGATGTCTGATAGCCTGCCGCTGATAAGAAATTTTTTTTTCCACTGCACAAGCGCTCAGAAAGGTTTGTTTACTCCCGGCGTCTTTAGACTACTAATAAAATTCTGTCCACACCGCCAGCAGCTGTAAGCTGTAGGGTAACCTAGCTACGTTCAATAAATAGGCCGGTTATCACGCACTTCTTAGTCACCATGGTCTTAGCGTAGGCCTCCAGTAGATCAATTAGCCATAAACAGTGATCCCCTCTTTCCCCCTTTTCCTCCTTCTCTCTCCCCCTTATCCAATAATTTTAAAAATTGTTACACATATGTGTAAAATTAGGACTACTTTTCAAATCAGTCACGGCCGATTTTAAGGTCACAATTAAGACGTTTTATTTATTTTTCTTGTGGTTTCCGATATAGATCTTTTAGGTTGGACGCCAGTCATCATCTGCTTAGGATACACACACACCCACCCCCCCCCCCCACACACACACACCACAGGCAAATATCACCATTTCTACAGTCATATATCTCTCACACACAAAACACTTACAATATTTCATTTGTTAAAAAAATTGACAAACCACCATAGCAACATTGGACGCGATCACACTTGACATATATAATATAAAAATTGGACATGTGTATATCATAGACAAGCCAATTATCATACAGAATGCTAACAGAAAGGAAGCTCGCATGCACACACATACACACACACACACACACACACACACACACACACACACACAAACACACCCACACACACACCCACACACGCACCCCTACGCGCACACACACATGTGTGTAGAAACGACGTTGCGATGACTGTTGTGAAAAAAACAGACATTATTTTGACACACTTTTCATTTTCTTGACATTATTTTGAAATTTTCAAAGTTTTGAAGCTATCCCTAACCTTAACCTTAACCCTAACCCTTAACCTAACCCTAAGCCTAAAACAGCTGTAACTCTATTGGAACCCTATTTTGACATCAAAATAGGGCAGCCTTCCAAAAAAGTCAAAAGAAACCATGTGGAGTTTCATGTGTTTGTCACTGTAACGTCGTTTCTACATGCCCACCCGCACACACACAGAGAGAAAAAAAAGTACATCAATACCACACTGTACTCGGGGATTTCGGCTGTGGCCAACAGGCTGGAGAAGAATGCACCCCCCACCCCCTCACCCCCCAGGTCTTTCTTGCCCAAGAAAAGAACCACTCACTCCATACCGGATCGGTCGTCGCCCGGGTCACCAAGGACAGCGCCTTCCGTTGGTTACCAGGATGGAGGTGATAAGTGTATTACTGATGGACAACTTCGCAAGATCCTCATAAGTCATAGGAACCTGGAATGTCAGGACCCTAACTGCGAAGGAAAAATAGAAAAACTGGCTCACGAACTGGGCCACTATCGATGGATTATTTTGGGTATCAGCAAACTGCGCTAAAAAGGTCTAGGTGAAACAAGGACCGACAAAGGCCACAAGCCTTATTTCAGCGGCAGAGATGACAGGCACGAACACGGCGTTGGATTCTTGGTCCACAAAGACACTCTAGCCACTGTCATGGGTTGCCGCCCAGTCTCCAGTAGACTCATTAACTTCCGTCTGAGAGCAGCCCCTTTCAACATCACCACCATCCAGGCCTATGCCCCTACATCAGACTATGACGACAGCGAAGTGGAAGATTTCTATGAAAATCTACAGGCTGTCCTTGACCAAGTGCCACAAGGACATAATCATAGTGCAAGGCGATTGGATTGCCAAGGTTCACCAAGATGCTCACCACAGCTTGGGAGACACATGCATGTGGACTTAACTGCAACAACGAGACAAATGACAGGGGTCTGAGACTCTTGGAGTTTGCCAGATACAACATTCTGATACTGGCAAACATGCTTGGTCTCCACAAAAAATCCAGACGATGGACATGTTACAGTCCCGGCGGGGAGCATCACAACCAGATCGACTACATCATGGTCAAGAAACGCTTCAGGTCAAGCATCAACATTGGCATGACACGCACTTTTCCAGGAGCAGACATCGGAAGTGATCATGATCTCGTGATGATGTCTTTCCGGTTCACTTGAAAAGAGTAAATACAACAAAGTGCACCAGACTGAAGTTGGATCTTGACAAACTACAAGACCCGGAGGTGGCAGAAATATTCCAAGCCACAATTGGAGGGAAATTTGCACCACTGCTCATTTTGGGAGCTGGTAAAGTAGATGTCAACAACATGACCACCACCTTCAACTCAGCTGTCACAGATGCCACCACTTAGATTCTTGGCAAGCACCGCCCAAAGAAGAAACCGTGGATAACACCTGAACTTTTGGACCTGTGTGACAAACGAAGACAGACGAAAAAGAAAACGAACACCTCATGATTTATGCCATCACCATTATCTATAACAAGATCTGGCAGAGTGTGGACTGGCCCACATCATGGATCCAGTCGCTTGTCATCACTCTTCCCAAAAAGAGTAACTGTGCATGCCTATGAGTCATGCGTGATCGATATATAGTTAGATAATTTGGAAATTATTTATGGGCTATTGCTCTATATATATATAGAGAGAGAGTCTGTGTTATTTGTGATATCATGTACTTTCTTGGTGTGTAAAGTGTCCTCCGTTTATCTGTCCTATTTTTCCTCTCCACTGCATGTTGCTTCTTCTTTCTATCGTTTTCTTTTGTTTGGTTTTATTGATTTTGACTGACAAGACGTATCATCACCTCATTGGCCAACCCGACGCATCTTTTTTGGTTTTATGACTGGACTGTTCATTTTTATTTACTTTCATTTGTTTTTTGGTGCCTGTCTTTCTTACCCCTCTGTGTTTGTCGTGCTTCTTCTCTTTGTGATTGTCGTGTCCCCCCCCCCCCGCCCCCCTCTCTCTCTCTCTCTCTCTCACCCTCTCTCCGGATCTATTGCTCTCTCAAGGCAGTGGCAAAAGCGTGCCGAGTTTTGATATGAGTTCGAATATTATTGGTGAACTGTGTTTCGTTTATAAATATTGTTTGCGTATTTTTTCTCATGAGATCGGGATTATGACGCAAGACTGAGTTTGATAGTAACATATATATATATTTTAGCTCCTAAATATTTAAAGCTACGCAATGTGTTGAGGAACTGGCCTTGGATGTTGGTGTCCATGTTGATTCCATTGGTGTTGTTGGTCATCATTTTGGTCTTCTCTGCACGTATTTCCATTCCAAAGGCTCTGGATGTAGTGTCGAGCCTCTGAACCAGCTGTTTAAGTTCTTGTTCTTCTCCAGCCAATCCATCAATGTCATCCTAAAAACGGAGGTTGGAGATTGCTCTAACCCATATGCTGACTGTGCCTTCGTGATCTGCAAGGGCATCTGACATGATGCGGTCTAGGAAGAGGTTAAAGAGTGTTGGAGAGAGTAGGCATATATATATACGTTTGTTTCAGCTTTTTCTGGTTAGTTAGATTGCTGGGTCTGAGAGAAGGTTGAGTCGTTTTTACGTTGTGCTCACCTATTTTGAAAGATAAAGTTTAAATGTGGTGTTTACCATTGGTAGAGTTTTGTGGAAAGCTTTTATTTTACCTGCCTTTGGTACCAGACGTTATTGTCGCCTTTTGGATCTGTGTGGTTTCCAAACGTCTTACAGCGGTCATAAGGTACTTATAGTTATTTTGCGTTTTGCATATGTTTTTGTTGATTTGTACAAATGATTGACTTTTATGATTTTCTCGTTTTAGTGACTGATTTGATGCCTTTTCTACAAATTAATTTGATTCTGATATTCTTTAAGCTTTTGTTTTCTAATGCTTAATAGAATTCGTTTTGATTTAGAACTTGGTCTTTTGTCAGAAGAATTATTGAGGTGAATGCTTTGTTCAGGATTTGTAAATAAGGACAAGTCAAGTTTATTTGTTTTTAGCTTGTGGTCAGTCATAATGCGCTGATTATGCTGAACGTCTTGGCTTGATTAAAGCTAATTGTCGTCACAATTTGTCGGACTAAGTTTTGACGAAGAAGATAACTGTTTGGGTCTTTATGAAGATAACGTTTTTTGTCGAATTATCGGCCTTATTCGAAATGTTAACCCACTCGGGTATTTATACCGTTTTTTTTCCTTAAAGCTTTGCTGCTTTGTCTATGCCAATGTAGATAGCTACGTTTTGGGACTTCAGGTGTATTTCCTAGAATATGTTGTTAAATGTTGACGTATGTTAATTCATTTATAAATGTTTTACTGAGCTAGGTCACCGACGAGTATTTCCTAGTTTAGGCACCGTACCGAGGCTCGTTGGGTGAATGTAGCCGAATTGTTTGTAATAATGAATTGACTAATGTTAGATGAGCATAGTCAAATTGTCTTGCGCCAATTGTTTTTGAGGCTTGAAAGAATAAACGTAACCTAATCGTCGAGCAAGTTAAAGGAACATAAAGCGTTCGTTCCTTCGTTTGTTCTGGCTTAGTTCCACCAAAGAAAGTACAGCTACGCAAAGAAGGTTCATCTCGGCGAGTGCCTATATAAAGTTACAAAACGTAGCCACTCGTAGCGCCCCCCAGCGATTCTCGTGATAAATGATTCCAAGGGCGATAATTTGTTCTTAGCGCTATGTAAACAAACCGCTTCAGTAGATTATGTTCCGGACACTCGCTTGCTTAAATTAACAAGCGATTCTGCTTTTTTTTTTGAAAGTAAGTTAATAAGTGTCTGATTTTAATAATGTAAATACAGCTTGCCAACAAGTTGCTTGAATTATGCATTCAGCCGATTAAATTACCGTACCAATGCTGATGATTCAGGTAGGCCTGTACTCGGCCTGTACTCATCCTAGATCCGTCAAAACTCAAACCCAAAAGTAAGCTTGAATACCGGTAATAGCTTTTCTGAACATTGCTTGATTTAGCATTTCCAGTTAATAACTGTTTTCCAATCTACTGTTTATCTCATTTACACTGCACTTCTGATTTTAATCGCTGCTAACCTACTGTTAGGCTCTCATCTTAAAATTATATTTACTGCTTTCGTTTCGATCAACTGTGTAAATAAGCCTATAAATTATTAGGCCTACTGTTTATCATCATCATTTTCATCATCATCATCATCATCATCATCATTATGGTTTAATATAGGCTATCTCTATAATAGAACTGTAGTTGCAAAAGGAAATTTGATAGGTTAAGATAGACTAAAGAAAAAGAACAGACATGTATGTGTATATGTATATATTGCACAATGTTAATATTCTTCTGCCAAATTTAACTCTGAAATTTACTCGCACAGGGATAGGCTTATATAAGCATGTTGCTTGTCCCTGCTGCTTGTGATGTATATATTTTATATGTATTCTGAAGAAATAAATAATATATAAACCAACAGACATCAAGACTATAGAAGTAGAGAAATAAAGCAATGCAACAAGAAGAGTGAACAGTGAAGCTTTTAAAGAAAACACATTTAACGTTTAAAAGCATTATTTTTTTTGCATGAATCATTACATTGGAAATTGCACCTAGATAAGACCAAAAAGTGCAACAATAAAAATAGTCAAATAAGAAATATTTGTAGTCATTTATAATATTAGATCTGTACATTGCAGCAGGCTGCATCAATTATGTTACTTTATTGTTAAACCATCATGCATTTATAAAAGCTGAAAAAAATAGCTTCAAACATTTGTGTTTCTTTTTCTGACATTTAATATGAATATTATAGCAACAAAAAGCAACAATGATGACTCTCTCTCTCTCTCTCTCTCTCTCTCTCTCTCTCTCTCTCTCTCTCTCTCTCTCTCTCTCTCTCTCATATAAAGGAAACTTCAGCAATTATCATTTTTTGTAAAGTACTGTCATCTCAATAAATGTATGTTTAAAATAATGAAAAGGGTAAGAATGTTAGGTTTTTATAATTAAATCTGTTGTTTACTTTTTGTTTAGCAAGATTAAGACATACCTACAAAGAAACAGAAGTTTTGCAAGACAAAACAAATACAATTAACCCTTTTCCTGTCTGCTTAAACCAAATATAATGGAAAGGGAATACAGTCACACAGAAAATGGTATTTTACATTTGAAAGATTTAAAAAATCACATTTGGTATTTTTTCTGCATACATTTCACATGCAACAACAACAACAAAATCTGATAATACTAGACAATTAACTAGTAGCATTATACATTAAAAGGATAATAATTAATAGTTTTTGCTCTTGGATTTTTATTCTTAGATGCATTTATGAAGAATTATTTGCTTAAAAATTACTTCTTTTTTTTTAATAGTTTTTCTTTACAAGACAACACATTCAGTCAATGAGTCATGCAATAATATTTCATTAGGCCTACTATTTTTTCTTTTTCTTTTTTTTTTAAATTACTCTTAAGCAGCAATTAAAACTACGCCTTCCCCTCCCCCCTCCCCTCATCTTCCATTTGTAAGAAATTGGGATATGATAAATTTCAGTATCAACAAAGAAAATACAGTTTACATCGAGTGGTAGATCTAGATCAACGTTGTTAGATTTGGTTATAATTATGTTTGATTCTTCCTTTGGAAAATTAAAAAACGAAAGTCCAGGGCACTTGTATCGTCCATTTGTGCAGTTAAAAGCGCTGCAGTGTTGCCCACCAGGACGGATTCTAGGTTTGTTTACTTGATTTGATACGCTTTCCTCCATTGCTAAGCGCTAAGGCCGAAGCGAGTTATCACTTATTCCGCTAGTTGGCGCTCGCAACTTCCGTTTCGCAGTAAGAGTCGAAATGAACCTTCTTTGCGTAGCTGTACTTTCTTTGGTTCCACGTAACCTTAGCTAAATTGTCTTTTTTGAAATCAGCTAAGTATTCGTCTCTAAGTTGTCCTCCAGTATGTGTATTCTTTCCGTTTCATTGCTTTGATTGTATCTTGTTGATTAAGGGTTTTGAGGCATTGTTTGGTACACTTGCTAATGTTTCTTGTGTTTGTGTTACGAATAAATGAACTCTATGCTACTTCTGTGTTTCGTGTGCGTCATTACTTGACCAGGCCCTAAATTAATACGAGGCGTTTGACGAGCGAATGGAAATAACCTTATCTAAATGGCGGCGATTACAGTAACCTTCAGGAGTATGAAAATTACCGCACCAAGTCATCCTGAAAATAATACTAAACAGGTTGAAACCCCACGCTGAACAAAATTAATCATAGCTGAAGAACAAGCAGGATTCAGGGCAGGGTGAAGAACCACTGAACAGATATTCAACCTCAGAATAATCTGCGAGAAATACCTACAGCACCAACATCTATATCATGTGTTTGTAGACTTTAAGAAAGCGTTTGGCCGAGTCTGGCATGCAGCTCTTTGGGCAACCATTAGAGTGTACAACATCAGCACTAAAATTATTGAAGTCATCATAGGCTATCAGTGCAGTCCTTTACAACAGCGCCATCGGGAGCTGTTTCAGAACAACAATAGGTATGCGACAAAAATGCCTACTCTCTCCAACACTCTTTAACCTCTTCCTAGAGCGCATCATGTCAGATGCCCTTGCAGATCACGAAGGCACAGTCAGCATATGGGTTAGAGCAATCTCCAACCTCCGTATTTAGGATGACATTGATGGATTGGCTGGAGAAGAACAAGAACTTAAACAGCTGGTTCAGAGGCTCGACACTACATCCAGAGCCTTTGGAATGGAAATACGTGCAGAGAAGACCAAAATGATGACCAACAACACCAATGGAATCAACATGGACACCAACATCCAAGGCCAGTTCCTCAACACATTGCGTAGCTTTAAATATTTAGGAGCCATTGTATCAGACAATGGGTCCCGAAAGGAAGTCCTCTCTGACCTTCGTTTTGCGGATGACGTTGATGGATTGGCTGGAGAGGAACAATAACTTAAACAGCTGGTACAGAGGCTTGACACCCCCTCCAGAGCCTATGGAATGGAAATAAGTGCAGAGAAGACCAAAATGATGACCAATAACACCAATGGCATCGGCACGGACATCAAAGTCTAAGGCCAATCCGTCAACACAGTGCATAGCTTCAAATATTTAGGAGCCATTGTATCAGACAATGGGTCCCGACAGGAAGTCCTCTTCAGGATCGCACAAACAACTGCTGCCCCGGCAAGGTTGAAGCCCATTTGGAAAGACAAGACCATCAGTCTACATTCCAAGGTAAGGCTGCTGCGCTCCCTTGTTATCTCCATCTTCCTATACGCTTGCGAAACATGGACCCTCACAGCAGACCTACAACGATGAATACAAAGCATGGAGATGAGGTGCTACAGAAGACTTCTGGGCATTTCCTATACCCAACACATCACCGAGACGAAGTCCAACAGACCATCACACAAGCCATTGGACAGCACGATGACCTGCTCACAGTGGTAAAGAAACGGAAACTTCGATGGTATGGCCACGTCACCAGATCATCAGGCCTTGCAAAGACCATCCTGCAAGGCACAATGCAAGGAGGTAGAAGAAGAGGGAGACCGAAAAACATGTGGGATGACAACATTCGAGAACGGACTGGCTTGACATTGAGCGAAGCCATGAGAGTTGCTGAGGACAAAGAAAGATGGAATACTCTGGTTAAACGATCATCTGTGGTGCCCCAACGACCTCAGAGTGACGGGATAGGATAGGATCTCAAAACTGGCTGAAATTAATTTTTTGTAATTAGTTTGCTTGCAGAAAGTTCCGATAAAGTGCGAATTTCTCATGCTTTTAATTAGTTCTTTAGGATAAACCCGAGTCATAACATCGCCACGAAAATCAATCCGCTGATTTTTCACCCATGTGTGGGTTTCCGTGAGAATTATTAAAAGGTGACAAAATTAATCGCCCTTTTGTCAGGTACTATAGTAAGAGAGAATATTCGTTTTAATTAGAAGAATTAAATTGTGAGAATGAGTGCCGCTCCTTCTGAACCAAACACCAATACGTTTCCCATCACCACAAAGATCAAAAACAAATAGATGCCCTGGCAGACGATGGACCAAGACTGCGAGTAAGATCCAATAGCATTAAGTCTCCACTCCCCGGTTCCTCAAGCAACAAAACACTGGAACGCACTCCACTGAAGTCCGTTTGGTGTTCTCCTCACATCAGATGGAACAGAAACTGAATGATCTTCATACAACAAGAGCTTCTACCACTGACACCTCAATCTGAAACCGCTTCATCGGGTCTGACTTCATCAAGCCTGGCAATCTAAACACCCTCTCCCCCACCACCCCACAGATCCCCCCACTCACATCCAACAAAAACAAAGAAAGAAGGATTAAAAAGGACAAAAAATAAATTAGGACCCCCTCTCCCTCCCCCACCCCTCTCTCCCTCCTCATCCCCCGAAACATTAAAAAAAATGACGACAAAATCCAAAGCCATTAAACGCCGTTTAAGCCGCATCCTGACTCGGTCAATAGCTATTCCGAAAGCACTCAACCTAACACCATGTTTAATTTTTTTTCTCCATAAAGAATGAGGGGAGGGGAGAGGAGGGGAGGGAGGAGAGAGATATACGTAAGTGTCCAAGATGATGATAGGATCCACTCTCCCCCATCTCACAACCATTTCACCCCCTCCTCTGTCTTCACTCATATCTCTGTACTGATAGCCTCTCATGAACCAATGAACAGGCAGCCTAAAGCACCTTCACTGCACACCGACTCGTGTTTTCAACTATGGTGGTCTACTCCGCGACACCATCCTTCTTCCTACCATCCCCACCCACCCTCCTCTCTCCCACCTCTGGTTCCTGAATCAAACAATAACGACTCTAAGGCCATTTCACTGCACATACATTTGACACAGCGTGGCTGAGACTAGGCCTGGCCTATTTGAGAGGCGGACGGTGTATGTCTTCCGACCTCTAAAACACGACAGAAATAAGAATTTCAAATGTCCAAGAGATTAAGATTCAGCCGCGCCATCCTTGACACCAAAAACACGAAGTATTGACGCTCTCAAACCACACACACACCACACACATCACACACACACACACGCACACACACACACACACGCCCTCCCCGCCCCCCACACACACACTGTCTCAGGAACCAATCAATGAACTTGAGACTATACTCCCCTTAACTCGACACCAGCTGCTTTTCTGTCTCGGCACGTACCCAAGAAGCAAGTGTTCTCATCCAAATAAAATGGTTAAACAAAATGTATCTTTTCAGCAGCAACAGGGAAGAAGCAACAGTGGTATCAGCAGAAGATACATAAAGACTTTAAAGGACACCCTCGCTGCTGCTGTTTTAGATACAATGGCGACCGGATCTAAAATATTTAAAACAACCTCTATTCTTTCTAAATATAAGTAGTCAAGTTAAGTCTACTAATCTATATTCCAGACAAAAGGGCAATTATTTTTGCCAAGGATACAGTGACAGTTTTAAGACGAAAATCTTATTTACGAAAATCACAGTTTCATACCGGAGTAAGGTTTACAATTTACAATAAAAATTCACAAAATTGCATACTATTGTAAGCCAATTGATTTTATGTTCGAGCAAAAAGATGTAAAATGGTGTCTTCAAGCTTTTTTCTTCATAACACAGTTTTGAAGTGATGGAATGAATTAAATGAACGAATGAATACATTTAAAATAATAAAAATTAAGCGAAATAATGGGAATTGTAACAAGAGGCAATTTTACACAGCACAGTTTAAGCTTTTGCCTTGTTTAGTCAGTGTAAACTTAGAAGGTTACTGTTAGTCTGAAGCAGACGACCGAAGTGGCTCTATGGTACACATTTATTATTCTGACGATAGCCCAGTAGGCAATGACATCATCGCAGCTTACGTTAGAGCGCTTCGATTATACAGCCAATCAAAACAGAGAGAGATTAGGTAGAACCAGTTCTACCTGGTTAGGCAGAAGCCAGGTAGAGGGTCATTCTGCGTTCAAACTGCCTAGAGTACACAGCTACACTCTAACAGAATCTCTCCATAGACTAAAGCAGGACTTGTTGAAAATTCAATTCAATCAAGTTAGCCACGGCCTGACATTGTCAAAGAGGTAAATGAACATACTTTTGTTTCATCATGATGTATTCATATTAATTTTGAATTATGTTTGTGAAATTTGCTATGCTTAGAATTGAATTGTTAGTCCAACGTTGCGTGACCTCGTGGCGAGCACGAACGGTTTCGACGCCATGTTGTATACCTGATGGACCCACTGTTGTTTAACCTATATGTATGCTTGCAGACCAGTGGCTGTACCAGAGAATGTGTATAATATTAATTCTTTCTCTATGTGTATAGTTAGCCATGATTTATAATATATGTATAGGAAATTAGAGTGGTGATTCCAGTGGACCACGGACTTAGCAGAATGTTCGTCGCTTATATATAGACATGTGGAGCTAATCACTGAGGGCTACTTCGGCCTTCAGTGAGACGCTCTGCACACACCTATTATACAGGGTTGTGCAGAATTTCGTCTGTTATATGTTACAGACGAGCAGGCATTGTATCGTGAGCCCAACTAGGCGAAAGACAAGAACAAGTCGTCGCTGAACGTTGGTCTGCAGAGGCATCTAACGCACTGAGCTAAGAGAGCCCACCAGTCTAGCCACAAGGAGAAGACTCCATGACAACACAGTTTATCAAGGAAGCAACCACAACGCAGCACTTCGAACCCACAGCTAAGTGCATAACATAACATCACAGTGCACTAAATCTGTATCAAAGGACCACAGTGAGTAGTCCACTCTTCCAGAACTCTGACCATTAGGGCAGAAAGTATCCAGTGCCCGATGATGATAAAATAGCTGCATAGAACTATCAAGACGCATTCGCATTGACATTTGAACTTTTAAGTTAGTTTCGTACTTCACAGGTCGTGTATAGAGTAGAGGAAATAAATGTGTGATATTTACTGTTATCAAGTGGCTGGACTACCTATGTTTCATAACCGTGTGAGAGCTAGCGTGACAGTGATCTTTTCCAATTTTTATTTCTATCTCTGTACCCCCAGCCTAAACACAGACCGAGCTAAACAAATAAATGTATTAAGTTAAGTCACAGGGAGATTACTAGCGATCCCCACCGACAATAGACGAGTGGGTAATAGCATTCCATTGCGCAGAGCCCAGCAACAATAGACACACCGTCTGTCACAGGCGGACTCTTTAGCCCCTGGCCCTGCTCGCAGTAATCCTCCCCACTTGCCACTGACCACGCGACTCCAAGCCCCGCCCCTCAGTATAGTCCCACGTGACCCGCGACCGGACTTTTGAAAAGTCAAAGCGTAGCTTCGTCAGTGCACTTCTGCAAGCCCAAGACAACACATCGCCTGCTTGAGACACGTCTGCCTCCACGTTGCGACCCCTGGGCTCAGCTATAACTCTTGTGTTCAACCCGTTCTCCGGTCAAGGTGAGAGGAGTGATTTATTCCATATCATTTAGCTACCCATCACCCGTTGATTTCCCCACATGTTCGTATGTCTTGTAGATATTTACGTCCGTGTCTGTGTATCGTTGTGATGAATTGCTTGTGATATACCATTTTGCTTTATGTACCCATTATCTGTAGTTCGATTGTTGTACATGAACATGCCATGCTTATATTTATACATGTATATCCCCCTATCTACATTCCTGTATAAATCCCCCATGCCATGATCGCCCTGCTGTATAGACTAAAGTACCCCAGCTAATCACCCTTGCATATAATAGCCATTGCCCCTGTATTTACACCCATTGCTTCCCCTGATCCGAATGTGTAAATATCCACCCCTGTTGTTAGTAACCCCTCTTAGGCGCCGAGACTCTAATACATTATCGGCCGCCGTTAAATTCCCCCATCTCCAACAGAAAAACCCCTAGTAGCCATTGTTGATATAGATGGACAATTGGAAAGTACCGGTCATTCCTGACCAGGGCTTCCAAATTCAAATCTGATTGGCATGCGCGCTGAACGGCGCGGCATCCAGAGTGTGGGTGCCCCTCTGACGCAGAGAACTAATCATTTGCAGAACGGGTTCTTATACGGGCCCCTGCGGGACGCAACCTCGCTGCGTGCCACCCATATACCTGGTTGGCACTGGGAAGCGAGAAGAAGACCATCCTCACCCTGCCAAGTGCAGATGACCAGTTTAACCCACGCCACGCCATTGCACAAGCACCCTGCGACCCAGTGACCTAGATGAGTCAACCCACGCCACGCTCGCCTAACTGACCATTGCAAAGCAACCATCCAGTCTCCAGCGGCTACAACAGCCGACTAACCCCCAAGTTAAGTGTGCCCTCCGCTCACACCACAACTCTGCAACAATCTGGTTGCCCACGCTTAGTCAACCAGCTATCTCGGGCCACCTGATGAAAGCAGTCCATATTCGCCCCTATTGACTTTCTCTAGTTAAACCAGAATAACTCCAGACTACTCTGTACTTCTTTAGCCCAGTACTCGTGACCCAGTGTAACTTACCCCAACAACGGCTGACCTACATCCATATAATAAATTGTTGATATTATACTATATCTACCCTGCTTCCCTTGTTTAAGTTCTTCGCTACTGTTACCTCTCGTCTGTCCTCATAACTCTCTATCACTCCTTAGCACTCCCAAGCATTACCCCCCTGAATGTCATCGCACATCGGCCTATAACAAGGGAGGAGATACAGCGCGGGGCAGTAATTGCTAACCCACATCCCCACACACCCCTATATTCGTGACATTAAATTTGGCGACCCCGACGAGACAACAACTTAGATCCCTAGCCCCTGCCCAGACAACCCCTTAGATTTCTACCCCTGCCCGACGAGAGATAGGACCTAGCCCACTAGTCTAGTTAGTTCATAGCCTAGCCCCATAGGTCCCACGTGTACTTCAGAGTTGTGGTGGTACAAAGGGGTTTTTTTTGCTTTCATTCTCTATGTTTTGATTGACCGTTGTCTGTGTGTTCGTGTTGTGCTGTGATCGCCCCTGTGTCATTTCACCTTAGCCTCGTTCTAGCCCCGCCCCTTGTTTGCTGTCAGAGTACCCCTCTGAGAGCGCCCTTCATTACGGTTAGGCCATTGACGGTAAGTCGCTTCTCTTGCCATGGCCGACCGGGGAGAACTCGCCCTTAAGTACAAGGGTATTGGCGAGAGCTTAGGGCTCGCCGGTACTGAGTTGAAGGACTATGTCCTCAAGAGCGTGGATGCGGACATTGCCGAGGAGAAATTGAAGAGGGAGGAGAGGGCTAAGGAACGGGAGGCGAAGAGAGAGGAGGAAGAGAGAGCAGCAGCACGGAAGAGAGAGGAGGAAGAGAGAGCCGCAGCATGGAAGAGAGAGGAGGAGAAAGAGAGGATAGCCGAGGAAGAGAGAGCCGCAGCACGGAAGAGAGAGGAGGAGAAAGAGAGGATAGCCGAGGAAGAGAGCCGCAGCACGGAAGAGAGGAGGAAGAGAGAGCCGCAGCACGGAAGAGGGAGGAGGAGAAAGAGAGGAGAGCCGAGGAAGAGAGAGCGGCAGCGCGAGAAGAGAAGGCGAAGGATAGAGAGATCGAGAGGCGCCGAGAGCTGCTCCAGCTCGAGCGCGATAGCCGCGAGCTAGGCCTTGGATCGCCCGCGAGCGACGATTTCACCCTCAGCACCTCCAGCTCTACCGCCGGCTCCGGAACGTCTTCAGTCATCCCGCCGATCCCGGGGATGAGCTTCACCTTGGACCCCTTCGTCGAGCGCGACGAGTCCATTGAAGTCTACCTCGCACGCTTCGAACGAGTCGCGGGCGAGAACCAGCTCGACCCGCAATACTGGTATCGGAAACTGAGCCACGGCCTGAAAGGCAAAGCGTACGAGATCCTCGCTAAGACGCCGACAGCCGAGGAGGGCGACTACCCCGCCCTAAAGAAAGCGCTGCTCCACGGATTCGAACTGTCCGGCGAACACTACCGGAAGAGCTTCCGCAACTCCCGGAGAGAGAAGGGAGAGAAATACACCCAGTTTGCCGACCGGCTAGCCACGATGAGGGACAAGTGGATTGAACAAACCGAGGAACCCAAGACCTACGAGGGATTGCTCGAGCTGATGCTGGGCGAACAACTGAAGGGAACCATGTCGGGCGAACTTCGGACCTTCGCCGCCGAACAGGGAGCCGCCCGCCTGGAAGACCTCATCATAGTAGCGGACCGCTACTTGACCGCCCACCCCGACGACCGACAGCCTCGCCGGGAACCCCGAGTACTCTCGCCACCAGGAACCCGCAAACAACCTCGCCGGCCCGTCCCGCCAGCTAGCAAACGATCACCCCCGCCTAAAGGACGCCAAAACACCGGAACAGAGCCTGGGAAGAGGAGCGGAGAGCTCTACTGCGGCTACTGTCAACGCCGAGGCCACACACGAGAAAAGTGCTTCCGCCGCCTCAGCGACCAGCGACGTAAGCAAGGCAACGTGTTAGCCCTGCGCCAAGTCACGCCCGACGGGAACCCGGTGACCCCCGTCGCCACTCCCACCGACCGCCCGGCCGTCACAGAGCAGGTGACCGTGAACGACCACCCTGCCTAACGGGACCGGCCTAACCTTCGATGCCGTCGTCCGCCGCTCGCTGATCAGGGATAGCGATCTGACCGGCGAAAAGATCACCCTGAAGCTGGCCGACGCATCGCAGCCAAGCACTACGCTACCTATCGCCAGGATCAACGTCGCCAGCCGATACGTCACGGGATCCATCCAAGCCGCCGTGATGGACCAGCCTCTCTACGACCTGATCCTTGGGTGTCGATACGTCTTCCTGGGAATGCCACCCCGGCCTGTGGAGTCAATGGCCGCCGTCCAGACGCGCGCCCAAACGAAATTAGCCTCGACCCCACCACCGATACCCAACCAGATGCCGGAGCAAATCCGGAAGGCCCAGGAAGAGGACGCCACCCTGCGCAAATGCTTCGGGAAGCTACCAGCCGCGCGCACTCCACCCAAGACCGGTGACTTCTACGTCGAAGACGGAATCTTGTACCGCCAGAAAGACGACCACTCCCAGCTGGTCGTACCCTCCACCCTTCGTCCCCAAGTCCTGGAACTCGGCCACAGCATGCCCCTGAGTGGTCACATGGGGATAGGAGCCACCGCCCTGCGTATCAGCGCGCAGTACCACTGGCCCGGGATGTCAGAGGACGTAAAGCGCTACGTCAAGTCTTGCCGCCAGTGCCAGCGTTTCTCACCCCGCCATCATACCGTCCCAGTAACCATCAGCCCCACCGTCGTCGTAGGAACGCCTTTCCAACGAGTAGCCGTCGACATAGTTGGGCCCCTACCGCGAACCAAGAAGCGGAACCAATACCTGCTCACCTTAGTCGACGCATGCTCCATGTGGTGTGAGGCCGTTTCCTTGCCGAAGATCGACGCCGCCCGAGTCGCCGACGCGCTCGTCGCCATCTTCACGCGAGTCGGATTCCCGAAAAGCATCATGACCGACAACGGGTCGCAGTTCACGGGAAGACTGATGCAGGAAGTCTTCAATCTACTCCGCATCCGTCACTTCCGAACTCCACCCTACCACCCTGCCAGCAACGGACAGGTCGAGCGCCTGAACGGAACGCTCATCGCCATCATACGGAAGATCGCCGACGACCAACCCACCGCGTGGGACAGCTACGTCACGTCAGCGCTCTTCGCGTACCGAGAAACACCGCACACCTCAACCTGGTACACCCCGTCCACGTTACTCTTTGGGAGACCCCTCTCTGGACCCCTAGCTGCCTTGCGACGCAGCTGGACAGACGCCAAGCTCGACGAGACACCGGTCGACGATACCAAGTATGTCACCAAACTCCAGGAGACCCTTAAGGCCACGTGGAAAGCCGCCTCCGCCAACCTGAAGAAGGCGAGAGAGAGAGACAAGCCAGGTATCACAACCGCCGCGCCCGAGACCGGGAGCTTCACGTAGGAGAACAGGTCCTACTACTACTCCCCAGCGGCACAACCAAGCTCGACATCGCCTGGCAAGGACCCTACAAGGTGCTGGAGAAACTCTCCAGAACAACCTACCGCATCGAAGTAGACGGCAAGCCCAGGACCCACCACATCAACCTACTCAAGCGATACCTGGAACCGCCCGCAGTCGCCCCGGATACACACTCGCTGCTTACGGTCGCGCTGGCCGTCGAGGTGGATGGTACAGAGACCGGCGTCGCCGAATATCCGCTACATGGGAAGGAATCCTTCCGAGACGTATCTCTCGACCCATCGCTCCCCGCCAGCCAGCAACGCCAACTGCGCTCCATCATCGCCGACTACAAAGAGGTACTCACCGACGTGCCCGGGAGAACGGACCTCGAGGAAGTTCACTTAACTCTGACGGACACCACACCCGTCCGCCAGAAACCATACCCCGTCCCGCTATCCCAGCAGCAGGTAGTGAGGAAGGAGGTCGAAGCTCTGCTTCAAGCCGGAGTCATTTCTCCATCTCGTTCCCCCTACAGCGCCGGCATAGTCCTCTCACGTAAACCCAGTGGGGAGCACCGCCTCTGCATAGACTTCCGCCAGCTCAACCTCGTGACTCAGTTCGTACCCGGACCCATGTCCGACCCAACGGACCTGTTCGCGAAACTGCAGTCAGCGAGATACTTCTCCCGAGTGGACCTGAGCAAAGGATTCTACCAGATCCCGGTACACCCATCTTCCCGACCATACCTGGCATTCAGCACCATGGGCGGCCATTATGAATTCAACGTCCTGCCGTTTGGCCTTCACAACGCGCCGAGCATTTTCAGCACCATGATGAGGAAATTACTGGACCCCCTCCACTGCTCGTCCCTGCATTCCTTCATGGACGACATCCTTGTCGCCACGGAAACCTGGGAGGAGCACCTGCGAGTGATACGCCAGTTACTTCACCGCCTCAGAGAAGCCGGACTCACCGCCCGACCGACCAAGTGCCAATTCGGCTACCAGGAACTAGAGTTCCTAGGCCACACCATCAGCCATGGACAGCTCCGACCTCTGGAGAAAACCATCCAGCGCCTACGAGACGCGCCCCGCCCCAAGACTAGGAAGCACGTCCAATCCTTCCTGGGATTGAGCGGATTTTACCAGAAGTTTGTGCCAGGGTACAACGGAATCGCCGCACCCCTATCGAGCCTGACCAGAAAGTCAGCGCCCGACCGAGTTCTATGGACCCCGCAGTGCGAAGCCGCGTTCCAAGAACTGAAGCAGAAGCTGACGTCGCAACCAGTTTTGCGACTCCCCAACCACACGCAACCCTTCGTCCTGCGTACCGACGCCAGCGACGTAGGCCTTGGAGCCGTACTTCTACAACGGGACTCCGCGGACACTACCACGCTCTTCCCCGTCGCCTACGCCAGCAGAAAGCTGAAACCAGCGGAGCAGAACTACGCCACGTCCGAGAAGGAGTGCCTCGCACTCGTCTGGGCCGTGCAAAAGTTCCAGCTGTATCTTTACGGTACCCACTTCACCGTACAAGTCGACCACCAGCCGCTGTCCTTTCTAGCCACTTCAAAATCCCTCAACGCCCGGCTGATGAGATGGGCTCTGTTGCTCCAAGCGTATTCCTTCCAGCTTGAGCACATCCCAGGGAAGGACAACCACGGAGCGGACTTCCTCAGCCGCCACCCCGCCTCCGACTCCGCCGAGTCCCCACTGAGGGCCGACGCCCCAGTGTTCGTTCCCTCCGCCACCCACTAGCCGTCGCCGAACCCGGCAACCCCCGCGGACCCCATCCTTGGGCATCCGCCGCCTACCACCCCGAACCCTGTATAGCCCCAGCTTCTCCAGGACCACCTCCACCAACACCCCGCATCGCAGCAGACCCCAGAGCTAATCGGCCGCGTTCTAAGCCGAGGCCGAGGACCTCGCCTTTTCCTTGGGGGGGGCCTCTGTCACAGGCGGACTCTTTAGCCCCTGGCCCTGCTCGCAGTAATCCTCCCCACTTGCCACTGACCACGCGACTCCAAGCCCCGCCCCTCAGTATAGTCCCACGTGACCCGCGACCGGACTTTTGAAAAGTCAAAGCGTAGCTTCGTCAGTCCACTTCTGCAAGCCCAAGACAACACATCGCCCGCTTGAGACACGTCTGCCTCCACGTTGCGACCCCTGGGCTCAGCTATAACTCTTGTGTTCAACCCGTTCTCCGGTCAAGGTGAGAGGAGTGATTTATTCCATATCATTTAGCTACCCATCACCCGTTGATTTCCCCACATGTTCGTATGTCTTGTAGATATTTACGTCCGTGTCTGTGTATCATTGTGATGAATTGCTTGTGATATACCATTTTGCTTTATGTACCCCATTATCTGTAGTTTGATTGTTGTACATGAACATGCCATGCTTATATTTATACATGTATATCCCCCTGTCTACATTCCTGTATAACTCCCCCATGCCATGATCGCCCTGCTGTATAGACTAAAGTACCCCAGCTAATCACCCTTGCATATAATAGCCATTGCCCCTGTATTTACACCCATTGCTTCCCCTGATCCGAATGTGTAAATATCCACCCCTGTTGTTAGTAACCCCTCTTAGGCGCCGAGACTCTAATACATTATCGGCCGCCGTTAAATTCCCCCATCTCCAACAGAAAAACCCCTAGTAGCCATTGTTGATATAGATGGACAATTGGAAAGTACCGGTCATTCCTGACCAGGGCTTCCAAATTCAAATCTGATTGGCATGCGCGCTGAACGGCGCGGCATCCAGAGTGTGGGTGCCCCTCTGACGCAGAGAACTAATCATTTGCAGAACGGGTTCTTATACGGGCCCCTGCGGGACTCAACCTCGCTGCGTGCCACCCATATACCTGGTTGGCACTGGGAAGCGAGAAGAAGACCATCCTCACCCTGCCACATGCAGATGACCAGTTCAACCCACGCCACGCCATTGCACAAGCACCCTGCGACCCAGTGACCTAGATGAGTCAACCCACGCCACGCTCGCCTAACTGACCATTGCAAAGCAACCATCCAGTCTCCAGTGGCTACAACAGCCGACTAACCCCCAAGTTAAGTGTGCCCTCCGCGCACACCACAACTCTGCAACAATCTGGTTGCCCACGCTTAGTCAACCAGCTATCTCGGGCCACCTGATGAAAGCAGTCCATATTCGCCCCTATTGACTTTCTCTAGTTAAACCAGAATAACTCCAGACTACTCTGTACTTCTTTAGCCCAGTACTCGTGACCCAGTGTAACTTACCCCAACAACGGCTGACCTACATCCATATAATAAATTGTTGATATTATACTATATCTACCCTGCTTCCCTGGTTTAAGTTCTTCGCTACTGTTACCTCTCGTCTGTCCTCATAACTCTCTATCACTCCTTAGCACTCCCAAGCATTACCCCCCTGAATGTCATCGCACATCGGCCTATAACAAGGGAGGAGATACAGCGCGGGGGAGTAATTGCTAACCCACATCCCCACACCCCCCTATATTCGTGACACCGTCACAGTAATGTATAACACACTTGAATCTCGCTAATCGGTAATTTAAAAATTTTAATTTAAAAAAATAATAATTATAATAATGATAATAATGTCTACAAGCTCTAAATATGGCATGATAGGCATGATCTACAAGCTCTTATACTGGATACGCGAGCGCCTATGCCTGTGACGCGTCTCCATATTGATATTATAGATAACCAAAGGAAGACACGTCACAGGCATATCGGCAACCAAAGGAAGACACGTCAAAGGCATATGCGCTCGCGTGTCCAGATACAATCGCCTGTGGCATGATCGTTGCGTTGCCGGCTGGAGAAAGGCAGGGAGACTGGAGAGAGTCAAGGGACGATGAAAGAAAGGAAGCCTGAAGGGTTTTAAGTGCTTTAGGCGGCTTTTACTTGCCTGCGCAATCTTGTTAAGCTATTCCGACGAGTGTTGTTGGTCGTTTGGTGTGTGGGTGTGGGTGTGTGTGTGTGTGTGTGTGTGTGTTGTTGTTGTTGTTGTGGTGTTTGTTGTTGTTGTTGTTGTTTGTTTGTTTGTTTGTAAGTTTGTTTGTTGTTGCTTTAATGCAGCAATGTTACACAATTTCATCACCACATCGGAAATAAAATGCATTGACATGAATTCTAACATCACAACGAATCTTAAATTTCGATTCAGGAAACACTTTAGACACGGATTGAATTACAAAGTATATGTTTAGAATAGAAACGTATTCCTACACTATGATTTAGGGCAGTGAAGTCTTTATGTTGACATCCTGTTCAAGAATATATGGTCTACGCGGGAACTGAAAGAATCAATTGATTATCAATCTGCGCGAAAAATCAAGTTCAGACGTAGGAATTGAGCTGTGACGTTCACATAGCGTTGTAACGTTCACCTAAGAACTGAAGAACTGTGACGTGCATTTAAATTTGTGACATGCACATAGATGATAGAGTTTGTGACGTGTGAAGATGCAATGACGTAGAGTAGTCAGTAATCTTACCTGTTCTTAGGAAGATGTTGGTAGCGAGCTGCCCCAGCGCCACCGGAGCAAAGACGCCCCCTAGGGCTCCAAGCTTGCGACGTGATGATTTGGGATCGCCTCCTTCTCCCAGGTTGCCATAGCCCACGATGACTTCGTCCTGGCCGAAGAAACCTCGGATGTAAGAGACGACGCGAGTCGGGAGAGTGGGGCTGCTCAGGAGAGGGGTGTTGGTGTGTGCATTGGATGCTGCTTTTCCCTGCTCCACGTCTCCTGTTGCTTCGAAACTTTCCAGATTCACGTATCGGCTGGCTGTCGTGGTGGGACTTTCATCCGCTGCTGCGTCGTTACTTCGATGGTGGTCCATAGAGTTGTAGTTCAGCCTGGGCATCATCTTGAATGCTTGTAGTTTTAGATCTAGTCCGCATAAAAACTATTTTAACTTGACGATATACCGTTGATATGCACTCTTTTATATCTCACAGCTGAATGCGTTCCGTTTTTGTCTTGGTTTGTCAATAAAGAGATGATGGCGAAACACGCTTGTTTCCAAAGTATTCCATAAAAATTGACGACTGTACTTTCTGTATCACAACGAAAATTTGTGTTCCGTTCTTGTTTTGTCAGTAAAGAGACGAAAAAGCTGGCATTGTTTCAGAATATTCCAAAAGAATGTGATGTTCTTGTGTAAATTCTTAGTTCACAAAGGATGGTTTGTGTAAATTCTTAGTTCACAAAGTTTGACTTCTAATACATTCTTAGTTAACAAAGGATGATTTGTTTAAATTCTTAGTTCACAAAGGATTATTTCTGTCCCTCCCAGCGCCAGAACAAGAAAGACGTGGCACTTAAAAATATTTCATGTGCAAGAAGTGATGTTTATCTGTTATTTTCTTCCTCGTAAAGAAATGTTTAAAGAGTAGTTTACTGTTTGATCTTCAATTTGCACTTGTACTGTGTCTCAAAGCCAATGAGTTCTTCAGACACTGTTCGTGAACTCAAGGCTGAATCAGGCGTCACTCCAAATAATATTCCATAGGAACTGGCTTGTGTATTTTGTTTCTTTTCTGATAATAATAATAATAATAATAATAATAATAATAATAATAATAATAATAATAATAATAATAATAATAATAATAATATCTAGCATTTATAAAGCGCCTACCCTAAGGATCTAAGCGCTATACACGCACACTTTCTTACGCAAACACATATACACTATACATATACTATAATTATAACACAAGTTACTCTTTCACGCGTACATACTACTGCTGTGTAAATCAATATGACAAAAACATACTAAATTACTACTTAACCCCCCACCCCTCCAAACCCCTTTTACAACTACAGATACTGCTGAAAGACTTTTGAGAAAAGATACGTTTTAAGGTTGGATTTGAACGATTCACAGGAGGTAGAATGTCTAACATGAAAGGGGAGAGAATTCCATAGGTGAGGGCCGTGGACAGCAAAAGAGCGGAAACCATGCGATTTTCTTTTGTAACGGCCCTGACGGAGAAGACGACAGTCAGTGGATGAGCGAAGGGAACGAGATGGAGTGTAAAGGGAGACAAGGTCCCTTGATAAAATTAACGCGCAAACTAAATTTACATATACACAACGCTTGATGTCAGCTCTTTATATTCGGTTAAATGATAGATCTAGTAACCAATTCGAAAATTGTCTTCTGTTGGCTCACGCGCATTTTCAGTTTTTGATCCCTCCACATAAAATTCCATGCCTCACCTCAGCCACTTCGCTGACAACCCAATATTGCCACTGTCAAAACCAGTCTCAAAGCTCGTCTCTTCCGCGACACCCAGTGATCATCTTGCCCCTCACCCTCACCCCGCATACCACCTCGCACCTCCTCTCCCACCCCACCGCCCCTTCCCCCATGATTCTTCAGTTTACTCTGTCCGGAAATGTGCTGGTTGTGTTTTTACACATCCCTCCCACTCCATCCCTTCAGACCATATTTTGACACCCACTGTACTCGCGTGCGCATCAGATGTGCGTGTGATGTGATGTGCGCTCTGAACTGTAATATTTATTCAGGAAAAGGCGCTAGTCTATATAAATACCTTTTTTTTTTAAATTTATATAAATTCTCTCAAAATGGCTAGCACCGTACAGCAACCATTAAGGAGCAAGGGATAAAAACAAGCCAAGAGAGGCAAGTTGATTTAAACATCAAGAAAAATAATTCAAGAAATTCTAGCCATTTTCAGAGAATTTATAATAAATTTTACAATTATTTGAAAACAATTTCCAAAGTCATTCTCTCGGTCAGCCCTAGCAAATTGCGACTGGCTTCTTCCTAATGTGAACTTCTCAACGGGTGTCTTTGTGACTACACATGCAGTACATAATTTATAGACTGCACTCGGTGTAGTCTATGCATTCAAAGCCAAACCTCCTCTGATGAGATCTATATATGATAATAATAATTTATTATTATTATTATTATTATTATTATTATTATTATTATTATTATTATTATTATTATTATTATTATTATTATTATTATTATTTTGCCAAGCTCCTTGGCTAGAACTTGTTTCACAAGTAATTGTTGCTTGAGCTGCAGACTCTGCTAGAGAGAACCGTTCTGAGTTTAACCCTTTCTTTGCCAAGGGAGAATTGCACTGAGTCACAACTACTTGCCGGTCAAATCTGGCTCACGATTATAAAAAAAAATCACAAACGATTCTAGCTTGAACACACACATCCACACACCCACACACCCACCCACACACCCACACACACACATGTATATATATATATATATATATATATATATATATATATAGAGAGAGAGAGAGAGAGAGAGAGAGAGAGAGAGAGAGAGAGAGAGACACACACACACACACACCCACACACACACACACACGCTCGTGCTCACACACACACACACACCCACACACACACACAAAAGCAAGTCACAATGATGATGACGAGATAACACGTCATTTGGCATATTTCGTTACACTATTGTACGACGACTTATCTCGTCATAAGCAGTCAATGGGTTAACTGATACAGATGCCGCACTGGCCTGCATCATTGATGGGGATCTGAGTCAGGGCTCGAAATTAGCGGGGGCCCGGGGCCAAAAACCCGCAAAGTTTATTTCGGGCTCGGAAAGTTGAAAAACGAAGGGCCCTCTTGGCCCGCAAAATAATTCGTCTGCTACAGCTAGCTCTACTCGGCAGTTTCGTATTTGGGCCAAGGGAAGCAACCCACACCGGTGCCCTAAATTTGGACAGAAAAAAAAAACAGAGAAAAGAAGCGAAAACCCTTTAATTTTGCACTCAAAAGTTTAATATACACTTCAATATCTTTTTAATATAATAAACAAAAGGCTATGGCACAACATAAGCGCAAAATGTCCATCTTTGCAAGTACGAAAGTATGGCTACATATCGTCGCCATACAGTTGCTAAAACAATCGGCGATGGCGTATTTTCCCATTTTTGGGAAGCGAAAGACGCCAGAAGAAAACGTCGACGAAAGGAAAGAACAAGAAAAAGAGAGAAAAAAGAAGTATGAAGAGGAAAAAAGATCAAGGATTTACAATGAAAGGTGGAAAAAAAATTTCCATGGCATGGCCTTGAAGTGAACGAGGAAAAGTACTGTTAAGTTTAGTTCCCTTTCATGGTTTTGTTTTGAACTTTTGTGTATTGAGGTTTTTTATTAGGTTACTCATATTAAAAATTTAATGATGTGTATTGTGCAATACTCAGTCACAAAACTGAAAAGTATTATACAAGAGACTCACTTGATTTTTTTCTCTTTTGTTTAATGGCCATTTCAGGCTCACTAGTCACTGGAATATGTGTGTCACTGAATGTGTGTGTGTGTGTGTTTATTTCCCCTTTTTTGTTGGTATTGTAATGTTTGAAAGTGAAAGAAAAGGCAAATAAAAATGACATCACTCAGCAAAATTGGAAATTCAATTGTTTTTATTTTAGATTATCAGACAAATTGTACTTTCTACTTATTATATTGTCAATAATTCTTTTGTTTTTTGTTTGCATTATTTTTCAAGTTGGGCCCCGAAAGTTGCTTGTGGGCCCTCAAATTTTTCAATCAAGGGGCCCGGTGGCCCCCAAAGAAAAAAGTTAATTTCTAGCCCTGTGAGTGATAAAACGTCAAAGCTGGCTGCAGTCTACAGTCTAATCACAGAGAAGATTGCAATCAAACATACACAGTATCCGAACCTGCTGAGCAGTATTCCCAAATTCTAATTCAACGCACGCCCTATGCACACAACGTAGAGAATACCTTGTGAGTGATAAACCTCGGCGAATCTCAGTTAGGCTGTGTGCGGCGTAATACCTCATCAGGCTCAGACAAGCTGGCGCCGCATGCCTGGCATGCAATAGACGTCATCCCTGGATGACCTCACTTCAAGCTCAAGTTTGAGTTTTCGAGAACATCAAACCCCTCCCTTTTAAACACAAAATCACATAACTATGCGGGCTGATCGGTATACAAGCCTATCTGAAATAAGTAAGAAAATAACAAGCCTTTGTGAAATAATCGTTGAAAATAACAAGCCTTTCTGAAATAAGCTTGAAAATAACATGTCTATCTGAAATAAGCTTGAAAATAACAAGCCTACCTGAAATAAGCTTGAAAATAACAAGCCTACTTGAAATAAGCTTGAAAACAACAAGCCTACCTGAAATAAGCTTGAAAATAACAAGCTTACACGAAATAAGATTGAAAATAACAAGCATACCCGAAATAAGCTTGAAAACAACAAGCCTACCTGAAATAAGTTTGAAAACAACAAGCCTACCTGAAATAAGCTTGAAAACAACAAGCCTACCTGAAATAAGCTTGAAAACAACAAGCTTACCTGAAATAGGCTTGAAAATAACAAGCTTACCTGAAATAGGCTTGGGGTAGTGGGAGAGGGGGGAAATTAGACATCTGAAAATAACAAATCTATCTGAAATAAGCCTCAAACTAACAAGCCTATGTTAAGTAAGTTTTAAAACAATAAGCAGCTGAGCTGAAGGCACTCTGGCACGCACATTCCAACAGTCAGTCAACGCACCATGAAAACTGTGGATCACACGGTATCGATCTGTCAGCAGACCAGGCAATAGGCCTAAAAGCCTTCTAGCATCGCCGAGCATTGCTACACATTTGCCTTATACCGTAAAAGGTTTAGATTTTGTATAGCGCGTTTAACCATCTCGAAGAGCTGCTTGTTGCCCATGGTGAGATGCAAAAATCAGGCTCGAACTTAAGCCACCAATGCTAACTTGCTGCACCAAGCGCGCTGCATGCCTGACGTAGATCACTATCTAGAACACTGCACTTTCTCCACTCGAGGAACGCCGGCTTGTTTAATATTTTTGAAGACCTAAATTGTGTAAAAAGACAACCCTATCTCGTTGCACTTCACACATAGTCTCAAGAGGCCTACAACACTGAACAAACAGGAGGCTAGAAAAACCGCTCAAGGTGACGAAACTCACACTGTCCAAGACGTAAACTCGATCGCTTCCCTTGAATTAATATTTTGAAGCCTGCCTAATGCCTGCCTGATGCTACGAATGATTTTCTGCGAGCCCATTTGACACACTGACGAGCTGAGAACCAACGAAAAGGCCATCTGTATGTATGTCATAATTTCACAACCTCGCACCACAGGCAGCAGAGAAAGAGAGACAGGCCTTTCCTATCATTTCCCTTATTCCCTGGGAGAATAGCACCTAATAAAGATTACATCTAAAGATGCTATCATCAAACTCAAATGCGATCTCTTTTAGGCGAGACAAATTCTATTACCTGTGTTTTGCACAATCTTGTTGTCTCCCTTATCTGACGCTGTTTCCAGATTTCACACAGGGCTAGAGCAGAATGACAAACCTAGTTCGTTTATCGATTGTTCAACCCACTCTGTCGATACACGCGTTCCGGCACAGTGTGTGTTTGCGTGTGTGCGTGCGTGTGTGTGCGAGTGTGTGCCATACTTTTAAGACGCCTCAATATATTCACAAGGTTCTGAAAAAATCAGCTGATTTTTTTTTTTTATCTCGCAGGAATCCTGTAGACTTGACACTAATATAATGTAGTATGACACGCATGTAGCCTACGTACATAGTTATGGAGAATTCTTCTAACGTTTGCACGAGTCTGAAGAAATCAACCAAACGTTTTCACCATCATCACAGTACCATCCTTGATCTTCGAACAAGGATCTGATAAACCGTGTGTAGTAATCCGAAATGGCTGTAAGGGAACCAAACCTCCAGTAAGCCAAGAACAGAACATAGACCCGGTTCAAGGTTTTGCAAATGCAGAAACATTGTTTAAAGAGCCCCATTTCGAAGACTGTTTACTTTTAGCGAAAATGGGGTTACCCTAAAATTCGTATTGTTATTACATCAATAACATTAAACGAGGGCTTTCGCTGCTCAAACCAACCGCTGTTTAACGGGACACCAATACCATAGCCCTGTGATCTTTGACTCTAGTTCTCAATTAATCACGGGGTTTTAAGAGTGCGTCTGTGGTGTCTACAGTAGGGTGGAGACTGTTGTGTCAATCTTAAAAGAAACCCTTACCGAGAAACTTTATTACGGTTTCTGACTCTTAGATGCTAATTTTAGCGCAGGAACGTTGCCTAGAGGTTGTTATTAATAAGCTTTAAAAAAAAAAAAAAAAAAAAAGACAACTACGGAATTTATTGATTTAAAAAAATAACTTTTGCTATCGAAATTTAATTTTTATGGTAAGCTTGTTGTTTTCAGTGGGTGCCACTCACTGTAAATGTTCAAAGGATCTATCGTTAGTTAGTTATTCATTGCTTACAGGGTCCAGCGGACTGCAAAGAGCCAAGTCAGGACCATAAAATCAAGACCACCACTTCGCTGAAAGAGGACTCGCCCCTGATCCGCATGAAAGATCTGCCGAAACAACCCTAGTGGTAACACTGAAGGCACTCCACCAACCGGTCACTTTACAATAAAGACATCCCACGCAGGGGACGCTGAGGCTATGCTCTAATTTATCGAACCCCCGTTTACAAAAACAAAATAGAATACAAACATCATTATAAAATATCAACATAAGACATACATATAAAATGCCTACATTGCCAAATAATAACATCATAGGAAGCCCCAGTGACCATTTGGCAGAAAGCGTCCAATATTCCCAAGCTGATCCAACAGACCTCAAACACAAATGAGGAGTTTTGTCCCGGAAGAGTTTTCAAGAAAAAAGGTAGGTGACTGTTCTAGCGAAAAAGAAGATAATATATTAGATTGACAGAACAGAGTAGGAATGAGAAAGAACAAAGGAGAAAGACAGCAACAGTGGGAATTTAATGCACTAAATTTCCACAAAGTGGGGATACTATTTATACTGAAACCCCCGGCACCCCCACCGGGGGAGAAAGGATCTATCGAGGGGACGTGTCCAAGTTGGCCACTTTAATAAGGTACATTTATAAGCAGTACAGTTGTGGGGTGGGGGGGGGGTCTTCTCTAAGGAGCCTGGACCGTGTCAAGAAGACTAGTGGCTTCTGCTGTGTGCGAGGCAAATTTTTCAACATTTTGTTTTTACGTGTCTTCATTACCTGTTTGTGCTGTTATTCCTTACCTTGCCTGGATCTAGCAATCGAAGCTCACATGACTAAAATTTCACTCTCTATGAGGATATATACAAATGAAACTTATGCGCAGAACAAGAATATTTCTACAATAATCTTACCCTCATTCAGTTCTAGGTACTATTGTGTTCTGTTCCGAAGATCGCTTTCTCGAGCACTTTGTCCACAAAACACAGCAGCGGCAAGGCCACGTTGGCTGCTGGGATATTCGTTTTATTCAGGCAAGTTACCCGTGACAAAGTTTTGTGGATCAATTGACACAGAATGAAATTGCTTCACTGGTTTTGTATTAGGGCACGGTTAGTCTTGTTGGCCAAGATGCAAGCAAAACAACACAACGTTCATCATATCTGGGTACATCGCACTAGAAGATACTGAGAAGAAAAAAAAAGTGTTAGCGTGTACAATTAGTGTGAATTCATCATATTTATGTACAACATGTGCGCGGCACAGAAGCAGGAGACAGCTTCTTCCGTTTTCTGCGAGAGCAAAATAAATGTCTGCTACTTATCACAAGATACAAATCAGTCGATGGCTAGTCAGTCAAACAATTAGTTATTTTAACCGATCTATGACTTGGTACAGCGACGTTTTTTTAGTGACAGCAAACTGGATGTCGGGTACGTACCACTGGCTGCCCTAAACAATCACTCAATCTGTGTGGGTAGCCAATCCAAAGACCAGACAGACTTTCAACGACAGAAAATGGACGTCTGCTAAGAATTATCCAATTATGGTTCAGTTAGCTGACCAACCACACACGAGTAGCATCCTCAGTCAGTTATCTGTCGCAATATGTTCCTTCACGTCTACTGGAGACTATAGATTACACAAAGAGAAGTAAAAATAATTTTAAAAAAAATTGTCGTCTGCTTACTTAGGCAATCCAGATTTTTTTTTTCTACCAAGACTCAACCACTAAACTGTAGGTTTACAGGCAACCTAAGCTTTCTCGTCCAAACTATCAGCTAATTACGTCCCATCTAGCTAAACAATCAATCAGTTAGCTGCTTGTCTGCTCTCATCCAGTCACAGGCGGTTACTTCAGCTAATCAATCATTTAGCTGCCTGAAACATTCGATAGCAGGTCTGTCGTGTTGTAATGCTTAAGCACAGTTTTTCTCATCCAAATATTGACCACAGGAATTTGGTTGTTGTTGGATTTGTCCATCATATTCGTCACCCAGTGAGGGAAATTGGACTGCCTCCTCCAGCGAAAGCGAGGCAGCCGCAAGAACTCAAGTAAATGGTGGTGGGTGTTGGGGAGGGTGGGGTGGGTGGGGGTAGGGGTAAGCGAGACCTAAAGTAATTGCTGGGTTCGTTGGTGTTTCTGCCACGATATGAGACATGAGCGTCAGGATATTTAAAGTCTGCGGTGGAATGCATGCGTACACAGACTTGAATATGGTTTATATATAATAGGCTCTACTCGTCTCATCCGAAGGTACCTTCAAGTTAATCAATTAGCTGCCTCAAGCATTCAAAGGTAGGACAACACCCTGAGTCCGAAGTCACTGCACAACCTTTCCCACTCCCCCTTCTAGACACACAGCGTAACTGAGACTAGCCGGGCTTTCCGTTCGCCTTTCTACTGGAGAGATACTCAGCGAGTCTCTGCTACGTTGTGTGTCTGCCAGATGATCAATCTGCACACCAACACAGCGCGGCTGAGATTAGTTCGAGGTTTTAGTGAGTGAAGGCGAAGACCTCGTCTGTGGGGCCGGGTAGCTCAGTTGGTAAGAGCGTCTTGCTAGTAACCGAAAGGTCGCTGGTTCGAATCCCGGATTGGTCAACGTGTGATCATATTATTTTCCCCTTTACCAACAACTGGCCCGCTGGTGTCAGTATAAATCGGTCCAGTAGTCACCTATATGCGAAAGTGTCGTGTGACTATAATCTACAAACAACGACCTCGTCTAGTCTCCGCTACGCTGCATGTCACTCATCAGTTTAATCAATACATGGTCAGTGGATAAATCTATCCTGTGTCTACGCTGCCAAACAATTCTTTCTTCTCTACTACCAACTGTCACAAATCCATTAAGCCTAAACCTGAAGAACAAAAAAGGGGTTTCCACAATCAATAGGCAGACCATTCTCTAGATGTCTACAGAGTGTCCAAATACTGTTACGTTTCTGTATTAAAGAGAGAGACAACATGGACGCTTTTTACAACAGACCTGCTCAGTACCTCGAGATTTTTTTTTCCCGCCCAAAAGTCAAATAAATGTTTAGTCTGCTACTCAACGTATTAGTTCCAGAGCTTTAAGCTCAGCTCGGAAACTACTGTTTTTGGTTTGTCCGTCCTTCCATCCATCCGGAAGTGACATTTGCGCACTTTTCTCTAAACTAATGGACAGATTTCTTCTTCTTCTTTTTTTTTTAATATATATTAATATTGTTCAATTAATGAATCAATATAACACTCAATCAATAAATAATCAATCAATAAATAATTTCAGTCATTCGATCAATCCATCGATTCATCAATTGATCAATCAAATGAAAATTGTTCAGCTTGGGGTTTTAACCTGTTGAGTATTATTTTCAGGAGGACCTTGCTGGGATGGCTGATGAGGCTGATGGTGCGGTAATTTTCACACTCCTGAAGGTTACTCTTTTTGGGAAGAGTGCTGACAAGCGTGTGCATGTCCACTCCCCACTCTGCCAAATCTTGTTACAAATAATGGTGAGGGAGTCAATCATCGATTCTCTTCCTGCTTGAAGCAATTCCGCGGGTATGTTGTCCACTCCCGCTGACTTCCCTTTCTTCAGCGATTGCACTGCTGCCTCAACTTCTTCTAGGAGAATTGGGAAGATCTCTTCTTCTTCTCTGTTCTGGGGACATGCTAGAACTGATGGGTCTCCGTTTGGTGTGTGGTTGTAAAGGTCAGAGCAGTACTATGTCCATCTATCCAAGACTTCTTGTTCTTCTGTGAGGCATATGCCAGACGTGCTTTGGATCGTGGAGACCTTGGGCTTTTTAACACTTGCCAGCCGCTTCACAGTCTCGTAGGCTTTCTTGCTGTTGTTCTTGTTAGCTAGGGACTGCAATTTTCATTATTTAGGGGATTCGCAGGTATGTGTCGTATTACTGTGGTAGTGATAAAGAAAATTGCAAAATCATGATTTTATGCTGTTTTGCGATTTAAAATGAGGCAATTTCTTTATTTCACTCTATTTTATATTCGTTCGCCACAGTATTAATATACTCAACTGCAACGGTAACGGCTCCGGAAAAGAGGATCCATCATTATTTCTGTATGGCGTCCTTGCCTTCAGAATACTTCCGTCATGTTTCTTGTCAGTCCGATCCTGCAAATTCCTGGTAGTTTCGAATAAGCTGAAACTTTCCGTTTGAAATTAAAACATAATTCAGCTCAAAAGAACAGACGGAAACATAGTTGAACACAGTTTTCGGGTAAGTGAATACAAAACGAATGCATTTTTTTGGTTCTGACAGAGATATTCAACAACTGAACACTCCCGCATAAAACTGACCTTGACCTATCGTTTGTGTTCGGGAAATTACAGACGTTTTATCTTCGAATTTGTAGAGCGATTTATGTTGAAAAATAAATATAAATAATGAACGCACATTTCAGATACACAGTCTTTGGAAAGAACTTGCATTTAATTATAGGAAGCAGTAAACTTTAAAACACCAAGTTTTCAAGCGAATCCTGGAATCCCCTAAATAATGAAAATTGCAGTCCCTAAACAATGAATTATTTACATAAACAATTCATTATTTAGCAATATCTTCTAAATAATACTTTATTTAGCAAATTCTGAAACATTATCCATTATATAGGTAAACAAATCATTATTTAGAAACATTTCTAAATAATACATTATTTAACACAATCTGTAAAAAAAATTGTATTATATATGTAAATATTTTTTTTATTTGCCAACAATGCTTTATTTACCTATATCAGGGTTTACGTAAACAATGTATTGTTTAGGTAACCAATAAGTTATTTACGGAGAAAATAAATTACTTAGAGAAATCTAAAATTATTTGAAAACAAATTATTATTTAGATTATTTAGCTGAATGTGGTAAAAATACACCCAAAAAATCGCCAAAAAATAATTTATAAAGGGAATTCCATAGGTACTCACAACACAGTTGAAACTCACGGCGATTTTATGACTCTGCTTTATCCTAAAGAAGCAACATGAGAGCATGGAATGATGGGACACTATGTGAACTACCTCTAAGCGTCACAATAGGCTATTTAGACCCTGCACTAAGGTTTCTCGCCTTAAATAGTACAGCCTGCTGTAGAATTTATAGATAAAAGTCGATGCTTAGCATACGACAGAAGTAAAGGACTGTGCTAAGCATGGTTAAGCTAACTCTCGCTAGGATAGGCAGTGACCTCATCCCGCTGACGTATAGCCACAACCCTCCCTCCCCCCTCCCCTACGATAGGAGGCGCTGAGGTCTCACGAGAATTTCGCGGGCTTTGGCTGACCACAGGGTTAGGTAGTCATTCTGTGCCTAACTCTCACATGAGAAGGAGCAACACTCTTAAAGATCTCTCTAGCAGAAAGACTAAGCAGGTGACGGGTGAAATTCATTCATCTCAGTATAGCCACAGCCTGACATTGTCAAACAGGTAAATGATCAATCTTTTGTTTCACGGCGATTTATTGATAATATTGTTGGATTATGTGTGTGAAGTCTTGCCATGTTTTATCATTGTGAATATTAGTAAAACTTTGCTGCTGCTGACACACGCGACCGGTTTCGGCACCATGAGGTATCCCATACGGACCCACTGTTGTTTCTCCCATTTGTATTATTGCAGACCAGTGGCTGTACCGGAGAATGTATATATTGTTAATTACTTCTCCATGTGTTTAGTTTATCCATGATGTATGGATATGTATAGGAATTATGTTGGAGATTCCAGTGGACCCTGGACATAGAAGAATGATCGTCCCTTGTTTGTATAAGTGGAGCGATCACTGAGGGCTGTTTCTGCCATCAGTGAGACGCTCTGCACACCCGTTTTTACAAGGCGTTGCAGAAACTCGTCTTATGTTTTGCAGACGAGCAGGCTTGTTGGTCCGATGCAGGAAATAGACCACTAAGAGTCAACCCTGACATTCGGCCTGCAGGGGAACATCGAGCAATGAGCTCCGATAGTCAACAACCAAGGAGGAGACACCATCACCACACCTCAACGAATCAGCTAAGTGCAAGAAGAAACGCACTAACACTGACCAAGAAGGACTGTGCGGTAGTCCACTCTCTTGAGAACAAACATTAGGCCAACCAGAACAAATAGCCCAATGATGAGACAGTAGCAAATATGAAGAACAGTAGCAGCATAGACCCATCAAGGAACGAACTATTCGAAGTGAACTTGGTCATTTAAGTTAATAGAGTGTTTAGAGAATTATGTATAGAGTAGAGGAAATAAATGTGAGATATTTACTGTTAACAAGTGGCTGGACTACCTTTGTTTCATAGCCGTGTGAGAGCTAGTGTGTCAGTGAAGCTTTACCATTTTCTCCCTATCTCTATGACCCTATCCGCACACAGATCGGGCTAAACATATAAATGTATTAAGATTAGTCACAGGGTGATTATACTAGCCGATCTCCGCAGACAAAGACGAGTTGGTAATAGCATTCCATTGCGCAGAGCCCAGTAACAATAGACCCACCGTCACATGCACAGCAAGCAAAACTAAATTATCAAAAATCGGTTCAACCAAGATTGAGATAAAGCGCACAACGTATTTATAAAATAATTTACCTCGGCGACCTTGACCTTGGAGGAAGAGAAAAAGTTAATTCCCCCCCCCCCACCCCCCTCCTCCTTCCGTGTTTGATGGTTTGAAATTCCGTGCTCCGATGATCCATCTCTCTCTCTCTCTCTCTCTCTCTCTCTCTCTCTCTCTCTCTCTCTCTCTCTCTCTCTCTCTGAGTCTCCTTCTCTCCCTCCCCCTATTTCTCACCCCTCTCTCCTATGTCCTAGATTGATGATCTGCCCATGTCAACAATACAAATTATTAATGTTGCTGATTGTTATCCCCTTTGCCCTCACCCCCCCCACACACACACGTCCCTATCCCAATAATCTCTCTCTCTCCATTCTCCACTCTCCACTTCCCGACTCGCCTTTTCTCTAGATTGTTCAAAAAGAGACTGAGAACTTATTTATCCTCCTCAGAGCTGAGGGGCATACTTCGTTTCCATGGACTTTGCCAAGCACAGTTCTCGCTCTCACTGTCTTCCCTACCCCCCCCTCCCCCAAACAACTTCTCCCCACCCCCTATTCATTTATTTTCATTTATTCAGTTTTATTTCAGATCGTTTGGTTTAAACACGGGCATCAACAGGGACATCAAAGTCCAAGGCCAATCCCTCAACACAGTGCATAGCTTCAAATATTTAGGAGCCATTGTATCAGACAATGGGTCCCGACAGGAAGTCCTCTCCAGGATCGCACAAACAACTGCTGCCCTGACAAGGTTGAAGCCCATTTGGAAAGACAGGACCATCAGTCTACATTCCAAAGTAAGACTGCTGCGCTCCCTTGTCATCTCCATCTTCCTATATGCTTGCGAAGCATGGACCCTCACAGCAGATCTCCAACGAAGAATACAAAGCATGGAGATGAGGTGCTACAGAAGACTTCTGGGCATTTCCTATACCCAACAACATCACCAACGACGAAGTCCGACAGACCATCACACAAGCCATTAGACAACAAGATGACCTGCTCACAGTGGTGAAGAAATGGAAACTCCGATGGTATGGCCACGTCACCAGATCATCAGGCCTTGCAAAGACCATTCTGCAAGGCACAGTGCAAGGAGGTAGAAGAAGAGGGAGACCAAAAAAGAGGTAGAAGGACAACAGTCGAGAATGGACTGGTTTGACACTGAGCGAAGCCATCGGGGCTGCTGAGGACAGGGAAAGATGGAGTATGCTGGTTAAACGATCATCTGTGGTGCCCCTACGACCTCCGGGTTACGGGACAGTATAGGATAGGATAGGATAGGATTGATTTAAACTCTCCTGAAGCTGGATGTGGAGCGGGTATGGACATTCCCGAGCGCTGAGAGGCCACCTCCACATGAATCGATATGTTTGTCTGCATTCGCCTTATGGGCACCGAGAGCATTCGTTTTGGATGGACACATGCGCGGTAATAGCGATCATCATCATCATCATCATCATCATCATCATCATCATCATCATCAACATCACCACCACCACTATCATCATCATCATCATCATCATCCTCACCATTATTTTTAAAAATGTATTTAATCGTTCTTATATAGCTCTTTTCCAGTTCAAGAGCTGCTCAAGGCATTATAGATTAACAGCCTGGGCGTGCCAATAAGAAAGCAAACGATAAGTACAGGTAGTGAGTCCGCCACTGTGCTCAGGTCAATGATATACAAAGTACTGAGAGCGGAGTTCTATAGAGAGGACGATTATGTATACAGATCCGGTTGCCTATGCTATTCCTAGATCGGTCATTAATAACACTGAGGTGACTAGTCTCCACTGCCAAAGGTCACAACACTCACGGGTACATTTTATTTACTAGTAGAGCTGCTTAGTAGTAGTAGTAGTAATAGTAGTTGTAATAGTCGTAGTAGTAGTAATAGTAGTTGTAATAGTCGTAGTAGTAGTAATAGTAGTTGCAGTAATAATAGTAGTAGTAGCAGTAGTAGTAATAGTAGTTGTAGTAATAATAATAGTAGTAGTAGCAGTAGTAGTAATAGTAGTTGGAGTAATAATAATAGTAGTAATAGCTGTAGTAGTAATAGTAGTTGTAGTAATAATAGTAGTAGTAGCAGTAATAGTAGTAGAAATAGTAGTAGTAGTAGTAATAGTAGTAGTAACAGTAGTAGTAGTAATAGTAGTAATAATAACTATAGTATTAGTAATAATGATAGTAATAGTAGTAGTTGTAATAGTAGTAGTAGTAATAGTAACTGAAGCAGAAGTTGTAGTAGTAGCAGAACTACTATTACTACTACTGCTGGTGCTGCTGATACTGCTACTCGCTGCTGCTGTTACTTTTGCTGCTGTTAGTAGGCTTATTCGCTGTTATTATTATTATTATTATTATTATTATTATTATTATTATTATTATTATTACTATTACTACCACTACTGCTATACTACTACTACTACTAGGCTTATTTGCTGCTACTATTATTATTATAATTACTAATACTACATCTAGGCTTACTCGCTGCTGCTACTATTATTATGATTACTGCCACTTCTATGAAGTTCCTCGTCTTACTACTGCTACTTTTATTACTACTACCGATCTTTCTTCCAGCTCCATCACAACAATATGTGAAGTAGAAGAAAAGTGATAATGGTAATTGCAGTGGTCAGTTTTAAGCAGTTTGGTCCGGAAAGAGTGGTCTATAACTATTATTACTGTTCTCGTCACGGTGAGATGGCAAAAGATAGCAAGAACCGCTGTAGGGATCACACTACTTGTTGTTGCATGCAAATACACAGTTATTTACTAACGTTATAAGCGACCTTTAGAGAAGAAATGAGCTTTTCAAATGTTTGCTTTGAAGGTGTTGATATTCGTTATGCTGCGGAGAGAAAGTGGGAATGAATTCCAGGCAGTTGGTCCAAAGACGGAAAAAAGATCTAGAACCAACAGAGGACAGTGTGTGGCGGGGTATCCTCAGAAGGAGTGAGTGTCTTGGGAGAAGAGCGCAAGTTGCGAGAGGGAGTGTAGCGTTGGATATCATCGGAGAGGTACGAAGGTGCCGAACCATTGAGACACTTATAACAGAAAAGACAGATCTGTCAAGAATTCTTTGCGGTATGGGAAGCCAGTGGAGTGAGCGAAGAAGTGGAGTGATGTGGTCAGATTTTTGTTCTTTTTTGAGAATGAGGCGAGCGGCAGCGTTTTGAACACGTTGCAGATGGTGGATGAAAGACGCAGGCAGACCAGAAAGAAGAGAGTTTGCAGTAGTCCAGTCGAGAGAGAATGAAAGACGTCACAAGTTTAGAAGTTGCGTCGATTATCATGTATTTACGGATAAGTCTGATGCGGCGGAGTTGGTAGTGGCATGCAAGCTTGACATGTTTGGCGCATAAAATCTGACATATCAAGGGTATTGTCCAGGACAACACCCATGCAGGTTATTTGCAGTAGGTGAAAGAAGGATGGTATTATGATCTTGAGCTACTGTGTCGGTGAGGGTGGAGGACAGTTCATGCTTAGTGCCAATGAGCATGACCTCTGTTTAGTCGCACTGAGTTGTAATTTGTTTGCTGTCGTCCAATCCTGGGTGTCTGAGAAGCGGTAGGATCAGGTTTTCAGACTGGAAAGTAAGCATCGATGGAGCTGAAAGGTTGTTGTTGTTGATAGAGACAGTGTGAAAGCGATCAGTGAGGTAGGAGCGGATCCAGCTGAGAGCAGCATCTTTGACGCCGAAACTGTTTTCAAGCCCACGAAGGAGAATAGAACGGTCTCTTGTATCAGAAAGATCAAGAAGCTAGGGTCAAGAGAGAGTATTCCAGAATAGGTGACTGTGCTATAGAAATAAGCTAACAAAGACCCGCTGTGCAATAGAAATAAGATAACATAGGCGATAGAAATAAGCTTTACATAGGCCTACTGTGCTACAGAAATACAATAACATATAGGCCTACTATGATACAGAAATAAAGATGACGTACGAGGGTTACCTCACAATTATAGACAACCTCTGTAGCTAAAGTCCGGTCTTTAGAATGCAAAGGCCTATTGTTCCGCAAAAGACCAACGCCTGCTCTGAAACAGCACAAGCTAAAAGGCACACTCAGACTATGCAGTCAATGTTGAATGAATGAACAGTGAAGTTGTAACGTCCACTCCTACCATTGGCGATACGGCAGACGGGGATAACCATCCCAGGAATTAGAGGGGTCGCGTCGCGACCTGAATGAACACTGAACCACCATAGAAATATTGCTACACCCCGAAAATCTAACCTGGGTCATCGAAAGTTTTTTCACTGAGATATATGGCGGATGGGTCGCTCGCCATATTATCAAAGGCGATCGATCTTTTCGTAAAATTTATATATTTTTGCTATTATGCTAGCAATATAAACAGTAATTTATTTCAAACTGTGCTTATACTAACATATCATATCTCATCCACTTTTAATACCTGAAGTTCAACGTAAGGTCGCGACTCGGTCGCTTGAGGCTACCTGTAGGCCCATGTGTGTCTTAAAACAGCACACACCAAACCACGTTGTCTATCTTTAGGCAGAGAGCTTTCACTTTAATAGGCTATGATCCTAATATAAACAGTGGACGAATATGACTTATTAGGCCAAGCAGCTGATCATGCTTTTTTAAACATGCAATAGGCCTACGAACAAAATCAAAATAGACTGGACGTGTAGGCTTACAGTTTAGCAAACACGGAGTTCTAAAACGTCACACAAAAACATAAACACTGTAGCCTAGGCCATGGAGACGAGGCGCCTACAACTGATAAACATTTCGAAAAAAATGAACACAGTACGAAAAACAGAAGCAACAGGTTTAAACAGCCTTAAAATATACATTTCAAACCAGCACAGTCGACTTCTTCTTCTTCTTTGTTAGATTTGTGTCCCTGGACACATGGAGCGTATAGGGGACTTATCGCACAGTCGATCCCAAAACGCAGCCTTAAATAACTTTGAAAGTCGCTGTAGGCCTACACATGAAATACTTAAGACCTACCAAACGGCTTTAAAACCTCGATAAAACCAGTTGAGAGAGAATGAGAAAATTCTTGATCGGTAAACTTCGGCAGCATGGCCTCGATAGTTTGGCTGAACTTGTAAACTACAAATTCACGTTCTTCTCTGAAAAACTTGGGTCACCGTAAGACTAAAGGTCTATCACAAAATGACAGCCATAATTATGATATATGAGATAGTCTTAAACATAAAAATCACATGCGCAGATGACTGGTACTCACACACTTGAATTAAACTGCTAGCATTTAGTACTAGCAATAACACACTTCAGTCACTTGACTTACTGTGATACACTTTACAGAGGTTGTAACAGCAAGACATTAGATTGGGAAATAAGGACGTGGACTTCACTACCTAAAACAACACAGATGATGATAGTGAACCTGTACACCCCTCTTATCCACGCTAGAAGAAGGAGAAGAAGAAGAAGAAGAAGAACAACAACAACAACAAGAACAACAACAACAACATCGACAACAATTAAGTGTATAAGTGTATTTATATAGCGCCCTTTCCTAAATCAGTTCAAAGCTTAAAGAGCAGATGCACTAATAATGGGCATTATAACAAGTACTTAAATCAGCACACAACACTTCAAACTGTAGCACACAAAAGACTTCAACCCAAAGACTTGTTCAATCAAACAAAAATACTGAGATCATTGAAAATACACATCACTTGTAATGTGCAAGGTACTTAAAAAAAACTTAAAGCAGCAAACTGTTCTTAAATGTGTGAACAGACATTATATAAAAGTTTGACTGATTGACTGTATTTACACTTAGCACACACTACTTCAGTCACAAGATTTACTGTATCAAAACTAAACATAGACCTTACGGAGCTTATATTGAAAAACACAAACTCTGGGATAAAGCAGGTTAATTGTAATTAAAACAGATGAAACAGTTGTACACAGTATTTATAAATGTACGGCACAGCAAACTTCATTCACAAAACTTATTGTAAAATCAGAAATAATAAATTGTACTATCATCGAAAACACATATTTCTAGGAAGAAGCCGTTTAACTGTTCTTAAAGCAGCCCACAAACCTTAAAACTGTATTTAAAACAGAACACATATATTTTAATCGCGTGAATTATTGCAAAACAAAAAAGAAAAGAAACACAACACGAGGAGGGGGAGGGGGGGGGGGAAACAGTCCGAACAGGATAAACGGCAAACTGCAACCATACTGAGATGGCGCGACGGCTCAGTGGATAGACAAACTGCTTTTCATGCCCAAGGTCGCGGGTTCGAACCCCCCCAGAGGACGAACTTATGCGACTTAGGTACGAGACTTTCAGGTCATGGAGGGTTTTGTCCGGGTACTCTGGTTTCCTCCCTCCCTTCAATAACGGTTTTGGATGCAGTCTGTCTAAAATTTGAACAAGAACCAAACAATGGATTTCCTTTCCAGTTTCCGTCTTCTAACTAGCGCCTTACCTTTACGCCACATGTTCGAGTGATAGATAGATAGATAGATATTCAGTGTTTATAGGGTCCAGCGGACTGCTAAGAGCCGAATCAGGACCACACAAAACTAAGCAAAATCAGACTAAACTGCTAACATTTAAATATGATAAAAGATGTAAATAAAACCAGCCTTACTAATAAAATTTAACCAAGAATATAAACAAGACGATATTGATCTATATGCGATAAATCAAACCAACATCATGTGAACATTTAAACAGGTTTGTTGCGTAGGTAGGAGTGTCTGTAGCATGCTAGCGTGTATAATAGTTACAGATCGCCGCGCTTTCAGTCTGATTTAAGAATAAGGCGCGTATAGCTTGCATCTAGTATTATAGCATAGTAATACTTCAGACTGTACTTAAAAGTTGCACACCAGACTTTACACTTCAAACGGCGGCACAAGCAATATGTCAATCTCGTAATTCACTGTCAAAATAATCACAGATCAATTAAAAACACAACACTAGAAATGAATCAGCAGGTCAAGCAACAGTTTGGGGAAAAGAACTCTGCAGCGGCCTACACACGGTAGTGAAGATGGTAGAAACCAACCACAGAAGTTAAAACTGACTGTACCAGAACGTTGAACTTCACTAGGCCTATACCGGTACGCGTTGACTGTGAAACGCTACAGTAGTAATAATAATAATAATAATAGTAACTATACCAATATGCTGCTTTTTAATTAACATTTTGTCTCACAGACTATATAGACACAGAATCTGTTCTCCACAGTACTGTAGACCCTATTTAGCCCAAATCAAGACTAAATGTATTTTACATTATCTTGCTCTAACAAAACACAACTACACCCGTCATTTTTATTAGCCCCAAGAACCAGCTGCTACACCTATTCGATAAACAATAGTGATTCTTCCTATAATAAATGTACAGAATGGAGTGAAAATATTCCAGAGACCTTCACCATGGAAAAAACGTATGGAAGGTCAATGTGATACTGTGATACTGGAGCGGAGTACTTGACTCCAGCCTCTCGGCCACCACCATGAGAATACCACCCGACCCGAACTGCAAATATTTTTATGTTGTGACGGAAAGGGAGGCGACTGATTCAAGTTTGGGAGAGAGGTTGTCTACCTTACATTCGTTGGTTAGACTAGCCTTGGGTGGCTGTGCAGAATCCTTTGAAGTGGCTTTTGGGTTATGCAGGACAAGGCGACGCGACATTTGTTGTCCCCGGTTGACTATTCGTCTTCTGCTTTTGGTGGTCAACAGGACTTCAGTGTCGGCAGGCATTTCATGCAGGTTAGTGGCAGTGACTTGTATGGAGTGTCATGGCTCTAGTAGCCGGCAACCCGGTTTACTATCAACACTGTTCCCCGCTTTGCAAGGCAACAATATTTATGTCCCTTTTGCGAGGGATAAATGAAAATAACAGTGCAGGTCGGGCAGTGTTCAATAGGGTGGCGGCGCGGCCGAGAGTCAAATACGCCGCTCGGTTACACTGGCAAATTTGGTAGGAAAATCCCATTCATTGTGTTTTTCCACATTTTTTTTAGCTTAGAGTTACAGAGTTGCAGAGACGAATCACCTAGGTTAGGTAATCCAATTTGCGGACAGCTCACAATTGCGGACACCTATACGCTTTTCAGACGTCATTACAGATTGAGGATGAGATTTTTTTTTACCAGCGTCTATGCCTATCGTTTTCTGTGAATATTTTTTGTAAGGTACATTGCATTAATTACATTTTAGAATATACTAGTTTTGTATACTCGTGCTCGGCGGTTCGTGGACTGTAATCCGAAACGTCTACTTTAATAGTTTAGGACAGATTTGATCCTATAAATCGAAGGAAAGTGACAGCTCCGTCCGCAAATGCCAACATCCTGTCCAGTCCGCAATTTGCTAACACCCACCCTTTAATGTTTAATTCAGTTCCATACTTTTTAACTGAAAATTAACAGCCAGTAACGGAAACACATCTAAATAATTACACAGAAAAAAAAGTCTGATGGTTGGTAAGATATGAAAAATGGGCCTGTCAGTCATGGAGGCAATTACGATCGAGTAGTCCGAAGTTACGAGGTCAACAAGACTTTGCAAGTAGGGATACCTACTCTATACACATCGAAACATGAGGCAAATGCGAAATACTGTCAAATTTGAAAGTGGGGAAGGGAGCGAGAGGGATGATGGGAACATAATTATGAGCAACAAAAATACCTGTTCTTTTTTTGGTGCAAATCTTCTTACTATTTTATTAATAGCGATAACAAACAAGCATGAAATTGAAAGAGCGAGACAACATACTTTATAGGCGAGACAATCATAACTAAATTATGTTGTCTCCCTTGCTCATTCTCGCCAGCAGTGGTTCTTGAAAGAGTGACGTTCATGGTTTGAGGTATTACGTAACGAGTGGTGCCATGACCTAAGTTGGACTTGCTCTATTACCAGTAGTAACCTTAGGCGATAAACTTTTAAAAGTAATGTTTTACCCCCGCAGCCCCCCTCCTAATTTCCCCTCCCCCTTTTTTAAATATTATATTTAATTAATTTATTTGTTTTACCTTAAAGGGACATGGTATTAAGGCTGTTATTTTGTGTGTGTGTGTGTGTGTGTGTGTGTGTGTGTGTGTGTGTGTGTGTGTGTGTGTGACAATGAGATTACTTGGGAAATTGCACTATTGTCACATCAAAATGACGACTCAGTTGGTAATGGTTGCACAACCTAACTGACAAGCATTGAATTTTAGGCGCCTTTCGTTCGTTTTGTAAACAAACCACTATGCGCACTGTACACACCTTCTCTGCAATGCCATTTTTAGAATCCACCTTGAAGTTATAAATAGGCACAACACTAACCCCTCCAAAGCCACAGACTGCCACACAAAGAGATCCTGAGGTAAAAGGCCTTAACGGAACTAATTAATTTCCTATCTCAATCTGTGTCTTGGTGCGCTGACTGGTAGGTTTGACCCGCACGTGCGCACGCTCTGATAGACTAATGGCACTATGACATCACGGAATACTCCGTCTCGCTCCCTGATGGTGTTAGTGAAATGTCAATCATCACCCCATGGTTAAAAAGAACGCAAAAAAAATTAAAAAATTAAAGTACACTCTCTAACTCAGAGTTCTTAAATAAGATTTTATTTCGTTAGAATTTCTTTTTCTGCAAGGTTTATCCACTATTCAGTGTCGACAATTTTTCTGCTGCTAAAAATAAATTTTGGAAGGATCGCACAAACAACTGCTGCCCTGACAAGGTTGAAGCCCATTTGGAAAGACAGAACCATCAGTCTACATTCCAAAGTAAGACTGCTGCGCTCTCTGGTCATCTCCATCTTCCTATATGCTTGCGAAGCATGGACCCTCACAGCAGATCTCCAACGAAGAATACAAAGCATGGAGATGAGGTGCTACAGAAGACTTCTGTGCATTTCCTATACCCAACACATCACCAACGTTGAAGTCCGACAGACCATCACACAAGCCATTGGACAACACGATGACCTGCTCACAGTGGTGAAGAAACGGAAACTCCGATGGTATGGCCACGTCACCAGATCATCAGGCCTTGCAAAGACCATTCTGCAAGGCACAGTGCAAGGAGGTAGAAGAAGGGGGAGACCGAAAAAGAGGTGGGAGGACAACATTCGAGAATGGACTGGTTTGACACTGAGCGAAGCCATGAGGGCTGCTGAGGACAGAGAAAGATGGAGTATGCTGGTTAAGCGATCATCTGTGGTGCCCCTACGACCTTCGGGTTATGGGACAGGATAGGGATAGGATAGGAAGGAAAAGTCGATATGAGAACCTTACCATCAATATCTGGAAGGTTGTCCGCAAAGTGAAATATAAATTGAGCATGTTCACTTGAACTGCTAAATTTCAAAACGAAAGTTTGGATATCAATAAACCAACTTGCATTCTTTATACTTTCACCATGAACTCCTGAGTTAGACTGGTGTGTTTAGAAACAAACAAACCAAAAAAGGATCAAAATCCGTAGTATCGAGGTAATTAAACTATGGTTATCAATATTCGTTGTTACTTTTAGTTAATTAATGCCAAAAGGATGATTACGAATCCAGCAAAGAATTATTCATATATGCTTTGTAATAAAGCAAAAGCTAAAATTAATCATACAGACTTTGACGAAAGTAAACGTCTGCATTTTTAATTTTAGCTTAACGTGTGTTTTTTTTTTCACAAGCTATATCTTGAACCTCATGTAGACACATTCGTTAAATTTAGTAGTCAGCTTTTGAGTAAAACTAGTTAACACCAGATCATATAATTAACATCATTATGATTGACAGTCTGGTAGCGCCTAAAACATTGCGACATCGGAAGCGAGCCTAGGCAAACACAGTCAATGCCACACTTTCAAATGGAGACCGAAGTAGAGGTAAGAAAAAACCCAGTGTCAAATGTGAACAAAAAAACTTTGACGCAGGCAACCGTTTGCAGTGAATAGACGCTGAATCATAAGAAACCTTGTCCCATGACTTTAACCCTGAGAAGAAGAAGAAGAAGAAGAAGAAGAAGAAGAAGAAGAAGAAGAAGAAGAAGAAGAAGAAAAACAACAACAACAACAACAACAAGAAAAAGAAGAAGTAGAAGAAGAACAACAACAACAACAACAACAACAACAACAACAACAAAAATAACAACAAAAATAACAGCAATAATAATAATAATAATAATAAGAAGAAGAAGAAGAAGAAGAAGAAGAAGAAGAAGAAGAAGAAGAAGAGTAATAATAATAATAATAATAATAATAATAATAATAATAATAATAATAATAATAATAATAATAATAATAATAATAATAATAATAATAATAGTGGATGCTATACGCTGTACTTTTACGCTCATTACTAATACCCTTTCACACCCAACCTCAAGCCCCCAAAAGACACAAATCTATAACCCCCTTCTTTCTACACAACCCTCAATCCCACTCCCAACCGCAATAGTATAAATAGTATCCCCACTTTCTGTAAATTTAGTGCTTTAAATTCCCACTGTCGCTGTCTTTCTCATTTGTTCTTTCTCATTCCTGCTCTGTTCTATCAATCTGCTATACTATCTTCTTCGCTAGACCAGTCACCTACCTTTTTTTAAAAAACTCTTCCGGGACAAGACTCCTTATTTGTATGTGAGGTCTGTTGGATCAGCTTGGGAATATTGGACGCTTTCTGCCAGGTGGTCACTAGGGCTTCCTATGATGTTATTATTTAGCAATGTAGGCATTTTATAATTATTTATGTGTTTTGTTGATAATTTATAATGATATTTGTATTCTATTTTGTTTTTGTAAACGGGGGTTCGATAAATTAGAGTATATCCTCAGCGTCCCCTGCGTGGGATGTCTTTATTGTAAAGTGACTGGCTGGTGGAGAGCCTTCAGTTTTACCACTAGGGTTGTTTCAGCAGGTCATTTATGCGGATCAGGGGTTGTCCGGTCCTGATTTGGCTCGGAAGAGTCCGCTGGACCTAAAGCAATAATCATGTAATGTAATGTAATGTAACTACTACTACTACTACTACTACTACTACTACTACTACTACTACTACTACTACTGACTACTACTACTACTGACTACTACTACTACTTCTACTACTACTACTACTACTACTACTACTAAAATGAACATTAATAAACAAAGTAAAAGAAATAAAAAATTAACTAACTCCATAATAAAAATTAAAGCACTTAAATGTGTTTGGCTGTAAACATTTGCTTAGTCCCACCAAAGAGCTTAAGCTCTTTGGTCCCACTTAAGGACCTTTAAATAAACGCAGTTACGGTAACGTAATAGGCCTACGCATCTTATCAGGGTCACTCCTAATAATGAGGCTACGTTAACAATGTCATTTATAATTCGCACAATCAATAACGAAAATTCCAGGAGATAGGAATAACAGTTTACTAAGCCTTGCTGTGATAAGACCTACGAACTTTTAGTGTATTAAAATCTTTGTCCATTGAAACCACAGCTCGTTGCAAGTAAACAGTAGACAAACAGCACATCAACAGCATACAAACAGCATTACAAACAGAATACCAAACAGCATTACAAACAGAATACCAAACAGCATTACAAACAGAATACCAAACAGCATTACAAACAGCATACAAACAGCATACAAACATCACACAGACAGCACTAAAACAACGCACCAACAACACATAAACGTCACACAAACAGCATACAGTCTACAAACGACTCACAAACCGCATACAAACAGCATACAAACGTCCCACAAACATCAAACAAACATCACACAAACATCTTACAAACATCATACAAACAGCACACAGACATCACACAAACATCATACAAATATCATACAAACATCACACAAACATCATACACACATTAAACACACATCATACAAACAGCACACATTCAATACAAAACATTACACAAACATAGGCCTACAAACAGCACACATACAGTACTAAAAATTACACAAACATACAACCAGCACACAACAGCATACAAACAGCATTTCCTTTCACACAAGTTTCAGAATGTCCCTCTCCTAATCATTACTTCAACATGACCAGTAGGTAGATTTATCTGAGTTATATAATAATAATAATAATAATAATAATAATAATAATAATAATAATAATAATAATAATAATAATAATAATAATAATAATAATAATAATAATAATAATGGATGCTGTACGTGCCTTTTTCCTAAATCAGACTCAACACACGCTCAGTTAATATTTAGCTATTTTTGTCAATGCCAGATTTGATGAGGCAAGAAGAAAACGATAGTGCATAAAAATAACTGTTCACATTAGGACATGTTCCAGTTCGCCCACAGCTGTAGTTTGCCAGTGTCATACTTACGGCGATACCACAACAAAAAGTAATTAATACGGTGCCATAAAACAAGCTAAACGAGAAGGCCACAGTTGATGAGGCAGCCAAAACCAGCTAAAATAACGAATACAATACCACACTCAAACAGTATCCTAGCTCCACTTGGTAATTGTTGTCTTGTAAGCTGTTGCTTTTGTGCATACGCAAGTTATCATTTATCACAACCGGATGCTACTAGATAAAAAAAAAACACAAACTATTTGATATATAACCAGATCCGGATTCTCCCGCTGAACAGCATTTGACTGATTTATTGCTTGGGGTTCAATACTCTCGCTAATGATAGGCAGCATGCTCAATGAGTTTTTGCTGGCTTATTAGTGTTGTTCGTTATCATACCCATGGAAGCTAAGAGAGCGTGCTTGTTTAATGATCGACTTACCCGCTCGAAGGGATTATCTCCCTTCCAAATATAGTTCAATAGGTCTATTTGAGGACAGAGAAAGATGGAGTATGCTGGTTAAACGATCATCTGTGGTGCCCCTACGACCTTCGGGTTATGGGACAGGACAGGATAGGATAGGATAGGTCTATTTGGCCAACGTAGATGAAGTTACCTTTCTTCGCTGTTCTCACACAGCTAGCTACATTAGGGGTAAACTATGGACAGGATTACAATATCAAGATTCAAGATTTAACCCCATTGCTTGCCCCCTTTTTGGGGTGTGTGGTGGACACACAAACATAAGTATAACAATCATAATTCCCGTCCTCATGTCGCTCAATTGGTGTTGTGAAAAGGAATGGGTAAAATTTACAACCAACAGCATTATAGCTTAAACAACAAAGACGAATTAAGAGAGAGGGGGAAACCGGAGTACCCGACGTAAACCCTCAGTGATCAATCTGTCATACTTAAGTTAAATAGTTTGTCCCCAGCGGGAATCAAACCCAGACTGTGTGGCATTGAAAACGTTGCATTGGAAACCTGCTCTCTACCATTGCGCTAGAGACCACTCCCTAATGAAGATGAATTAGTAAAGCTTAGCCTTATGGCAGGTGATTTATCATTAATGATCGAATGCAATCACGTGCTACAAACGTGCAAACGTTACATAACTGTAAGGTTAAGAACACATAGATATAAAAACAGTCGCTTTTAAATAATCAAAACTATGCCAGGTAAGTCAATAGGTGACCTTAATTACTGCGTAACATTGTTTTTAAATTTGAACTGTGAAGAAAAGAATAGCTAACTAGCACGTGTGTATGACAGTGAAAGAAAGAAAGAGAGACAGAGACAGAGACAGAGAGAGAGACAGAGAGAGAGACAGAGAGACAGACAGATAGACAGACAGAGGCAGTTTGTGTGTAGGTTTTTAAATGTGTGTGCGTTTGTGTGTGTGAGAGGGGAGAAGGGAGGGGGGGGCGGCTCTCATTACACACACCTCAGTTTGGGCCGAGAGCGACTGCCATTAGACAACCTTCAATCTAGTGGTAGTACAATGCAGTGTCCGAAATACCGCCACTGATAACCGCTCTAATTATCAGGAAAATTACAGAGAAATTCTGACTTTACCTATCTAGAAAACTGTTTATCTGTACTTATCTGGAATTGATATGAGTAATGGAAATTATGTCGGGTAAGAATACGAAATCGAATGGACACATTTTAAGATTTAGTTTTAGATTGTGAGTAGAGGATATCCCACAGGTCAAAATCACTCGCACGCGCACACACATTCACACCCCCCCCCCCCCACACACACACACACACACACACACGCGCGTATATATATGCACACACACAAATGCTCGATTTTTTTTTTTGTAATCCATGTGTCTACAATTCAGCATAGAACACATCGATCGGGCACTACATAAAATAATTATACATAGGAATGCGCTTGCGGTTTGCTTTTCTAAATAGAATACATTTTGTAAAGATAACTTCAATGTCACTTTATAACGTCCAGCAGTTGCTATGGCAACAAAGGGTGCCCACGTTATGTTACATGTGAGATTTTGTGTTGAACAGAAATCGATGGATTGAAAAATCCATATCCCTTCCTCCCTCCCTCACATACACCCTCCTCCCCCACCCGCACACACAAACACACGAGCAGGCACGCACTTTCAACACACACGCACAGAGCCAGCGAGCGAGAGAGAGAGAGAGAGAGAGAGAGAGAGAGAGAGAGAGAGAGAGAGAGAGGGAGAGAGAGAGAGGGAGAGAGAGAGAGAGAGAGAGAGAGAGAGAGAGAGAGAGAGAGAGAGAGAGAGAGAGACATACACACATTTGGAATCAGCAGTGTTACAATACGTTTGATTTGGACGGGTTTGGCACATTAATTTTCATCTAACAGGATGCATAGGCCACAGGGTGAATCTAGAGTTGAGTTTGGACAGTGAGGAGAGCGAGAGAGAGAGAGAGAGAGAGAGAGAGAGAGAGAGAGAGACAGAGACACAGAGACAGAGACAGAGAGAGACAGACAGACACAAACAGGCAAAGTGAGACAGACAGAGAGACAAAGAAAGAGATATACAGATATATATAGAGAGAGACAGACACAGAGACAGAGAGGCAAAGTCAAACAGACAGAGAGACAGAGCACACATACACTCAGACGCATTCACGCACATCGCGCGCTCGATCTTTCAAATCCGAGCGATGGAATCCGTGCGTGCACTGACTAGACCTCGGGTAACCTCTACTCTGCCGACTGTCGATCCTTCTCAGTGGTTGGTCCTTCAACTTGGAAATCTCTTCCCCTCTCTCTTAGCAGCTCTCCGAACATGACCACTTTCAAGTCTAACCGCACGCCCTCATCCCTTTCACTCTTTAACTGCTCTCCTTCTTTTCCTCCCACTCTAGTCTTTTATATTTTACTTGTAAATATTATTTTCCATGTTCGTATGTCTCTTGATACTTTTTTTAGTGTCTTGTTTTTGTTTCACTTCTTTTTGTATGTATTTCGATGTTAACGTTATGTATAAATGCGTGAGAACTGCGCTTTGAACTGATGCCATTAGTAAAAAAGCGCTATATAAATACCCTTATTATTATTATTATTATTATTATTATTATTATTATTATTATTATTATTACTATTACTATTTTCATTAGTAGTAGTAGTAGTAGTAGTAGTAGTAGTAGTAGTAGTAGTAGTAAGCCTAGTAGTAGTAGTAGTAGTAGTAGTAGTAGTAGTAGTAGTAGTAGTAGTAGTAGTAGTAGTAGTAGTAGTAGTAGTAATTGTTATTGTTATTGATATCAAATTGCTGATTCCACGAATGTCTCTTTGTTGGTTGTATATGACTGTGGGTGTGTATGTGTGTGTATGTGTGTGTGTGTGATTTTGTTTGTGTTTGTGTGTGAGGGTATGTGTGTGTGTGACTAAAGATTGAAGAAAGAATGTTTCTGTCATTGCGTGTGCGTGCGTGTATGTTCGTGTGTGTGTGAGAGACTAAAAAGGGAAAAGAGAGAGAGAGAGAGTGTGTGTGTGTGAGTGTGGGTGAGTATGTGTGTGTGTATTTGTCAATATTTTAAGGAAGTGTGGGGAGTATCTAACAACGTGTACATTTATTTTTATCTCAAAATAAAATGTAGAAGTCAGCAATTCTGAGTTATACAACATTTAAAATGTATTTTTAATTTTTAATGTTTTTCTTGCATTGAAAAATAATAAGGACAGTCAAAATGTCCTAGAGTGGATGGGCTGGGCTATATATGGACACGTTTCGATCGAATTCCACAATAAAACCAGCTAGTGGGTCAGCTTTCACAACGGATTACATTTAAATTGATAACTCTACGCGACTTTGGCAGGTCAGCATAATTATTGTTGTTATCCCCCCCTTAACCCTAAAAAAGAGTACAGAAATAAATGTAATATCGTAGGATGCATTAGTGCACTCCCGCATACATTCACTACACATCGAGAGAGAGAGAGAGAGAGAGAGAGAGAGAGAGAGAGAGAGAGAGAGAGAGAGACAGACAGAGAGACAGACAGACAGACAGACAGACAGACAGAGACAGAGAGAGAGAGAGAGAGAGAGAGAGAGAGAGAGAGAGAGAGAGAGAGAGAGAGAGAGACAAAGGCAAAGAGGGAGACACATCGAGAGACAGAGAAAGAGAGAGACAGAGACACAGAGAGAGGGAGGGAGAGAGAGAGATGGGGAGGAAGGGACATAAATAGAGAAACAAAGAGATAAAAACAGGGACAAAGAGATAGACAGAGATATATAAACAGAGAGACAGACAGACAGATACATACAGAGAGACAGACAGACAGAGAGAAGACAGCCACGCACAGACAGACAGGCAGCCAGAAACAGACAGAGGCAATAACATATTTTCAATAGACATAAATCTCATTGTTATTGTGGGTTTGGAATAGATCCATTCACCACCCAAACTAACCAGCCAACCAATCACACCCTATTCCTTCAAGGACGGCTGGTGACTGGCATTCCTCTACAAGCCGTCGTCGAGATATTGCGTGCTTTTGTCAATGAGGGGAAATAATTATGAACACGCATTTTTAAAAGCGACATAGAACAAAAAGAAAAGAGTGATGGACCCATAGACCGTTTTGGGAAATGGGAGGTAACTTGTCTTTTTGTTTTGTTTTGAGTTACCAAGAGTTATCTTGGCGGACACCTCCTCTCAGAACACTATGAAAGCTATCCCGAGCTGCAAGCATTTCTTCGGGAAAGGGTGGTTGTAGTTGCTTGGCAGTGCAAGGCCGAACTAGTGGAGCTAGCTAGAATTATATATGTTCTATGATGTATGTAAGTTGTCATTGCAATGTGTATATATGTGCATTCGTTGTTTAGCTGTGAGCTTGCCCGTTGTGCATGTGTGTATGTTTGTGTGTGCGTGTGTGTGTATGTGAATACAGATTTGTTGACTTTTTGACTTACAATGTAGGTCTAAAAGCAAAACGATGACTTACAATGTAGGTCTAAAAGCAAAACGATCGCTCAACTAGCATTCCAATCTACCTTGCTTTGCGCAGTACTTACTGTCTTTCCACAGGAGCCCGTATCAGGGTGTGAGCAGAGTGGAGTGCTATCTGCACATTCTTGCCGTTCGTGCGCAGCAAACCTGCCCGAGACACTATTTTGATTTGCTGAAAAATCTATCAATGTCAATGACAACTGATCTAAAGAAATACTACAACACTTAAAATAAGTAGGTGCACCAAATCCAAACTTAATTTAGACTAGAGAACAGTGAAAATACTGAATCAGTAAAAATAATAAATCATTGAATAGCCACTGAGCTGTTCAGCCAACTCTTGCACCAGTGCATGAAATGCACCTTGCTGGTGCCTTTGCAACACATAGGGAAGTGTTGCCTTTTGCTTTCTTTCTCTTTCTGCTGCCCCTTCGTTCTCGCTTAGGACATACAGCGCTAGAACAACGCCAAAATCTTCTGCAGTTTTCAATTCACGATCGAAGGCCGCCATTGTTGCTCGTCAGGTATGTCAGTTTCGACGCAGCTAAAAATAGTACCCAGTTCAGAAACGAAAGAGCTCGCCGTGACGCCCGATCTCCTGTCTTGTCTCGGCTGGTCTCGGGAAGACCCAATTAAGAATGAAACCGCATTTTTGACCTTTGGTTCGCCGAGAAAAGGTTCGGGTTTGTCTCGCCCAGTTAAGCTTAGGCTTTATTTACAGAGAAAAGCCATTCAACGACATGCTGGCGCCTGTGTGTCTTTCAGTTCGCTCACAGAAGAAGACAGAAGTTATATATTGGGTGCATGATTTTTACCTAATAGCTATTACAAACTAACCCTAATTTAGGTCTTCGGCTTAATTACTTCCGAGAAGGGAGGTAGTAGGTAAAATCCGCTCTGCTAGTAAATAGCCAAAGAACGTATGTAATATCAGTGCGTATAGTGTGCACTAGGTCCCTTCTCCCCATCCCGGTCGCCCAGGGGTATGCTCAGTGGTCTGGGCGTCAGACTATGCGCCCAAAGGCAGCAAGTGGGCGCGTCGGGCGGGTTTTAAAATTTGTTTATTGGCACTTTATTGTCCCTTTTCATCGGGAAATTCTGGACCGCCTCCCCTCTGGAAGGCGTAGTCGCAGCCTGTGGCGCGCCCAAACTCAACCTAATTAATATTAGTGGTTTGTTGTTGTTGTTGTTGTTTTCAACCTCGTTTGATTGTGTGTTTTTTTTAACTGTTAATGTTTTGATATTTTGATGGGAGAGCAAACCGGAATACCCGGAGAAAACCCCCGAGACGTTGCCCGAGTCGAAAGTAAATAATATTCGAAGAAACATTATAATGCCCAGAAGCGGGATCGATCCCACACCTGTCAGGCGCTGTGGACAAGTCAAGTTAGACTCGCCTTAGATCAGGCGGCCACAACGCTTGCTTGCTTAAGCAGCTCTTGAGCTGGAAAAGCACTATATAAGAACGACTCATTAAATAAATATCACATTATACGAAGAGACAAGAAATAAACGGTTGAATTGAATTGAATCTCACCGAAGAAGCATACAACGGAAGAAAAGAAGAATACGTGGAATAGCTTAGACCTGAAAGGCTCAGCTAAGCTCTATGTTACACTAATTTTGAGCTCCATCATGAAAACAACAACAACAACAACAACAACAACAACAATAACAACGGCATAGACCTACGCCTAAGGGATTAGCACTGGTCGGCATCCGGTACACATACGAAATGAACAACAGGCCTAATCGTGTAACCACAATGCTACCTCACCCTTTTTTGTCTATTTCTCTCTAGAACCATAAACTATAGACTTTATTCTCAAACAAGCTCAGGAAGCCTGCAGAAGGAATAATCCGACACTCAAAAATAATCTAAGAAATCTAGCGCGTCTGCCAGTTAGTCACTATTAAATTCCCCAACTCTACCCTTATACTCCATCTCGAAGAAAACCCCTTGGGGTCATGAGCAATCTTGTCACTGTAGATTGTTCTAACCTATAAAGGGAACAGTGAAAGCCCCAGTTGAAAACCTGTCTTGCCTTTGTAGGCATGACTAATTCACTGCGGCAACAGTTCCCCCCGTTGGAGTGCCGGGGGTTTCAGTATAAATAGTATCCCCACTTTCTGGAAATTTAGTGCTTTAAATTCCCACTGTCGCTGTCTTCATCATTTGCTCTTTCCCATTCCTGATCTGTCCTATCACTCTGCTATACTTTCTTCTTCTTCGCTAGATCAATGACCTACCTTTTTTCTTGAAAACTCTTCCTGGACAAGACTCCTTGTTTGTGTATGAGGTCTGTTGGATCAGCTTGGGAGTGTTGGACGCTTTCTGCCGGGTGGTCACTAGGGCTTCCTATGATTGTATTATTTCGCACTATAGGCATTTTATATGTATGTGTTTTGTTGATGATTTATAATGATGGTTGTATTCTATTTTGTTTTTGTAACCGGGGTGTTCGCGTAGTTGAGGTCAACCCTCAGCCGTCCCCCGCGTGGGATGTCTTTATTGTAAAGTGACTGGCCGGTGGAGGGCATTCAATTTTCCCACTAGGGTTGTTTCGGCAGATCTTTTATGCGGATCGGGGGTTGTCCGGTCCTGATTTGGCTCGGAAGGGTCCGCTGGACCTAAAGCAACAATAAATCAAAACAATCAATCTCGAAGAAAACAAAATGGGTGATAGATCTAACTATGCAACTAGAATGCCATCCCGCCCTACACTTGTTTTCTGGAAGCATAAGTTGAACACATTCGCATGCAGGCAAAATGCAGAAAAAAACTGGCACACCTCCACCCCAACCCCGACCCCGACCCCTCCACCCTCTCCCCAAAAAATAATCGAATTCTAACATCATAACATGTCTTCTGGCACAAACCTACAAGCCACAACGAAGCGAATATTTCGAAAGAAAAACGAGTAGCTTAATTATGCATAAACAATGACACTCCACCCCTCTGTACTTTTCATAACCATAAGCTAGACTTCATTCTGAAACAAGCGCAAGGCAGAAAGAAAACTGGCACACAACAACAACAATTCCGAAGTGTCTGGCATACATCTCAATCACGAAAGGGAAATAATTTGAAAGAAAATATGCAATAAGACTTATCCCCCCCTCCTCCCTTGTCTACTCGCCAAGTCCCCCGCTCCCCTTTTCATCTTTTCATCCCCTTCCCGCCTTCTCTCCTTCTATTTCCAGCTACAACGCTACAACAACTCACAGGAAGTATTGGCACCAGAAATTACAAGAAATAATTGGCTCAAATGTCTGCTGGCACGTGCTGCAGCAAAGAAGGGTTGCAGACGAAACTAGGTTAAGCTAAAACACCTGTTAAGCAGTCTGCTCCGATGCTCTTTGAAATGCTGCAATGCTACGGCAAAGATTAATATTTTTACCTTTGTTTATTCATATTATCAGTGCTAAGCAAAGCTGTAGGCTTCACGAAACTGGTAATAAATGATAATTTATGCTAAGAATTACTTAACCATGCAACAGGCCTATTGTCTAGAACTTATCGTGATGATATCTGGAACTACAATATATTACTCTGGAATGTTTTATCTCTTTCAATCTTAGAATTTTGTAACTTCACTTTTTTAGGCCTAAATACGGTGCCAGTGTGAAGCTGTGCGCGTTAACAATTCATCACCACCACCACCACCTCCACCACCACCACCACCACCACCACCATCATCATCATCATCATCATCATCATCATCATCATCATCGTCATCATCGTCATCATCATCATCAAATCAGGGTCAAACGAATCAATGGGCACGATAAATATATTTTGGTGCATTTCTTTGTCTTCAGTCTTGAATCTTATTAATTTAATAATCAACGATGTTTGATCGATTAAAGTCCTTCATGCATAGCAAAAAGATGAATAACCTTTTGTCACAGTTCACCAAGAACAAATGTCGGGGATATATATATATATATATATATATATATATATATATATAGAGAGAGAGAGAGAGAGAGAGAGAGAGAGAGAGAGGAGAGAGAGAGAGAGAGAGAGAGAGAGAGAGAGAGAGAGAGAGAGAGCTATTAACGAACGCTCCAATGACAGTTTCAGGTTATAATTATCATGTAAAATGCCTGAAATTATTGAAGCCAGCGTTCCCTTAACATTGTAAAAATTCTTTATTTGCACAAAATGACCGTATACAAAGTAGATCGCCATTCTGACAGAAAAGGATCTACTGAATTCATTCATAATCTGACTGAGTACGGTAGTTTAAAGGCCTATATTGTGGCTGTAATTGTGTACCTGACATAAAACGATTGTGTACATTCATTCCTACACCGAGCAAATCCCTATTTTCACGATAATGTAGGCTTAGGTTTTACCTGCTTGAACAATGAGCAATCTGGACATTGTTTACGTACGATTAAAAACAGGATTTGTCCTAAACACTACCCTCACCTTTTACAGTAGTTTTACAGAATACAGGTCAGTGATGAAACTGTCTGCAACGATGACATTTCTCAGATTTTCCCTCACACAAACAATATAGTCTCGCAGTCCATTGACAGCCAGAATATGCCTTTATGCCTATATAATATAATACCAAATTTAGCATTTTCAAAAAAGCACAAGAGACACGCATCAACAACTGACGAAGCTGTCATTCAGCAAACAATACATTTCTTGGATTTGCACTGCACAAACACAAACCCATCCTCGAAGGACATAGCACTGATGATGTTGTAAATTATCCTCTGTGGTCTGTCTGAATATTACAGTGCAAAGTAGGCCTAGACCAAACAGCAAGATGCATAGACGACGCTTGGCAGCGGTTCGCGCTGAGGCACGATAAGATAAACAACAAAGGATTTGGCTCGACACTGTATGTGACTGGAACATCGGCGTGCTTTCTTTGCAAACATGCGCATTCCACATCTTGATTCCTAATACAGCCGCACTCGCCTAAACGAAACACGCTTAAGCGAAAAACTCGGATATCTGAAACCAAAACCAATTCCCCGCCAGACCCCCCTCTTTGTAAGACTATTTCTAATTCGGATAAGCCACACTCTGTCAAAAAATAGCTAACTCAAACACGGACATCTCAAACATGATTTTGACAGATAAGCCAAACTCTGAACACTGTTTTTTTTTTTTTTTTTTTTTTTTTTTTTTTTTAAAAACACTTCGGGGAAGACATATTTCGTCACGACTATAATTATCCTACGGAAACGAACACGTCACCTGTTTATGCGGGCAAACTGATGACTTGTGCCACATGTTTTGCAGGTGCCATTAAGAGAAAAAGTGGTAAGTTTGCTTGCGTCAATTAGGTTAGTGAGAGGATGGCCGAGAGAGGGGCACAGGGGAGAGGCAGGTCAAAAGGTAATGTGCACGCCGTTCTAGCGGATGCCAGGCCCTGTTTTTTTTTTTATACTTTCAGCATTGAAAGATTAAGCCAGAAGATAAGTGGCTGCGGAGGATGATGCATCTCGCAATTTGCAGCATATAACCTAGCGTGTGTTGTCTTGTCTTGCCGTATATGCCCACAATCAATCGTGTTGGTCATTATGGCACTTTTTACCAAGGTGCATGCTGGGTGTGTTCTTGTTACCGGCACTCACCCGTCTAGGACATGAGCGTCAGGATCTTTAAAGTCCGTTATGATGGAATGTATGCGACACGGACTATACCTCGGTTTATACTCTCATCCAAAGGAGTAGGAAACGGGAGTAAAGTGTCTTTCCTTCCTAAGGACACAACACAATGCCCCCGCCTGGGCTCGAACCCGGGATCTTCCGATCCGCAAGCCAACGCTCTAACCATTCGGCCACCGTGCCTCCCCAGGGTCCAGGGCCCAGGGTCTTTTGAGTGCTCAAATTGCTAGTGTGTGTCTAGCCTAGCATGCAGTATTAAAGTTTAAGGAATACTGTACGTTTTCGTTTCTGGGTAAGTGACCTCAGCCGAATTTTATTGTCGTTTTGGGCCGTCTAAAGGTTTCGTTTTCAAATGTTTATATTTTTTTTCTAACTAGCAGTTGTTCTTTGTTTAGGCCTTTGAAAGGGAATCTTTGCTTTGTTTCTGAGATTTGTCACTGTTTTCACCATTTTTTTTCAGTTTTCTTTGAGGTATTAATAAAGCCCCACTGAAAAATCACTTGTAAGTTGTCACTGTTTTGATCTTATTCATTTAAACAAACACACATACACACACACACCACGCACAGAGAGAGAGAGAGAGAGAGAGAGAGAGAGAGAGAGAGAGAGAGAGAGAGAGAGACAGAGAGAGAGAGACAGAGAGAGAGACAGAGAGAGAAAGAAAGAGAGAGAGAAAGAAAGAAAGTGAGAGAAAGAAAGAGAGACATTCCAAGCGATTTTACAACTTATCCTGAAAAAAAACTCGCTTAAGCCGAACACTAGGGTAATTTCTCGGGAAAAAGGTTGGCTTATCCGAACTCGGATATGCACAAACTCTGATAAGCAAAACTATTTTTCATTCCCCGGGCGAGTTCGGCTTAAGCGTGTTTGACTGTATAGGTGTTTTACTATTGCTTATGCGGGGGCCTATTTCTCCCCTTCTTTGAGCGCAATGAGCATGATCTGTTTTTGTGAAGGCTTGCGCTATACACATCTGCATCATCACCATCATCATTTGCGAGACTGGCGGGGAACTAGCAGGTTAGTTATTCATTGGAAACTAGCAGGATAACAGTAAGCCTACGTAATGGGTTTTGATTGTAATTTGCGAATTCTCCAGGCCTGTTTGAACACACGGCGTTTCATTAAAATCTTGGGATTCCATCGGTTCGTTTCTCTCGTATACAAACTGCCGTAGGCATATCGGAGACCGACATTATATAAGATACAGACAAATGATAAAATGTATTCAGAATACAGAATCCTTATTTTTTTCCACAATATATATTTACAAGATTTTCCACGTAGTGCCCATCTGCGTATAAAAATTCTAAACAGCGAAAATAAATTGTTATAGCAACATAAAACTGAAATTACTTTTGAAATTTATGGACATACGATTGCAGTCAGCCGACTTATAAAGCAGGATTAGACGGTTCTTGTCCTCCGTGCAGACTTATGGGAAATGCCGAGTGCAAACTGCGGAAGACAGACGTTCCGGTCCTGCTGAACTTTTAGATAAGCGTAAGCCACAGGCGTTCTTATCTGGCTACAATACAGTACAGTGCAATACAATACAATACAATACAATTCAATACAATACCTTAACATAACACAATACATTACAATACATATTTCTTTCTGTTTTAATTTAAAAAACAACAACGACAACAAAAACAAGGAATTTGCACAGGCGTAGGTCATTTGACCTGAAAAAGAAAGTACGTTTTAAAGCAATATGTGTTACATCGACAAAGCATTGCAACCAACCCTTTGTAATCAAACCAAAACATACAATATTTCCAGTGATAAATACATTCATGCAGGCAGCTATCACAGTGAATAAAATATCACAGTTCTTCAATACAACACATTCATACTACTATCACAACAGCCTGGAGAGGATTGGGCCCCGCAAGGTCTTTCTTGCCCAAGTCATACAAGTCATACCGTATGATGAAAAGAATCAGTCATTCCATACCGGATCGGTCGTCGCTCGGGTCATTAAGGACTGCGGCTGCCGTTGGCCACCAAGACGGAGGTAAAACGTGCGTTACTGATGGACAACTTAGCAAGATCCACACGAGAGACACCATCGTCATGGGAACCTGGAATGTCAGGACCCTGGCCTACACAATGGACCCAGTCGCTTGTCATCACTCTTCCCAAAAAGGGTAACCTTTAGGAGTGTGAAAATTACCACACCATCAGCCTCATCAGCCATTCCAGCAAGGTCCTCATGAAAATAATACTCAACAGGTTGAATTTGATTGATTGATTGATTTATTGTTGCTTTAGGTCCAGCGGACTCTTCCGAGCCAAATCAGGACTGGACAACCCCCGATCCGCATAAAAGATCTGCTGAAACAACCCCAGTGGGAAAATTGAATGCCCTCCAACGGCCAGTCACTTTACAATAAAGACATCCCACGCGGGGGACGGCTGAGGGTTGACCTCAACTACGCGAACACCCCGGTTACAAAAACAAAATAGAATACAAACATCATTATAAATCATCAAAAAAACACATACATATAAAATGCCTATAGTGCTAAATAGTACAATCATAGGAAGCCCTAGTGACCACCCGGCAGAAAGCGTCCAACACTCCCAAGCTGATCCAACAGACCTCATACACAAACAAGGAGTCTTGTCCAGGAAGAGTTTTCAAGAAAAAAGGTAGGTCATTGATCTAGCGAAGAAGAAGATAGTATAGCAGAGTGAGGACAGAGCAGGAATAGGAAAGAGTAAATGAGGAAGACAGCGACAGTGGGAATTTAAAGCACTAAATTTCCATAAAGTGGGGATACTATTTATACTGAAAACCCCCGGCATTCCAACGGGGGTACTGTTGCCGCAGTGAATCTGTCTTGCCTATAAAGGAAAGACAGGTTTTCAACTGTGGCTTTCACTGTTCCCTTTATAGGTTTGAACAATCTACAGTGGCAAGATTGCTCATGACCCCAAGGGGTTAACAGGTTGAAACCCCAAGCTGAACAAATCATAGCAGAAGAACAAGCAGGATACCGGTTCAGTACGAAGTTCCACTGAATAGATTTTCAACTTCAGAATAACCTGCGATAAATACCTACAGCACAAACAGCATCTTTATAATGTTTCGTAGACTTCAAGAAAGGGTTTGGCTGAGTCTAGCATGCATCTCTGTGGTCAACGATGAGAATGTACAACATCATCCCTAAAAGTATTGAAGTCATCAAAAGCCTGAATGACAAGGCTACAAGTGCAGTCCTCCACAACAGTGCCATTGGGAACTGGTTTAGAACAACAATCGGCGTGCGTCAAGGAAGCCTACTCTCTCCAACACTTTTCAGCATCTTCCTAGAGCGCATCATGTCGATGCTCTTGCAGATCACGAAGGTACAGTCAGCATAGGGGGTAGAGCAATCTCCAACCTCCGTGTTGCGGATGACATTGATGGTTTGGCTGGAGCGAAACAAGAACTTGAACAGCTCGTACAGAGGCTTAACACCACCTCCAGAGCCTTTGGAATAGAAGTGAGAGAAGACCAAAATGATGACCAACAACACCAATGACATCAACACGGACATCAAAGTCCAAGGCCAATCCCTCATAGCTTCAAATATTTAGGAGCCATTGTATGAGACAATGGGTCCCGACAGGAAGTCCTCTCCATGATCGCACAAACAACTTCTGCCCTGACAAGGTTGAAGCCCATTTGGAAAGACAGGACCATCAGTCTACATTCCAAGGTAAGGCTGCTGCCCTCCCTTGTCATCTCCAGCTTTCTGCACATGCGAAACATGGACCCTCACAGCAGACCTACAACGACGAATATAAAGTATGGAGATGAGGTGCTACAAAAGACTACTGGCCATTTCCTATACCCAGCACATCACCAACGATGAAGTACGACAGACCACTGTTACGGTGGGTCTATTGTTGCTGGGCTCTGCACAATGGAATGCTATTACCCACTAGTCTTAAGTCGGTGGGGATTGCTAGTAATCTCCCTGTGACTTCACTTAATACACTTATTTGTTTAGCTCGGTCTGTGCTTAGGCTGGGGTACAGAGATAGATAGAAAAATAGTAAAAGATCACTGTCACACTAGCTCTCACTCGGCTATGAAACATAGGTAGTCCAGCCACTTGATAACAGTAAATATCACACATTTATTTCCTCTACTCTTTACATGCTCTTCGAAGTACGAAACTAACTTAAAAGTTAAAATGTCTCTTGGACTGGTACGCTTTTGATAGTTCTAGGCAGCTACGGTAACATGCCCTTGCACTGGATACTTTCTGCCCTAATGGTCAGAGTTCTGGAAGAGTGGACTATTGTGGTCCTTTGATATCAGTTTTAGTGCACTGTTTTGATAGGCACTTAACTGTGTGGTTGAAGCGCTGCGTTATGGTTGCTTCCTTGGTAAGCTGTGTTGTTGTGGAGTCTTCTCCTTGTGGCTAGACTGGAGGGCTCTCTTAGCTCATTGCTTTAGAGGCTTCTGCAGACCAACGTTCAGCGACGATTTGTTCTTGTCTTTTGCCTAGTTGGGCTCATGATACAATGCCTGCTCATCTGTAACATATGAGACGAAATTCTGCACAACCCTGTATCCTAGGTGTGTGCAGAGCGTCTCACTGAAGGCCGAAGTAGCCCTCAGTGATTAGCTCCACATCTCTATATATAAGCGACGAACATTCTGCTAAGTCCGTGGTCCACTGGAATCTCCACTCTAATTTCCTCTACATACATAAATATAAATCATGGCTAACTATACACATAGAGAAAGAATTAATATGTACACATTCTCTGGTATAGCCACTGGTCTGCAGTCATACATATAGGTTAAACAACAGTGGGTTTGTACGTAATACAACATGGCGTCGGCCGGTCGTGCTCGCCGCGTGGTCGGATTCTCCACGTGCTCACGCAACGTCGGACTAACAATTCCATTCTAAGCATGGCAAATTTCACAAACATAATTCAACAATAATATCAATGCATCACGATGAAACAAAAGTGTGTTCATTTACCTTTTTGACAATGTCAGGCCGTGGCTAACTTGATTGATTCGAATTTACAACAAGTCCTGCTGGTCTAGTCTTTGGACAGATTCTGTTAGAGTGTAGCTGTGTAACTCTAGGCAGGTAGGCCTCTGCCTAACCAGGCAGAACTGGTTCTACCTAATCTAGCTGTGTTCTGATTGGATCTAAAATATGATTGGCTGTAAATTCTGATTGGCTGTAAAATCAAGCTCTAACGTAAGCTGGATGAGGTCATTGCCCACTGGGCTATCGTCAGCATAAGAAATGTGTAGCAGTAATCAGTAATACCTCCATCGGCTGCCACAGACTAACATCAACCTTAGTGTTAACCTGACTAAACAAGGTAAAAGCTATCTGGTGGTGTTTTGAATCTAGGCTCTTGTTACAATCACCACACAATCCTTTGGACAACACGATGACCTGCTCACAGTGGTGAAGAAACGGAAACTCCGATGGTATGGCCACGTGACCAGAGCACTAGGTCTTGCTAAGACCATCCTGCAAGGCCCACTGTAGATTGTTCTAACCTATAAAGGGAAAAGTGAAAGCCCCAGTTGGAAACCTGTCTTTCCTTTATAGGCAAGACCGATTCACTGCGGCAACAGTACCCCCGTTGGAGTGCCGGGGGTTTCAGTATAAATAGTATCCCCACTTTCTGGAAATTTAGTGCTTTAAATTCCCACTGTCGCTGTCTTCCTCATTTGCTCTTTCCCATTCCTGATCTGTCCTATCACTCTGCTATACTATCTTCTTCTTCGCTAGATCAATGACCTACCTTTTTTCTTGAAAACTCTTCCTGGACAAGACTCCTTGTTTGTGTATGAGGTCTGTTGGATCAGCTTGGGACAGTATTGGACGCTTTCTGCGGGGTGGTCACTAGGGCTTCCTATGATGTTATTATTTAGCAATATAGGCATTTTATATGTATGTGTTTTGTTGATGATTTATAATGATGTTTGTATTCTATTTTGTTTTTGTAACCGGGGGTTCGAGTAGTTGGGGTAAAGCCTCAGCCGTCCCCTGCGTGGGATGTCTTTATTGTAAAGTGACTGGCCGGTGGAGGGCATTCAGTTTTCCCACTAGGGTTGTTTCAGCAGATCTTTTATGCGGATCGGGGGTTGTCCGGTCCTGATTTGGCTCGGAAGAGTCCGCTGGACCTAAAGCAACAATCGATCAGATCCTGCAAGGCATGGTGCAAAGAGGCACAAGAAGAGGGAGACAGAAAAAGAGTTGTGATGACAACATTCGAGAATGGACTGGCTCGGCACTGGGCCAAGCCATGAGGGCTGCTGAGGACAAAGATGGAGTGTAGTTAAACGATCATCTGTAGTGCCTCAACGACTTTCGAGTAACAGGATAGGACAGGATAGGATAAGAGAGAGAGAGAGAGAGAGAGAGAGAGAGAGAGAGAGAGAGAGAGAGAGAGAGAGAGGGAGAGAGAGAGGGAGAGAGAGAGAGAGAGAGAGAGGTGCTGTCGTAATCTGTCAGTGTCAATCTATATCTGTCAATGCGAACTGGGAAAGATGATACAGGCACCATTTAAAACTATTTATGGATTATTTTAAAGTAGTACAATACAATACAATACAATACAATACAATACAATACAATACAATACAATACAATACAATACAATACAATACAATAAGACTTCATTTGTCTTACACGTAGCAGTTAAAATTTCCGCAGAATGTATCTTCTTTGATTTGTATTATTTTTGTAATGCGGTACAAGTAAAGTGAGGGCGTGCAGGGAGAGGGGAGAGGGGAGAGGGGGAGGGAGATTGCAGCGTGAATGCTCCTTGTTATATATATTGACAAGTCATATTCTGTGTCTAACTTCTTAGTCAGTTTTAAACTGGGTTCTAATTTTATTCTTACGAATACATGATGAATGAAGTTCAACTTGTTCGAGACCAGCAGATCACACACACACACACTCACACACACACACCCACACCCACACACACACACACACACACACTCACACACACACATTCACGTACGCATACGCACATACACACACACTCAGGAATATATATATATATGAGAGATTAATGATAGTTTATTAAGAAAAGTTAATTACAAACCGCCCTTGTCATTCTAGATTTACATTCTCTTATAGCAGCAGGCTATCCTATTGACAACAAACGCAATACAATACAATATAATACAATACAATATAATACAATACAATACAATACAATATAATATAATATAATATAATATAATATAATATAATATAATATAATATAATATAATATTCCCGTTAACATTTATTGTCCTAATATACACAGAGGTTAAAGATCATCGACTCCATCCCACGAACAGCTTATTGGGGGCGACCCCAATTTTTCAGCAGTAAAGAAAAAATAGTTTCTAAAAAATACATTAAAGGTTAAGATTGTGTTACCCCAAGATAGTGTTAGCATCAATCATGGCGGATCGAAGATATTATACCAACGGTGGGGCAGGGGGGGGTGCAAACCGGAGTACCCGTAGAAAAACCCCGAGACATTGCCAGAGTCGAAAGTAAATAATATTCTGAGAAACATAACGCCCAGAGTTGGAACCGATCTCACACCTTTCAGCCGCCATTGGTTTCTGCCCTGTGGACAAGGCAAATTAGTCCCGCCTTTGACCATTCAGCCACAACGCTCATTTATTTATACTCACCATCGTAGTCACCACCACCACCACTACTAACAACAACATTATATTTACCAGCGTACTATTCACCCTCGTATTCTTCCCTTCTTAACAAAACGACAGCAGCAACACCAAACTTCAGCCTCTATCATCCTCATCATCGTCGTCGTCGTAATCATCATCATCATCATCATCATCATCATCATCATCATCATCATCATCATCATCATCATCATCATCATCATCATCATCATCATCATTACCATCATCATCAACAACAACAACAACACCAAACAACAGCAACAACAACCTCTTACCTGCGCGCAAGAAGAGGAGGTTGCCGAACTGGCCTAGCGAGATAGGAGCGAAGACGCCAGCGTAGGAACCGAGGTGACGTTCACGCGTACCCGTAGCCACCCTTCTGTAGCGGCGAGGATCGAACCCGAACAACCACCGCGCCACAGACCTCCACATCCATACCCACAAGCCATCGGCATCGTCGTTATCATCATCGTCGTTGTAAGAATTTTCGATCTTGATGTCCGTGAGCCTGACCAGGGAATTGCTGGTTTTCTGTTTAGTCCAGGACGATATGGGTTTCATGATAGGCCTGTGTGGTTTCGTGTAGGACATGGAGAGGCTGTCGTGTGTAGAACCGTGTAAGTGAGGGCTGAAGGTCACCGTGCTTGGGTTAGCCATTGGTGTTGACCTCATCATTCTCACGATGAAATGCAGTTCAAATAACAACAGGTGTAATGGTCAGATCCGCTGTACTGAATAATAATGGCTAATATTTCTTTAGAATAGTAATAGTAAAGCATGTTCCAAGAAACCTGACTATACAGTAGGTAAATAATTGTTGGTTGGTTGGTTGTGTGGGTTTTAACGCCACACCGCTATGAAGAATACGGCAAAGTCATAGTAACAACCTACAGCAACTCAAGAATCAACGTCCTGATTGTGGCTGCTCAACCCAAGAAGAAGAAGAAGAAGAAGAAGAAGAAGCGTTATTTCAAGTATTTCTACAGTTAGTGTTTACGTAACTTGCAAGTAGCTGGATCAGTTTTGAATGTAACGATCGTACCCTGATCAGCTCTGCTTTACAGGAAAAAAAACCGTCAACACATTATGTTGTTAACTGTTCAATAGTCAACTGTGTGTTGTTCAAATACGAATTACCACTGATTGCTCTTACATCCAGTATATGACTGTGTAAATAAATCTACATTGATCAGTTGTCTGTTTCCAATCTTCAAATAACAATTCTTTAAATAAAATCGGTCTCTTAAACTATGTTGTGTTTTTTTCCCAATGATAGATCTTAATTAAGTCAGTTGGATCACAGTTGTCAGTTTTGTAATTATTATGATAAAACCAAACTGTAAGTTCTGCTTCGGTTTTAACAAGTTAAGAATTGTTCAGCAAGTTCAGTCAGTGTTTACATGTATACATGTATAGAGTCAGCGAATTCACCATTTTAATATGTTCTGTTGAGAAAAAATTAGTTTTGGCAAACAAAACAAGATTGTTAATTCTGCTGTTTTAAGATGTCCACTGAAAGAGTCTGCGTTTATAATATAAGCAACTGCATCAGTTTTGTGGTTCCCGTTCTGATCTCATAATGATGTTACATAGAACTGATCGACTCTGAATTATGGTCTATATGTAAGCGTTTGCAGCAGTCTGGAGTGTATGTAATGATAGTGAATGCACAGTGAAGGTTAACGTCTACACCCACCATTGGCGATTCGGCAGAAGGGGGATAACAATCTCAACGAAGAACGGGGTAGGGACTTAAATCAACACTGAACCACCAGAGAGATCATACTGCTAAAATGGACAAGTTAAATAAAATATAGACACTTAAATCTTGCCTACTATACGGGAATCAACCCAGGGTCATCAGTGTGCCAGGTGAACGTTCCATACCACTGAGCAAAGGCGATGGGGCTTAATGACAGTAAGCCTACGTATTGCTGTATGGACTGAGGATTTGTATGATACAGAATGGCGGATCAGCAGGTTCACGCGGGAGGGTGCACTTTTTTTCTTTTTTTTTTTATTGGGGAGGGGGGGGGGGGGGAGATAGAGAGAAGTTTTTGTATCTTACCTCAGATTCATAGCAAAGAACAGTTATTCTTTCAAAACAACAGTTTATGGGCAAAACGCCCTGACATACATGTGTTACACTTTCTTTTGTTGTTGAGTTTGAGCTGTTACATGTCTAACAGGTGTAGGCCGATCGGTGAGTGTGAGTAAACGAAAGAAGAAAGGAGGGAGGGGGTGGGGGTAACAGGAGATTGAGGCGTGAAGAGGGCAGTGGAAAGACTTTAAATACATTAAACAACTTCTTCTTAATAATAATAATAATAATAATGAATGGTACTTATATCGCGCAAATCTCACACTGTGACTCATTGCGCACCGACTCGCATTCATCCATTGTACATCCTGTCATTACAACACATATGGCATAATATTACAATGAAATAAAAACAACAATAATAAAAATAATTATTTGAATGCAAGCTTGAACAAATACGTTTTCAGTTGCGATTTGTCAGGTACACCTCTCATGTTTGCCGGCAGCGAATTCCAGAGAGTAGGCGCAGCAAACGAAAATGCACGTTCTCCGAAAGTTTTCATATTTCGGACTGACGCTGTCAAAAGACGTTCAGACGAAGAACGTAGTGCCCGAGTTGGTTTATAGGCTACAAGTGCATTGGCTAGGTAGGATGGTAGTGTGCCTTCAAAGAACCGAAAAGCCAAAACGCAGACCTTGAATTGAATGCGAAACTTCACCGGCAGCCAGAGAAGCTTGCATAGTAAGGGAGTGGTGTGATCCCTTTTCTTCCGTTTCAAAATAAGACGCGCTGCATTGTTTTGTACGCGTTGAAGGCGATTTATTTGTTCAGTTGGAAGACCAACCAGAACAGAATTGCAGAAGTCAAGCCGTGATGTCACAAAAGCATTGACAAGAGCTGCACACGCTGACTCGGTTAAAAACGGTCGAATAGAGGCAATGCGCCTCATCTCGAGAAAAGTAGCACGACAAATAGTACCAATTTGATCTTGCATTGACAAAGTTTGGTCAATTTTGACTCCAAGATAGCGCACGGAGTCTTGGTACGGAATGCTGCTGCCATTTACAACTAAGGAGTCGCTGCCGACCTGCCTGAGACACGAGGCTTCTTCTTCTTCTTCTTATTGTCCTTTATTATTATTATTATTATTATTATTATTATTATTATTATTATTATTATTATTATTATTATTATTATTATTATTATTATTATTATTATCATTAGGCTGCTGCTGCTGGTGATGATGATTAGCATGATGATTATTAGCATGATGATTATTATGAATATTATGGATATTCTGAATATTCTTCTTCCTCTTCTTTTTCTCCTTCCTCTTCTTTCTTCTTCTTTTTCTTCTTTTTTTTTTGTCGTCCGTGGGGGGGGGGGGGGTGCACGTGCACCCGTTGCACCCCCCCAAGATCCGCCCTATTACAGTTAACTTGTTGTACACTCATTACAAAAACAACACAAACTGTGATTCTTGTTGATGCTCGCTAGTGTTGTTATCGTCACCGTGGTGGTGATGTTTGGTCTTCGGTGCAACGATTGCAAAAAAACAGATGATGAAGTATAAATAGTTAAAAAGGGGGGGTGGGGGAGGGGATGATTACCGAGACGATGTAAACGCTAAGGAAAATAACGACGGATCGCGGAAGACTTTTTAAGGTAACTATCTATTACATGTTTTGAAGTACGAAATGTAAAATGGACCTGAAAAAGCATGCACTATGTCGACACTTGTGAGAAATTGATTGCTATGCTTATACAGAAAGTTTGTGAGAATTGTATGCACAACGAAACGACGAGAAGCAAATTCATCATCACGCATATCACCGAAAAACACACTTTATAAGGTCAGGCGAATTTCATGTAACGAAGACAGCCCATTCCCATTCCCAAACCCCCAAAGTTGATATGTGTTAAAGAAAACGAAAGATGGGCATGTTATATATACACAAATTCAAAAGATACAAAAGTTATCTTTTATAAGTAAAATAATTTACATGTCAAGACAGTGGATTTCACAACTCCATGACGTCCGAAAAATATATAATACTAAAAACCGGCAAATGCCTATTACATGAATAATATAATCCCGGCATGAACAAAATACTGTGTGATGAAAAAAGGACCGAGAAAGCAAGGAAAAGTCAAATTACATTAATCTTTTTTATTTATGATTATTTGTTTGTTTATTTATTTTATTTGAACGTTTATTCACATTTGTAATATTAAACCACATATTAAATTATAAATAATTTAAAGTAAAAGTATGAGATACCCAATTCTTCTTCTTCTTCTTCTTCTTCTTTTTCTTTTTCTTCTTCTTCTTCTTCTTCTTCTTCTTTTTCTTCTTCTTCTTCTTCTTCTTCTTCTTTTTCTTCTTCTTCTTCTTCTTCTTCTTCTTCTTCTTCTTCTTCTTCTTCTTCTTCTTCTTCTTCTTCTTCTTCTTCTTCTTCTTCTTCTTCTTCTTCTTCTTTTTCTTCTTCTTCTTCTTCTTCTTCTTCTTCTTCTTCTTCTTCTTCTTCTTCTTCTTCTTCTTCTTCTTCTTCTTCTTCTTCTTCTTCTTCTTCTTCTTCTTCTATAACTTGTACAAACAAAACTAACAATAGATTTTACAGCTCATGATGAATTCAATACTGAATATTAAAACCAAACCACACACATGAACTAAAGACACCCATATGAATAAAATTCATACATCGTGATGAATTCTTAACTGTAGTTTTCACAACTCAAATAACGTCCATGATGAGCACAGGAGGAACTAGCACAAACTATTTGAAAACAAATCCCAAGTCCAAGAGAATTGTGGAGAACAGGCATACAAACTGAAGTAAAAACACTGACTTTTAACAGCAACCCTTTCAACGTGGCGACAGATGAGGAAAACTGAAGACAAAGGAAAGTACACAATAATGATGAGTTAGACAGATGAGGTGACGTGAGATGTGTAGAAGACAGAAGACTGTAAGTCATTCATCATTGCGAAGTACTGTCTTTGCTGCCTAATGGCCCACTCCTCCATTGTCAAGATATGTCAAACGTGATACAAAATGTCTAGTATGTGCTTTATGCGCCTGCTTTCATAGTATAGAATACGTGTAAGCGGGTTATGTGCCTGTGGTTGATGGAAACTTGTACATTAAAGTGCCTCTGAGGTCAGAGAGTTCTAATGTGAAAACGCTTCTTAAATTTGTATGTAAGTCTGGATAGTACATGAACGTCTGCATCGATATTTATACATTTTTTGTGCGTGGTTTTTGCGCCACTCCAATCTATACATCAGTCCTGAAAATAAATAAATAAATAATTAAATAAATAAATAAATAAATTATCAGGACAAGTTTCCTTCCGCTGATATAATGAGTGTGTGTGCGTGTGTGTGCGCGCGCGTGTGCGTGGGGGTGTGAGCTGGCGTGTTCGTTTGTGTGTGTGGGTGCGTGCGTGCGAGCATGTGTTTTCCAATATCTGGTATTATCGAAGGAACATTTTAGGTATCAGCGAACTGCACTTGAAAAACCTGGGTGAAACAACGACCTACAAAGACCACAAGCTTTCTTTCAGAGGAAGAGATGACAGGTACGAACACGGCGTTGGATTCTTGGTCCACAAAGACATTCTAGCCACTGTCATGGGTTACCGCCCAGTTTCCTGTAGAGTCATAACTATTGTGTGTGTGTTTTGTTTGCCCAAAACAATCTCATTTCACATTTTTTTTTTTTTTTTAATGTTAGCATGCATAAGTGTAATTCTATTCATATGTGACTGTGCATTTTTATCCTCATTGTCATTATGATTGTTGTTATTATTATTGTGATGTTTATTCCTTGTTGATTATAATTGTACACCACAATGTAATTTCTTGTAAAAGATAATAAAGTTGTCTTATCTTATCTTATCTTAACTATTCGTCTGAGAGCAGCCCCTTTCAACATCACCATCATCCAGGCCTATGCCCCAACATCAGACAATGACGATAGCGGAGTCGAGGATTTCTATGAACATCTGTAGACTGTCCTTGACCAAGTGCCGAGGAAGGACGTAATCATAGTGCAAGGTGAGTGGAATGCCAAGGTTGGTCAAGATGCGTAACACAAATTGGGTGACACATTTGGACCCCACTGCAAAAATGAGATAAATGACAGAGGTCTGAGACTCTTGGAGTTTATACAACAATCTGATACTGGCAGACACGCTTGGTACCCACAAAAAAATCCAGACGATGGATCTGGCAAAGTCCCAGTGGGGAGCATCACAACCAGATCGACTACATCATGGTCAAGAAAGGTTTCAGATCAAGCGTCAACATTGGCAGGACACGCACTTTTCCAGGAGCAGACATCGGAAATGACCACGATTTCGTGATGATGTCTTTCTGGCTCCACTTCAAGAGAGTAAACAAAGCAAAATGCACCAGACTGAAGTTCGATAGGGACAAACTGCAAGACCCGGAGATGGCAGAATATTCCAAGCCATAATTGGAGGGAAATCTGCACCACTCCTCATTTTGGGAGCTGGTGAAGTAGATGTCAACAACACCACCATCAATTCAGCTGTGACAGATGGCGCCACTGAGATCCTTGGCAAGCACCGCCCAAAAAATAAACCGTGGATCACGCCTGAACTTTTGGACCTATGTGACAAAGGAAGATAGATTAAAAAAAAATAAAAAGAACACCTCACAGGGAGCTGATGCTTGCTGAAAAATCAAAAGTGACATCAGAAAAGACAGGCGCACAGCAAAGGAGAACTGAATAGAAGATCAATGCCAGGAAAAAGAGAACAGTCTGAACAAGAACAACAGCAAGAATGCCTACCAGACTGTGAAACGGCTGACTAGTGTTAAACAGCCCACGGCCTTTACGATCCAAAGCAAGCCTGGCTTGTGTCTTACAGAAGAACAAGAAGTCTTGGATAGATGGACAGAGTACTGCTCTGACATTTACAACCACACACCAAACGGAGACCCACCAGTTCTAGAATGTCCCCCAGAATAAGAACAAGAAATATTCCTAACTCTCCGAGAAGACGTCGAGCCAGCAGTGCAATTGTTGAAGAAGGCCAAGTCCGCGGGAGCGGACAACATACCCGCAGAATTGCTTCAAGCAGGAGGAGAAGCGATGATTGACGCCCTCACCATTATCTGTAACAAGATCTGGCAGAGTGGGGAGTGGCCTACACCATGGATCATGGACCCAGTCGCTTGTCATCACGCTTCCCAAAAAGAGTAACCTTTAGGAGTGTGAAAACGACCGCACCATCAGCCTCATCAGCCATCCCAGCAAGGTCCTCCTGAAAATAATACTCAACAGATTGAAACTCCAAGCTGAAAAAAATCATAGGTGAAGAACAAGCAGAATTCAGGGCAGGGCGAAGTACCACTGAGCAGATTTTCAACCACAGAATAATCTGCGAGAAACACCTACAGCACCAACAACAGCTATATCATGTGTGTGTTTGTAGACTTGAAAAAAGCGTTTGACCGAGTGTGGCATGCAGCTCTGAGGGCAACCATGAGAGTGTACACCATCAGCTCTAGAATTTTTGAAGTCATCAAAAGTCTGTATGACAAGGCTACCAGTGCAGTCCACCACAACAGCGCCATCGGGAACTTGTTTCGAACAACAATCGGAGTGCGTCAACGCTGCCTACTCTCTCCAATACTCTTCAACATCTTCCTAGAGCGCATCATGTCAGATGCCCTTGCAGATCACGAAGGCACAGTCAGCATAGGGGATAGAGCAATCTCCAATCTCCGTGTTGCGGATGACATTGATGGAATGGCTGGAGAGGAACAAGAACTTGAACAGATTGTACAGTGGCTTGACACCACCTACAGAGCCTTTGGAATGAGAATAAGTGCAGAGAAGACCTGAATGTTGACCAACAACACCAATGACATCAACACGGACATCAAAGTCCAAGGCCAATCCATCAACACAGTGCATAGCTTCAAATATTGTATCAGACAATGGGTCCTGACAGGAAGTCCTCTGCAGGATCGCTCAAACAACTGCTGCCCTGACACGGTTGAAGCCCATTGGAATGACAGGACCATCAGTCTACACTCCAAGGTAAGGCTGCTGTGCCTTTTTGTCATTTCCATCTTCCTATACGCTTGCGAAACATGGACCCTCACAGCAGACCTACAACGAAGAATACAAAGCGTGGAAATGAGGCGTTACAGAAGACCTCTGTGTTAAAGAAACGGAAAATCCGATGGTATGGCCACGTCACCAGAGCATCAGGTCTTACAAAGATCATCCTTCAAGGCACGGTGCAAGGAGGCAGAAGAAGAGGGAGACAGAAAAAGAGCTGGGAGGACAACATTCCAGAATTGACTGGCTTGACACTGAGCGAAGCCAAGAGGGTTGCCGAGGACATATATAAAGATGGAGTACGCTGGTTAAACGATCATCTATTGATGCCCCAACGACTATTAGTTACGGGATAGGAAAGGATAGGATATGATAGGATAGAATGAAAACAACGCATACATATAATTTCATTCTTGTGCACTCTGTTGTCTCAAAAGATGAAACTATATACTTGTAATGCTGTAATCGTGATTTAGTTGTTATTTTCTTTGTAATTTTTATTGTCCATAATTAGAATATTAATCGTTTAAAAAAAATTACAATTTTCTTTGTCTTGTTTGCATGTGGAGGTATATTGCCGTATAATAATTATATATATATATATATATATATATATATATATATATATATATATATATATATATATATATATATATATATATATATATATATATATATTATATATATATATATCCTTATTAATTATATTTATATATATATATATATATATATATATATATATATATATATATATATATATATATATATATATATATATATTATATTATATTATATTATATTATACTAATATGATATGATGTGATGTGATGTGGTGTGATGTTATATTATATTATATTATTATTAACACTGTATTCTATATACGCGCATTTCTAAGGGTCAAACGCGAAGGATAAACTAAGCTAAAACGTATTACGTACATGACGCTGTGCTAACAGCTCTAAAAAAAAAATGCATGTTAGCACGACGAAGACAAATAGTTATAAATATTTAAAGAAAATGTAATGACTAATTAAAATAAAATAAAAAAATAAAATAATAATACAATAAAATAAAATAGTAAATTCTTTAATAATACAAACACATAATAATAGAGTACATTAAATATAATTATTTTTCTAGCCTTAACAAAATTGCGATAATTAGCTTTTAAAAAAAATAAAAATAAGGGGGATAGAAAGAAAAGGTTCAGTCTAAATTCTTGACTGCTTGGGCTCTAACCTTTCAATCAGATAATACAGCCAAAAGCGGACCGTCCCTTATGATATAAGTTGATAAGTTGCCTTATAAACACGCTACGTACTGTGGTAACAAATAAGAGGCTTAATACAAAATAATATTTTGTCTACTGAAATTATTTTGTATCTTGTAAAGATTCGCTAAATAAAACTTCACAGCAAGAAACAACATGGTAAGTCAATAGTTGTTACACAAAAATAATCATGAAAAACCATTAATTAAAAAAGATATTTTAATCAATCCTGTGTGAAACTTATAACGTATTCGTTGTGCGCACCTATGTTTAGAAACGGGTCACATAATATAAACATTGTCGATGACAGCAAAGTCAGCAGCAAGCTTAGGCCTTGTTATTTAAAGTTTAAAAATGCCATGGGAATTTCCGAAGCATACTGAATAGAAGTATGAGGTTTGAATGAATGAATGAACATTGAGGTTTAACGTCTACAGCCACCATTGGCGATATGGCAGACGGGGATAACCATCCCAGGGAAAGAGGGGTTGGGACCTGAATCAACACTGAACCACCAAAGCAATCATACTGGCACTGTTAAAATGGACAGTGAAAATGGCCACATTTTATATCGCCCACCACGGGATTCGAACCTGGGTAATCGGTATGCCAGGCGAACGCTCTACCAATTGAGCTACGGAGGTGGGACGAGGTTTGTTTGTGGTTTATATTTCCAGTCCCCACTCCAGTCTCCCCGCCCTTTTGTAAGATTGGTCTATCAAAGATTGATAGAGTGAACATGACTTCAATGTTTTTGAATGACCCGGTCTCAAATGCAGTTATTTTGGAGACATGAAGCTGTGGGCCTACTAATTTAACATATGAAACATGAAATAGATTGAGCTAAGCAGTATAAATAGAACGAGGAAGTAGTTTTTAAGATCGGGGAGAGAGAGAGAGAGAGAGAGAGAGAGAGAGAGAGAGAGAGAGTTATTGTTATAGTCGCAATAGTAGTGGTTGGGAAGAGAAGAAAATGAAGAAGAAGAATTACACCAGCAAAAAAACACCACCAACAACGCCAACAAGAACAACAACGACGACGACGTCGACTATTTGTCTAATACATTTGGGACTGTTTTGTGTATTTTATTTGTTTATTTTCCATTATTGTCTGTGGTTTTATTATAGTTTAGGCTTAAAAAAAAACAAACAAACAAAAAACCCCACAAACTTTTATCCTTCTTTATAATGAACTCATCTGCAAGTTAATATTTCATTCTTAAACAGTTACTGCGCTGTTTTTAAAAAATAGAATTGGTGAGCATTTTGTGTTTTATTTTTCCCGTTTGAGATAATAAAGTATGCTTAATTTTTGACGACGACGATGACGACGAAAACGACGAGAAGAATAAGAAGAAAGGAAAAAAAAGGAAGAGAAAAGGAGGAGTAGGAGGAAGAAAGAAAAAAAAGTTATTCATTGCTTACAGGGTCCAGACTTCAAAGAGCCGAATCAGAACTACAAAATCAGGACCACAACTTGGTTGAAAGAAGACTCAGCCCTGATGTGTATGGAAGCTCTGCTGAAACAACCCTACCGGTAACACTGAAAGCACCCCACCAGCCGGTCACTTTACAATAAAGACATCCCACGCAGGGGACGCTGAGGCTATACTCTAATTTATCAACCCCCCGTTTACAAAAACCAAATTAAATACAAATATCAATATAAAATATCAACAAAACACATACATATAAAATGCCTACATTGCTAAATAATAATATCATAAGAAGCCCTAGAGACCATTTGGCAGAAAGCGTCCAATATTTTGAAGCTGACCCAACAGACCTCGTACACAAATGAGGAGTTTTGGAAGAGTTTTCAAGAAAAAAAGGCAGGTGATTGGTCTAGCGAAGAAGATAGTATGGTAGATTTATAGCACAGAGAAGAACAATGGAAGAAGAAGAAGAAAAAGAAGGTCAATTGAAGATTATAGTCGTATGACACCAGAGCGTATGGGCGATTACTGACCACATTATTCTGACACCAGCGAACCAGTTGAAGACTACAGGGGAAAAAAGGCACATGTCACACATTTCCACTTTTGAGATAAATGAAATTTTGTCTTTGAAAGTCGCTATGTTTGTTCTTACTGTATTTCTTGGGACACTAAGTGTTTTGTCTTAAAGATATATCACTTCTTTTGTATTCATGAGAGTTTCTCTGTCCAGATTGTATAATTTAATTAAATATGGAGGATTTAAACCACCAAGGGTGGTCATGGACATGTGCCTTTTTTCCCTTTTACAGACCAAAACTTGAGACTTTCTTCTACAAGCTGAATTGCAATGTACTCAGTCAATGTAAAATGGATTATAATGCCTATTTTGCTGTGGTAAATGACTAGGTATGATGGAACTGAAGTTGATTGTGTTATTTTTGATGCCTGTACGAAGACCACAAGGGAAAAAGGGCGCATGTCACATTTTCCAATTATTTGAGTTATGTCCCTTACTATATAAACATAGAAGCCTAAAGGTTAGCAAAATAGTCAAATCCAACCCAAAAAAGGCCTATGTACTGCTACAGAAACACCCAAAGAAAAGGCATACAGGGGAAAAAGGGCACAAGTCCAGACTGTAAAATGGGAAAAAGGCCTATTTCACAAACAACAATTCCTTTTTTGGGTTGGATTTTACTATTTTGCTAACCTTCAGGCTTATGTTTATATAGTAGGGGACATAACTCAAATAATTGGAAAATGTGACATGTGCCCTTTTTCCCCTGTGGTCTTCAGTTGATGGTTGGGTAAAAATAATATGGTCACACGTCGGCAAATTCAGGATTTGAACCAGTGACCTTTTGGTTAGCATCAAGCCGCTCTATCCGGCCTCGAAGAAGAAGAAGAAGGTTAAGAATAAAGAACAAGAAGAACAAGAACGAAGGGAAGAAGAACAAAAAGAAGGAGGAACAGAAGAAAGTACAATTAATTAGTCTGCCGTGTAGGTCTATGTATGCGTTATTACTATAGGTAGGAAATCGAAAGTGTCCGGGGGCGTTAATCTACACAACCGACCATGGTATGAAGGCAAAATAAAGCTGCTGTAGTTTTGTGGTACACTGTGTTTTGATGTGATTGGGATATTTTATTAACTTACGACGTTTTAATACTTTGTTGTGCAATAGTTACTCTATTCTTCATGTTGTATTTTAATGAACTTGTTAAGCAATAACCATGTAATGTAATGTAATGTAAATAACGAAGTTTGTTTTAATGCCTTTATTAATGGTATAGGACCAAATGTGAGATAGGGTGTGTGTAGGTTCGAAAAATGAATCAATCTCCAAATTATTATTATTATTATTATTATTATTATTATTATTATTATTATTATTATTATTATTATTATTATTATTATTATTATTATTATTATTATTATTATTATTATTATTAATTTATTAATGTATTTATTTTTATTTTTATTAGTATAATTTTTAAAAATAATTACTATTTTGTTTAATATAAGTGTTAGTTTTTAGGAATTGTCGTTTCTATCGTTTATTTTGCATGTTTTTATCTATTTAAATGCGACAAAAATGGGTATACATAAATCCTTTAATGGTAATAACGGTTTGTTGAATTGATTTGAAATGAAATTGATTTTTTTTGTTATTATTTTTATTTTTTTAAACTATACTTTTTTTTAAATGTAAGTTTTTTTGTTTTGTTTTCTGTTTTTGTTTTTAAAGAATTATGGTTTATTTTGCGTGTTTTTATCTCTTGAAATGCGACACCGATGGCGGTAGATAATTCCTTTGATGGTAATACACATTGGTTGAATAAAATTAAGGTAAATGGTAAAAAAGGTAAAGGTAGTCCCCAGAGCCTTGTGGCCGTAGGCGAGCGTGATGTTGGAGATCACACTTATCTTGGGCCAGCCTAATGAGGGTGATGCCCATCTCTCTCCCTTGCTGCTTTACCTTCCCCACCCTTAAGAGAGTAGGTACTCAATCACAACTGGGGGCGTTGTTATTTGTCGCTTCACGTTTTGCGGTCACCCATCCAAGTGCTAACCGCACTGGACGGTGCTTAACTTGCGACACAGTAGCACTGCGCTATCCGACACCCCTATAATAATAATAATAATAATAATAATAATAATAATAATAATAATAATAATATATAATAATAATAGTAATATAAATATATAATAAAATTAAAATTTAATTTAATTGTTACTCTAGCCAATATCACTATTTATTTTATCAATGTAATCACTTGTATATAGCGCTTTTCCAGCTCAATAAATGCTGAAGGCGCTGACCGCAACAGGATCTAACTCAAGCAGCCCGAGGCGCCCACTTGCAACCTTTGGGCGCTGAGTCTGACTCCCAGACAACTGAGCACAATCCTGGGCGACCGGGCAATGGGAGAAAGGACCTAGTGCGTGTATTTGTGTAGCCGGCACTCACCCGTCTTGAACATGAGCGTCAGGATCTTTAAAGTCCGTGTGATGGAATGCGTGTTTCACAGACTAGACCTTGGTTTGTACTTTCATCCGGTTTGTACTCTCATCACTAATGACGGAACGCGAAAGATAAACCGCCAAGGTTCAAAGTACACTCGCATCATTTTGTTATATAGGGAATGATCGCTATTTGGTTTAGATTCGTGTGTTAATGTGTGTATATAGGTGTGTGTGTGTGTGTGGGTGTGGGTGTGTGTGTGTGTGTGTTCGTACCTGTGTGTTTTAGAAAACAATGGGGAAAAAAACAAGTTGAGCTAACTGTCCGCGTGTCTTCTTTTGTAAACGTCATGATACGTGTGCAAGTGACGTAATTCATATATAGGCCTACGCCTCTAAGAAAAAAAATCAGGATCTATCTCTCTTTAGTTTAAGAGATAATGCAGTGGTCCAATTTACCGCGAGGTCCAAGTTACCCACCTTTTCCTTACTTGGGTAACAAGACATAGGCAAAATACAAAATCGTATTTTGTCGAGTTAAATAATTCGTTTTTGTACAGATTCGCTATATTAAACTTAAAAGCAAAAACAAAAACAAACAAAAAAACCATTGTAAGTCAATAATTGTTATAAAAATAATTATGAAAAACAATTAATTTAAATGAAATTTTAACTATTCTTTACATGAGAAAAAAAGGAGACTTAAAAAGCCGCGATACAATTAGTCCCTTGGAAACTGACCTGAACTGAACCTGTATCGGTTGTGCGTACCTATGTTTAGAAACGGGGCATATAATATAAACATTATCGATTACAGTATGCTGAGCAATGCCAATGGTTAGCTTAAGCCTTCTTATATAAATTAAATGCACGGGAATTTCCGAAGCCGAAGCCGACACATACCGAATAGAATTATCAATAGGTTTTAAATACATTTGTTTCTAAAGATATAATTCATTGTGCAAGTGTGTAATCTAATTTATTGCATCCGTGTAGATTATATTTTATTATAGAGGTTATGTTTTAAAGCTATAATGAAAATAATTTTAATTTACAAATGGCGCCCCATATTATTAGAACGATGATGTAGTCTTGTAAGATCTAAAGAAAGAAAACAGAGAGAGAGAGAGAGAGAGAGAGAGAGAGAGAGAGAGAGAGAGAGAGAGAGAGAGAGAGAGAGAGAGAGAGAGAGTATTAGTTTAAATTATTGTAGTTGTCATAGTAAAAGTAGTGATAACAATGATCATAAGTTGTGAAGAAGAAGAAGAAGAAGAAGAAGAAGAAGAAGAAGAAGAAGAAGAAGAAGAAGAAGAAGAAGAAGAAGAAGAGAAGAAGAAGAAGAAGAAGAAGAAGAAGAAGAAGAAGAAGAAGAAGAAGAAGAAGAAGAAGAAGAAGAAGAAGAAGAAGAAGGAAAAACAAAAACAGCAGTAGCAACAACAGCTAGACCATTCACACTCACAGACCACAAAAACTTCACCACCACAGATCGTAAAAGCTTCCGAAAGAGTTTATTCAAAATGCACTATATGTAGCAAAGGCTGTTTGGAAAAAAAGAACAATGTAATGGATAAATACAGGCACAGAATTTTAATAATTAATTTAAATAATATTCTAATGCAGTCAATGATTAAAAGCAAGAACAGTGTAAGGAAAGTTTAACAGTATTGTAAGTAAGATGGTCATGAGAGACAAAACTGCATAGCTATAATATTTAAGAATGAAGAAAAAAAACACCAATCAATAAATATAATCCTTTAATCAGTAAGGACAAAAAAAATATCATATGTTTTACTGGTGGTTTAAGAGAAATCATGCCAATAGCTCTTTTTTCCCCAAGCATGGACAGTTAGTTTTAATTTAAAACAAAATACTTTCACTTCGATAAGTTCTTTTTGCAAAGCATTAGATAATTTAAAACTGCGTTCTGCCCATCCCGCATCTGTAAAGATAAAACAATTCCGATTTTTTTTTAACAAGTCCTTCAAAATGTTCAAGCCTAAAGTTTAATGAGGTCTCCGAGATCTCTATTTCTTTCCCCATCCATCCCAGCTAGGAAAAGTCTTCTCTTCCTCCTGTTCCTTCTGCCATTGGCTGTACCATTCCATAAACATCTCCATTATCTTCTCCTGGTTGGCCTCCCCCATCCCTGCATTATCATTCCCTCCTGCCATCTCCCCTTGGCCATCCTTCTCATCCCCTTCCTTCCAGTTCAGCCACCAGCCATCTTGCATCTTGCCTGCGTCATTCTTGTCGTCACCAGGCTGCTTTTCGTCACCAAAAATAGACTTCAGCTCTTCCCATTTCTGTTTCAGCTCTTTCACGCTTTCGATCTTCTTCTTCATTTCCTTCATGCGGTCCATTTTGTCCTTCATCTCCTGCATTCTTTCCATATTCTCCTTCATCTCCTTCATGCGGTCTAGTTTGTCCTTCATCTCCTGCATGCGGTCTAGTTTATCCTTCATCTCTTTCATGTCTTGCCATTTCTCCATCCAGTCGCCACCATCCTTGTCTTCTTTATCAGCCCAAGGCCCCTCCTGCATCATCTGCTTGAACGGCCACATCTTTGGGCCACCTTTAGGTCTTCCTCCCCATGAACCCATATCACCCCCTCCATTCTGCTTCCCTTCCCCACCAAACATGCCCTCACTGGCCCAGTTCAACCATTGCCCTTTGCCTTCGTCACCTTGACCCCAGTTATCCATCTTGTCCTTGACATTCTCCATCTTCATTGTAGCCAACTTCCAAGCCATCCACTGGGCCATATCGTTGGAGTCGTCGGTCTCATCGCCCTTGTCGTTGGTATCGTCTTCGTTGAAGAGCTTAAAAGCGTGCATCAGCATCTTCAGTGTGCGCCACTGGCGGTCCTCTTTGCTCTGACCCTGGTCCATGATGCCAAGCTTCTTCAGTGCTGCTGCCAACATCTGAAACATGCAACGGTATAAGGGGCTTTAAACGCCTTTTCTGTATTTCTTTATGAACAATTTTTATTTATGTTTTGTGTGGTTTCATGTTAATTTATTTACTTATTTAATTTGTTATGTCATAGATCTATAAACACCGCGCCATAATTATATGTGACGAGTTTCCTTTAAACCAGCGTCCCTAAAATAATATCTTTCTGACAATTTCTTCATGCCTATATCTTTAAGATCGCCAGCCAGCTACCCTCTTTGTTATTTGCTCAATGTTGTAACCTTATCTGCAGCGATAGAATATTAGCGAAAAAAAAAACACAACTAAAATAAATCTTTACGTTTACATCTCCCGATAAAAAAACAACACTGAGCTTAACATTTGCCCCAACACTTCAGTTAGTTATTCATTGCTTCCAGGATCCAGGGGACTGCAACGAGTCGAATCAGGACCACAAAATCTGGACCACAACTTGGTTGAAAGAAAACTCACCCCTGATTCGTATAAAAGATCTGCTAAAACAACTCTAGTGGTAACACTGAACGCACTCCACCAGCTGGTCACTTTACAATAAAGACACACCACGAAGGGAAAGCTGAGGCTATACTCTAATTTATCGAACCCCCGTTTACAAAAACAAAATAGAATACAAACATCATTATAAAATATCAACAAAACACCTACATATAAAATGCCTACATTCCTAAATAATAATATCATAGAAAGCCCTAGTGACCATTTGGCAGAAAACGTCCAATATTTCCAAGCTGACCCAACAGACCTCATACACAAATTAGGAGTTTTGGAAGAGTTTTAAAGAAAAAAGTAGGTGACTAATCTAGCGAAAAAGAAGATAGTATAGTATATTAATAGAACAGAGTAGGAATGAGAAAGAACAAAAGAGAACGACAGCGACAGTGGGAATTTAAAGCACTAAATTTCCAGAAAGTGGGGATACTATTTATACAGAATCCCTCGGCACCATCACAGCGGGGAGCACTTCAGTTTCCAGTTCTGCTTCTAGTTCTGCAGAAAAACATATTCTGCGAGGTTCATTATTTCCCAAATGTTTCCACGATGTCGCTATTTCCGGGATATTGTGAGTGATAGTAACTAGCATGTGATACTCACACTTATGATCTTCCACTCCTGATCATCGGCCATCTCGTCCTTGTCAGCCATATTTGCAGCATCGCCCATGCCCCAGTTTTCCTTGGCTGAACATTTCTTGCATTCGCCGTTGGCAGGTTTGCCGTTCATCGTCATCCAACGCCATTGTGCCATGGCGCCAACTGGACGTTGTTCAGCGAACGAGGTTTTGGACAGGAAGTCGTTGAGGATGACGAAATACTTCATGCGGAGGAGCTGCATCTTTTCCTGTGAACATTGGTTCCGTAAAAATACATGAAAAGGTGACACACTTCAGGACAAAAAAGTTTGGCAATAATTGTGAATTTTTATTCTCAACCCTACAGATCATCTTGCATTCCCCCAAACCTCACACACACAAACTTATTATCCATCTGCCTCTCCCTTTCCCAGTATTCCGGTCCTGGATGTTTTCAATATACTGTTAAATGTTGGTGTTGTTGTCTTGTGTAGACAGCAGAGCACTACAGCGATCATCCACGTCGGTAGATTTCCTCATTGAGCATGCATAGAAAATAAGAGACATCTAGGGGCACCCTTGTCTCAATAGTTGCTTGCCTCCACCCCCAAACACCTGCCCCTACCCCCCCCCCCCTCTTCTCCCCAAACTCCGACTCCCATTTCCCCATTATCACTTGTTTTCTTAATCTTCTGTGCGCCCTATGCTTCTAGAATGAGTGAGTTGCACCTTACAAGTGGACATTCTCATTCAGTCTAAACTCACTTCAATGACAGATACACAAAACTTCAATTGCACAGAATTTTTTTTTTTTTAAATAAATTTAAAAAAAAAATCCAGACAGGAAGACACGAACGACGAATAAATCAATGTAATAAATAAAGGGAAGATTACCATTCTCTCCTTGGCCAGATGTTCGGCAGCGCGTGCAGAAGCAAGAGCAGCCAAGCGGTATTCACAAGCACACACGGAGTCGGCCTCCTCACCTGCAGGCAAAAATAACAGCATGTTAATCCGCTGTGACTTGAAAACATTAAGCCATTGGCTTTTAACAAAGACAAGACCAACACCATTCTAGGAGGGAGTTTCGTGAATGGGCCCAATGAACGAATAGGAGATTGGCTCTTTTAAGTTATAATATATTTATTTATTTATTTATTTAATCGTTCTTATAGAGAGCTTTTCCAGCTCAAGAGCTGCTCAAGGCACTGGCCGATACAGGATCTCACTCAAGCCTCCCGAGGCGCCAACTTGCAGCCTTTGGGCGCATCGTAATAACGCTCCAGACAACTGAGCACAAACCTGGGCCGCCAGGGATGGGGGAGAAGGACCTAGGTGCATGCTGGGTGTGTTCTTGTCACCGCACTCACCCGTCTAGGACATGAGCGTCAGGATCTTTAAAGTCCGTTATGATGGAATGTATGCGACACAGACTAGACCTCGGTTTATACTCTCATCCGAATGAGTAGGAAACGGGAGTAAAGTGTCTTTCCGAAGGACACAACACCTGGGCTCGAACCCCACCCGGGCTACCTTAAGATCAGCAAGCCAAAGCTCTACCATTAAGCCACCGTGCCTCCCATACCATACTTTAATATAGCGGCAGACTCTCATCCGAAGACGAAGGAAACGGGAGTAAAGTGTCTTTCCCAAGGACACAACACCTGGGCTCGAACCCACCCGGGCTACCTTAAGATCAGCAAGCCAAAGCTCTACCATTAGGCCACCGTGCCTCCCATACCATACATTAGTATAGCGGCAGAGCTTCCAAATCTCAACATGACAATTCGTCACTATCTATCTTTTTCCAGTTCCAGCTTGGTTACTGTTCATCCTCTGCCTTGTAGCAACACTAGGGGGGAAAATTGGCAGGCAAACTGTCTCCAGCGTGTCAGAGGCGGTCGAGACAGCCTTACAGTGGCGCATGAACCAAGATTTCTGTGTTTCGCCACTGAAGACGCTTTCAGAGTAGAAACGGCTGTCTGGTCAGTGTGGTTAACAAATGCAGTTCAGACCTATTTTCAGAACTGTGGTGGACACTAGTACGATAGTGGCACTGAGCTGTGGAAGTGATGGTTTTAGAATGCGGTGTGCATCTGCAGAAAATCATCAACTTTACACCAGGGTTAATACTACTACTACTACTACTACTACTACTACTACTACTACTACTACTACTACTACTACTACTACTACTACTACTAATAATAATAATAATAATACTGGATGCTATATACGCGCCTCAAACAGGCTCAAAGCGCGGCGATCTGTACCAACATACACGCTCACCTGTCTCATCCAATCACACACACACACACACACACACGCACGCACACACACACACACACACACACACACACATCCATCCCTCGAACAGGTAAAGGCAGGGAGATCGCTATTGGAAGACGGAAATAAAGTCGAATTTTTATTTTGTGGAACTTTTGTATTGACTGCGCGTGTCCAGTACCATAATTGAAGGGAGGGAGGAAACCGGAGTGCCCGGAGAAAACCCTCGGTGACCTCAAAATAGTCTCGTACCTAAGTCACATAAGTTCGCCCCTTGCGGGAATCGAACCCGCGACCTTCGGCATAGGAAAACGGCGACTTATCCACTGCGCCACGAGGCCACCCTCTGGGAAATTTAATAATCGCAGCAATGGAAGTAAGCGACTCTGGCTTGACACAGAAAATTCTGTCAAAATGCTATCCTTATAAACGTCCTGAATCATAATTATAACCCAAATGAATTTATTTATTTATTTAAAAAAGTACTTTGTGGAAGAGTTATTTTACAAGGGGCATAGTGTCAATGTTAAAATGATAAGCTTATGTAACATTTGAATACGTGAAGTCTAGAATTGTTTAAAAAGTGATGATAAATTATCAGCTATCTTGGATGTTCTGACCTTTGAATACGTGAAGTCTAGAATTGTTAAAAAGTGATGATAAATTATCAGCTATCTTGGATGTGCTGACCTTTGTAATGTTTCAGGTAATCCTTCCAATCAATGGCTCCGTCACCATTTATGTCTTCGGCATCGAACTCCAGATCGGCGACGGCCATGTCCTGACCATAGCGGTGATGGTAGAACATGATATACTCTGCCCGGTCCACATCGCCATCCACTGAATCGCAAAAGAATTAGTTAACGTTATCGTCGTCTTCATCGTCACGGTCATCGTCATCACAAACGAGAGTATCAGAAATGTGGCCGAAGTCGCCATCATGGGGGTTAACGTCATCATCGACTTCGCTTCTATTATCGTAATTATTATTATCACCATCACTATCACCCTCGTCTTCATCGTCGTCGTCACATCTACCAATAACATCTTTTACCATCATGAGAACCTTCTTCTACCTTATCCTCCTCAACCACGTTTTTATAACACCACATCATACATCACCACCATTACTAACATGTTGGCAACAACAGCAACTTACTGTTCTTGTCCATGCTTCTAATGTGCTGCTGCAGCTCCCAAATGGTGATGTTGCCATCGAAATCAAAATCTGTGTCCATCGTGATGAGAGTAGCATCTATCGCAGGTTCGCAGTCATCGCCGTCAGCCCTGTCATCATCATCGTCATCATCATCATCACCATGTTTTTATCATCATCGTCATCATCATCATCATCATCATCATCATCATCATCATCATCATCATCATCATCTTCTTCTTCTTCTTCTTCTTCTTCTTCTTCTTCTTCTTCTTCTTCTTCTTCTTATTATTATTATTATTATTATTATTATTATTATTATTATTCCTCATCGCCATCGTCTTCTTCTTCCTCATCATCGTCATCATCATTTTCGTCGTCGTCTCCTTCTTCTTAAAGCAACATATTGTCATACGTTCTTCTTCTTCAGAGCAGAATTCATCGTCATACTTTGAATGAGAATGTTATTAATAGCGCAATTGACGATTTATTTAAAAATAACAATTAGGCAATTCAAGTGGAAGATTTTAGTCCCCAAGCAGGATTTTGCCAGCGCATTTAAAAAAATTTTTTTTTAAATAAAATAAAAAAAGGTATTTTAGCAAATACTCCAAAATAAAAAGAACTAAGTCTCAGACGTCACCCTGTTGAACACCATACCTAAGCCAACTGGCCATAGGTTTTACTGACAATCATCATACGATTTGACCGATAATGTCGTATCCTAGTTGTAAGCCTATAGGCCTATTTCATGCGTCATATCATGACGTGCGTAACAAGGATGACGTCATTAGAGAAGAGCCTACCGGACAATCAGTGAACGGCCAGATCCCTGTTTCATCTAAATAAATCTACTGTATCAATAAGCAATCGATGTTTAGTTTGTTAGTCGTATGTACCTGTGACAATTTTCCAAAAAGTTAAGTAATTTTTTTTTAAAATAAAAAAAAGCTATTAAGACAAACAATTGGCCACAGCGAAACGAATCAGACGCCGACATTTCTTCTTTTCACGTGTTCAAGACTGTCCGTGATGAGCTGTCCCAGTGTGAACAACATGGTATAATAATTCGATGCAGCCGCATTGCCATCCCAAGCTTACTTCAACACAGGGTGTTGGAAATTGCACACGAGCGTAATTAGGGTATGGTCAAAACTAAAGAACTGCTACGTGAGAAAGTTTGGTTCCCGTACATGGATCAATTTGTGGAAAGCAAGATTACGTCCTGTCTTGCTTGTCTGTCGACGACCCCAGTACATTGCCAAGAGCCTATTAAAATGACCCAGCTTCCTGACCGCCCTTGGTCCGAAGTCAGTGTTGATTTCACTGGTCCCTTTCCCTCAGCAGATTACCTGCTAGTTGTAGTCGACGCCTATTCTAGGTTTCCTGCAGTTGAAATTTTGAAATCAACAAGCGCTAAAGAAACATTGCCCAAATTGGACTCCATTCTGTCACGCCATGGTAGGCTATTCCAGATGTTGTAAAGACTGACAATATCTCACCCTTCAACAGTGCTGATTTTGCCAACTACGCAACCGAACTGGGTTTCAAGCACAGAAGGATTACACCGCTGTGGCCCCAAGCAAACGGAGGGGTGGGACGCTTCATGTCGGTGCTGAAGAAGACCATCCAAGCAGCCACTGTAGAGAACAAAACATGGAAGCAGGAAATTTACAGATTCCTACGCAACTGCAGGGCAACATCTCATGCTACCACAGGAGTTAGTCCTGCTGAAGTTTTGAATGGCAGAAAGATGAAAATCAAGCTGCCAGAAGTCCCTGCCACACTCACGACTAATAGCTCATCAATATGTGATTCCGACATTCGCCGACAAGATAAGAAAAGCAAGATGAAAACTTATTCCGACGCCAAGCACTCCTGACATTGCAGTTGGAGATACCTTTCTTGTGAAACAACAAAGAACAAACCTACACCTTACTATTCTCCCAAACCGCTCCTGATTACCGCGAAGAAAGGTTCAATGCTGACCGCTAGTAGAAATGATGCCCAAGTCACTCGAAACGCATCATTCTTCAAGAAAGTTCCACTGCCGCCCAGCAAGCCGCCTGACCAAAGAGACAAAACACCAGCAAGCCGCCTGACCAAAGAGACAAAACACCAGCAAGCCGCCTGACCAAAGAGACAAAACACCAGCAAGCCGCCGCAGCTGGTGGTGTTCGTGCTGCCGCCGTAGTTGTATTAATTGTTAAACAAATAAACAAACAAACTTAAAGTTACAAAACAAAACAATGCAAGTTTAATCAGTTTCGAACGCGCTACTACCGGATTTTGGTTAATTCGTTGTTCATATTAGCAAATCGCTCGAAACGCGCCGCTGGTAATTTTAAAGTCATTCTGAGGGCAGCGCTTGGTTCTGTTTTTACTCTTCAGGTAGTGTTCATAGTTATTTAGAAAGTTTCACATTCAGATAGCGATTTCGTTTTCAACTAATATCTTCAATACCGTTACTGTAATTCAGTGCTTAAAGTGTACTAAAACTGAAACGTGTAATTATTTTCGACGCCACAGAATATCCTCGTTGTATATGCCTATTTCATATGTGACCTCATTTCATGACGTGCGTAACAAGGATGACGCCATTAGAGAAGAGTCTATGTGGAAACGCCATCAGACTATCAGTGAACGACCTGTCTGATGGCGGTTCTACATAGACTTTTCTCTAACGACAGATAAGATATGAACCAAGTGAAACCTATGCATACAGAAATGACAAAGGTGGTGTTCAGTTTCGCTGAAAATAATAAAATTATAATACTAAGGTGTCAAAAGCTGCACATCAGTCTACTAACAGCGAAAAGAAAACAGTTCCTTTTCTCGTTGGCGAGAGAGAGAGAGAGAGAGAGAGAGAGAGAGAGAGAGAGAGAGAGAGAGAGGGAGAGAGAGAGAGAGAGAGAGAGAGAGAGAGAGAGAGAGAGAGAGATTCTTTAAAACAGATCAGTTTGATGTTGTAAAGTAAAAGGACAAAGGAGAAAGGCAGGAGACAAATAATAAGAAACAGAAGCAATCAAGCTATAGAATGGTGTGTACGTACATTAACTCTTTCCCTGCCAATCGACGATATATCGTCGATCTGAGCCGCCATGTTTGTGCCAATCGACGATATAACTGATTTCAGTATTCCGTTTCGATCCGGTTTTTTGCGCAGTCCAATCCAAGTTTTATTTTAACCAAAGAGAGATAACTCTTTCTACTTTCGTTCTCGATCGACACGGGCGTGTTTTCTTCAAATTGATTCGTTTTTAGAGTGTTTTTTGTGCATTTTACTAAACATTGTGATGGGCACAATCGACAGTGTGTCAAACCTCTGCTAATAATCAATATAATTTCAAACTGTAAAGTGTATTTTGATCCTAAATAAATTTTCTTTCTGGTGTGTGAAGCTGATTCAGTGATTGGAATTATTCCTCCAGATTTTTTTTATCACTGTGGTATGTAGAAATATTTTTATTTTATTTTATCATTTCAAAAAGATCAACATGCTTTCAAAACACATATTTCAACAACATAATCAAATTAACACTTTTTTCTTATTCTTCACTCTTTTACCTTTAATTTGATATGAAATATGTCTATTTCACAACTATTATTGAAAGAACAGTAGCTTAAATGCCTAAGGTGCTGAACTTTCTTTCCGGTGCCAGAGAAATGTCTGGCACAAACGTGGAAACATGCCTGGCAGGGAAAGAGTTAAATGGTTTAAACACATAATGGTGATTTTTTTCCCCCACTTACCACACAGGGTCGAGACAGTCATAGATGAAAGGCTTGATAGGAAGACCCAGGAAGCGGCGAATAAGCTTTTCTATCTGAAATCGCATTGAAGTGAAAATATATATATATTTTTTTATTATTTAATCGTTCTTATATAGCGCTTTTCCAGCTCAAGAGCTGCTCAAGGCGTTGGCCGATACAGGATCTAACTCAAGCCGCCCGAGGCGCCAACTTGCAGCCTTTTGGGCGCATCGTAATAACGCTCCAGACAACTGAGCACAATCCTGGGCAGCCAGGGATGGGGGAGAAGGACCTAGGTGCATGCTGGGTGTGTTCTTGTCACCGGCACTCACCCGTCTAGGACATGAGCGTCAGGATCTTTAAAGTCCGTAATGATGGAATGTATGCGACACAGACTAGACCTCGGTTTATACTCTCATCCGAAGGAGTATGAAACGGGAGTAAAGTGTCTTTCCCAAGGACACAACATAATGCCCCGTCCTGCGCTCGAACCCGGGACCTTCAGATCCGCAAGCCAAAGCTCTACCATAGAAACTACATTATTTTAAACCGAAAAAAAGGGAAGGCAGGTGTACAAATGATAATAATAATAATAATAATAATAATAATAATAATAATAATAATAATAATAATAATAATAATAATAATAATATTATTATTATTATTATTATTATTATTATTATTATTATTATTTATTATTATTATTATTATTATTATTATTATTATTATTATTATTATTATTATTATTATTAAGAATACAGCTATACCTATTTTCTAACAAATAAAACTGGTAATTAGGATGATAATTTCATCATGCTGCTGCTGCTGCTGCTGCTGCTGCTGCTGCTGATGATGATGATAATGATGATTGTTTTTATTATTATTATTATTATTATTATTATTATTATTATTATTATTATTATTATTATTATTATTATTATTATTATTATTATTATTATTATTAATGTTATTATTATTATTAACAGTAAAACAAAACCATTGTTATTTTCCAACTATGAAAAATTGCAATTTATGCATTTGAGTGATCAGTTCCTTTTAAAATATGTATTTAACGACAATATGCTGAACAATACTTTATGACCATTGTCTACAGTCGTCTTTGCTTATTTAAACAAACAATTCGTTTAAAGTGATCCTACCCTTTGTATGTAGCGGTACATTTCCTGTTTGGTTACGCGATCATCCTCTGAAAACGACACAGATATAAAGTTACAATTTAGTAGTAGTAGTAGTAGTAGGCTAGCAGTAGTAGTAGTAGTACAGTAGTAGTAGTAGTAGTAGTAGTAGTAGTAGTAGTAGTAGTAGCAGTAGCAGCAGCATCATCATGATCATCATGATCATCATCATCATCATCATCATCAACTTCATTATCATCATCATTATCCAATTAGGCATTGCTCTTCTGCCTTCCTATAGGCTTACAGAGATCACCACTCTGATAGAAAGAGCGTCGTCACTTGCTTTACATAAATGTAGGCTATACGTAATACAGTGGAACCTCCGGTATATGACCGTCCAAAATCTGAGAAAAAACGGTCTTATAATAGAGGTGGTCTTATACCGAAAACAAGGGGTGGGGGTGGGGGTGGGGGTGAGGAGGGTCAGGCTAGGAGGGGTATGTAGTCATAATTTTCACACTCACCAGCATGTATTTTCTGACAAAGGAATCTGTAAAACCTGTTTCATTTTTAGCTTTGTCTTTTATTCACAACTTCAAAAATAGAAAACAGTCGAACCACTGCCAGACCAAGTCTGTCAGTGCAGAAGCTCTCAGTTTTGATGTTTCCCTTTTCGCCACTTTCTCCACTCTCCCATCGTAGTTTCACAGATTCCTTATCCTTTATGATGAGCTGAATTTGGGTCTTCCCAACATCCAAACTTCTTGCAATAGACAAACAACTCTCCCCATTTTCACTTCTTTCAACCACTTTCATTCTCTCTGCCAAACTCAAAACGTTCCTCTTGCGCGACGCCATTTTGACAAGCCAGTGTAGGCGAGTAATGTCCCTTATTTGCAAACCGGAAATAGCAGACAACAGCAGGCGTACACTAACATGAGAGAAAAAAACGAACACTAACATGAGAGAAAAAACGAAAGGTACAGACAACAAATTAACTGATGTCTCTTTTAAATTGCCCTAAGACGGTCGTATAAAGGGCTTAAGACACGGTCGCTGGTCGCATAAACGAGGTTGTCGCATACCAGAGGTCATTTATTATTGGAAGTGAATCCGTCAGAAGTTTTCAGGTCACATAACGGAGGGAGTCGTATACCAGAGAGACGGATACCGGTGTACTTACTGTTTGCGTCAGCCATTCCCATGATGCCAGGGATGTCATTGCTATCGATGTCAAGGTCTTTGTTGGTGTCCAGGTAGTCGAACATCACGAGGGACACCACACGCATTTCGCCGTATGTCTCCGAGTTACGTTCCCCCCAACGTTCACGAGAAATAACACCTGCAACCAAAATAGAAAACATCATCACGGATGCCCAACATGGTTCCCCAAGCGTCCGCTCGTGCGAGCCACAACCCTTCCTCACAGTCGAATACCTCCTCACTGCTGAGAGTGACAAAAGCCATGAAGGCGGACAGTCGGTTGTAGGTTGTTTTTTGTTGTTGTTGTTTTTTCAAGCCTTCGACAAAGTGCCGAACCAGTGCCTATTATCCAAACTAGAGCAGGTCTACTAACAGCATCAGATACATGTATGAGACCAAGGAGTGAATCTCGGGTTTCCTTGCCTATCGCACCCGACAAGTTGTCGTTGAAGGCCAAAGATGAGGCACAGAACCAGTTCTTTCTGGTGTAACCAATATGTTCCATGTTTTAAATTAATCAATTCATCAACCAACGAATCAACCAGTCATTCACTAACCCAGTCACTGACTTACCACTTTCGTTGAACTTCCTGAAGAGGGCTTCGATCTCGGCGGCTGTGTCGATAGTGTCGCCGTTGGTGTCCAGTTGGCTATGGAACAGTTCAAAGTCGAAGTCCACGTCATAGGGGCTTGCAACCCTGAGTCACAAAATACACGTATAAATTGGGTCTGAATCATTGATCAGAATGCCAAAATATTATTACTTTTAATTAACGGTAAGATAATGATGATTGTTTGGTCGTTCCTACATGTGCGTGCGTGCGTGTGTGTGTGTGTTTGTGCGTACTGACGTATAGCTGTTATGATGAAATCTTTGATGATAATTATTATTATGTATTCATAGGCTACTTGTTGGGATAAGCATACATTTTGTCTTTATGGTATGCGTTATATAACTATTCTGTATAATTATGATCCCATGCTTATTTCGTCATACCCAGGTCATTGCCGCTGTTAGTGCATGTGTGTGTGAGAGAGAGGAGTAGAGAGAGGAGGGAGAGAGAGAGAGAGAGAGAGAGAGAGAGAGAGAGAGAGAGAGAGAGAGAGAGAGAGAGAGAGAGAGAGAGAGATGGGTGGATTTGGTGTTCAGAGTACGTGTGCGTTGGAGGAGGGATGCAGAATGGGGAAGAAAGGGTGTGGAGGTATGATAAAGAAAACACAGTAACTTACTTAAAAGGTCCTGCTTTGTTCTTCCAGACTTTCATGAGAGCTTCGTGCACCCACTGTGACAAAACAACGAGGAAAACGAAGTAGCAGTTACTCTTTATAATCGTTAAAACAGACAGAACTACCAACACAACACACACACCCACACTCACACACACACCCCCACACACACACACACACACCAAACACCCATACAGCTCACGCCACCCTCTTACACATATTCACATGCACACACAGATACACACTCGTGCTTCGCCTCGCAAATCAAATCCAAGAAAAAAAAATATGGCCACAAATAAAGCAATGCCAAAGGTACTCACTGTCTCAAGAACTTTCTGAACTTCTTGAATACCAGGGTTATCTGAAACGGAACCAACTAAGCTTCAACAGTTAAACCAAGTGATTTTTTTCCCCCTCAATGTACTAAACGAATAAATATATGAGAAATATACATAAATATACGCACACAACAACAAAAATGAACATGTGAACACAGAAAATTTCATAAACGTCACTGACAAAATGCAAGTATCATCATGAGGAAGCAAAACTTTGGGATCACAGTAGCTATGCGCATGCGCATTGTCCTTGACCTAAGGCACTTCTTCGACCTTGAGCCTTACCTGAGCCAGTAAACATTTCAAAGTCCACGTCGTCTTCAACAAGCTGTCCGTCACCTAGGTCATCCAGGCCGCTGAAGATGTTCTTCCGGGTCTCGCAGGATGGGGTGAAGTTGGCAGAGATGTCAAGGTCGCCGTTAAGGGTGTCCAAAAGTTTGAACATCGTCACGATGACTTCCGAGGGGAAGTGGGGAAAGCGCTTCTTGTAGTTGTCCAAAAACTCCGCCAGGGAGACTTTCTTGTCTGAATTCCGTAGAATAGAAATAATAATAATAATAATAATAATAATAATAATAATAATAATAATAATAATAATAATAATAATAATAATAATAATAAAACAAATACATTAATTAAAAAATTTCAAATTAAAAAGTAATAATAATAATAATAATTAATAATAATAATAATAATAATAATAATAATAATAATAATAATAATAATAATAATAATAATAATAATAATAATAATAATGTATGCTGCAATCATACGCTTTTTTGCACAAATCACCAATCAGGCTCAAAGCTCGGCGATCTGTACCAACATACACGCTCACATGTTTCATCCACTCTCACACACACACAACACACAACTATCATTCAAACATATGGTGTAAAGGCAGGGAAATCGCCTTTAGAAGACGGAAAGGAATTTGAGATTTTTATACACATTTTTTGTATAGATTGACTGCATCCAATGCCATTACTAAAAGGAGGAAGGAAACCGGAGTACCCGGAGAAAACCCTCGTGACCTTAATAGTCTCGAACCTAAGTCACGTAAGTTCTCCCTTTGCGCCAATCGAACCCGCGACCTTCGGCATAGGAAACCTGCGACTTACCCACTGCAACAAGAGGCCACCCCATATCTATAACAATGCCTCGTTACCGGCACAAGTTATGATGTTACATGACCAATGTTTTGAAGCAATGGTCGATTGAGTCACTCATTACATTAATGTAGAACTTCGACCTGATTTATCTTCATGTCCAAACGTCGCTCAATATTGGTCGACTTTATAACAAGTAATTATGTCCATTCAGCCTTGCTTGAATGAGGGTCGAACGTTGACAAGATTACTACTCCTTCCTCCAAAATGTCGCTGATTTCTAACCTAAGTTTTTGTCGGCCACGAAGAAGAGGAAGTTGAACAACTCCTCCTTGCTGATGTCGCCGTTCATGTCCTGGTCAGCCATGCCGGCCATCATCAACGTCATGTTCCTCACCTGGATCGGCTCCGGGCTCCTAAAGCAGGGAAGCACAAAGAACGAAATTGAAAGAAA
>CM072524.1:40175082-40420082 GCA_036898135.1 Oncomelania hupensis
CTGAGGCTATTGGAGTTTGCCAGATACAACAATCTGGTACTGGCAAACACGCTTGGTCTCCACAAAAAATCCAGACGATGGACATGGCACAGTCCCGGCGGGGAACATCACAACCAGATCGACTACATCATGGTCAAAAAACGCTTCAGATCAAGCATCAACATTGGCAGGACACGCACTTTTCCAGGAGCAGACATTGGAAGTGACCACGATCTCGTGATGATGTCTTTCCGGCTCCATTTGAAGAGAGTAAATACAGCAAAGTGCACTAGGCTGAAGTTCGACCTGGACAAACTGCAAGACCCGGAGGTGGCAAAAATATTTCAGGCCACAATTGGAGGGAAATTTGCACCACTGCTTATTTTGGGGGCAGGCGAAGTAGATGTCAACACCATGACCAATACCTTCAACTCAGCTGTAACAGATGCCGCCACTGAGATCCTTGGCAAGCACCGACCAAAGAAGAAGCCGTGGATCACACCTGAACTTTTGGATCTGTGTGATAAACGAAGAGAGTTAAAAAAGAAAAAGAACACCTCACAGGGAGCTGATGTCTACCGAAAAATCAACAATGACATCCGAAAAGGCATGCGCACAGCAAAGGAGAACTGGATAGAAGATCAATGCCAGGAAATAGAGAACAATCTGAACAAGAACAACAGCAAGAAGGCCTACCAGACTGTGAAGCGGCTGACAAGTGTTAAACAGCCCAAAGTCTCCACTATCCAAAGCAAGTCTGGCATTTGCCTTACAGAAGAACAAGAAGTCTTGGACAGATGGACAGAGTACTGCTCTGACCTTTACAACCATACACCAAATGGAGACCCATCAGTTCTAGCATGTCCCGAGAGCAGAGAAGAAGAAGAAATCCTCCCAATTCTCCGGGAAGAAGTTGAGGCAGCAGTGCAATCGCTGAAGAAAGGGAAGTCAGCGGGAGTGGACAACATACCAGCGGAACTGCTACAAGCAGGAGGAGAAGCGATGACTGATGCTCTCACCATTATCTGTAACAAGATCTGGCAGAGTGGGGAATGGCCTACACCATGGACCCAGTCGCTTGTCATCACTCTTCCCAAAAAAGGTAACCTTCAGGAGTGTGAAAATTACCGCACCATCAGCCTCATCAGCCATCCCAGCAAGGTCCTCCTGAAAATAATACTCAACAGGTTGAAACCACAAGCTGAACAAATCATAGCTGAAGAACAAGCAGGATTCATGGCAGGGCGAAGTACCACTGAACAGATTTTCAACCTCAGAATAATCTGTGAGAAATACCTACAGCACCAACAACATCTATATCATGTGTTCATAGACTTCAAGAAGGCATTTGACCGAGTCTGGCATGCAGCTCTATGGGCAACCATGAAAGTGTACAACATCAGCCCTAAAATTATAGAAGTCATCAAAAGCCTGTATGACAAGGCTACCAGTGCAGTCCTCCATAACAGCGTCATCGGGAACTGGTTCAGAACAACAATCGGTGTGCGTCAAGGATGCCTACTCTCTCCAACACTCTTCAACATCTTCCTAGAGCGCATCATGTCAGATGCTCTTGCAGATCACGAAGGCACAGTCAGCATAGGGGGCAGAGCAATCTCCAATCTTCGTTTTGCGGATGATATTGATGGATTGGCTGGAGAGGAACAAGAACTTAAACAGCTTGTACAGAGGCTTGACACCACCTCCAGAGCTTATGGAATGGAAATAAGTGCAGAGAAGACCAAAATGATGACCAACAACACCAATGGTATCAACACGGACATCAAAGTACAAGGCCAATCCCTCAACACAGTGCACAGCTTCAAATATTTAGGAGCCATTGTGTCAGACAATGGGTCTCGACAGGAAGTCCTCTCCAGGATCGCACAAACAACTGCTGCCCTGACAAGGTTGAAGCCCATTTGGAAAGACAGAACCATCAGTCTACATTCCAAAGTAAGACTGCTGCGCTCTCTGGTCATCTCCATCTTCCTATATGCTTGCGAAGCATGGACCCTCACAGCAGATCTCCAACGAAGAATACAAAGCATGGAGATGAGGTGCTACAGAAGACTTCTGTGCATTTCCTATACCCAACACATCACCAACGTTGAAGTCCGACAGACCATCACACAAGCCATTGGACAACACGATGACCTGCTCACAGTGGTGAAGAAACGGAAACTCCGATGGTATGGCCACGTCACCAGATCATCAGGCCTTGCAAAGACCATTCTGCAAGGCACAGTGCAAGGAGGTAGAAGAAGGGGGAGACCGAAAAAGAGGTGGGAGGACAACATTCGAGAATGGACTGGTTTGACACTGAGCGAAGCCATGAGGGCTGCTGAGGACAGAGAAAGATGGAATATGCTGGTTAAGCGATCATCTGTGGTGCCCCTACGACCTTCGGGTTATGGGACAGGATAGGATAGGGATAGGAACAGGTCACGACCGTTACGCAAACTTAAATTTCCGAATACAGTATTTTGTACAGGCAGATATTTCTTCACATGTGAACATCACTAAAGGGAGTGGTCGGCTAAAGATGCTGCTCAGCTCACGACCAAAGATTCTTAAGTTATTCATCCACCACTGGCTTGTGCAAACAAAGATGTAGTCTCGCTGCTTTCGGGGGTGGAGGGTGGGAGAAGGAGAGAGAACGGGGTTGTGGCTGGGGGATGGAAGTGGGAGTGTAGTCCTTGAATTCCAATAAAATAATATTGAATGTAGAAATATTTAAACCCGTAAACATGGCTTGTCCTCAAACATTAGCATTCACTCTTCATCAGCAATAAAACCCACACAAACCAAACCAGTTTAATCTCGCTGCTTTCGGGGATGCAGTGTGCAGTATTCAAATAATATGATAATCATATGAACTTTCTTGAAACCCCTAATATGAACCCATGCATATTGTAGCCTGGATTAAAGAAGTCTGAGGGAGAGGGTGAAGGAGGAGAGAGAGGGGGAGGGGAAAAGGGGAAGATGACAAAGGTGGGGGCGGAGGAGGGGGGGGGAGTGCTCACGAATATGAATATTTAAGGAATTTATTCACGTCTAGTGTGTGCAAAAAAACACGTGTGCTTTGCCTGTCTTAAAAGAATGGTGTGTGTGTGTGAGTGTGTGTGTGTTTATGTGTGTGTGCGTAGTGTAGTTTAGAGTAGGGTAGGGTAGGGTAGTGTAGTGTAGCTTATGGTATACATTCAAATAGGCCTACTACACTACTGTTTTGAATTCAAATGGTATAATTGAAGCGCGGAAAACCCTTACATCTATGTTGTCTAAATGGGACGATGTTCTTTCAAAAGTTTCGCAAATTATAGGAATGTTCCTATAATAACTTTATGGTGTACCTATATCGAAGCGTGGGTGTGGGTGTGTGGGTGTGGGTGTGTATGTGTGTGTGTGTGTGTGTGTAAGCGGCTGTAGTGTCTTCATTACATTACTATGATAATAGCAAAATATTGAAATGCAGAAACCCTTAACCTAGGACTGCATGGATGACGATTCAATGACTCTTTACAAACATATGTGATTGGACTGTTTTACAGTAGGTGCGTGGGAGTATAGTAGTAGGTGCAGGATTTACATTCACATACTATGATACTAGTAAAATATTGAAATAGTACAACCCTTTATGGGGTCGATGGAGTGCTATTCAAACATCATCTTCAAATGTTGCTACCTCCTAACACTTTTTTTAAAGGGGAAGGGGGGGGGTGGAGGGAAAGGGAGGTGTGAATTTACCCGATGGAACCTGTGATATCACCTTTCTCTAGTCTCAGCAAAAGATGATGATGCCTACTCTCGAAATATAGTGAAAGAATTAAATTTTTATTTTTTAGTCACGTGGTCTCAAGAGGTCTGCCTCCCTCTCTCTCCTCATAGCACAGAAAAAGAAGGTGAAGGCTCAAAGGAGTAGGCTTCATCATAATGAATAGAGACTGAAGAGAAAGCATCAAGTACACTTTAAAGACTCGGCCGGCTAAAATGCTTTATGATTTTGAACTGGATAAGATGATGGTGACTAATATAGACATTCAAATGCCGACAAACCTAACAACTTTAGACCTAGATGTTTCTGTATTGAAGTTATATGTATGATATTGAAAAGCTCAGAGAGTTAATCCTTCATGACATAGAAAGAAGAAAAAAGAGACATATTTTCAATTCTAATTCATTATCCCCAGATGAGGTTTCATCCGCATACGGATGATGTTAGTGCAAGTTAGCTGTATTAACCAATGAAGCTAATGTATATTTGTAAATGAATACCTTTTCTAAGTCGTGTGAAAGTACCATGAGATGTACTTTAAGCATGATGTTGAAATGTCCTTATATAATTTAAACATAGAATCTTGAGTCGGTGGAAGTGACCACGATCTCGTGATGATGTCTTTCCGGCTCCATTTGAAGAGAGTAAATACAGCAAAGTGCACTAGGCTGAAGTTCGACCTGGACAAACTGCAAGACCCGGAGGTGGCAAAAATATTTCAGGCCACAATTGGAGGGAAATTTGCACCACTGCTTATTTTGGGGGCAGGCGAAGTAGATGTCAACACCATGACCAATACCTTCAACTCAGCTGTAACAGATGCCGCCACTGAGATCCTTGGCAAGCACCGACCAAAGAAGAAGCCGTGGATCACACCTGAACTTTTGGATCTGTGTGATAAACGAAGAGAGTTAAAAAAAAGAAAAAGAACACCTCACAGGGAGCTGATGTCTACCGAAAAATCAACAATGACATCCGAAAAGGCATGCGCACAGCAAAGGAGAACTGGATAGAAGATCAATGCCAGGAAATAGAGAACAATCTGAACAAGAACAACAGCAAGAAGGCCTACCAGACTGTGAAGCGGCTGACAAGTGTTAAACAGCCCAAAGTCTCCACTATCCAAAGCAAGTCTGGCATTTGCCTTACAGAAGAACAAGAAGTCTTGGACAGATGGACAGAGTACTGCTCTGACCTTTACAACCATACACCAAATGGAGACCCATCAGTTCTAGCATGTCCCGAGAGCAGAGAAGAAGAAGAAATCCTCCCAATTCTCCGGGAAGAAGTTGAGGCAGCAGTGCAATCGCTGAAGAAAGGGAAGTCAGCGGGAGTGGACAACATACCAGCGGAACTGCTACAAGCAGGAGGAGAAGCGATGACTGATGCTCTCACCATTATCTGTAACAAGATCTGGCAGAGTGGGGAATGGCCTACACCATGGACCCAGTCGCTTGTCATCACTCTTCCCAAAAAAGGTAACCTTCAGGAGTGTGAAAATTACCGCACCATCAGCCTCATCAGCCATCCCAGCAAGGTCCTCCTGAAAATAATACTCAACAGGTTGAAACCACAAGCTGAACAAATCATAGCTGAAGAACAAGCAGGATTCATGGCAGGGCGAAGTACCACTGAACAGATTTTCAACCTCAGAATAATCTGTGAGAAATACCTACAGCACCAACAACATCTATATCATGTGTTCATAGACTTCAAGAAGGCATTTGACCGAGTCTGGCATGCAGCTCTATGGGCAACCATGAAAGTTTACAACATCAGCCCTAAAATTATAGAAGTCATCAAAAGCCTGTATGACAAGGCTACCAGTGCAGTCCTCCATAACAGCGTCATCGGGAACTGGTTCAGAACAACAATCGGTGTGCGTCAAGGATGCCTACTCTCTCCAACACTCTTCAACATCTTCCTAGAGCGCATCATGTCAGATGCTCTTGCAGATCACGAAGGCACAGTCAGCATAGGGGGCAGAGCAATCTCCAATCTTCGTTTTGCGGATGATATTGATGGATTGGCTGGAGAGGAACAAGAACTTGAACAGCTTGTACAGAGGCTTGACACCACCTCCAGAGCTTATGGAATGGAAATAAGTGCAGAGAAGACCAAAATGATGACCAACAACACCAATGGCATCAACACGGACATCAAAGTACAAGGCCAATCCCTCAACACAGTGCACAGCTTCAAATATTTAGGAGCCATTGTGTCAGACAATGGGTCTCGACAGGAAGTCCTCTCCAGGATCGCACAAACAACTGCTGCCCTGACAAGGTTGAAGCCCATTTGGAAAGACAGAACCATCAGTCTACATTCCAAAGTAAGTCTGCTGCGCTCTCTGGTCATCTCCATCTTCCTCTATGCTTGCGAAGCATGGACCCTCACAGCAGATCTCCAACGAAGAATACAAAGCATGGAGATGAGGTGCTACAGAAGACTTCTGTGCATTTCCTATACCCAACACATCACCAACATTGAAGTCCGACAGACCATCACACAAGCCATTGGACAACACGATGACCTGCTCACAGTGGTGAAGAAACGGAAACTCCGATGGTATGGCCACGTCACCAGATCATCAGGCCTTGCAAAGACCATTCTGCAAGGCACAGTGCAAGGAGGTAGAAGAAGGGGGAGACCGAAAAAGAGGTGGGAGGACAACATTCGAGAATGGACTGGTTTGACACTGAGCGAAGCCATGAGGGCTGCTGAGGACAGAGAAAGATGGAGTATGCTGGTTAAGCGATCATCTGTGGTGCCCCTACGACCTTCGGGTTATGGGACAGGATAGGATAGGATAGGTTAGTACGATGTTATTATAGCATTAGCAGGCCTGTTTTGAATACATATCCATTCACTGTTTGTTTGCTTGTTCCGTCCAGTGTCTGGTCTGTCTGTCCTTCTGTCTGTCAATGCCCTCCACCCCCACTCTCTCTCTCTCTCTCTCTCTCTCTCTCTCTCAGAGCGTCTCTCCATTAATAATAATAATTTTATTTATAAAGCGCACATATCAGACAACATTTCTGCTCAAAGCGCATAAAACATTTTTTTTAAAAGCACATAAACATAACAATAGACAACCGTAATGAATAATGAATAATCACAATAACAATGAATTGGATAACAATTTAAAATACTCTGAGGTTTAAAAATAATTGTAATAAATACAATAAAATGTGACAGATAATGAACACACACACACACACACACACACACACACATGCACAAATAAGCAGGAAGGTAAGAGCAAGCATCAAACAGATAAAATACATGAAATAAATGAATTCATACTTAAAAACATAACAGTTTTAAGTAAAACTCGTATGAGGGAGAGGGTAGCAGGCAACCAAAGGTGAGGGACTCAGGAAAGGTACTTATGAAATAGATGAGTCTTGAGGAGTTTCTTGAAAGTTGTGAGGCACTGAACTTGTCTTAGAGATACAGGAAGAGAATTCCAAGTTAAAGGCCCAAGCACACTGAAAGAACGTTTTCCAAAAGTAATCAAGGAATAGCCTGGGACAGTGAGAAGAGAGGTACTTGCAGAACGTAACGAACGTGCAAATGTGTATGGATGAAGCAGATCAGAGAGATATGATGGGAAAGACTCAGTGTGTAGGCTTTGGAAGCAGAGAATGGATAGTTTATAATCAATACGAGCTTTGACGGGCAACCAGTGCAATCTTCTGAGCAACTGGGTGGCACTGACACGACGAGGCTGACGAAGAACCATACGCGCAGCGCTGTTCTGGATCTTTTGCAACCTCAAAAGCTTGTTGTCAGGCACACCTGCTAGAAGTGCGTTCCATTCTGTCCAGGCGCTGAAGAAACATAGCTGCACAGGTTGTATGTCCTGCGTGTCACGAGAGGCTAGTTAGAGCCTGCACTAAGGCTTCTCGCCTTAACTAGTTCAGCCTGCTTTGGCCTGGTTAACGTAAAATCGCTGCCTAGCAGACGACACAAGTCAGTTGTGTGCTAAGCATGTGTAAGCTAACGCTCGCTCAGGTAGGCAGTGACCTCATCCCGCTGACGTATAGCCACCACAACCCGATAGACGGCGCTCAGATCTCACGAGATTTTTGCGGGCTTTGGCTGACCACAAGGCTAGGTAGTCATTCTTTGTCTAACGCTCACACTAGACAGACACGTGGAAAGATCTCTCTCAAAAAGACTAAAGCAGGTGACGGGTGAAAATCATTCATCGCAGTATAGCCAGAGCTTGACATTGTCAAGAAGGTAAATGATCAATCGTTTGTTTCATCGCGATTTATTGATATTATTGCTATTATGTTTGTGAAGTTTTTGCCATGTTTTAGAATTGTGATTGTTAGTAAAACTTTGCTGACCATGTGGCGGACCGCCGACCGGTTTCAGCACCACGAGGTAGCCTTCACTGTCCAACCGTTGTGTCTCCTATGTGTATATTGTTAATTATTTCTCCATGTGTTTAGTTTAGCCATGATGTAGGTATATGTATAGGAATTATGTTGAAGATTTCAGTGGACCACGGACTTAGAAGAATTGGACGTCCCTTATTTGTATAAGTGGATGCGATCTCACTGAGGGCTGTTTCTGACATCAGTGAGACGCTCTGCACAAACTTTGTATGCAAGGTGTTGCAGAAACTCGTCATATGTTTTGCAGACGAGCAGGCTAGTCCGAAGCAGGGATAGACCACTAAGAGTCAACTGAGCTACAGTAGCCCAACAGTCAACAACCAAGGAGGAGACACCATCACCACACCTCAAAGAAATCAGCTAAGTGCAAGAAGAATTGCACTAACACTGATCTAGAAGGACTGTGCGGTAGTCCACTCTCCTGAAAACAAACATTAGGCAAATCAGAACAAATAGCCCAATGATGAGACAGTAGTAAATATCAAGAACAGTAGCAGCATAGATCCATCAAGGAGCGAACTAGTCTAAGTGAATTTGGACATTTAAGTTAATAGAGTGTTTAGAGAATTATGTATAGAGTAGAGGAAGTAAATGTGTTTATATTTATTGTTAACAAGTGGCTGGACTACTATGTTTCATAGCCGTGCGAGAGCTAGTGTGTCAGTGAATCTTTACCATTTCCTCCCTATCTCTATAACCCTATCCGCACACAGACCGAGCTAAACTTATAAATGTATTAAGATTAGTCATAGAGTGACTACACTAGCCGATCCCCGCCGACGATAGACGAATGGGTAATAGCATTCCATTGTGCAGAGCCCAGCAGCAACAATAGACCCACCGTCACACTGCGTATGACAGATTTCGTCTACACACGTTAAAAGAGGCATTAGTTCATACTCGGAAAATACATTTTTTTAAAGATGACGGCAAGCACGGATGAGAAAACGATCAGACAAAATTCATGGTTTGTATATAAATGCTTTCACTGGAGATAGAACTGTGTTCCATAGACGTAAGGCCAATGACATGAAGCTTGTAGTAGTGTTTGGAAGTCAGGTGTATGAGTGGGTATGCGTGAAATTGAATAGGAAAATCCTGAATAAGGGAGAACTGATTTTATATTGCCATTTGTTTTCAGTTTTTATTCATTATTACTACTTTTTCTGCCTGCATAAAAAGAAATGAAATTGTATACGACGAGCATGCTTTCTTCTATGTCTAGTTTTATTGCCTTGCGTATTAATTCTCATTGTATTCTCCGTCTCTTTGATATGAACAAAATGTTAATTCAATATAACAGTCTGAAGTCTCTCTGTCTCTCCCTCTCTCTCTTTGTGTCTCTCTCTTACTCATTCTCATCACTCCCAAATATGCTTAGTCAGTCACATGGTCACAGCAATGGAAACATAATAGCTCATTTTAAGTTCACAATAAGCACGTTAGCGTAATAAACTCGATTTGTTTAAAAGTAGGAATAGATGTGGGGAAGGAGGGTGGGGGAGAAAGAAAAGGGGTGTGGTGGTTTGATGTTATGTGGGTTGGAATAAGCAACACTATCTCTACTACTTATCCTAATGGGGAATATGGACAATCTAGAGAGGTTGTAGCAGAGAAACCGAGAACAGAGATAGGGGGAGAGTGGGAGAGAGAGAAAGACAGACGACGCGAGAGGGAGACAGACAGACAGAGAAAGAGAGACAGAGAGACGACGCGACAGAGAGAGACAGAGAAGCACAGGTTTGATTATATTTGAAATAATATGTGGGATAGAATATGTAACGCTAACTCAATCGATTTATATAAATTTTAATTATAAATTTAAAAAAGTTCGGGCCGTCTTTCAACAAACTTCAACAGTCTTAAGTGCTTTACAATTTATTAGCCCACAGACGGTGATGTTGAAATTCAACAGCTTAGAAAAAGGACGAGCGAAATTGAACGCAAACACTTAAACAGTTCGTGACTTCTCTTTTATTCAATATTGGGTCTTGTTACAAAACACAGAACAAGGTTGACATGTATGGTCTACATTTAGTTCAATGTCAAGTTCAACAAATCTTCATTACCTCTTAAAAAAAATTATTAGAACACACATACGAACATTGTTAACATTTGTTAAAGATTTCAACTTTTTTCCTATAGCTCTCTGTACACACTACATCATCGTGAAGAAATGTTCTAAAGACGTAGATCTATATTCAGTTGAAAACTAATGCAAAACCGATGGAAACATCACAGCTGACCCCTCACACCCAGCCGGCCATCTGTTCGAGCTCCTCCCGTCCGGCAGGCGCTTCAGAGCCCTCAAAACCAGAACAAACCGTTTTAGATATTCTTTTTTTTTCCAGAGGCTGCTCTCGCTTTACATTCCTTATAATGTCAAATTCATAATGCGGTAACTGACGTCACGTCATAATCCACTGGCACCTATTTGTTTATTTTTACTATTTGTTGTTTGCGTGTGTATGTGTGCACGCTTGATCAGTATTTTATTAGCTGGTAAACGTGAGTTTGCATGTATGTTTTATGAATGTTACTGCCACATCGCAACATATTCCATGTGCATGTTTTATGTCAATTTGGCCAATAAACTTCGTTGAATCGTTGAATGGAAGCCCTTAATTGTACCTTAAGTTCTCTACATCTCTCCTAGAGCAGCTCTTTGAGTTCAGTGTGAGCTACAATTATAAAGGACACTTAATTACTTTTGCTTTAGTAGACCCTATTTTCAATACAATTTGTTGTCCAACTGACGAGCCTCGTTAGCTATATCCTAAATAATTATTGCCTGTATTGATTCAACGATCACTTCAATGGGACGTCCTCTTGGCGGTCCTAATTTAAAGGAAATATTATAGGTGGATATTATAATAGATTTGAAGGAAAATAACGAATTTGACCAGATCTCTATTTTTACAATGTTAATATAAATTTTCTAACAGACTTGCAGGTCCTTCCAGACGTTATATGGTATCTTCAATAGCCCAATGATAAATAAATGATACACTATAGCTGATTCGTGGGAAAAAAACCATTTCTAAGGTGCAATTTGGAATTAGGAATTTTGTCCCGGAAGAGTTATGAAGAAAAAAGGCAGGTGACTGGTCTAGCGAATAAGATAGTATAGTAAAATTGATAGAACAGAGCAGGAATGAGAAAGAACGAATGAGAAAGATAGCGACAGTGGGAATTTAAAGTACTACATTTCCAGAAAGTGGGGGTACTATTTATACAGAAACCCCCGGCACAGAAAGAAAGAAATCAAACAAGAAAGAAAAATACATTACAAGGCATAAAGAAGCAAATATGTCAATGCATAGAGAGTTATACCACATCACACTTGTCTAAAAATTCTTCATCACAAACCAAGTAGAGTTAATGTTTCAGTTGACAATTAAGGACAAATTACGATTTCCTCATGGCACTTGAAGTTTATGACGAAACTGGGCATATAAATTTAAGCTCTAACTGATGGGATTTAAAAAAAAAACACTCCTTCGAATGATAAGAGAGTATAAACCGAGGTCTATTCTGTGCACGCACGCATTTCGTTCCGTCGCAAGGACTTGAAAAATCTCGGAGCGCATGTCCTAGACGGGTGAGTACTAGCTTCACGACATACGCCCAACAAAGACCTACTAAATGCCTTCTCCCACCCCCTTCCATTATATCTCCCTCTCCCTCCACCCCTAATCCCCGGTTTCTCAGGAATGTGCTTAGTTGTCAGGGCGTCAGACGATGTGTCTAAGGCAGCAAGTTGACGTTTCGGGAGCCTCGAGTTAGATACTGTATCAGCTGCCAGCGTCTGGAGCACAAAAAGCAACGATATTAACAACAACTATTCAAGACGTCATTGCGCAGTGCTTGCCTACATTTCAACGCAATTGTGCATCTCTCAGCGGAGAAGAAGAAAGGACACTGCGCATTGCGAAATACTTGATGTAAGTTTATTAGGACCCACACAAAACAACGCGTGAGGGAGGCACTCTTTGGGGCGAAAAAAGAAAAAAGAAAAAATATGCAAGAAAGCAAAAATTAATAACAAAACTTTTAAAAAAATCAACTTTCTCCTTTACCATTTCAACTGTACAGTACCCCTAACCCTGCATCCCAACCCCCACTTCCCTCCTAGTCTACCCCATTCTCTCCTTTGTGTCGTCCATTCAGTTATTTTATTTTTAACATCCAGCCTCTCACTGCCAAAGCACTCATCCTTTGTCCTTCTTATTTACATTTTAATTTCGTAGTCTGTCTGTTTAACGTCTTTATTTTCTTCTTGTTCTTGTTCTTCTTGTTCTTCTTCTTCTTCGCATTCCTCTTCTTCTTCTGTTTGCAATTATATACTTTTTTTTTCTCGGTTTTGTTTAAAAAAAAAAAGAATTACGTTCACAGTGTGTTAAGGTTAAATATTATTATTTTCTTATGTTAAAATTTCCTTATATTCTATTCTATTCAGCGTGTGTGTTCTTATTTGTCTGTTTTTCTCCTAAGCATATGATCTGCCTTATTTAATTTGTTATCGTATAAAAGTTTTCTTTAAAAAAAAAAAAAAAAAAAAAAAAACCCAACGTTTATGCAAGCTCCTAATGCGTCTTTGCCTATTTCTTCCTCTTCTTCTTCTTCTTCTTCTTTTCTTCTTCTTCTTCTTCTTCTTCTTCTTCTTTTTCTTCTTCTTCTTCTTCTTCTTCTTCTTCTTCTTCTTCTTCTTCTTCTTCTTCTTCTTCTTCTTATTATTATTATTATTATTATTATTATTATTATTATTATTATTATTATTATTATTATTTTAGTTTCGTCTTACCTCTAGGCAACGCTTTACTTCACTGTGAATAAATTAAAACCAAATTAATTGAATCACAGTGAAGTAAGGCGTTGCTATTAAGTCATAAGCAATTTAAATTTAAATTCATTAAGCAGTCACACTTCTACCATCCTCTCTCTTGCACACTCCTCCCTTCTTCCAAACGTTCAGACCCCAGTTCAACCCATAGGCATTCTGAGGCGAGTTGAATTTGCAGTCAGCGCCTTCAGCTGCGGTTTTAAGATGGTAAAGCGCTATTTAAGAAAACCCGTAATAAGATAAACTGTATAGAGGTTACATAAAAATAACTGAAAATATAAAACGAAATTACACCTGAAACTATCCAAGCCTGTTTTATGTTCTGTTTGCATTACAAATTCAATTTATACTGGTCAGTGAAGTATTTAGGAATAAGTTATGTTTGTTATAAGCCTGTTTTATTCAAGCCCTGTATGTTTTTAGTGCCTTTGTTGAAAACGTGAAAAAATATTAAATCAACTGAAAACTATAAATGAAAAAACATTCTTTAAACAAAAATCTTACGCTCAACACCGAAGTCTTTATTAAGAGGCTATATATATATATATATTATCAAACCCCTGTGCGATGTTTATGTCTTAGTTGGAAAGGCGAACAGACTTTAAATCAAATAACTAACAAACAAAACTTAAATGAGAACATCGAAAACCATTTTTTTAAAATAGTTTTAAAATCTGCTTATCTGAAATCTGACACTATGAAAGTCTTTTCCGCTGTCTTTGTCTACATTTAAATTGAATTTAATAGTATGTGTGCTCACGAAATAGTGGGCCTTTTATTACTTGAGAAGAAGAACAAGTCTTGAGTCAATATGCATTTCCCATTGAAGACTAGGCTAGCGTGTCCTCATCTTGCTGAACAAACACGCGTTGCATTAAAAAGCTTGCCAGCTTCGCAGTTTTATCGGTAAGCACACACACCTATAGGTGAGCGAGGTATATTAGGCGAACTTGTTTTTTCGCACAAGAGTTTAACGATAATAAAATAATACAGTAATAATACTGGAAATAATACTGGATGCTATAGAGATATGACTCCAATTCAATAATTTAATTTAACGTCTTTTCACGCATGTAATTTTTAGATCAAGCAGTCATTCTTTACGCCTGGGCACACACACAATTATAATCAAAAATAACAATTTAATCTTATCCTTCTTATCCTATCCCGTAACTCAAAGGTCGTTGGGGCACCAAAGATGATCATTTAACCAGCGTACTCCATCTTTCTCTGTTCGCGGCAACCCTCATGACTTCGTTCAGTGTCAAACCAGTCCATTTTCGAATGTTGTCTTCCCACCTCTTTTTCGGTCTCCCTCTTCTTCTGCCTCCTTGCACCGTGCCTTGCAGGATGATTTTTGCAAGGCCTGATGCTCTGCTGACGTGGCCATACCATAAGGATTTCCGTTTCTTCACCACAGTGAGCATGTCATCGTGTTGTCCAATAAATTGAGTGATGGTCTGTCGGATTTCGTTGTTGCTGATGTGCTGGCTACTTCGTTGGGGTGCCGGGGGTTTCAGTATAAATAGTATCCCCACTTTCTGGAAATTTAGTGCTTTAAATTCCCACTGTCGCTGTCTTTCTCATTTGCTCTTTCTCATTCCTGCTCTGTTCTATCAATCTGCAATACTATCGTCTTCTTCGCTAGACCAGTCTCCTACCTTTTTTTCTTTAAAACTCTTCCTGGACAAGACTCCTTGTTTGTGTATGAGGTCTGTTGGATCAGCTTGGGAATATTGGACGCTTTCTGCCAGGTGGTCACTAGGGCTTCCTATGATGTTATTATTTAGCAATGTAGGCATTTTATATGTATGTGTTTTGTTGATAATTTATAATGATGTTTGTATTCTATTTTGTTTTTGTAAACGGGGGTTCGATAAGTTGGGGTGAAGCCTCAGCCGTCCCCTGCGTGGGATGTCTTTATTGTAAAGTGACTGGCTGGTGGAGAGCTTTCGGTTTTAGCACTAGGGTTGTTTCAGCAGATCTTTTATGCGGATCAGGGGTTGTCCTGTCCTGATTTGGCTCGGAAGAGTCCGCTGGACCTAAAGCAATAATAATGTAATGTAATGTAATGTGATGTGCTAGCTATAGAAATGCCCAGAAGTCTTATGTAGCACCTCATCTCCATGCTTTGTATTCTTCGTTGTAGATATGCTGTGAGTATCAATGTTTCGCAAGCGTATAGGAAGATGGAGATGACAAGGGAGTGCAGCAGCCTTACTTTGGAATATAGACTGGTGGTCCTGTCTTTCTCAATGAGCTTCAACCTTGTTAGGGCAGCAGTTGTTTGTGCGATCCTGGAGAGGACTTCCTGTCGGGACCCTTTGTTGTTGTTGTTGTTTGTAGATTATAGTCACACGACACTTTCGCATACAGGTGACTACTGGACCGATTTATACTGACACCAGCGGGCCAGTTGTTGGTAAAGGGGAAAATAATATGATCACACGTTGACCAATCCGGGATTCGAACCAGCGACCTTTCGGCTACTAGCAAGACGCCCTTACCAACTGAGTTACCCGGCCCCCCGACCCTTTGTCTGATATAATGGTTCCTAAATATTTGAAGCTATGCACTGTGTTGAGGGATTGGCCTTGGACTTTGATGTCCATATTGAAGCCATTGGTGTTGTTGGTAATCATTTTGGTCTTCTCTGCACTTATTTCCATTCCATAGGCTCTGAAGATGGTGTCAAGCCTCTGTACCACCTGTTCAAGTTCTTGTTCCTTTCAAGCCAATACATCAATGTCATCCGCAAAATGGAGGTTGGAGATTGCTGTACCCCCTATGCTGACTATGCCTTCGAGATTTGCAAGGGCATCTGACATGATGCGCTCTAGGAAGATGTTGAAGAGTGTTGGAGTGAGTAGGCATCCTTGACGCACACCGATTTTTGTTCTGAACCATTTTTTTGATGGCGCTGTTGTGGAGGACTGCACTGGTAGCCTTGTCATACAGGCTTTTGATGACTTCATTAATTTTAGGGCTGATGTTGTACACTCCCATGATGTTGTACATTCTCATGGTTGCCCACAGAGCTGCATACCAGAATCGGTCAAACGCTTTCTTGAAGTCTACAAACACATGATATAGATGTTGTTGGTGCTGTAGGTATTTCTCGCAGATTATTCTGAGGTTGAAAATCTGTCCAGTGGTACTTCGCCCAGACCTGAATCCTGCTTGTTCTTCAGCTATGATTTGTTCAGCTTGGAGTTTCAACATGTTGAGTATTATTTTCAGGAGGACCTTGCTTGGATGGCTGATGAGGCTGATGGTGCGATAATTTTCACACTCCTGGAGGTTACCTTTTTGGGAAGAGTGATGACAAGTGACTGGGTCCATGGTGTAGGCCACTCCCCACTCTGCCAGATCTTGTTACAGATAATGGTGAGGGCGTCAATCATCGCCTCCCCTCCGGCTTGCAGCAATTCCGCGGGTATGTTGTCCACTCCCGCTGACTTCCCTTCTTTTAGTGATTGCACTGCTGCCTCAACTTCTTCTCGGAGAATTGGGAGGGTTTCTTCCTCTTCTCTGTTCTGGGGACATGCTAGAACTGATGGGTCTCCGTTTTGGTGTGTGGTTGTAAAGGTCAGAGCAGTACTCTGTCCATCTATTCAAGACTTCTTGTTCTTCTGTAAGGCATATGCCAGACTTGCTTTGGATCGTGGAGACCTTGGGCTGTTTAACCCTTGTCAGCCGCTTCACAGCCTGGTAGGCCTTCTTGCTGTTGTTCTTATTCAGACTGTTCTCTATTTCAAAGCTGAACTATAATCATAAAAAGTATATGTACCCCATCCCAGCATCTTGATGATTAAATATGTGACTCATTATACAGTGTTTCACTTCACTTCACCCTCCCTCACCTTTCACCCCTTCTTTTAACCTCCAGCCTTGTGTCGCCTCTGCGACACGTCAAAGAACCCTACCATTCTGTCAAAATTACAGGTGACTGAGATAGATTTTTTGTTGTTGCATCAATTTTTATTCATCAGATTAACATAAGTTGTACTGTACTTTATGTTAATAAACAATTCACAAAATCTACCATGCGCACATCATACATATTTTCCATAGTAATTAATTAATCAATCAAACTATAGAAATCATAATACTACTGACATACACATACACTTTTAACAACATACATTCCCTTGTAACAATTTGTTGATATTAATAAACACACACAAGAAAAAAAACAACACAACACTTTTAACTTCAAATGTGAAGAACTAAGTACTTATAAATGTCATTTTGCGTCTTACAGAAAGTTGAAGTCAGGCCTCCAGGCCCTTGCCCCCTCCCCACTCCCTATAAACAAACTAAAAGAAAAATGATGAAATAATCAATCAGAATTAAAACAAATTAATAAATAATTCCCCCCACCCTCCCTCCCTTCCATCCAAAAATAAATAAATAAATAGCACCTATTTATTAAAACTAACAATGCTTAATTAAATAAATTAGGTACAGAGAATAAAAAGAAAATTGCTAAACTAATTGTTAAAAGTTATTTAGAAGAAATTGAATAATTCACGACTTCTAAGTAAATCTATGAGCATTAAGCTCAATGACCAATCAGAATGTTCTTTTGGATATACAATACTTGAGATTGACATAGGTAGCTTTATTTTATTTAATCTAATGTGTAAAGGCTGATAATGGTTATAATTTTGTTGACATTCAAATATTAAGTGATTTACATTCAAAATGATACCACAATTACAAAGAACTGGAGGATTTATGAAACAAGCACGCCAAGCATTTAGCCTTATTCTGTGAAATAAGCTGTTAATATGAAAAGATTTTGAAATAGAAGATATAACTTTATTTGATACTGGTGAATTATCCAAGTAATGTTTTTCAATGACCTCTTGCTTGTATTTCTCATTCCATTGATTCCAAGCACATCGTTTGATTTGATTATTAATTTCATTTGTTGACAGGTTGAAAAATAATTTAATGGATTTGTCTGAAGATGCAGCACTCTTTGCTAAGTGGTAAATGAGCTAAGTGAGATAGATAGATAGATAGATAGATAGATAGATAGATAGATAGATAGATAGATAGATAGATGGATGGATGGATGGATGGATGGATGGATGGATGGATGGATGGATGGATGGATGGATGGATGGATGGATGGATGGATGGATGGATGGATGGATAGATAGATAGATAGATAGATAGATAGATAGATAGATAGATAGATAGATAGATAGATAGATAGATAGATAGATAGATAGATAGATAGATAGATAGATAGATAGATAGATAGATAGATAGATAGATAGATAGATAGATAGATAGATAGATAGATAGATAGATAATCGGTGCTTAAAGAGTCCAGCGGACTACAATGATTCGGATCAAGACTACACTTTCTAAAATAAATACAACACAGGTCGATCAGCTGGTACAAAGTTCGGGGAATTTTACAGTGCGCTTGACACTCACAGCAAGTTGGCATCTTGGGCTGCTTGAGCTTGACTCTGAACACCTTGAACAGTTCTACGAGCAGGTCAGTGCGCTATGTCAGAACGATAGTTTACTATACTTTCACATACCAGATGTTAAGTATTTTTGCTTTTTGATTTTCTGCCCAGCTCATCCAATAACTTTGTCAAGTTCCATAGTCTCTTGCTTGTAGTTCGCAGTAAGCTCACTCCTGAAAGATGTTTTGTAGGGTGTGGATATGTGTGTTACTGTTTACCAGCCTTGGGTCAATTTCCATAGGCAGTGTACTGTGCCTACTTGTTTCTCATTACTGTATATTGTCATTTGGCTGAATAATTTCTGTATTCTGTATTATGAAACTGCGTTATGATTGTAAGCACTCCAAAAGTACCAATATCTTCTCTGTTTAACTTGGCCATGCATAGACATGCACATTTCTTAATATAAAATCCTAACCGGAGTATCAAATTGTGTCAGTCAATGATCTTATAACCCACTCATGAGTGTAGCTTTTTGTGGTTGATGAAACTTTTTATGATTCTCTCATTCCCCCCCCTACCCCCCCCCTCTTCAACTCATAATCTTTATTTCAACGAGGCAATATAGGACTGCACTTTATAAAGCTTTTTTTTTCTTCTATGTCTCATATATGTAAAACGTTCTACCCAGATTATCAAGTTGTCCAACTCAAGTTCGGTGACATATTCTGCTTTTAACTCGCGCGAAGTGCGGTGCCATAAACTCTGTATAATTTTAATTGTATGCGTACCCCATCCTATCATCTTCACGGGTAGGTGTCCATGATGGTTGTTTGAAAAGTCTGACCCATCTTTCATACAATCCTCATCCAAGATGCTTTTAAAAAGGAGTTTGGGGCGTTGTCACAAAGTCAACAGAATAAACATCACAGGCGGTTTTATTAATGAGACGCATCACACCTCATCTACACTTTCAGCCTGTGGGGAATTATTTTAACAACCAAAGATTGAAAGGTGTGCTTGAAAGGCGCGGGTTAATTGACTAACATTGAGAAATGTGTCTGACAGGCGCCTGCTGATTTACGCTGCTGTAAGACCCCATTCCGTGGCGTCCACTGTACAGAACCTCGAGAAGCATTGAGAGGTGTGTCCTGGAGGTGCTTGCTGATTGGCTGCATTTTAACCGGCCAACAGCGGCGAATTTAATGAGACGCATCCTCGGATAAGCTCTCAGAAGATAGGGGTGGGAGGGAAGAAGGGGGTAGCGGGAAGATGGGGGTTAGACATGGACTGACGTTGGCCCATGAAGACCCAACATGCACCCCAACTCAACTACCCTTCAGCCTTCTGGTGAGCTACTCACTAAACTTATCGTCTTTTTCAGCCTGTTGGTTTTTTAGTACTACGAACTATGAGGACAAAGCCCGTATGACTCACATGCTTGTTATGGAACTTGCAATATTGAAAATGAAAATGAGTGCCCACGGAAGAAAAAAACTTATAATGCCAAGTAATACCGACTTTGATCTTTCTATGCTCTTGACTTTGAGATGATCTTGACCCGCGGCTTGAAAACACTCATGTACTTTTTTAAAAAAGTACAGCAAAAGTTGTATTATGCACACAAAAAAACCACGGTGACCTTGGGAAGACCTTGACCTTCGGTGAGCTTGAAATTGGGATGACCTTGGCCTTCCCGTTACCTCTCATGCATGTCTGATTAAATAACCCAATGTTGTTGCCTATCATGGGTTAAATAAACAGCCATTTCAATGTATGATGCTCTTTATATATATATATATATATATATATATTATATATATTTATATATATTATATATATATATATATATTTATATATATATATATATATATACGCATAATACATGGTTTACCGCGACATGTGTTCTGGCACCGTTTTCTGGCAACACCTATTTCTACTGGTCATATAAAATCAAATTTGATGATTGATTGATTGATTTATTGTTGCTTTAGGTCCAGCGGACTCTTCCGAGCCAAATCAGGACCGGACAACCCCCGATCCGCATAAAAGATCTGCCGAAACAACCCTAGTGGGAAAATTGAATGCCCTCCACCGGCCAGTCACTTTACAATAAAGACATCCCACGCGGGGGACGGCTGAGGGTTGACCTCAACTACGCGAACACCCCGGTTACAAAAACAAAATAAAATACAACCATCATTATAAATCATCAACAAAACACATACATATAAAATGCCTATAGTGCGAAATAATACAATCATAGGAAGCCCTAGTGACCACCCGGCAGAAAGCGTCCAACACTCCCAAGCTGATCCAACAGACCTCATACACAAACAAGGAGTCTTGTCCAGGAAGAGTTTTCAAGAAAAAAGGTAGGTCATTGATCTAGCGAAGAAGAAGAAAGTATAGCAGAGTGATAGGACAGATCAGGAATGGGAAAGAGCAAATGATGAAGACAGCGACAGTGGGAATTTAAAGCACTAAATTTCCAGAAAGTGGGGATACTATTTATACTGAAACCCCCGGCACTCCAACGGGGGGAACTGTTGCCGCAGTGAATTAGTCATGCCTACAAAGGCAAGACAGGTTTTCAACTGGGGCTTTCACTGTTCCCTTTATAGGTTAGAACAATCTACAGTGACAAGATTGCTCATGACCCCAAGGGGTACAAATTTGATGTCAGACTGTTAAATGGACATCTGTGATTATAAATATGGGTCAATATTAAATATATATATATTACACCTCGAGAAATTTGAGAAACAAACAGGTTGCCAAAACACCCTGTCTGTGACATATGTCGTCAAAAAACGGTTATGCGACTCATATACACTATATATATTTATATATTTATAACGGGCATGCTGATTGAACAAATACATTTAAGATTAATCTATGGACAACTGTCATTATAAATACGTAACAATATTTTTTTAAAAATAAAATGAAACATGTTCTTGGAACTGTGGAAGATATGCATTCAAACTGTAAAAGACCGTGAAGACGGCAGCTTGCTAGCTGATTCGTTTTTTTTATTTTTCTTCTCCTTCTTTCTTCCTACGTCACACTTCCTACATACAATGACGTAAAATAAACACCATGACGCACATGGAAATAAAACACACACATACAGTTCCAAGTCAAGATCTGCTACATCTCCCTTCTCAAATAATCGCAGTAATAATAGTACATACATTAATACCTATCCTATCCCCTTACTCGGAGGTCGTAGGGGCACCACATATAATCGTTTAACCAGCGTAATCCATCTTTCCCTGCCCTCAGAAACCCTGATTGTTTCGCTCATTGTCAAACCAGTCCATTCTCGAATGTTGTACTCCCACCTCTTTTTTGGTCTCCCTCTTCTTCTACCTCCTTGCTCTGTGCTTGCAGGATGGTCTTTGCAAGACCTGATGATCTGGTAACGTGGCCATACCATCGGAGTTTCCGTTTTTTCACCACTGTGAGCAGGTCATCGTGTTGTCCAATGGCTTGTGTGATGGTCTGTCGGACTTCGTCGTTGGTGATGTGCTGGGTATAGGAAATGCCCAGAAGTCTTCTGTAGCACCTCATCTCCATGCTTTGTATTCTTCGTTGTAGATCTGCTGTGAGGGTCCATGTTTCGCAATCATATAGGAAGATGGAGATGACAAGGGAGCGCAGCAGTCTTACCTTGGAATGTAAGCTGATGATCCTGTCTTTCCACATTGGCTTCAACCTCGCCAGGGCAGCAGTTGTTTGTGCGATACTGTAGAGGACTTCCTGTCGGGACCCATTGTCTGATACAATGGCTCCTAAATATTTTAAGCTAAGCACTGTGTTGAGGGATTGGCCTTGGACTTTGATGTCCGTGTTGATGCCATTGGTGTTGTTGGTCATAATTAATTTTGGTCTTCTCTGCACTTATTTCTATTCCATAGGCTCTGGAGGTGGTGTCAAGCCTCTGTACCAGCTGTTCAAGTTCTTGCTCCTCTCCAGCCAATCCATCAATGCCATCCGCAAAACGAAGGCTGGAGATTGCTCTTTTCCCAATGCTGACTGTGCCTTCAACACAGTGCATAGCTTCAAATGTTTAGGAGCCATTGTATCAGACTATGGGTCCCGACAGGAAGTCCTCTCCAGGATGGCACAAACAACTGCTGCCCTGGCGAGGTTGATGCCAATGTGGAAAGACAGGACCATCAGTCTACATTCCATGGTAAGGCTGTTGCGCTCCCATGTCCATCTTCCTATATGCTTGCAAAACATGGACCCTCACAGCAGATCTACAACGAAGAATACAAAGCATTGAGATGAGGTGCTACAGAAGACTTCTGGGCATTTCCTATACCCAGCACATCACCAACGACGAAGTCCGACAGACCATCACACATGCCATTGGACAACACGATGGCCTGCTCACATTGGTGAAAAAAACGGAAACTCCGATGGTATGGCCACGTTACCAGATCATCAGGTCTTGCAAAGACCTTCCTGCAAGGCACAGTGCAAGGAGGTAGAAGAAGAGGGAGACCGAAAAAGAGGTGGGAAGACAACATTCGAGAATGGACTGGTTTGACACTGAGCAAAACAATCAGGGTTGCTGAGGACAGGAAAAGATGGAGTACGCTGGTTAAACGATCATCTGTGGTGCCCCTACGACCTCCGAGTTACCGGATAGGATAGGATACGATAGGATAGTTTGCTGTGGTATTTTTCACTTCACATACAATTAGTGTGAGGGAGAGAGAGAGAGAGAGAGAGGAGAGAAGAGAGAGAGAGAGAGAGGAGAGAGAGAGAGAGAGAGAGAGAGAGAGAGAGAGAGAGAGAGAGAGAGAGAGAGAGAGAGAGAGCACATGATCAAAACAATTATAACAAAAGTAAGAAAAAAAAACAACATGTATTTATTTGTCAAAGTCAAAGATGTTATTACTTAAGCCCAAAAGCTATGGCAATTTGTTTGTACTAAAAGAATTGGTTTTTTTTGTTATCTAAATAATAATACATTATAAATGCTGCAGGGTGTGTGCATATGAGTGATTAAAAGTAGAAAGTGATATCGCGCAGTCTTTGTCCAATAAGACGAACACTTGGTTGGGATGATTTGATTTTATTCAGAGTTTGCATGAGATTTACATCATCAATCAAGCAATTGATCATGCAAGCAACCCTCTATAAATAAACAATAAAGACCAAGGCTAAACAGAATTTTTAAAATTGAATTAAAAAAAAAATTATGAACAACATGAAGATGATACTTGAATTAATGACAAATGCAAAACTTTACAGTTATAAATCAAATAAGCCAAACATATAATGTAATGAATATCATCCATTGTAAAAGCTTGAGAACAATTACAAAATAAGCTCAGAACTTTAGGCAAAAATTATTAAGTAATTATGAAAATCCAAAATGGCTTCCAAAATCATAAGATCAAAGGAACATTCAACATTTTTTTCAAAATGAGTCAATAGCATAAAAATATAAAAGTATTAAAAGAATTAAATTTTTTAAATAACTTTTATGATAATGAAAATAAATTATATTTATCTCACTTCACTCACACGGATTACATTATATTACATGATTATTGCTTTAGGTCCAGCGGACTCTTCCGAGCCAAATCAGGACAAGTGTAGCCGAACCAGATCCACAAAATCAAGACCACAACTTCGTTGAAAGAGAACTCGCCCCTGATCCGCATAAAAGATCTGCCGAAACAACCCTAGTGGTAAGACTGAAGGCACTCCACCAGCCGGTCACTTTACAATAAAGACATCCCACGCAGGGGGCGCTGAGGCTATACTCTAATTTATCGAACCCCCGTTACAAAAACAAAATAGAATATAAACATCATTATGAAATACCAACAAAACACATACATATAAAATGCCTACATTGCCAAATAATAACATCATAGGAAGCCCCAGTGACCACCTGGCAGAAAGCGTCCAATAGTGCAAGCGCTGGGGAGGGGGAGGTCGGCGGGGGTGGACGGCATGCCCGCGGGGCTGCTGCTGGCGGGGGGAGAGGCGATGGTTGATGCTCTCGCCGTTGTCTGTGGCGGGATCTGCGGGGTGGGGGTGGCCTGTGCCGTGGACCCCGGTCGCTTGTCGTCACTCTTCCCGGGGAGAGTGGCCTTCGGGAGTGTGAGGTTGCCGGACCGTCGGCCTCGTCGGCTATCCCGGCGGGGTCCTCCTGGAGGTAGTGCTCAGAGGGTTGAGGCCCCGGGCTGGGCAGGTCCTGGCTGAAGGGCAGGCGGGATTCGGGGCGGGGGGCGGGGTGCCGCTGGGCAGATTTTCGGCCTCAGATTGGTCTGTGGGAGATGCCTGCGGCACCAGGCGGCATCTGTGTCGTGTGTTCGTGGACTTCGGGGCGGGGGGGGGGGGGGGGGGGGGGGGCGTTTGGCCGAGTCTGGCGTGCGGCTCTGTGGGCAACGGTGGGGGGTGTTACGGCGTCAGCCCTACAGTTGTTGAAGTCATCGGGGACCCGTGTGGCGGGGCTGCCGGTGCGGTCCTCCGCGGCGGCGCCGTCGGGGCTGGTTCGGAGCAGCGGTCGGTGTGCGTCGGGGGTGCCTGCTCTCTCCGGCACTCTTCGGCATCTTCCTGGAGCGCATCGTGTCGGATGCTCTTGCGGACCATGGGGGCGCGGTCGGCGTGGGGGGTGGGGCGGTCTCCGGTTTTCGTTTTGCAGATGGCGTCGATGGATTGGTTGGAGAGGAGCGGGAGCTTGGGCGGCTGGTGCAGAGGCTTGACACCACCTCCGGAGCCTGTGGGGTGGAGGTGGGTGCAGAGAGGACCAGGGTGGTGGCCGGCGGCACCGGTGGCGTCGGTGCGGACATCGGGGTCCGGGGCCGGTCCCTCGGCGCGGTGCGTGGCTTCGGATGTTTGGGAGCCGTTGTGTCGGACGGTGGGTCCCGGGCGGGGGGGTCCTCTCCGGGGTCGCGCGGGCGGCTGCTGCCCTGACGGGGTTGGGGCCCATTTGGAGAGACGGGGCCGTCGGTCTGCATTCCGAGGTGGGACTGCTGCGCTCCCTTGTCGTCTCCGTCTTCCTATGTGCTTGCGAGGCATGGACCCTCGCGGCGGATCTCCAGCGAGGAGTGCAAGGCATGGAGATGGGGTGCTGCAGAGGACTTCTGGGCATTTCCTGTACCCAACACGTCGCCAGCGACGTGGTCCGACAGGCCATCGCGCAGGCCGTTGGACAACACGATGGCTCGCTAGCAGTGGTGGGGAAACGGAGGCTCCGATGGTGTGGCCACGTCGCCGGATCATCAGGCCTTGCAAAGACTATTCTGCAAGGTACGGTGCAGGGAGGTGGAGGAGGAGGGAGACCGAAGGGGAGGTGGGGGGACAACATTCGAGAATGGACTGGTTTGACACTGAGCGAAGCCATCAGGGCTGCTGAGGACAGAGAAAGATGGAGTATGCTGGTTAAACGATCATCTGTGGTGCCCTACGACCTTCGGGTTACGGGACAGGATAGGATAGGATAGGATCCAACAGACCACACACAAATGAGGAGTTTTGTCCCGGAAGAGTTTCACGAAAAAAGGTAGGTGACTGGTCAAGCAAAGAAGAAGATAGTATAGTAGATTGATAGAGAACAGAGTAGAAATGAGAAAGAACAAAGGAGAAAGACAGCGACAGTGGGAATTTAAAGCACTAAATTTCCAGAAAGTGGGGATACTATTTATACTGACCCCCCCCCCCCCTTTCCTCCCCTTCCCCCCAGCACTCCAACTGGGGTGTTCCGAAAACAATAACACTTGCACATTAAATGTCTCCATAATACCTTTAGAAAACATACACATACAAATGTTTTGTAAGACATTACATGTACATCAGAAGGCAAGAAACCGTGGTCCCACATCAGGGAAGCATGAAACTTGTCTCACATCTATGATCTGTCACTGTCACATCAGTACACACATAAATGAACACACGTTGCTTCACTTTAAAACAACAACAACAACAACAAACAACTTCAGATAAGCAATGATTCATTTGAACAGTTTTTCTTCAAAATGTTTATAAACGTCTCCAAAATAGCAATTCTCAAACATGGAAAACTGCATATATATAGGCAATGATTGGAAGCCAACACATCTGAAGCATATATCAAAACTCCACAGACGATGATGTTGGTAGTAAGTGGTTGTCTAGTATAGCAAAACTGCAATGCATACTACATACCATTGTACATAATGACAGGTGGAGAACCGCCAACCATACTTCATGTACATTAGACAATTTGTGCCTTATGTCATTAGCAATATAAAATGTAGCACACAGGAAAGCGTGAACACATGCCTGCCATAGTAAACACATATTCATAAACGTACAATAACTAATCTACAAATATCTTCACCTGTACAGCAATTTCTGTCTGTAAAGCCCTATGTCCACAAACCGAACCTTGTCTCGGCGAACCAAAGGTCAAAATTGCGGTTTTTATTCTTAATTGGGTCTTCCCGAGACCAGCCGAGACGAAACAGGAGATCGGGCGTCACGGCGAGCTCTTTCGTTTCTGAACTGGGTCTATTTTTAGCTGCGTCGAAACTGACATACCTGACAAAGTTACGTTAGCAACAATGGCGGCCTTCGATCGTGAATTGAAAACTGCAGAAGATTTTGGCGTTGTTTAGCGCTTTATGTCCTAAGCGAGAACGAAGGGGTAGCAGAAAGAGAAGAAAGCAAAAGGCAACACAATATGTTTGCAAAGGCACCAGCAAGGTGCATTTCATGCACTGGTGCAAGAGTTGGCTGGCAAGCCTATTAATGATTCAGTATTTTCACTGCTCTAGTCTAAATTAAGTTTGGATTTGGTGCACCTACTTATTTTAAGTGTTGTAATTTCTTTAGATCAGTTGTCATTGACATTGATAGATTTTTCAGCAAATCAAAATAGTGTCTCGGGCAGGTTTGCTGCGCACGAACGGCAAGACAAAAGGCCGGCCCGCGACACGGCGAGACACGTCTCGAAGTTCTCGCCGATCCTGTCTCGGATTGCTCGCGAGCCTAGTTACAATATGGTTCTGTCTCGTGGTCTGTTCGGGTGTCTCGCCGAGACAAGGTTCGGGTTTGTCTCGGCCAGTTAAGCTAGGGCTTTAGGCAATTTCTGCCTAAACCCTAGTAAGGCAATTGCCAAATTATTTGGCCTTTCCTGTCTGTTGTTAGGCAATTCCCCACTGAGGTTAGGCAGGCAGGCAGGCAAGTAGATTAACGTCCCCAGACACATAAGCATATAGGGGACTTGGATGAACGAGGGCCGATGTAATAAGAAGTCGTTTTGCAGAATGGAGTCAAATGAAGAAGGAGCGCAAAAGCTGCTACAACAACCAGCAGGAAGATGCGTTGAATCGGAAGGAAGACGGCGTCAATAATGTAGAGTGAAGATGTGACAAGGGTGGCAAAAGGGACGCCAAGACAAGGCCGCCAAAGGTATAGCAGAGGGAGGGAGGAGGGCCAAAGGGCGACTAGGAGGGCAGAGTGAGCGGATTATTTAATGTCTAAGGAGAGATAAAATAATTTTTATATGAAGACAGACCAGGTCTGCCGGGTTATTGCACGGAACAGTATAGGGCCTATATTATATAAAAACAATCAAATTATAGAAGTTTAATCTAAAATTAATGATAAAACACGTCCGAGTAAGATTAAAAGCGGGTTAAAAAGAAAACTGCACCAGATCAAGCTTAAACCAGAGCGGCAGCCAGCGGGCACGCGGGAAGGCCAGTTTAGGTAGGATCCGGTCCCACCACTGGGTCAGGATTGTCTCGGATTACCACGCCCATAGACTTGAGAGCACCCTCCGTCAAAAGGGACTTTACATTACATTACATGATTATTGCTTTAGGTCCAGCGGACTCTTCCGAGCCAAATCAGGACCGGACAACCCCTGATCCGCATAAAAAATCTGCTGAAACAACCCTAGTGGTAAAACTGAACGCTCTCCACAAGCCAGTCACTTTACAATAAAGACATCCCACGCAGGGGACGCTGAGGCTGTACTCTAATTTATCGAACACCCGTTTACAAAAACAAAATAGAATACAAACATCATTATAAATTATCAACAAAACACATACATATAAAATGCATACATTGCTAAATAATAACATCTACCACCTGGCAGAAAGCGTCCAATATTCCCAAGCTGATCCAACAGACCTCATACACAAATAAGGCGTGTTGTCCCGGAAAGTTTTTCAAAAAAAAAAGTAGATGACTGGTCTAGCGAAGAAGAAGATAGTATAGAAGATTGATAGAACAGAGCAGGAATGAGAAAGACTAGAGCAAATGAGAAAGACAACGACAGTGGGAATTTAAAGCACTAAATTTCCAGAAAGTGAGGATACTATTTATACTGAAACCCCCGGCACCCCAACGGGGGTAAAAGGGACTTGAGTCTCAGCCGTAATGTATAGACTACATCTTTAGCCGAACGCTGGTTGTAGATGGAGACAAACTCCGCTATGGGCTTATCATGCCGATTAATAAATTCGGAAACGGACAGACGGCGTCCCTTAGGAAAGGAATGCTCCGCTATTTCCACAGGGGAGCCAGAGCCGGGGTGGGGGGAGGGGGGGATTTACGACATTCCGTCCCGCGTACTATTCACAACTTTCCGGCACCTCTCATAAAAACTCGTGGGTATCGCCATTATAAATTAAAACGAGGTTATATGAAACCAAGTTCCGGTTTGGCTTGTTTTGCTTTTATCAAAGCTTGATGCGTGACTTTTAAATATGGCAAATTGCCGAATACGACGATTGTTAGAGCCAGAAAACGAGTGGGATAAGTATAAAAACGGTGGAGGAAGTACATGCTCAGTGAAAGGATGCAAAAAACAATCGTAGAGGCCTGTATTTGTGGCGATTTCGGAGGTGCGTCGATCATCGACAGAAAGTGAAACAAGACCTGAAGACTCTTGTAGTTTTTCATAGCTTCGCCGTCGCAACCTTCACAAAACACGAAGTAACTGACTATGTTACGCGAGCGTTGTGGCCAAGTGGGCTAAGGAGGGACTAACTTGCCTTGTTCACAAGCCATAAACCTATGGCGCCTGACAGGTGTGGGTTCGAGCCAGCATCTGGGCGTTATGTTTTTCCGAATATTTTTCAAAAATTCACAAATAATGTTAGGTAGGTAGGGTTTAGGCGCGCCACTGGCGATAGAAAGGGATAATAAACTGCAGCAAAAAAAAAATAAAAATATGTGAGGGTACGATACAGGTGGCCAGTGACACATGTTATTATTCTTGAATATTTGGAAATAACTCACTAAAACACGCGGAAAAAAAAACCGGAAGTATTTTTCATAGAGGGGATTCCCGTTGGTGCATAGGATAGCAGAAAAGTGTGAATTTGGGCTCGAGGCAGGGGCCTTGGAGTCGGACTGTGAACTGGCTGTGTGACCGGGAGAAGACGGATTTCCCACAGCCAAGCTATGAACCGTAACGACAAGCCCAGCCACGGTGTGAACAAGTCTCTCCGCCAAGCCTTCGAGCCTGAGTAAGGCAGCCCAGGATCTCTACTGCCATCGGGAGGCGCAGAACCTGTCACTTAAGGGTTCGAATCCCTAGCGGTCTCTTTGACTGTGGGGTGCGGCAATGCACCCGAACCATCAACTGTCGAAGGAGGAGGGGGCGGGAGGGGGGGGGGGGGGGCGATAAACGACCTCACAGGAGAAACGGGAGCACTAGGGCTTAAAATGAAGAACTAACTAATCCGTGTGAGCCCCCTTACTCCCTGCCTCCCCAGGTGAAAGAATCTCTGTACATTCTTCTTGAAATGATGACTGATGTAGCTATACCTGTATCGAATCCATTTTTCTTTGCATCTAAGTCTGTGAACGGTTACCTGGATGGCTGGCAAGCCATCCATGCTGTCACATCAGATATTGGGCTACAGAAGGCAGGGTTGATCACATCGACGAAATGCAGAAAGTATGGAGCTACAATCACTCAACTGTTTGATTTGTCACCCAATGAGCAGAAATTGCTAGCAAATCACATGGGCCACTCTCTGAACATTGAAAAAGAGTACTATCGCCTGCATGAAAGTACCACTGAGATCACCAAAGTTGGAAGATTGCTTGCCAAAATTGACAGTGGAGAAACCCCAGATTGTTCTGTGTTTGAAGATGACAATCTTGCTAAATCAACCCCACCCACACAGCAGGCATCAAGACAAGATGGTAAATTCTGTGTCTGTGTTACATAAGAAAATGTCTTGGGAGAGCCAGTTGTCCTTTGTTGCAGAAGATGCAGTATTGCTTCTTGTCAAGGACGTATTTTCTTTTCCCAGTCCCAGCGTTGGCATGTTCAACTGCACACACACAAAAAACCCATGTACTTGACCCAAAGCGTCATTAATACTCCACCCGCCTTTTAGGATTCGATTACGAACCTCGGCAATATGAAAAACGACAGAATTTGAGACAATATACATGTAAGCAGTAGAGTCTTGAAAAGGAACATTGAAAGAGAATGTAGTGAGGCTACTCACTGGTAAGAATATTTTCATAAAAGAGATTATTTTGTTGATCATTATGCTATGCAGAGGGATCAGGGGCAATTTAGTTTAAAGTTCACAATGTTTTGTGGTTTCAAATTCTAGCACACACACACACACACACAAATCCTAAAACCTAGGGAATTAGAAGGAGACAGCAATTATTTATTTTAAACATATATATTCAATATTGTAAAGCAAAATGTTCTGTTTAAATCAGGAGGTTAAAGATTGCTATTTAACTTAACGCATTTATATAATAAAATAAGTTATGTGTACATAACATCTGAGAAACAAAGACATGTGTAACAAAAAGCAGTCAGTTCCAGTTTTTATTCAAAGAAAAGATCAGGTTAATATGTCTTGGAAATTGGTTCATATAGGTGTGTTGCACGATGTCTTGCACAGAACGGGGGCAATAGTCAACACAAACTGCAGACCCAACAATACAGAAGACTCGGACGGCTTAACTTCATACAACAAACTCGCTCTATTGTGATATTCTTTTTGTTTAACCACGGCCAACGGCCTTTTCGGATGTCATTGTTGATTTTTGTAAAGAGTAAAACATTACCTCCAGTTCTGTGCAGTTACCTTTGTTTTAGTTAATAGAAAATACATGTACATGGAGAGAAAAAAGTATAAGTGTCAGTTAAAGTACATATACATTAAAGAAAATTTGACTTCCTTACCAACTGAAGATAGAGCAGAGCTAGGGGAAAGAGATGATGATGCTGCCTCATGTACAGTCCCCTTCATGTGATGTTTCCAACACTGTTGCGACTTTCTCCTTAGGACTCGCTGTTAAAACAATTTACACAGTACATCAGAAAAGAAAAAAAAAAAACAACTTACAAGACTGACAAGTGATTTACATTAAAATTTAAATCTGTTTGCCTCCCATCTAGATGTACGGTAGACTTGCTGTTTTCAAAGAACGAGAACTATTATAAAAAAATAAATAAATAAATAAAATTAAATAATAATAATAATAATAATAATAATAATAATAATAATAATAATAATAATTATAATAATTATAATAATAGTAATATAATAATAATAATAATAATAATAATAATAATAATAATAATAATAATAATAATAATAATAATAAATATAATAATAACTGAATATTTTTTCGAGCCTACCCAAAGACCGGTTACAAGAAAAACAAATATTTTCAATTTAAAACCAGTTAGAAGAATCCATACACACATACTGGAAACACATCACCCTTCCCCTCTCCTCCTCCCCCCTCCCCCCCCCCCCAAAAAAAAAAAGAAGAAAAGTTACCTGTTTTCAACTAGTCAAAATTATTATTAATTATTACAACAATTGAAAAACAAATCGATGAGCCTGCTATCTGATCAGAAACTGTTACATAAAATACTCTTTGAAAAAACAAACAGATTTTCAACTGCCTTTTTTTAAATGTTGGAAGTGTAGCATACTGTATAACATATAAGAAATTCCATGACTGAGGATCAGAGCAGAAGAAGCTTCTTGCTCCGTTAATGCGCTGAACTTTGAACTATACTATGTACAACAGCCAGCTTATGTTTCATTTGACTTACTGTAGTGTTATTGCATTAACATTATGTACACTATTATAACAGGTGTTTGTAAAAGTCTGAAAATAATTCACTGATGATCAAACTCACGTCCAATTGACAACACTAAAGAGTGTACACTAAATCTGAAGATGTTAAAAGTTACTAAAATGTTAAAAACGTTGTGCAACTTAAAAAAATTATGGAATAACTTTAGGACGACATGTACGTTCTTCTTTACCAGTTTGAGATGGGGCAGTGGAAACAGACCGATGCGCTGCTTTTTTGCGGGCTAACGGTGATGTTTCCAGCTAGGCTGCTACTTTATCCTCGGAACTCGCTGTTTAAACACAGTACATAAGAAAATAAACAACCAGATATACGTCTATAATGACTTCAACGATTTAAAAATATATTAAGAGAAATTAGATACAACAGCCAGTCAACAAATCTCAAATTTGAGCATTCAATGCCCAGCCAGATTAGACATTTAGATCTAAAAAAAAAAAGTAATATTTCTTTTCTGATTTAACCCTCACAATGCCAAGGTCGACAATTGTTGACAGCCTGTAGTGTATTTTCCATGCAAAACTTTATGTTGATACAGCAGACAAGAGGATCGACATGTACAGACAGGATGTCGACACTGCTTTAGACAATGCGTTATACGATTATGGAATTCTAATTGGGGCAATATTTACAATAGTAACATTACAATATTAATATTTAATACGCATTTCCCAAAAATTAATGGCAAATTGCAACAAGTCAATTTTTACTATAACTTCATATTTTACAAAACTGAAGAGCAACTACAACGCAAGAATGGCTACATAAGTACATAATGCATTCCTGCACGTTCACGTTTGTTAGATTAACGTCCCCGGACACATTAGCGCATAGGGGACTTGGTTGAAGGGAGGCTGTTGTTATAAGAAGTCAATATGCAGTAGAATGGCACGTTTATAAGGGGCGGTGCTACAACTTTCAGAAGGAGGAAATGCATTGATTGAGTCTAGAGGTAGCGATGACGATGATATGGAGCGCACAAAGCGGCAACAGAGATGAGACAAGGGCGCCAGGAGGGTCCTAAAAGTCAGAAGTGAAGAGAGCAGACTATGGAGCAGAGCTTTACGTACTATTAAAATTATTTCAAAACAAATTAAACGTTGATAAGTATTTACAAAAGACATATCCACTCACCGATTTGAGCTCCGCCATTTTGAGTAAGTGTCTTCGTGCAACGTCACACATCACAGACAAGACGTCACTTCACAGCGCGTGCTCTCATTCTGATTCACTCTTAGCCTGTCTCATCAAAAATTTATATGGATCCTCAGAAGCACGACAGAGTGTAGCAAGGGAACTAACTGCAGTCATAGTACAGGTTTTTGACAACATGTCAAAAAAACACGATTTATGTCCCATGTAATCCAAAACAGCAAAAAAAGTGTACCCGTTTTCTGACAACATTTGAATGTTGACACTTTCCTATCCATGTTGACACAAGTAAGGTCGCGTAACATGCCTGTGTTGCCAGAAACCAGGCAATATGAGAGTATATATATATATATATATATATATATATATATATATATATATATATATATATATATATATATATATATATATATATATATATATATATATATATATATATATATTTGTTTTTGCAAGGCCTAAAATGACCTTGACCTTCAAGATCAACGCAAAAACGCAACATAATTCATCTCAAAACACAACAAGTTTGGACTTCTCTCATAGTTTAGTGGAATGGTTTAGTGGAACGGTTTAGTGGAATGGTTTAAGGAACCGCGCGGTTTCAAGAGTACATCTTTGGTGTCTAGGGTAGGGTTGGGGTCTATTGTATCGAAATAACACAAAAAAACTTATAAAGCAACTTTCTTATGACTTCTGCTTCTTACTGGTTTTGGTAGATGCTATTTTTAGAGCAAGAACACTGGCTAGCGGTTGCTATTTATAGGCACAAAGATAAAAAAATAACAATACTTTGGAAAGAGCTTGTTGTGGTTGCACATTTGTATAGTTGGGCAACACTCAAGGTGAATGTTAAAAGGATCTGTCGATTGGGCATAGGCGTGGGCATGGTCACAGTGGTAACGTCCCTTTAACAACTAAAGGACGAAAAGTTTTAGCTGGAGATTTCTTATTGGGTAATTATAATCATAACATGATCATTTCGTCTTCTAAATGGACTTGCTTGCTTTCACCTAGTTAACATTAATTGTTACATGGCTGCCGAGATCCAGCAATCGCGCAACAGTTTGCTGAAGCAGACTCCATCCCAGTTAACCCAAGATGCACTTGAGCCACAGATCCATTTCTGTAATTTTACAGCAGTTTCATTTCTCTTTCATTTCCCACTCTCCCCCCCCCTTCCCTCCCCTTAAAAAAATTAAATAAATAAAAAGAAAGAAACACTTGGCCATATGCCATTCATAAAAATATGTTACAGCGTGTATTTTACAGCACGTATAGATATAGCCCGTACAATTCACATGTCTGCAGTTCAAAAGTTTTTGTAGTAGCGTTACTTTCTGCGGTTATAGTTCAACTTTAAATTGTTAGATTTTGGTGTATGTCCAGGCGAGATAATGACTGAGTGGTCTAAAATCACATGTGGTTAATGAACAGACGTTAAAATAAGTCGCAGCGTTTGAATCTTATATGAAATCGTGTCACTGGAAACAGTTCTTATGTGATATATGAATACATGTACTATATAGCAGCCTACGGTACAATAGAATGGGATACAATGCAACACAATACAGTACAATAGTACAACCAAGTCAAATGGGATACAAACCTATACTTTAATTAAATTTCGAATAACCTAATAAATACCAACAAGAAACGCAAATTTATTTAAAAAAATAGAAAAATGTTATAAAGAAAAATACACAAATGTTATAAGAAAACAGATATAAATCAAATCCAATACTCTTTATTTTATGTCGCATAAAAGAAGAAGAAGAAGAAGAAGAAGAAGAAGAAGAAGAAGAAGAAGAAGAAGAAGAAGAAGAAGAAGAAGAAGAAGAAGAAGAAGAAGAAGAAGAATCAACTTTGTTTCAAAAAATATTAATAATAATTTTTGTTAACAATCTGTCACTTTACCTTAGCATAACTGACGAATCTGACAACCGAGAAGTAGCTGACGACTGACACCCCAGACCAAGAGCCACCCGGTTTTAAGTCCCACCCGGCGAAAGAAATGGGTACAGGTAACCACACTGCCTCACCAACTATTATATAAATGAATTTCCTTACTCAATCCCCCACTATCTTTCTCCCCTCCCCTCCCCTCTCTTATCCTTCTCTAGATCCTTCCTCCTCTCCCCCCCCCCCCCCATCCCCTACCCCACTTCTGCATAGTAAGTACACTTATTCAATTGACCTAGATCTATACATTTTTAGAAATGTCATCAGAGTTCATATTTGATTTCATGTTCCGACCATCCCACCTTTTTTGCTTCTCCCAAACCTCGTCAATCTTGTATACACGCTCTTTTTCGAGATGGAAGGTGAGGTGTTGGGAAAACGCACTTATTTCAGAGTTTGCCCACAAGTCCCTGAAAGGGTTCTTTTGAATTTGAAAGAAAGCACAGATGTCGCAGCAAACCCACTACTAAGAACTTGAGATGCGATCGTTTAAAAACTTACAATTCTTTCTAAACGTGTAATTCCTTAAAATTAAAAATAAATAACGACGAACGACGAAGTCCGACAGACCATTACAAATGCCATTCGACAACAAGATGACATGCTCACAGTGGTGAAGAAACGGAAAATCCGATGGTATGGCCATGTCAGCAGAGCATCGGGCCTTGCAATAACCATCCTGCAAGGCACGGTGCAAGGAGACACGAAGAAGAGAGAGACCGAAAAAGAGATGGGAGGACAACATTCGAGAATGGACTAGCTCGACACTGAGCGAAGACATGAGGGTTGCTGAGGATAGTGAAAGATGGAGTACGCTGGTTAAACAATCATCTGTTTTGCCCACATGCGCTAGTATCTGGACACGCGAGCGCCTATGCCTGTGACGCGTCTCCCTTTGGTATTATAGATAACCAAAGGGAGACGCGTCACAGGCATAGGCGCTCGCGTGTCCAGATACAAGCGCCTGTGGTGGTGCCCTAACGACTTTCGATTTACGGAATAGGATAGGACAGTTGTAAAAAAAAAAAAAAAATTAAAAGAAAGAACCAAAGCGACATTACGTGTGCGAAAGGTGGGAATAACCAAATCAAAGGTTTAACACTGTGATTTATTTCTATTTGCAATTCCCTGCCAGAAAAAGCCTCTAAAATTGTAGACCTACATATTGAGTGAAAGCACAGCGGCAGGAGGTCAACGCTGCTAAGAACATCAGTTGCGATGATGTTGAAATGCGAGGTGTGCTCCGATGTAATGCTGGACGATCTGAAGCGTCAAAACGATGCTCCAAAACTCATAAACTCTCTACCATCTCTGTTATAGACCTACCTGTGATCATTCACCTGTTATCGCATTTTCATTTCAGACTATATCATCATCATCATCATCATCATCATCATCATCATCATCATCATCATCATCATCATCATCCTCACCACCATCATCATTTCACGCTGAGCATTTAAATTCTAATTAATAATAATAATTTTAAAAAAAAACTATAGTGATAATACAGTATTCTATCACGCTTTTTCCTTCAAACTAACTCAAAGTTCAGCGATCTGAAAAGATTGCTATTAAAGAAGTCGGAATAAAAATACATTTTAATTTTGCAATGTTAGATTGACTGCATTCAACATAAATATAAAATACCATCATTGTGTAATCAATGTTACGTATTAGAAGACCTCCATCATTATCATCACCATCATCACCATTATCATCATCATCATCATCATCTTCATCATCATCATCATCATCACGATAAGCAGCAACAGCACCAACATCATGAATGCACAAGTTGTATTATCGTGAAAACAGCGCTTATGCAGAGTCAATATTTGAGTTTGCATTTCGCAAGGCTGTGGAGCGCAATTTTAAATTCCGCTTTTCTTATTTGCTTGTGTGTATGTATGAGTGCGCGCGTGTGTGAGTGCATGTATATGTACCGATCATATCCTTAGACGAAAAGGGCCAATTTTGCATCAGATTCTTACATTTTTAGTTCAATTTTGCGCTCTTTCCGTCAAAAAAGACACTTTCCGATTCCTACATTCTTAAATAATCCCAGTTCTGCTGTTTTGCAAATGTGTGTGTGTGTGTGTATGTGTGCAATTATTGTGTGCAGGGGTCACGATTGGGTGTGTGTGTGTGTGTGTGTGTGTGTGTGTGTGTGTGTGTGTGTATGTGTGTGCGTGCAATTATCGTGTACGTGGGTCACGATGTTGTGTGTGGGTGTGGGTGTGGGTGTGTGTGGGTGGGTGTGTTTAAGCACAAACAGTTTTTGTGAATGGCAGATCGAGTGTACGTACATAGGTGATCTATTCAATACTGAACGGTAATACCGAATCCTAATAGTGCATAATCATGCCATCATCAATGCACGTCAAAATAATTTGGGGTTTGACAAAATTCAATTCCTTTTTATATCAATAACTGTTTACCGACACACTCAAGTCAAAACATGTACCTAATTTTTCCTCGTGCGATGATCTGAATATTATATGATATGAAGTAGTTGTCATTATGAGGGGAATGTTGAAAATTTCTCCGACATCACGATGTAAAACTGAGTAGAAAGTTAAAACCGTTGAGACGGTAAAACTAGGTCGCGTCAATTATAAATCTAGGCAGCACTTCGAGTAAAGACTCTTCAAAGGCCAGACTGATATAATTGTGGGGGTTTCAAAAATGTTTGTAGTCTAGTTAATGTAGATCAGTACATTATTCAATAATTAGCAGCGATTATTATTGTTGTCATGATAAATGTTCGCAAAGTAATAACAGTTGCAATTGCTGTGAGAGCTGACAGAGTAGAAACACACCCACACACACACACGCACACACACACACACACACACACGCACCCACACCCACACATGTCGACACACAAACACACACACCACACAACCATGTTATGCATTGCTTAATAGGAAGCTAAGAGATTTTTGTTTAAAGTGAACATTTCATTAAAAACAACAAGTTATCGTGCCATTTCATTGTATTCTTGCAAAAACTCGGCACCCAAACATTGCCAAATCGGCGACTATTAAATATAATATATGAAGAAAATAATGGTAAATCAAAGAAAATGCTCAACATGATTGAACATTAATAGGGTACGTGTAGAATATTGTGACTTGGTTAAACACTAGAAGTATCATCGTGCACTTTTAGAAATTGACACAGAAAATACCACAAAACTAAATTACTAAAATAAAGCAAAAACAACATTTTTTAAACAAATGTAATACGAACGCTTTTAGGGGAAAGCCCCATCAACCCCAACTCCCCTAAACTAATTTTGAATTTTTTAAATCTGGTATTTGGATAATATTCGTCATTCCCGTGGACACAATTCAGGAGTGAAAGCTCGGCTGCCGCAGATCAGCGCCATCCTTCGACGAGGGGCAATTTAAGGTCAATTGCTGGCTGCAGTGTATGTTTTGTATGTGGTACTTACCCGTCTAGGACATAGGTGTCAAGACATTTACAGTTCGTGCGATGCCATGCATGCGTGGTCAGACCAGACCTTGGTTTATACTCTCATCCGAAAGAGTAGGGCCACAGCGCTACATGAGCATCAGGGCAATACAATCGGGACGCTTGGCTGTGATATGAACCGCTGTTGGCATGTTTGGACGCCTTTCTGTCAGTCTCTGTGTTTTCATTGCTTTCAATTTCTTTGTAGCATTAGTGGTGGTAGTGGTGATGCGGAATGATGCTGCTTTCAGTGCCTCAGTAGCGGGGTGTCCGACTCGTCGTCGGTGCTGACCGGGGTGACGGTGGTGCTGCCGCTGGTGGCTGTGGTGGCGCTGCTGTCCGTGTCGGTGCTGAGAGCATTGCCTCCCTTGTTGGCCTCTTGTTCCCCTTCACCCAATGTCACTGGCCGACCTGCGAACTTCACTCCGGCCTTGCCCTTCACCTTTTCTGAAAATCCATTTACAATCATGAGCACACTAAAGCTAAAAGCTAACTAGTTTACACGTCATTTTTCGGTCGAAGGAGAGTGAGGCGTTAGGAGCCATCCACCCCTATCCAATTCAATTTAAGAAAATAATAAAATCCAAAACACGAATAATTTTAATGAGTAAAAGATTAATAAATGAATACACTATTTAATGGACGAGTGAGTGAATGAACGAGTTCAATTTACTGATGTGATCTTTTTCCTGTTCAAAATCATAATGGATGAATGAACTATTGGATGAATAAATGAATGAATAAACTAATGAATGGTTGAATCTTTTTTCTGTAATCAGTGATCTCTTTTCCTGTGGTAGATCATGTTTGGATGAAGGAATGGTTAGATGAATGAATCAATGAATAAACTTAGTTAGTTAAGCCATTGTTTATAGGGTCCAGCAGACTGCAAAGAGCCGAACCAGGACCACACTCAGACCTGATAGTGATCTAAGAGAGGTTTCCGCGGAACGTGCGACTATGTCACGCCTTGTGACAGACATTTTGAAGTCCAATGAGTCTGATGACGTCCACAAATCCACAACTTGAACGGCGAAAATATATACACAGAAACAGTCAACGCTGCACCACTATTCCAAAACAAAGTATGGCGCCGCAACACCGGAAGCGAGTAAAGCAACTTTCGTCTTCCGATACAAAACAACAACAACAACAACAACAACATTTAAGTGTCCGCGGATTGTTTCGCATTTCCTTCTTTTTTTCTTTTTTTTTTTTCGTTTTTGTTTTCGCGGATTTCCGCGATTTCGCGGAGAACTATCAGGTTTGACACTAACTAATGGTTGAATGAATGAGTGCAGTTTACCAATGATGCCGGGGATCTGCTTCCTGTGGTAGAGAATAAGGACAACTGCAGCCACCAGCAACAGGGCCTCAAGGCCAAGCAAGGCCACCGCGCCACTCTCGTTCTCTTTTGGGTCCTCTACCTCGTCTACTATTTTCACTCCTTGTGGAAAGAAGAAGAAGAAGAAGAAGAAGAAGAAGAAGAAGAAGAAGAAGAAGAAGAAGAAGAAGAAAGGAGCCAAGTTGTGCACCCGGTACACATGGGTCGAACGCTACCAGAAGCATGCTTTTCTAGTCGCCTCAACCGGCCGTAAAGCATGCTCTTATGCTTCGGAGCATGCTTCCTATACGCTTCAAGCGTTATAGTGACGGAAAAAGCGCAATTTCACTGTAAATATATACAATATGTTGCTCTACAACATTCCGCTTTTTCCATCTCTAAAACCCATTTGCTTTGTTGGATTCTTAAATTATATGAAACCAAGTGAGGACACTATCCGGCGTCAACAAACGGTTCAAAAAACATTCTCAAACTGTTGACCTACCTAGAAACAAATACAGTTTGACCTAATTCGTCCCCTAGAGGAGACGAAACTGACATTTTCTATTTTCATGAGTTCATTGGCCAATGCTCCTAGGGCTTGAAGCGTGTAGGAAGCATGCTCCGAAGCATAAGAGCATGCTTTACGGCCTGTTGAGGCGACTAGAAAAGCATGCTTCTGGCAGCGTTCGACCCATGTGTACCGGGTGCGTTGTATTAGACCATTATGATCAAGGTAACGTATGCCAAAAAAAAATTGACTATTATTACCACAATTACACCAAGATCGAATTAAAAAGGTCAAGGTCAAATCACTTTAGGGTCCCAGCTCCAGTTTCGTACTCATGTGGGTTCTTCCTCTCTCTCGTCTATTATCTACACACACACCCCTTCTGTACCCGTTCAACTCCGCCTTCCTCTTCCTCACCCCACCCACCCCTCCCATCCCCTTTGCATGTGAGGAAAAAAAGAAGAAGAAAGAAGGCAAGTTGTGTAAACCATGACCATTAGGGTAACATAATTAATTATATCACGGTCGAATTAAAAAGGTCAAGGTCAAAATCATTTTAAGGTCCCAGGACTACATGTACCTTCGCTCTCCCGTGGGACCGAATGTCGAGGCGGATGATATGGCCTTACTGAGAGGCGAGGAACTAGTAGGCCTAATATATATAATGTATGCCCCACCACTATCACATCATCATCATTATCATCATCATCGTCATCATCAACACCAACAACACCATCATCATCGTCGTCGTCATCATCGCCTTCGCCTCGCCATCATCAACATTGTGAAACGACAACATGACATTATTGGCTTCCATAGCAAAAAAAAAAAAAAATTATACAGAAAAAATTTGGGTTGAAAAACCCTTACCTAAGTTTTCCGGATCAACGATAGGTTGTGGCAATTGCCCTTTCTTCTTCTTCTTCTTTTTGGCATCCTTGTCTTTCTGAAAAAATATAAACCCTTCCCCAAATTAAATTACATGGTTATTGCTTTAGGTCCAGCGGACTCTTCCGAGCCAAATCAGAACCAGCTTCCCCAAATGGCATTTCCAAATTGTGTTGAGTTGTGGTCTGTTTCGCTCATACACTTTCACACACAGAGGAAGGAGAGGAATGAAGGGGAACTAAGAGATGGGGATGGGGGTGAGGGTGGGGAAGAAGATATGACGATGATGATGATAATGATGATGATGATGTTGACGATGATGATGATGATGATGATGATGATGATGATGATGATGATGATGATGATGATGATGATGATGATGATGATGATGATGCGTACTGTATTTTAAATGTACCAGTACCTGGCCTCTCAGTTCGGGCATGTCCGTCTCGCCGTTCGGCCCGACCTTAACCTTTTCGACCTTGGTCACCTTACCGGGCCACAGTTCTCTTTTGACCCTCTGACCAGCCTTGTCCATTGGTCTCTGTTGCGTGTCGTTTATTTTCCAGGTCTGCACGTTCTTCTCAACATTTCCTGGGTTGTGTTTTGGGCCTTTCTTCGTCTTCTTCTTCTTCTTGTCAATAGTCAATGAGGCAGTGCAGTTGTTGAAATCAGGCAAGTGGGCCTCTCTCTTCTGCTTTTTACCGGTCTTGGCGGCGTCACCGTACTCCTTCTCTTTCTTGTACGTGTACATGCTCTCGTTTACTTCGAATCTTACAGAGAAGAAGAAATACAAAAAACACTCTTTTTTCCTCCCTAAAATGAATAGTAAACATCGTTTTTGTTAAGTGGAAAACTGACCTTCTAGAACTATAGTAGCAGAGATTTATTTTTAACAAAAATCTTCAAATCATCTTGAAATAAAACCACCACAGGAAGTCGACCCCAGTTGATGAAATATATATTCTTCGCTTTCACCCATTGTAAAACAACAAGACCACACTATTAGAAGGGCGAAGCCCGTATAACTCTCATGCTCCTTTGTGAACTTGCAATATTTAGCATGAAAATGAGAGACCAGAAAAAACAAAATGAAACGGGGGCATTAAAATGCGAAGTAATACCGACTTTGGTCTTTCTATGCTCTTGACCTTGAAATGACATCGACCTCATGCTCCAAATACACTCATGTACTATCAAATAAAGTACAGCAAAAGTTGTATTATGCCCAAAAAAAAACGGTAACCTTGATGTGACATTGACCTTCAGTGACCTTAACCTTGGGATGAACATGGCCCTCACGTGATCTGTCATGCATGTTTGATCAAATAACCCTATGTTGTTGCATACTATAGGTTAAATGTACGGTGACCAAATTTGTGTATGTTTTTGCAAGGCCTAAAATGACCTTGACCTTAAGATCAACACAACAACGGAACACATATGAAAAATTTTCTCTAAACACAAGTTTGGACTTTATATCTCTCATAGTTTATGGTCAAGGTCAATTCGAAGTACCTATACAAACTGACTCTGGACAGCTTCACTGACCTTGACCTTGGAATGAGGTTGACCAAATTTGCAAAGTTTGTGTGTCTCATTGTCTATCATGCATAAAAATATCATGTTCAATATTAATAACGTAGAAAAAAAGGAAATTCTGTGGAAAAAATGTCATTTTTGACCAACATTTGTTGATCCTGTGACCTTGACCTTGAAGTGAAGTCATTCATTCACTGATTATTTATGAGATCTCATAGGTGAACACCATCTAACAAAGTTTGGTTGTAATAGTTAAAATAGGTTCCGAGTAGTCTACTTAGCTACTTTAAAGTTCTTGCACAGACAGACTTTTTTGTCGATATAACATTTTTGGACTATTTAGAACTCATCTTGCAAAAAAATCTAGATAATTATTTTGGCGGGGGGGGGGGGGGGGGGGGGGTTGAGGGAGGGAAGGGGGTAGGAGTGGGGGGGGTGCAATGATAGGGAGAGGGGGAGTACATAGACTCACACTGCTATGCCATGGGAGTCCAAAAAATGAATTCGTTCCACAGTATAAAAATCTGTGGCATGATATTCATTAAAAAAATAATAATAATAAATCACAAAGAGCGCCTGTCTTTCTCAGGAGTATGAGGCGGACCTTATGTGACTTAGGTACGAGACTATTGAGGTCACTGAGGTATTTCAAAAATAAAAATTCGACTTCCTTTTCGGCTTCTAGTAGCGATCTCCATGCCTTTACATCACATGTCTGAGTGATAGATGTGTGTTTGGTGTGTGTGTGTGTGTGAGTGGGTGAAACATGTTGATTGATTGATTGATTGATTGTTGCTTTAGGTCCGGCGGACTCTTCCGAGCCAAATCAGGACCGGACAACCCCCGATCCGCATAAAAGATCTGCTGAAACAACCCTAGTGGGAAAATTGAATGCCCTCCACCGGCCAGTCACTTTACAATAAAGACATCCCACGCAGTGGACGACTGAGGCTTTACCCCAACTACTCGAACCCCCGGTTACAAAAACAAAATAGAATACAAACATCATTATAAATCATCAACAAAACACATACATATAAAATGCCTATATTGCTAAATAATAACATCATAGGAATCCCTAGTGACCACCCGGCAGAAAGCGTCCAACACTCCCAAGCTGATCCAACAGACCCCATACACAAACAAGGAGTTTTTTCCAATAAGAGTTTTCAAGAAAAAAGGTAGGTCATTGATCTAGCGAAGAAGAAGATAGTATAGCAGAGTGATAGGACAGATCAGGAATGGGAAAGAGCAAATGAGGAAGACAGCGACAGTGGGAATTTAAAGCACAAAATTTCCAGAAAGTGAAGTGGGGATACTATTTATACTAAAACCCCCGGCACTCCAAAGGGGGTACTGTTGCCGCACTGAATCGGTCTTGCCTACAAAGTCAAGACAGGTTTTCAACTGGGGCTTTCACTTTTCCCTTTATAGGTTAGAACAATCTACCGTGGCAAGATTGCTCATGACCCCAAGGGGTGGTGAAACATGTGACCGTGTATGTAGGTACAGATTACCGCGTTTGGAGCCTGATTGGTAATTTGGGGAAAGGCACGTATACAGCATCCATGATTATTATTCTTATTATTCTTATTATTGTTATTGTTATTATTATTATTATTATTATTATTATTATTATTATTATTATTATTATTATTATGAGAAAAGGGCTGGTGACGTACGGTTTTTCACTACGGTAGACAGGAGCTAGCCAGCCACTATCGATGTTGAAGAGTTTGGTGGACAAGTTTTTCAAACCTTTCTCCTCCAGCTGCACCGTATCGAAGGCGGTGATGAACATCGGATCAGCCTTGCCATCGAGGTTCCCTGTGTGCAATGAATAGTAAGTAACATAATTATATTTTGGGTAGCACTCATTTAAGCTTGTGCCCTGATGTAATGCCTTGCATTATTATCTGGTTTGTTGAATACATTTATAATATCAAGTATAAAATCAATTATGTGTACCAGATCATACCGCATGGGCCCTGTAAACAATGACTAACAAAGATAATACAGCAACTTTAAGGCGCTGCAGGAATCAGCTTGGTTCGAACGCAACCAGCCGCAAGGATCAAACTTGCCGCATCTCCTGCGCTGTCAAACGGTCTCAGATCACGGAGCTACCTGCCCCCAATGTGGTTCCAGCTTAAAGAGCTTCTCAAGGCGCTGGCGGCCATCAGGTTCACACTCAAGCGGATAAGGAGAGGCAACATACTGTACATCTCTCTCTGTCTCTCTCTCTGTCTCTGTCCGTCTCTCTGTCTCTCTCTCTGTCTCTGTCCGTCTCTCTGTCTCTGTCTCTGTCTCTCTCTCTTTCCTCGGATAACTGGGTTGTGGCTGTGTGTAAGCGTGTTTATTGGAGTCTGTCGTCTGTACATTTTGACAGATTGACCGGGTTCTTTCATTTAAACCGTGCCGATTCTAACTTTCTCCACAGCAGTTCTCGGGTCCGTCGGCGTCCCTGCTCTCCCGCCTTGTGTCAGCGCACGGTTTGTAGCAATTTTTGGTGTCCACTCTCATGGCTGTGCCCCTCGTTTTCCTGGCTAACTCTCGCTCTCTGCCGCAGCAGCATCTGGCAAGACAATTAATGAATGGACAGATTGAGGAACGAATGAATCAACCAATTGATGATTTACCCGGATATTCATCATCATCATCATCATCATCATCATCATCATCATCATCATTGTTTAGGAATATTTCTATAAGAAAATAATGACGTCATTATATTAAGTACGTCATGTTAAGATTAGTATTTTGCGTCATCAAAAAAACCGTAGACGAAGCCGGGTGCTGTTGCTTGGTCATTCAATAAAATTGTATTCTCAATAATAATACCTGGACTCCACTGTCTTAAATATTTGTGGTAAACAAACAATCATCATCATCACCATCATCATCATGGTTACCTCTCTTCATCTAGGGTGACTGCAATAGGCATCCTATCTATCTCCCCTCCCGAGTAACAGTACAGGACGCACATGCGAGTCGACATTACTGGCGAGTGCAGATCTGGTTTCCTCTTACTGTCTCGCATGCATAGCTTCGTCACTGCGGGTTTCTGTCAGCAATACAATACAATAACCATACCATAACATACCACACAATGCAGCACATTATATTTATTTCAAAATAAACCTAACCCATATTTGTTTCCAATTTTCTCGTGCCTAACACCGGGCCATGCACTTCTGGCACTTTTGTTATGTCACACCCATAACGATGCGTTAGCCTATACTACACTGCTGTGACCATATTTAATTTTACATTGAAGGCTCACTTGAAAAGGTATGTTCTGGTACGTTGTTTTCAATGGTAGAGCTGGGTAGGCCTACTGTGGGTCAAAGTCGTACCGGTATTGCCGCGGTATTTTTTAGGTCGTATCGGTATTTCGTACCGATATACCGCGATTTAAAGTGTTACAATCAAATGGGATATATGGCACTGACAGTAGTAAAAGAAAGATTGTCATACACTTCAAAACAGTTTCAAAGAACTACATTTCCATAGAAACGGAAGCTTTATTTTTGCTTTAACGCCTTCAAAACAAATGATAATACATCACTGTTTAGAACATCAATAAACTTTAAACCACAACATCAAAATAAAACAAAAACATTCCACGGGAAAGGTCTTTAAGAACTTTAAGAGTTCAGACTACATCATGGTCAAGAAACGCTTCAGATCAAGCATCAACATTGGCAGGACACGCACTTTTCCAGGAGCAGACATCGGAAGTGACCACGATCTCGTGATGATGTCTTCCTGGCTCCACTTGAAGATAGTAAATACAGCAAAGTGCACTAGACTGAAGTTCGACCTGGACAAACTGCAAGACCCGGAGGTGGCAGAACTATTTCAGGCCACAATTGGAGGGAAATTTGCACCACTGCTCATTTTGGGGGCTGGTGAAGTAGATGTCAACACCATGACCACCACCTTCAACTCAGCTGTGACAGATGCCGCCACTGAGATTCTTGGCAAACACCGAACAAAGAAGAAGCCGTGGATCACACCTGAACTTTTAAATCTGTGTGACAAACGAAGAGAAATAAAAAAGTAAAAGAACACCTCACAGGGAGCTGATGTCTACCGAAAAATCAACAATGACATCCGAAAAGGCATGCGCACAGCAAAGGAGAACTGGATAGAAGATCAATGCCAGGAAATAGAGAACAGTCTGAACAAGAACAACAGCAAGAAGGCCTACCAGACTGAAGCGGCTGACAAGTGTTAAACAGCCCAAAGTCTCCACGTTCCAAAAAAAGTCTGGCATATGCCTTACAGAAGAACAAGAAGTCTTGGACAGATGGACAGGGTACTGCTCTGACCTTTACAACCATACACCAAATGGAGACCCATCAGTTCTAGCATGTCCCGAGAACAGAGAAGAAGAAGAAATCCTCCCAATTCTCCGGGAAGAAGTTGAGGCAGCAGTGCAATCGCTATAGAAAGGGAAGTCAGCGGGAGTGGACAACATACCCGCGGAACTGCTACAAGCAGGAGGAGAAGCGATGATTGATGCCCTCACCATTATCTGTAACAAGATCTGGCAGAGTGGGGAGTGGTCTATACCATGGACCCAGTCGCTTGTCATCACTCTTCCCAAAAAAAGGTAACCTTCAGGAGTGTGAAAATTACCGCACCATCAGCCTCCTCAGCCATCCCAGCAAGGTCCTCCTGAAAATAATACTCAACAGGTTGGAACCCCAAGCTGAACAAATCATAGCTGAAGAACAAGCAGGATTCAGGGCAGGGCGAAGTACCACTGAACAGATTTTCAACCTCAGAATAATCTGTGAGAAATACCTACAGCACCAACAACATCTATATCATGTGTTCATAGACTTCAAGAAGGCGTTTGACCGAGTCTGGCATGCAGCCCTATGGGCAACAATGAAAGTGTACAACATCAGCCCTAAAATTATTGAAGTCATCAAAAGCCTGAATGACAAGGCTACCAGTGCAGTCCTCACAACAGCGCCATCGGGAACTGGTTCAGAACAACAATCGGTGTGCGTCAAGGATGCCTACTCTCTCCAACACTCTTCAACATCTTCCTAGAGCGCATCATGTCAGATGCTCTTGCAGATCATGAAGGCACAGTCAGCATATGGGGTAGAGCAATCTCCAATCTTCGTTTTGCGGATGACATTGATGGATTGGCTGGAGAGGAACAAGAACTTGAACAGCTGGTACAGAGGCTTGACACCACCTCCAGAGCTTATGGAATGGAAATAAGTGCAGAGAAAACCAAAATGATGACCAACAACACCAATGGCATCAACACGGACATCAAAGTCCAAGCCCAATCCCTCAACACAGTGCATAGCTTCAAATATTTAGGAGCCATTGTATCAGACAATGGGTCCCGACAGGAAGTCCTCTCCAGGATCGCACAAACAACTGCTGCCCTGACAAGGTTGAAACCCATTTGGAAAGACATGACCATCAGTCTACATTCCAAAGTAAGATTGCTGCGCTCCCTTGTCATCTCCATCTTCATATATGCTTGCGAAGCATGGACCCTCACAGCAGATCTCCAACGAAGAATACAAAGCATGGAGATGAGATGCTACAGAAGACTTCTGGGCATTTCCTATACCCAACACATCACCATCGACGAAGTCCGACAGACCATCACACAAGCCATTGGACAACACGATGACCTGCTCACAGTGGTGAAGAAACGGAAACTCCGATGGTTTGGCCACGTCACCAGATCATCAGGTCTTGCAAAGAATATTCTGCACGGCACAGTGCAAGGAGGTAGAAGAAGAGGGAGACCGAAAAAGAGGTGGGAGGACAACATTCGAGAATGGACTGGTTTGACACTGAGCGAAGCCATCAGGGCTGCTGAGGACAGAGAAAGATGGAGTATGCTGGTTAAACGATCATCTGTGGTGCCCCTACGACCTCCGGGTTACGGGACAGGATAGGATAGGAAGAGTTCAGAAGGATAGGGGACAGGTAACATGCTCAAACACGTGGATAAGCTGCTGTTCGTATAAGTTATTCTTCAAGAACAGCTGCCTATCAACGTGTTTGGGCTTTAGGCTCGCTCTCTGGGCGGACAAGATGTCGCCCACTGCCTCGTTATGTGTTGTCGAGATTTCCCAGTAAACCGGACCTTGGACAACCGCACCGGTAAACCGTACCGTCGCGTTTCCGAACCTGAATACAGTTAATACGTATCGGTAAAACCGTCCAGCCCTATTCAATGGATCTTTCCTGAACTCTTCACACCTCGGTAGCTGAGCTTAGCCGAGACTTAGGTTCGCCTCACCACTAGTGGAGTCAGCTAGGCAGTGTTGCCCCCTTCTCCACCTACAACCACTCTCCTTTCCTCTCTCATAGCTTTCGTTCAAAACTTTACCACGAAACAGCCCATGTGTCCTGCGCGTAGGCGATTGACCGGGAAGTTACTCGGCTGCAAGGCGTCGGCCAGTTCTTGTGGTATCGGTTTTCGGTTGACCTTGTAGACGGAAAATGACGCAAGGCCACCGCAACGCTGCCGGCAGTTGCCAGGGCAACGGAGAAAGCAGAACTCATCGTCTCGGAGTTCCATATACTTCGGGTTAGGAGGCTCATTCGTGCAGTAGCATTCTTTGCCACCCTGCCACAATCGAATCCAACATTCGAAAATTATTTAATCGATCCATTATTATTTTATGCCTCTAATAACTGTATAGTATATATGTTCTAGTGGTTAGGTCTATGAATAAAATAATAATAATAATAAAAATAATAAAAATAATAATAATAATAATAATAATAATAATAATAATAATAATAATAATAATAATAATAATAATAATAATAATAATAAATTGCATTTATACAACGCATTTTTCATTAGAATAACAACTCAATGCGCTTACACACATCATTCGTACGCATCATCACAACATTCGCACTACATCATGTACAGCATCATTGAGAAAGTATTATTACTGTTCATACTATTTACACAGAAAACGTGCGGAACAAGTGCGTTTTTAAGCAGCTCTTAAAGGAAACAAGGTCTGTACAATGTCTTAAACCGGGAGGCAGCGCATTCCAAACCTGGGGTGCTTGAAAACTAAAAGACCGCTCGCCAACTGTTTTAAACCGACGCTTGACCGTTTTCAAAAGTTTTTCATCTGATGAGCGCAAAGAACGGGTTGTAATGTAGGTAGCGAGTACCTCAGACAAATATGGTGGAAGTGACTGGTCGAAGTGACGGAAGCTAGGACAACAATTTTGTATTCAATGCGGAACTTGACAGTGAGCTAGTGAAGCTGCATTAAGAGAGGCGTGACATGATCACGCTTCCGTTTTTTAAGCACAAGCCGAGCAGCACAGTTCTGTACACGCTGCAGTCGGCTAACTTCATCAATGTAGAGACCAGCTAGAACTGAATTACAATAATCAAGTCTGGATGTCACAAAAGTGCTGACCAACTGTGTGCATGCATCCCTCGAAAGAAACTGCCTCAAGGACGCAATACACCGAAGCTCAAGAAAGGACGCACGACAGATGGTACTGATGTGGTCATGCATGGACAAAGAACTATCTAGCTTGACACCCAAATAACGAACAATATTACTAAATGGGATGGTGCTGCCGCCGATGTTTGCAGAATCGCTGCCGACCAGTTTAAGACGGGAAGATGAGCCTACAGGTATAACCTCGGTCTTGTCAGGGTTAAGCATCAACCTGTTGCTGTTCATCCAAGCCTGGACATTGTCAATACATGTTTCTACTTCAGACACAACAGAAGGGAAATCATCTGCCTGACCACTCTTTGACAGTTCTGTATCATCTGCGTATTTGTGGAACACACAGTTGCAGGCTGTGATTACATTAGATAGTGGTTGGGAGTACAACAAAAACAAAACAGGACCGAGCACAGAGCCTTGGGGGACTCCGCATAACAGGGGACTAGGAGTAGAGGTATTGCAATCAATGACAACAGACTGGTAACGATCAGTGGGGTACGAGGAAAACCACTCAAGAACAGTCCCTCTTAACCAAATGTAGTGCGCAATCTCTCTAGAAGTATGTGGTGATCTAGCGTGTCAAACGCAGCACTCAGATCTAACAATGCTACAAGAGAAACACGCTTCTCGTCAGCCTGTCTAAGTAAACAATCAAGGACACTGAGAACAGCAATCTCACAACTATGATTCTTCTTGTATGCTGACTGGTAGCCTTCCAGAAGACCATTTTGAGATAGATGATCTTGTAATTGTGTAAAATCCATATAATTTCCAAATAAAAACAATTTTTTTAATTGTTCCAATCCAGCTTTGAGATACCATTATTGAAATCGTCATCAGCTCACTGTTAGAGAAAGCAGAAAAAGATTGTCTGTCTACGGACCTTCCCAATAGCAAGTCAAAGTCACTATTTGTACCAGCTGTACCAACTTTAAAATACCTTGACCCTTCCAACCTTTTGTCAATAGATCGTCACACAAAAAGTAATTAACACAACGTTTCTATCCTTAACAACTTTGAGCCGACCTATGAAGCTCAGGTCAATGTCAAGAGTGAATCCTACACTATTCTATCCTATCCCGTAAATTCAAGGTCGTTGGGGCACCACCACAGATGATCGTTTAACCAGTGTACTCCATCTTTCTCTATCTTCAGCAACCCTCATGGCTTTTGCTCAGTGTCAAGCCTGACCATTCTCGAATGTTGTCCTCCCACCTCTTTTTCTGTCTCCCTCTTCTTCTGCCTCCTTGCACCGTGCCTTGTATGATGGTCTTTGCAAGGCCTGGTGCTCTGGTGACGTGGCCATACCATCGGAGTTTCCGGTTCCTCTCCACTGTGAGCATGTCATCGTGTTGTCCAAGAGTGAAAGTCGCACACAAATGTCAGTAGTATGACGTCACACGCTGTTATAATAATAATAATAATAATAATAATAATAATAATAATAATAATAATAATAATAATAATAATAATAATAATTAGCATGTGTAAGGAGCCTACCCTGCGGATCTAGGCGCGCACACACCAACATTCATATAATCCTACATTACAATAATATAAACATCAACAACTAGTCACTATATGCACCAACATGCTGTCGTCATGTCAGTGCCAGTGACATTTATTTTTATAGCGCGTGCGCACATGCTATGCACGCAACACAGACAACGCCTAACAGAGTCTTTACTGCCAAGTGACACGATCAATGCACAAGGACAACAGAAAGACTATTAGAAGGAAACAGCAATCAGGCAATTGCATCGTGAATGGTCCATGTTTGAAGTAAAGCAACAATATTCAATAATTCAAGATAATTTATTATCCTCCTTCATCAAATGAAACTGGCCGTAGTTTCCTGTCCAAAAAATTATTATGTCGTAAGGAGTCAGCTTTAAGGTATAGTCTGTAGACTTCGCATTATACAAGCAAACGTTATAGGTCCGTGCTAGCGAATGGAAAATACCCTTAAAATAACATTACAGACTACTGAAATAAATTATTCTTGTTTAACCGTCCTTAGAACTTACTTGTAAGCCAGCGTATTGTATGTTTTTCCGGAAGCATCCGCGGACACACGTTTGGACGGTCAGCCTGCCGTAATAAAAGAAGTTGAGGTCATCGGTGAAACGTCCACCACTGAATGTGGCCAAGTAGTCATAGAAGTCATTAGCTCCCTGTACTGGCACAGGCTTGTTGGAGTCGTTCTGCAAGTTTGTAACACGATCCACATTATAACACGATCCACAGTCTATCATTTATCTGCAAAGTCTTTATATAATTCAGGATGACTTCTCAGCGAATGCTTGGCAGCAGCAGATCAGCGCCATCTTCGACGAGAGGCAATATAAGGTCAAGTGCTGGCTGCAGTGTATGCTGTGTATGTGGCACTTACCCGTCAAAACCTTTACAATTCGTGCGATGCAATGCATGCGTGGTCAGACCAGACCTTGGTTTATACTCTCATCCGATGCAGTAGGGCCGCTGCGCTACATGAGCATCAGGGCAATGCAATCGGGACGTTGGGCTGTGATATGAATCGCTGTTGGCATGTTTGACTGCCTTTCTGTCTCTGTTCTCACTGCTTTCAATTTCTTTGTAGCATTAGAGGTGGTTGTGGTGATGTCGAATGATGCTGCATTCAGTATCAGTAGAGGGGCGTACGACTCGTCGTCGGTGCTGATCGGGGTGACGGTGGTGCGGTCGCTGGTGGCTGTGGCGGCGCTGCTGTCCGTGTCGGTGGTGAGAGCATTTGCCTTTATAGTTATAGGTCTAGCGTGGTGCAAGATTTTATGCAAAAGATACTGAAGAATGACTGGCGTTAAAGTCTTAAGGGAGAATAAGGTGACAGCTAGCTTACACCGTCGCTGAGACTAGATCAGTACGATATCGAGTCCCTCTGTTCCGGTCGTGTATGAGATGTAAAGGGAAGAGCAGCAAGAGGAGGCCCAGAACAAAATTGTTAACAGATAAGACTTCTTCACATGACATTTTCCTCTACATTTCTTCACACACTTCCTGCATTTCTCTATCTTACCATTTCACAACCCTCCCCCCCACCCCCTCCGCCCCCTCTCTCACCACGCATTTTGACCCGAAAGGGCACATGATTGGTAGGGCTGAGCCGGTCAGGGCTAAACCCCGGGGACCGCCACGATAGCCGGATTGGCTCACCCTGATACCTGTCTAAGATTAAAAGTGGCAGCCAATATAAAAAGGCTTGATAGCTTTAAGGAAGATCCGTTGGATCTCATTTTTGATATGATGATGATGGTCATTGTTGTCAGGGTGGCGACGTGGTGATCGTCTTTAACGCTCATGCAATAGGACGTTAAGCATCGTTTTCCCACGCCCACAGCAACAGCCACACCCCAAATATCGACAAAATCCCCAGCGTATATATCAGCAACGATCGGCGATCAACGAATTGGTCCTGTCGGCTATATTACTGGAAGAAGAAGAAGAAGAAGAAGAAGTAGTAGTAATAGTAGTAGTAGTAGCAGTAGTAGTAGTAGTAGTAGTAGTAGTAGTAGTAGTAGTAGTAGTAGTAGTAGTAGTAGTAGTAGTAGTAGTAGTAGTAGTAGTAGTAGTAGAAGAAAAAGAAGAAGAAGAAGAAGAAGGGTATACCAAACGCAATTCGATTTAATAACCTGCTATAGAAATAAAATAAAAACTGATCACTGGGCACGCATAACTTTTGCTGTCTTAGTCATTTTCTCACCACGGTTTTGGCGATCCAGCATCCTAAGTACTCAACTGGTTCCACTTTATTCTTGATTCTGAAGAATGCCGCGTCCGTCGTCCGCTGAAGCACCATGGCGAAAAGAACCAGCTTAATGCAAAGTGTGTAAAATTTGAGCTTGACTGAGCATGCCATTTTTAAACCGGTTTATGCAGTACTTCCCAAGTACTTCGAGACTTGAAGTGTTAGTAATCGTATATCTTACTGCTCTCACCAACAAATATCAAAATCTGTACGTCATAATCGACGTCAGGGTTTTTGACCTCATTGTGAAAGACAGTTACTAGAATTTAAAAGTTTTTTTTTTTTGTTTTTTTTTTTTTTACAAATGTTAAAAAGAAATCTACTTTGACATTTTCTTATTACAGAAGCAATGTCCCTAGCTCTTTATTTTCACCACGCTTAGAATCTTTTCATAAATGTAATTTTCTTTTATTTCATTTCCATTGCCTATTTCCCCATTCCGCTGTATAAACCACTATTTTCTTCCTTTTCGGTGATAAGACGTTTCCTAGTCACATGCTGGCAAGATGGCGGAAGACTCGTGATTTCGAAAGGAAGAACTCACCCTCAAAATAATGTTATTGTTGCTTAAACTGCAGAAGTTATGAATGCCGTAGGCTTGCATTAGCAAGACAATATTCTTGTTTATCAACCCTCCTCAAAATTACTGAAAAGTCATGGTGCGCGTGTTCAAATGCCACGGGTTTAAGTCGGCTACGGTGGTTCCCGTGGCAGACGAACCTTTGACGGTGTTCGCAGATGGAGAGTTGGTGTTTTTGGCAACGAGACAATGTTCTGTCAGGGTTTTCAAGCAAAGTGACGATGGCAGTGGGTTCATTGAATGGAGATGTATTAGCACCATCTCCATTGTGGAACACGTGTTTTACAATAAATTTAGTGAGTGCACACAAATGTTTTGTTTACCGTTATAGTTATACACGCGACGTCTTCGGTCTTGCACTTTCAGTTTTAGCGTATGAAGTCTTTAAACAATAAAACTAAAAGGAACACCGTCTTTGCCGAAGTAGTTTAACTTCCTCCTTCTTCATTTATTTATGTATAAATTGTGTGGTCTTTTTATTTTCAGAGGACTATATCTTGACTCTGGAGCAGAAGAAATCCTGGAAGAGTGTGAATCGTTTTGTCCGCATTTACCTCAACTGGGACTTGGAACAACATAAAACTGTTAAACTGAAGACCAAGGTACACAGAACATCAGTTTTTTTTAAATCTCCAACAATACAAATATAATACTGCTATTTATAGTAGAAAAAAAGTCATACATTTTCATACATTTTCACCTTTATTATTTAAAAAGAAAAAAAAAGAGGCTACTTCAGGGTAAAATGTTACAGCATAAAATGAATTACACACATTTATGTGTAATAGATATATGTTAAAAGTAATCATGGGTAATCATTTGCACTCTGAACACATCACTCACGATCACACACATTATCAGCACAAACTCTTCTAATCATTGACTTCACAGTGCCTCTCCTCCACCCTTGAACACACCCACACCCACATTCATACACCCACACTTATACACACACGCACACAATTTACTAACACAAAGATAAGCTGGAAAGTTCATTAACTTAAATAAATGGGGAAGGGAAAAATAAAGAATAATGAGTATAAATGCTGGGTGAGTTTTGGAAAATATAGAAAATAATACAGCCACACAAGCTCATAATCAATAATTGACCATCATCTCTCTCCCTCTCTCTCTCTCTCTCCCTCTCTCTCTCTCTCTCTCTCTCTCTCTCTCTCTCTCTCTCATATACCCATTACCCCTCCCTACCTTTACCATAACCTGTCCCGTCTCTGCCTCCTCTCCTTTCTTTCTCTGTTAAGTTTGGTTGTCTCCCATCTCAACCCATTAAAAGAAAAATCTCCCCCTCTTCTCCCCTTTTTCCTCTCTTAGTCTCCCAAGGCCACTTTTTTCCCTGTTCTACTTTCCCCCTCTTAGTCTCCCAAGGCCACTTTCTCCCTGTTCTCCTTTCCCCCTCTCTCTTAGTCTCCCAAGGCCACTTTCTCCCTGTTCTCCTTTCCCCCTCTCTCTTAGTCTCCCAAGGCCACTTTCTCCCTGTTCTCCTTTCCCCCTCTCTCTTAGTCTCCCAAGGCCACTTTCTCCCTGTTCTCCTTTCCCCCTCTCTCTTAGTCTCCCAAGGCCACTTTCTCCCTGTTCTACTTTCCCCCTCTTAGTCTCCCAAGGCCACTTTCTCCCTGTTCTCCTTTCCCCCTCTCTCTTAGTCTCCCAAGGCCACTTTCTCCCTGCTCTCCTTTCCCCCTCTCTCTTAGTCTCCCAAGGCCACTTTTTCCCTGTTCTCCTTTCCCCATCTCTCTTAGTCTCCCAAGGCCACTTTCTCCCTGTTCTCCTTTCCCCCTCTCTCTTAGTCTTCCAAGGCCACTTTCTCCCTGTTCTCCTTTCCCCCTCTCTCTTAGTCTCCCAAGGCCACTTTCTCCCTGTTTTCCTTTCCCCCTCTCTCTTAGTCTTCCAAGGCCACTTTCTCCCTGTTCTCCTTTCCCCCTCTCTCTTAGTCTCCCAAGGCCACTTTTTCCCTGTTCTCCTTTCCCCCTCTCTCTTAGTCTTCCAAGGCCACTTTCTCCCTGTTCTCCTTTCCCCCTCTCTCTTAGTCTCCCAAGGCCACTTTCTCCCTGTTCTCCTTTCCCCCTCTCTCTTAGTCTCCCAAGGCCACTTTTTCCCTGTTCTCCTTTCCCCCTCTTAGTCTCCCAAGGCCACTTTCTCCCTGTTCTCCTTTCCCCCTCTCTCTTAGTCTCCCAAGGCCACTTTTTCCTTGTTCTCCTTTCCCCCTCTCTCTTAGTCTCCCAAGGCCACTTTCTCCCTGTTCTCCTTTCCCCCTCTCTCTCAATCTCTCAGCATCAGCTATCAAGGGTATGACGTTCCATGGGTCCAGCAAATTTTCAGTTTAATGTGAGCTAGAAGTCTTCTCTTCAATCTGTCCTCCACTGCCACCAGTACTGCAAGTCCTGTAAAGACCAGATTTCTTGTATCATCTAGATCTACCTCTACGGCAAAACTATCCTTACCAGCATTGTTTTATTAGTTAGGGTTGTTGTTTTTTATTTTATTGTAACCAAAAAATTAAAATCATTCTTAATCTTATATAGCGCTTTTCCAGATCAAGACCGCTCAAGGTGCTTCCTGATAACAGGGTTTAACTTGAGCCGCCCATGCAACCACTTGAGCTTTAGGCGCATCTTTTGATGCCTCAGACAGTTGAGCACTATCAGGGGCGACCGGGGATGATGGAGAAGGGACCCACCTATCTAGGACATGAGCTTCAGGATCTTTAAAGTCCGTGCAATGGAATCCATGTGTTCACGGGCTAAACCATTGTTTATACTCGTATCCCAAGAATTCTCAATTTGAGATCGTCTTTACCATAATATGACCATTAGAGTCATCATAACCATTTTCATCATCATCCTCATCTGACCTGTATTAATCGTCATTAAGAGTAAGATCTATGATGAATTATTTGTAACATTTATTTCTCTATGTTGGTGTACATAATAAGGTGCGAGAAGCTGGCAGGGCACACTCCCTTCATTCATCAAAAGATTATTCACCGCAACTGGAGGTGGTCGATTTACCGTTGGAAGCAACTGTCACCGCCATCGACCTGTGCCGTGTCACTGGCAACTTTGCCATTGCTTTTGGCCGAGAGGTCAGACCAATACATTTGATTTACATAATATAATTATAAAGCTGAGAATATGTTATTTCCATTTGCTAGAGTGAATTTCGCTGGCCTCAAAACAGAAAGGGGAAAAGTTGGGATTGTAGGTTATTGGCATCAATGGAGCAGTCATTGCTTTTTTAGGTTGCATTATGCAAATGAGGTGGTGGTCTGATAGCGCGGGTCTCTGGTTTCCAGTACCAAAAATTGTAGAGAATGAACTTATGTGACACTCAGGTACTCTGGTTTCTTCCCTCCCTTCCTTCAGTAATGGCATTGAATGCAGTCAATCTTCAAAATATATAAATAAGTGAATACATTTTTGACTCGCATGCATAGCATCAAAGACATCAAAGTCCAAGGCCAATCCCTCAACACGGTGCACAGCTTTTAATATTTAGGAGCAATTGTATTGGACAATGGGTACTGACAGAAAGTCCTCTCCAGGATAGCACAAAAAACTGCTGCCCTGACAAGGTTAAAGCCCATTTGGAAAGACAGGACCATCAGTCTACATTCCAAGGTAACGCTGCTGTGCTCCCTTGTCATCTCCATCTTCCTATACTCTTGTGAAACATGGACCCTCACAGCAAATCTACAGCGAAGAATACAAAGCATGGAGATGAGGTGCTACAGAAGACTTCTGGGCATTTCCTATACCCAGCACATCACCAATGACGAAAGTCTGACAGACCATCACACAAGACATTGGACAACACGATCTCGACATGCTCACAGTGGTAAAAAAAAACGGAAACTTTGATGGTATGGCCATGTCAGCAAAGCATCAGACCTTGAAAGACCATCATGCAAGGCAAAGCGCAAGAAGACAGAAGAAGAGGTAAACAGAAAAAGAGGTGGGAGGACAACATTTGAGAATGGACCGGCTTGACACTGAACGAAGCCATGAGGGTTGCTGAGGACAGAGAATGATGGAGTACGCTGGTTAAACAATCATCTGTGGTGCCCCAGCAACTTTCAAGTTACGGGATAGGGTAGGATAGGATAGGCATAGCAATGCGAGTCTGTGTACTCACCCCACCTTTTTTTTTCTCCAGAATTTTTGCTAAATAGGAAACAAATGCAATTTTTAAAAAAATCCTTCCGTTAGTCTTAGGTATATGCAAAACTTTAAAGTGGCTAATTACTCTGAACCTATTTTATGTATTGCAACGAAACTTGGTAAGATGGTTGCTGCATTTGTGTCTGACTTACTCATTTAGGAATAAGGCATACATAGCATCCAATATTATTATTATTATTATTATTATTATTATTATTAATTTGTTGACCACATTATAGTTTTTATAATTTTCCCGTACATTTTTTCAGGTGAAGCTGTACCACATTCTAGAGAAGACAGTGGCCAATTGTGACCGGACATACAAAGACGTTGAACCATTCTTAGAGTTATGCTGGAACTTTGACGTCTGCTCCGCATCTCTCAGCGAGGAATTTCTGGTCTGCTGTTCCAAAAGCCAGGTTTGTTGAAATAAAAAATGAAAACACAGACAGACAAGAGTATAAAACATAACAATAACACAAATTTAGCCTAATTCCTGTGTTTACAAGTATTCTGTTTCTGAATTGTAGCTAAAGTGAACATGCGTCATTCATTCATTGATGGCCCACCGCCGTAGCTCAAGGGCTAGAGCGTTCACCTAACACACTAATGACCCAAGTTCCAATCCTGTAGTGGGCGAAATACAAAATGTCAAATTTTCACTGTCCATTTTAGCATTTAAATTTTAATGGTTCAGTGTTGAGTTTAGGCCCCTATCCCTTTGCCCCTGGGATGGTAGTCCCGTTCTGCCTTATTGCACCATCTCGCCACACCCACCATTGATGTTAATGTTCATTCATTCATTGAAAAATGGGAAATATCTCCAAGGCGTTTCTTCCTAGACTCCTTTGAGTATGCAATTACAATCAAACTGGAAGACAATTGATGTCGGGTACAGTTGGAAGTGACATGCTAACAGTGTGGAAGAAATGGAAACTCTGATGGTATGGCCGCGTCACCAGAGCATCAGGCCTTGCAAAAATCTTCTTGCAAGGCACGGTGCAAGGAGGCAAAAAAAGAGGGAGACAGAAATAGAGGTGGGAGGACAACATTCTAAAATGGACTGGCTTGACACTGAGCGATGCCATGAGGGTTGCTGAGGATAGAGAAAGATGGCGTAAGCTGGTTAAACGATCATCTGTAGCGCCCCCAACGACCTTTGAGTTACAGGATAGGATAGGACAGTTGGAAGACAATTTATAGTGGTTTTTGTTTGTTTTAGTTTGGTAGATTTAAAGATTTGCCTACTGTCTGCAACACTCTTCAACGTCTTCTAGAGCGCATCAAGCAAGTCAGTATATGGCGTACAGCAATCAACCTCTGTTTTGCGGATGACATTGATGGATTGACTGGAAAGAACAAGAACTTGAACACCACCTCCAGAGCCTTTGGAATAGAAATAAGTGCAGAGAAAACTAAAATGATGACCAACAACACCAATGGCATCAACAAAGTCCAAGGCCAATCCCTCAACACAGTGCATAGCTTCAAATACCTAGGAGCCATTGTATCAGACAATGGGTCCAGACAGGAAGTCCTCTCCGTGATCGCACAAACAACTGTGGCCCTGACAAGGTTGAAGCCAATTTGGAAAGACAGGACCATCAATGCATCAGTCTACACTCAAAAGGTAAGGTTGCTGCGCTCCATTGTCATCTCCAACTTCCTATACTCTTGCGAAACATGGACCCTCACAGCAGACCTACAATGAAGAATACAAAGCATGGAGATGAAGTGTTACAGAAGACTTCTGGGCATTTCCTATACCCAGTACATCACCAATGACGCAGTCCGAAAGCCATTGGACAACACGATGACATGCTCACAGTGGTGAAGAAACAGAAACTCCCATGGTATGGCACGGTACAAGGAGGCAGAAGAAGAGGGACACAGAAAAAGAAATGTGAGGACAACATTCGAGAATGGACTGGCTTGACACAGAACGAAGCCATGATGGTTGCTGAGGACAGAAAAAGATGGAGTACTCTGGTTAAACGATCATCTCTGGCTTTAAAGTTACGGGATAGGATAGGATAGATTTAAAGCCTTCATAGGAAGATTACCAAGGTTTGTGACCAGTTTCCCAATGTCATTGTATTTGCTCTACATCAAAAGGCCAAGGCCACGGAATTCATTTCTTTGATAGAGACACGCATTTGATAGCACAATGAGCACTGGGCTACATATTCTGTTGTTGTGCATTGATTGTTAGAGAGGGACCTGTAGTTCAATCGATAGTGTTCCCACCTTTCAACTAAAATAACATGGTTTGAATTCTCACCCTGGCAGAATTAAGAAAAAATTATCTTTAGTTATTATTAGTAATTTAATACATTATTGTGTGTGACTACGTTTATTTATTTATTTATTTTATATTATTTATTTATTTTATTTATTTATTTCAGTAGAGTACAGGTTTACTGCAGGATCTTCATACAGTTGACAAATTACAGAAAAAGTTGTAAAAACCTTTTGTGGTGGTTAAGAAGATCAATGATTACAACAACAACAAAACAAAAAAAAAAGTAGTAGAGTAAGCAGTACAGATATTACCTACTTGATCAGTATACTTGATAAAGATACTGTCCAGCATTTCACCTATAAACTTTATTCATGGAGTGAAGGAGAGATGGACATTGTAGGGAGGTAAAATAATAAGAGAGCTGAATAGAAATCACAAATTCTGCGACTGGGGGTGTGTGGGGAAGAGGGGGGGGGATGGAAGGGGGAGAGAAGCGGGTGAGTGGATAATCTAAACCACAAATGCTATTTTGGAAAAAAGGTCGCTCAGTGATGAAACTGTAATTATTAAATAGGTATTGACATTAACAAACAAAACACAAATACAAAACAATCAAAAGCAACAAATATAATAAAATAGCACAATGATTTTTAAAATAAAGAAAAACCAACATAAGTAAATAACAAAGAAAAAAAAGAAAAAAAATGGTGGGGAGGGGGGGTGGGGGAGAAAAAATGCTTTGCTCAATAGCCCAATTTTTTATTTATTTATTTATTATTGTTGTTGTTGTGATTTTTATTATTGTTGTTTTTGCTATTATTATTAAAAAATATACATGTATTCTTTTTTTTCTTTTGGCTGTTGATTTTTGTGTGCATTTGTGTAATATATATGCGTGGTTGTCTGGAAATGCATTTGAATGACTTGCCATCATGTTATATTTAGTTGGAGGTAATTATTTGATTTATATTTAATTGCCAGTTGTCTGTGGTTTATTGAGCAGGTTCAAGCCATAGCCATCACCTTCGCTGAACCAGATGATGGGAGTAGCCCTAGGTCACTGAGCAGGGTTAAGTCCCCTGCAGCCTTTGACAGAGCAAGCAGAAGTGGGTCCAGAGGGAGAGATGACGTAAGATTTGGAAAATTGTAATATATTATTTATTTATTTATTTAGAGTTTGGGTACATATTTGTCACTCATGAATGTATTATTTAGGTCACTTTCTCAGTGCAAGCGCAGCAGCAACAGTGATGCGCCACCCGGAACAAAATGCATCCGTGCACGGAGTAGACCTTGGTCTACACTGTCATCATCATGGAGTAAATGTTATGATGTATTTTATACAGGCCCCACCAAGACCACAAGGGCATCGACTCGTGTTTACCGTGGATGATGTTCAGGGCGAGTCGCCGGCCCCAGACGGCAGCAGTCACCGCTCTCTTTCACCGTGGAGTGTGGATAACTCGGTGACGTCGGTAACAAACTCCACAGGCACACAGTCCTCTTTCACCTATGGCATGGGCGGTCCCAGGTATTGAGGTCCTCATTTGGTTATTTGTAAGCTTTTGATAGGACAGGAAGGCGGGGAGTTTGTGATGGTTTAGTGATTGGAGCTCATGTTGTCATAAATAGTATCCCCACTTTCTGGAAATTTAGTGCTTTAAATTCCCACTGTCGCTGTCTTCCTCATTTACTCTTTCCCATTCCTGCTCTGTCCTATCACTCTGCTATACTATCTTCTTCTTCGCTAGATCAATGACCTACCTTTTTTCTTGAAAACTCTTCCTGGACAAGACTCCTTGTTTGTGTATGAGGTCTGTTGGATCAGCTTGGGAGTGTTGGACGCTTTCTGCCGGGTGGTCACTAGGGCTTCCTATGATGTTATTATTTAGCAATATAGGCATTTTATATGTATATGTTTTGTTGATAATTTATAATGATGTTTGTATTCTATTTTGTTTTTGTAACCGGGGGTTCGAGTAGTTGGGGTAAAGCCTCAGCCGTCCCCTGCGTGGGATGTCTTTATTGTAAAGTGACTGGCCGGTGGAGGGCATTCAATTTTCCCACTAGGGTTGTTTCAGCAGATCTTTTATGCGGATCGGGGGTTGTCCGGTCCTGATTTGGCTCGGAAGAGTCCGCTGGACCTAAAGCAACAATCAATCAATCAATCATGTTCAGACGTTATGCAACAGCAGCCTGGTTAGTTCTTGGATGGATCTAACCTGCACTGGACTAGAACAGTGTAAAATGGTCAGAAAATGAAACAGTGAACAGCAATTCACCCAAGACTTCCCAATTGTTAGGGACCCAATGACCACCACATTTGGATGTGTTAAGGTAGGGACTGTCAAGAGAGCAGAGAACGAATCTGTGCTCACATATGTACACCCAGTTGTTGAGAGAACCTGACTTTCTGGAGAACAAGATATCCATGGATAGTGACATGTTGAAGAAAATTCTTTCATTCTAAGATAAAGAGAAATACACACACAAACAAAACGTTTGTAAATTGCCCCCCCTCCCCCCCAATTTATTTTCCAAAAGAGAAGCTGTTACGTATTGTTGTTGCCTTCAGGGCCATCGTGGATGACGAGTATTACCAAGAGTGGTCATTTGAACCAGATGACAACCTGGCCGAGGATGGAGGCAGCTCTGGCAAACCTTCCTCCAGGATTATCTACCTTGACAGCCTGCACCAGGGATCGCCTCACCCAATGAAAGGAGCAGCACCTCCAGTACTGAGAGATTTTAGAGGTGAAGCATTAATTTCTGTCAGAGAGCAAGTTGAAGGCAGTGCGTAATATCATTCCTAATGTAGTATTTCCAGATATTTTCTGAAAATACTTAGAAATAATCGGTATCAGAACTAGTCAAATGTCAGTCTGTTGGTCGGTTGGACCGCTGGTCTGCTGCACGTCATATCTTATAAACCACTGAATGGCTAATCATTCCATGCTTTGATTTGATTCATTAGGATAAAGCCCTGTTATGACATCGCCACATAAATTGACATTTTTGAAAATGTTGACTTTGGCTATGTGTGTGAGTGTCTGGAAATGCATTTGAATTGCTTGCCATCTTGTTTTATTTAATGATACTTTTATACTGTATTCTTTTTTTTAGGGGGACCAGTGAAGTCTTCATCGGGCGTGAGTGCTAAGACTGTACTCCATCTGTCAGACGTCACAGAACAAGATGACTGGCTGTCTGTATTGCTCATCCCTTCCTACATAACTGGTACGTTCCTAGATGTTAGTGTTAACATTTTGTACCGATTCCTCTCACCTTCATAGCAGAGGTATAATCTCTTTGTAAAACTTTTAGTAGTTGAAATGTTTCTCTAAAACCTCCTTTTTTGATTTTCTTGGCAAGTGCTGGTTTTTGGAAGGTTTCCGGCAAAGAGTATCATTTTCAAACATATAGAGAAGGACCTTAATCATTTCTTCTTCTTTTTTTTCTTCTTTTTTTGGCTGTCTGTATGTTTGTTTTCTCCTGCTTTTCATAGACCGAAATAAAATATGCGTTTAAGTGTCACTTTCTATGTGTTCTCTTTCAAAGTTGTATTACTTCCCTTATCTTTTGACAATCAGCCAAATTGTGGATACTTACAATACAATACAATACAATACAACTTTATTGTCCGATAAAACCCAGAGATTTACCTTCACCTTTTCAGATAAAGATGGGTTTTTTTCCTGATGACTTCATTCAAGCGTCTTCTTATGCTTGGGAAAAATCAGTCACTGGGTTTTCAGCAATCCCAGCTGATACACGGATGAGCCGAGAACACAGCCCAATGGCAATGGCCACCTGTAGATCCATGGCATGCTTCCACAAATTGGCAGCAGAGAAGGGGGCATAAAGCTTTGTAATCATTGCCTCATTCCCCAGGGGACAGCATCTAACAAGGGTTGTATCCAGCATGCTATCAATAAAACTTCATTCCCCTCTTTTTATGTGAAACACCTACTACTTCTGCTTTGCACAAACTTTTTGTGTATCTCCCTTCTATGCAGGACATTTTTGACTTAATACCTTTGCCTTCAGCTCGGAAGAAAAGTAAAATAGATATACAATGTAATAAATTATCATAGGGGTATGCAGGTTATGATATTGTATGTGCGCCGTTAGGCTTGCTGGAAGGGTCGAGGAAAAGAAATTTGGACACTGAACCCGCTAGTCAGAGAGCCCCTTTCTGTCAAAAACTAGTTTCATTACCTTCATAATTTTGTCTGTTCATTGGAGAGCGTTGCCATAAGCTTCGTTCCAAGGCTCGTGGAGCAATCCTTTTCACCCAACTCACCTTCCCACTGTCTGCCCAGCTTTGATTTATATCTATAATTGTTAATTTCTTTCAAAATCTTTAGGTGCATTGTTTTTGTAATTGATTGCTTTTAGAGGAAGACGTGCTGCCAAGGGCTCCGTTCCAAGGCTCATGGAGCAATCCCGTACGTTCATCTCAGCTGCCCTCTCGCTCCTCTGTCTGCTGTTACGTCAGCAGTCACAGGGGAGGCTACCTATACCGCCTGCATCCTGTTGTCTCCCTTGTATCAACCTATCGCTACAGCGATGATGCTTACGCTGTGAGTATGTGGTTTGAAGAACACGGTTATTCTGTTAGTAGAGTATGGGTGATTGGCTTACTGATTTGAATTGTTCTTATATAGCAGGGTGAGGGATGTACTTCCATCTTGATTGTAGCTTGTACCCAGAGCAGCTGTCTGACGTGCATGCTCACACACTCGCATTCACATTCATATCATGTACGCACAAAATCACATTTTAGGCAACCATATTCAGCAATGAGATTATAAATTATAATACTAAGGTTATTTATACAGCTCTTTTTTTTAGGTACAAACAGTTAAAATCTCTCTCCCTCATACATTGACACACTCATTAAACATTAGAACATACATGCAGAATGGGGATGGAATGGGGACTACCAATCATAGCAATCTGTCATAAATTCACACAATCATTGTGGAGATGAAAAAATGTACGGGACAAGTAATTGTAAGATAGACTAGATCAGGAGAGAATTTCATTGAAGAAATGAACTTTGAGGTTTGCTTTGAAAGCTTTATTTGGTTTGCTGAAAAAAGAAAGGTGGTAGTGAATTCCAGAAGACATAAAATTATCTGGAACAGATAGAAGACAGTTTATAATAGAGAGAAGTACAGAACTCCTGTCTTGCATTGGAGTTCAGGCCCTGAGAACTCTAGACTGAAGTCCTGTGCTGTAGGTCTATAGATCAAATTAAAAAAAAAAACTGTCAAATGCCCAGTTGTGTAGAAAAGCAGGAATTCTTGGCATCAGCTCGTAAGTAGAACAGTTTTTTGTCCCCCTTAGTCCCAGAATTTTGCAGTTAAATATTTTCTTTGGAGGTTATCCTTGGTTTTGTGGTTAATTTGTTGTATAATTTGATTATGTATAATAATACTGCCAGTGGGCGCCTCAGACGGCTTGACTTAGATCCTGTATGGGCCTGCGGCTTGAGCAGTTGAGCTGGAAAAGCACTGTATAAGAACAATGAATGAAAGGGACCCACTTTGGCCACGCCCCCTCCACTGATCCTTTTAACATTCACAGTGAGTGTTGCACCACTGAAAAAAAGTAAGCTCGGCAACAAAATAAAATAACTCTTTTCAAAAAGTATAGTTATTTTATGACATGAATAAACTCCGTAGCTTTTGCGCCTATTAATAGCAACAGCCGTTGACTATGGAACCACAATTGTGGAGATAAAAATAGCAGCTACCAAAGTCCGTAAGAAACAGAACCTGTAAACATTGCTGGTAAAGGTTTTCTCCAGCTTGGTTGTTCACTCAGAAAAGGGATCAAAGTTCAGTTCAGTTCAGTGGGTAGATTAAAGTCCCGCGTCACAGACGTGAATAGGGGACTGCGGGATCAAAGGCCACAGGGCTATGGTATTTGATGTACTGGTGACCGATGTCAGGGGAAATTACTCCCTGTCAGGACCGAAATTGAAAATTCAAACTGTAGCGGTTGGTGTGAACAAGGAAAGCCCACTTCATCATTGTGTCATGTGATAACAATGCCAATTTTAGGTCAAACCCATTTTTGACAAAAGTAATCAATTCATTTAAATTAGAGCCTTTAAAATAAATTAATCAATAACTTGGCGCGGTTTGTGGCAGGTGAAAGCAGGTCCTCACTTGCTGCATGTGGTGACGAAGACAGGACTGGAAACTTACACTGCTCGCTGGGGTGCTGTGGCTTTGGCTGTTACTGAGGGGGCGGAAGGCGAAGAAGAGGTATTTCTTATTTCATTATAGAGTGTTCAGTTTTACTTACCTAATCATCAGTAAATAGTCTGTCATTCAGTGTCTCCCTTCTGCAGTCCACCTTGATAGTGCGATTTGGCATAGTTACCTCGTTGAAACATTTTTGCAAAAATACATTATTGATCCTGCAGTTTGACATAGTTACTCCATTGAAACATTTTAGCAAAAATATATTGACAGTGTGGTTTGACATCATTATCTCATTGAAACATTTTAGCAGAAATACGATATAGATCCTGCGGTTTTGACATAGTTACCCCACGGAAACATTTTGGAAAAAATATATTGACAGTGCAGTTTGACATATTTACTTCATTTAAACATTTTAGCAAAAATATATATTGAGTGTGGTTTGACATAGTTACCTCATGGAAACATTTTAGCAAAAACAATATTAATAATGCAGTTTGATTTGACCATAGTTGCCACTTCCTGTCCGCTCTTATCAGTGGACAAATGGATGGAAATGTTTTATGTTCTTACTAATGTAAGTGTGTGTCTCTACATCATTGTGTATCAGAGACCCATGAATTTTCCTTTTAGTGGAATAAGGAATACTTTGACTATTGACTTTTAGTCATGGCGGCACAAAAGAGAGGCATCATGCAGGGCTTCCCCTTATGCCGAGATCGGACATCATCTTGCCTTAGACCCTGATAAATCATGCCTTAGAATCGCCGATCAGGTGTGAAAAGTACGTTTTGAATTTTACAATTGGTGCTGAAAACATGCCTGAAAAATATATATACGATGTAAGGAGATCATGAACGCGATGTTAAGCGAAGCAAAAAGGACTTTTTTCTGAACGATTGACCAACAAACGGCTGCTGTGTTTAGTGTTTTGGTAAGAAGCATATCTAAAATTAACCCTGCCATGTGACTGAAAAATTAGCTTGGTGTTCATTGGTTTACCTTCTGCACTATCAACCAATCACAAAGCTCCTAATTCTGCACTATCAACCAATCACAAAGCTCCTAATTCGTCGCGCTATACTTAGGAAGTGACGTCTGATACGCTTTTGTCCATTGTTCCCTTCTCCATTCCTTAAAATGCTTTACTAGGGGTGAAAAAATCCTTTAAATTGTAAAATGGAAGTGAGCTCACTTCTTAGATTCATTGCAAATGGGGAGCACTGCTGGGGTATTTTGTTGGAGTCATTATTGGGTTATTGCTGTTTATTTTGTACTTGATTAGGTTTTGCCCACACCACCTTGAGTAGACCTTTAAGCTGGACCATGCTAGTATAAAAGAACTGACCGATATTGCAGTTTGAATGTTTTATCTTGTAATATTTTTTGAAGGGTTACAATTGGTAATTAAGGGTTTCTTGGTATGTTTGATTGTGTTTTCTCTTTTGAATGTTTTTTTTTTTTTTTTTTAATATAGCAGGTTCGTCCATCGTCCAGCCTGGACATCTGCATGTGTGGAATCGAACCCTTCTTTGGTGCGGTTGATCTTTCCCATGGTGGTAACATGATTGCCCTGCTCACCAAAATTGAAGCTCACAGAAGGTGATTTTAATTCATAACAAATTTTACAATAGCAATTGAATAATAATAAGTAAATTTATAATGCGCCATATCTCCATATTTGATACAGAGTGCTTGGCGGACACACACCACACTCTAAACATGCATCCTACATACACATAGCGTCGGTTTCGACAATTCACACACAGACATTGAAGAATGAAAGAATAAATAAAATAAATGAAGCAACATTTTGTGAGTTTGTAGAGTCGAGAAGGTGGTGCAGTAGCATAATGGCACAAAGCTACAATTGTTTTCACTAAAGTCCCAGTCAGACCTACCAATGAAATCATGCAATTTGTTCCATACAATTTAATCTCGGGACTGATTGCACGAAGCAACTGGTCACACGCTAAAGTTAATTCCATACAACAGAGGCGGAAGTTGGTTTTCGCTGCGGTTCGCTCATAGACCTCTTTCTTTGTTCCTGTGGTGCTCTCCCTTGTTGCTAGGTACATGTTGTAAAAGCTATGGTCAACAGTTCGATTTCGAGCAGTTCGGAGAGTGAGAGAGAAGGCTGTTTACCATATTTAGCATGCAGTTTTAGTAGCAGATGAGGAGGAAACTTCTGTCGATGATAGGTACAGCCATGGATCAAGAGAAGGGAGACTCTCGTTGCTTATTCTGCTCTTTGATTTGATGACAACCTTTTTGTTGTAGTGTCGGCCATTTTCTTCAGTCACAATGTCAAGGACGTCACAGCTCGTTCTGATTGGTCCGAACTTACGATTTCATTGCAGGAATTAGAACATGTTCAATCATCTGCACCTACGATGGATTCGCTTGAGATTTTATTGGAAGCTTGTTATACAACTTATTGCAGCGTGTGACTGGGTAAATCTTATAAGAATGGGAAGGTCTGACCGGGGCTTAAGCATTGTCAAGCCTGGTGATCCGCTTGGATGGGAAAGCTTAGACTGAATACACACAGAATGAAATAGTGTGCATCACACTCCAGTCCTCAACATGATGTGGCTGTCTTTTCTTTTTCTTCTTCTCACTTTGGAGTCTCGTGTGATTTGGCTTGTAACTCCTGCAGAAAGGTTTTAGTGAAGCATATCTGTAGAGAACATTTTGATCTGCTGCTTTTTTTTTCTTCATAGCATTTTTATTGAGACAAAGGTCACATAGTGTTATATGTTGCATCAGAAAGTACACTTTCAGCACACATGTGGTATTGACCAGATTTGTTTCAAACATTGTCAGAAATATTAACATACATGTAACTTGAAAATGAGAGATAAAACATTGGATTACGTATACGAAAACATAGGCGAGCAGTTCCCAAGCATAATAAACATTTATTCAGTTGTACAGATCTGCTGTGTTCTATCTCCTTTGGCCTTCAGCCCTCTGTCTCAACTTTTTTTGTGAAAATGCTGTTCTTGTTTCTTCTTTTTTTTTTTCCAGTCCGGAAGATACACATTGGAACCTGTACATTCTTCAAGACTGCACTGTGGCTGAACTGTACAAAGACCTGGTAAGAACAAGTACACGACCCCAACATCACACAACCTTTTTGAGCTTCGCAAATCCTTGAACAAATCACAATGAGTGTTGCACCACTGGAAAAAGAAAAAAAATTAAGCCAAAGAGTGGGCACCTCAGGCGGTTTGAGTTGAAGCCTTATCAGATGTTTTGAGAAACTTCTGGAAGAGAGAAAAACGTTGAGAAGGGAAATGACTATATCAGAACGAGTAAAGGACATCAAAACTTTCCAAAATAAGGTGTTGATACCAAGCAATAAATTCATTCATTTATTTGCCTGTTAATAGCATACAGGGTGACTTTGTGTGTACTTGGGCTCAGCGGTGTAAGCAGTGTAATCAAATGTCAGGGGATAACATTGCAGTCTGTACATGCAGTGGTTCAAACCCCGTTGACGGTTCGGAGTAAAATAATTTTAATAATAATAAAAACAATAATAAAGAAATAACATAAAATAAAAAATATAAATACAAATTACCCCCCGAGACACTGCGCCCCTAGTCCTTTGGGTGAGATTATGAAACGAGGTCTAGCCTGTTCATGCACACGTTCCTTTGCATTGGCTTTTAAAGATCATGATGCTCATCACAAATAGGATTGTGCTCAGTCGTCAGACTGTGCGCCCAAAGGTTGCAGGATGGCGCCTTGGGTGGCTTGAGTCAGATCCTGTATTGACCAACGCCTTGAGCAGCTCTTGAGGAAAAGCGCTATATAAAAGCGATTAAACAAATAAATAAATACAAATAAATACTTCCATTTCAACAGCTGTAACTCGGTGTATCAGTATTTTCCCTAACTGATGGGTGATGTATAAGATGTCATACCATGTGTGACTACTACTACTACTACTACTACTACTACTACTACTACTACTACTACTACTACTACTACTACTACTACTACTACTACTACTACTACTCCTCCTCCTCCTCTTCCTCTTCCTCTTCCTCTTCCTCTTCCTCCTCCTCCTCCTCCTCCTCGCCTTAGGCACCTTATTCTTAAATCAGACTCAAGCCACGGTGTACTGTAATCAACATACTCCCTCACATGTTTACAGACATTGTTACACAAGAACATTCTTCATTCAAACATGTGGATTTAAGAGGCATGTCGCTATTAGAAGTCGGAATCAAATTTTATTTGTGAAATGTTAGACTGCCTCCACCAGTACCCTTATTGAAGGGAGGGAGGAAACCGAAGCACCCAGGAAAAACCCGTCCTTGTCCTGAAAAGTCTTGTACCTTAGTCAGTCAGGTCATTTTTGACAGGCAGCTGGGGTTGGAATCAGCGATCTTCAGCGTAACAAACCAGCACCCTGTTAACTGTGCTAGCAGGCGGGATAGCGTAGCAGGTGTGATAACTGAGGAGTAATGTATCAGATGTCGTTCCCAGGTGCAGTTTGCCAGTCGCATACAGTGGACGGGGCCGTCCTCGTATCATCACTTGCTACAAGAGGCGCATCTGCTGCTGCGCTGGGAGCTGTGTCGTCAGGGGACCCCTGCCCCTGAGCTTTTGGACCTTTTCCAAGAGTCCTGCGCCATGCTTGGAGAGTACTACTCCTGGTGAGCTGATACAATGATGATGATAATTTTGATGACGATGATGATGGTGATGATTTTGCTGCTGATGATGACGACGATGTTCAAGGCATTGCTTAGTCCTTCTTTTTGTAACAATGGTGCAGAAGTCAGTAATTTTTCTAATTTACAGTTATAATTGTCGACTTAGCTACAGGTATCCCTGCATCGAGGCACCCGCTTCATTAGTGTAAAACTGTCACAGGATCATCTCCCGTCCAAATGTCGCTCAGTATTTATCAACTTAGCTTGCAGTTACGTCCCTTCACCCTCTCTCTCCCCCTCACTCAGTGTTGCTCGTTGTATTACAATACAATACATCTTTACTTTCCAACTTTCACATTACATACATTAAAGAGCAAAATTTGTCTTTGGCATGGGAGCAAAACTTTACATAAAATAAATAAATGAACAATAAATAAAACTTTCCATGTATGCATCAATCTTAGGCTTGCTGAAAATATTCTCTATGTGTTCTTTTATTCTCTATGCTTCTTTCTCTACTCTCTAATCCCTTCTCTCTCTCTCTCTTTCTCACTCTCTCCCTCTCTCCCCCCTCCCTTTCCCTCTAAGACAGGTGCAGAGGACCAAATGCTATTATCCTAATTTAAAGATTTCGACTTCTACTTTTCTCTCTCCCTCCATCTCTCTATCTCCCTCTATCTCCATCCCTCTTCCCCTCTCTCCTTCCCTTCTACCTGCCTCAGTCTCTACCTCCTGCATCAACATAATGGTGCATCAAGGCACTCACACCCCAATACACATGAATGTACATACACACTGGCCCTTCAGCATCATTCTTTACACTCCACCTGCAATGAAGCTACAACGCAAATACAAGATAAAATATCAATATTGCACAAGTTAACCCTTAGCCTGCTGACATGTTTTTCCTGCTCTGTGCTAAAGAAAATTTTGTCTTACGATTAAAAACACACATGCCTTATTATATATGCCATTGTTGCTAAACTATTACACCTATATATATATATATAAAAGTATATAACAAATGAAAGGAAATTGAATAAAGATTCCAAAGAACAGACACAAAAAAGTGTAAGATTGTTGGTTTGTACAATTATGGGATGGAAAGTTAGGGGCATGAGCAAACAGATTCACTCTCACTCAACTGCACACCCATTCTTGAAGTCATACGCAAAGAATTGCAGAATAAAAATAAGATTTATTACCAAAAATTATGAGAACCAAACTGGACTGTAATCAAAGCCTGATAAATACAGAAATAGTCTGTGTAAAAGGCAAATAATATTATTATAGATCTAGTGAAAATAAAGTTTTTTTTCACCTACCGTCGTCTGCTAAAGATTGTAGGCGGCGATCTTCTTCTTCGTCCGAATCGTAATTCCTCCCTCCAGCCTCCGTCAAATAAACATCATCACCCGCATCAAAATCTTCATCCCCACTATTATCATCAAAGTTTTCTTCCTGAAACATTTGCACCACCTCTTCTGCCGTGTAGATCTATGTTCTGCGTGCCATGATGGCGACGAACGTGGCGGAAAATTTCGTCAGCAACAAGTGTTTCGACGCGTGCATTTTGTTTGAAAATTACCTCTAAACCAAAAGATTTTTCTTTCCAAAACATTACAGTTGAAGGGAAACAACTTTTGTTTCATAATCATGACCAAGGATTTATTTTATAAACGCTTTTACCTCCCTTATACTATCGCCGTACAATGTACGGATACATCGCATTACGATGGCTTTAAACACCCCGTGCTACGTATGTTGACAGCGCAGCCTAAAGGTTAATCACAGCGACCCAAGACACTTTATTACCCAATGAATTCAAAATAGGATTTTGTTTTGGTGATGCAGTAAAACATTGTCATTCTGCAACAACAAAACTGCTTCCACTGAGCATTAAGACCTGTTCAGTATTAAAAATTTAACAACCCAGTCAATGGCAGCACTTAAGTCAATATGAAAAGGCACTGTTACTATTGTGCAGGCCTCGGCAAGACGACTGGCACCTTTGCCTGCCATACTACAAGAAATCCAGTCTGACAGTGTCCGACGTAGTCCATCAGGCTGTGCAGAACAAACAGCATATGAAAGAAGCAAGTATTTGTGTATTTATTTGATATTTTATTTATTTATTTTAATTACTTATTTATTTCATTTATTTATTTAAATATTTATTTCTTTAATAAGGAAAGGTATACACATCACCAATTATTTGGAAATATTTATAAACTGTTATTGTCTTCCTCAGTTCTGAACAAAACACAAAAAAAGAACTATTTATAAAATTTATTTGTAAAAGTTATTTATTTATTTTAATTGTTTTTTTAAATTAGAAAATTGCACGCAACTTTAATTATTTTCAAATATTTCTAAAATAATCTGGAATCCACCTTCTCTCAGATGTGTGTGTAAAAGAAGAATGAATGGACATGTTTAATTGACAGACAATGTAATTTCCGTGCTTTTGGATTAATAAAGTAATATCTTATCTTATCTTATCTGATCTGATCTTATCTTATCTTATCTTATCTAAATGTTGACCGGTGAAAAAATGTATTTATATATATATATATATATATATATATATATATATTATATATATATATATATATATATATATATATATATATATATATATATATATATATGGGTCGTTCTCTGGAAACATGCTGAAAGTGTGACATAGATGTAAAAAAAAAAACTTTTGAAGAGAAAGTTGTTACATGCACAATATTTAAGTATATATTTGTCCTTTCTCCCTTTATAATTTTTTTTTTAATTGTTCTTTTAGTTACCGAGTACCAACACCCTAAAGGTATAGGTAGAAGCATATGGACGGATGCAACATAGTAACCAAAGGAACTGCTAAAAGGTGTCCAAAACTCCTAGTTATGTAAATTTTAAAATCATTTTATAAAAAAGTATCTATTTCAAGAAGATAACATTTAAAAAAATACATTAACAAGAATTTTAGTGCTTCTGAGAAGTCATAAAATAAATACATTTTCCGAAGGCCGATCGCAACTAACTAACTATTGGCTGTGGCTACTTCGTTGCGTCCGACCTACTTTTTAAAACTAACCCTCTCCCGACAATCACAAATAATAAATATTCACATCAATAATATTCTTAAAACTGGAAACATTATAATAATTGTAAAAATAAAGATTAAAGTTTGATTCTTTTACTTTCGTAATCAGAATATTGACGGACGCAACTTCGTGTGGATTCAAAGCAACGAAAACACTTTTTCAAATTTCGACGATACCGCGCATCAATACAGCATCTAATTATAACAAAAATTAATCCGCTACTTCCGTGACTATTTTTATACCTAAAATATAGTTCCATTTATTTTTAAACCTAAGTTATTCTATTTTAAAGGTGGACGGACGCAACTCAAGATATTAGTAACGAAGGATACCAGCAATCAAAGAACACCAAATTCTATTCATAATTGGGGTCTATCAAGATTACTTATCTTTTAATAACAAAAAAATAGTGCAGTGCTAAAAATAGAAAGCATTAATTCCCGATTATTTTGAACAACTTTAGTGAGAGGAGGCTGTCGGTGTCTGTGATATGTGAAGTAACGAAGCGTTGCGTCCGTCCAACTAGTTTTGGTGACGCAATATATTATCAAGTGGCACCTCAACATGACGCTGAAGCGTGTATCGGCAAACCTTAATAGGCATTTTCAAAGTTTGTACCACTTTCAGCCATAAAACTGAGCGAGATAAACAAATAATCTGATAAAAAAAATTCTGACCGTCAGCATGTCACAAAATGGCGCTGTGGAATTTCATAAATTTTAGCAGAAAAACACAAATTAAAGAGAATCACTTTAGTTTTAAATGGAAATCCTTTTAAATAATATAACATTAATATATACTCAACACAATAACAACAAAACAGACACATATAATTGGTTTCTTATATATTTTATTTGTTCTCAAAGTGAAGTACCCCCCAAGGGCAGGTTTTTGGAGACTAACCCATATATATATATATAATTTATAAGATTTATAAGATTTATAACATGTATAAAAAGTTAATTATTTATACATTATATAATATAATAGGCCAGTTTCCACTGAAAAGGTGACCTTGACACTAACGTCAATGTGTGTGACACTCTGTCGGAGCTTGACCTTGTCAGAGTAGGCGAACTTGGAACTAGCCGAGTGTCAGAGATCTATCAAGCATAGGTTGTGTGTCGACGTATGCCCTCAACGGCCTGTGACACTTAGATTGGGGTCAGAGTCACTTTCGGTCCAACTGCCTCTATAACCTTAGTAACACACAGTCTGATAGTGGCGAAAGGTTTATTGTAAATGCGTAAATACGTATGTATGAGAGAATGGTAGTACGTACTACTGCTGATGTTAATGCTGCTTGCAAAGAATGATTTCACTAGTAAAACAGATTTTGAACCTAAAATGCTTTTAATTGTGTAATAAGCATGGCAGATAAGTGAAGGGGAGTGGGAGAGGAGAAAGGTTAATAGAAAAATGAAGAAAAAGACGAACAAGTAAAAACAGTGAGAAAAAACAAATTGACCCGACCCATAATTTTGTTTGATTTGATTGGACAGAAGACGTCAGTGTATGTATATGGGAAAGGCCTGATGCAGTACTTGAACTGGGCACTGTTCCAATCTGACATGGATCTTCATCTCAGCCAGGTAGGTGCTGGGACAAATCTGTCCATGAGCACTATTTTATTTATTTTTTTATTCCTTCTTAAATAGCACTTTTTCAGCTCAAGAGCTGTTCAAGGCACTGGCCGATACAGGATCTAACCCAAGCCGCCCGAGATGCACCCTTGCTGCTTTGGGAGAATAGTCTGATCGACGCTCAAACAACTGAGCACAAACCTAGGGATGGGGGTGAAGGGAAAACTTTACAGTGAAACAACCAACAGACTGATAGCAACAGTAAGATGGCCAGTGCTCACAGCCAATGTTTATGTCCGAGCCACCGGGAATGGAACCTGCAACAGGAGCTGATTGCTCTACCAACTGAGCTATCCTGGCCCAGATGCTGGAGCAGGATCCTGGCTGTAGGGGAAGAAGAGACCCTGGCAGTGCTTGCTGGGTGTAATTGGTGCAGTTGGCACTCATCCATCTTGGACATGAGCATCAGGATCTTTGAAGTTTGTGCGATAGAATGTGTGCATTCACAGACTAGACCTTCATTTATACTCTCATTTTCAGGAGCTGAGCAACACAGTGGTGCAGATTTTCTCCCAAACGGCTCCCGAGTCCCTGCCATCCCTCTTCCTGTTGTCTAGGCTGGAGAGCTATAGCACTGGTATGCTGGTCTTTGTCTCCGTACTTTCCAATGGCTGTATTTATATTATACACTTAACAAAAGATCGTTGCTAATCTGCTTACATTCATGTGTCACTTGTTTTCAAGTCTGGAAAACTGTCCACTATATAAAAGTTACAAGCAAATGTCTGTTTGAATCAGTCCTTTGTTTTCCTTGGAAAAGATTGTAATAACATCAAAAGTGCATAGTTCTTAGCAAAGGCGCTTGTTTGTTTTTTATTTCTTCGTATTGTTTTCAAGTCTGTTTAGCTTCAAGTCTCATTGTTCTGACGTTCTCTGACTTGTTTGTTTTCCTTATGAACCTGCACTATGCTGTCACATAACTTCTTGAAAGGCATGGATTCTACCGATTATTATTTATTCTTTCTGCAGTCTTTTATTCAGTGGACCAGTTTCCACTAAACGGGCAACCTTAATTGGCACTAGCTGATTGTCAAGATCTACCCAGTATAGTCTTTGTGTAAGGGTATGCCTCAACAGTTTCTGACACTCTGAATGGAGTCATTGTCGTTTTCAGGCCAGCGGGCTCACTGCCCCTGTAAGCTAGTCGCATTCCAATGCATGAAGATAGTGGCAAACAGTCTGTCAGTCTGTGTTTTCATTTGTTTTATTTATGTTTTGGGTTGTATTTATTTATTCACTTGTTTACTTATTTATTTATTTTATTGTGTATTTTATTTTGTTCCCTGTGCTGAGGACCTGCTTTACATGCATTGTCGGAGTTGGCCTCTCTAAAAGAGTCAAGAGGAGAGCAGCCCAGGTATGTACGTCTCTTCACTGATTGATTAGCCACTTGCATGGTTGATTCATTGATTGGGGCATTTTTATGTACTAGATTTGTTATTAAGATGCTCAAATCCCATGTACATTTTGTATATTGCACAACTTTAAACTCCAACAACAAAAATAGAAGCTAATAGGTTATTTTATATTGTTATTATAAATATTTTAATTATCTTTATTCTTATTATTATATTATTCTTATTATTGAGTTGAATTCATTTGAATTGAATTATTTTTGTTTTGCATGGCCGTAAACAACTTTTCAGTGTGATCCTTTGGACAAATTAATTTCCCCTGTCTTAGACAGATCAGGTTGCAGGATGTATTCACATTCGGGCAGAAGTGTTCACTTTTTATACGTTTCTATTTCCTTGGGCTGTTTTGAAGTATTCTGCAACATTTTGCCAATGAAATACTAGTAGATGGTGACTATGATGATGATGATGATGTAAATGTTGATAATGATGGTTCAGTTCAGTTCAGTATATAGATTAACGTTCCCGGACACAATGCGTATAGGGGACAGTAATGATGGTGATAAGTTTGTATGTTCATGTAGCCACAGCTGTAGCAGTTATTTTCTTTTTTAAAAATGTCTATAATTATTGGAAGAATTTTTAATAACTTATTTCTGGTTTGTTTGTATCCTTCAGCACTTTTGATAGACTAGCAGAGGTCAAAATTCACTTGTTGCATTGTGATCCACATTCTGCCGAAATGGTGCTGTCTACCCTTGAACAAGTGAGTGCCTAAAGCCTAGCCTAAAGCCAAGCCTAGCATAGCATAGCATAGCTTAGCATAGCATAGCATAGCATAGCATTGCTTAGGAGTGAAGGGACATAACTGCAGGTAAATCAACCAATATTGAGCAAAACTTTGAAGGGAGATAATCCTGTCAAAGTTGGACCCTATTGCAACAAGAGCAGTCAACCATTAAATATATTTCCCATTCTCACATAAATTATTTGTTAGTCATGATTTTAATTATTTCTAAATTAATGTTATAGTGATATAAATATTAGTGTTTCATGTTTTTTTATTTTATTCTTGGCCAGTGTTGTAAGGTTTTTGTAAATCGACAAGTTGTGATTTTACTTTGATAGATATGAGTGTTTTATTTCTTCTTTTAGGAACCTTTTTTTTTTTCTTCAAGTAGAGTCCTCACAGGGTTTCCATTGTGCATTGATTGCATTTTTCAGACTGAGCTAGTGGAGATATGCAGCAGATATCCAGATCTCATACACTCAGGAGCTACAGGCTTCACTCCCTTGGGACAAGTAGGTCGCTGCTAGGTTTCCTTTTGGCCTTTGTTTTTTGTTACCTTTTGCACTAAACAGCAAAGGATACAAGGAGGTACAGAATATTTATTGGCAAGTGGACACACGAAGAATACGCTTTGAGCAATGCGTCTGCACACTAACATGATAAAAATTAATATACAAATTGACTCGATCAAATATTTATTTTTATTTTATTTCATTTTTGTTTTATTTAATTGATTGATTGATTGATTTTGTGTATTTAGGGTACGAACTAGTCACAAAATGTATATTTTATTCATTTATTTATTTAAAATGTGTGGTTATAGTACGCAGTAGTAATGAAATTAATTGTAAATATATATATTTTTAAAATCTTCAGCTGATGAGGCGCCATGAGCCGAGCACTTTGCTTCACTTGTTGGCAGACATTGTTGGTCAAGGTGACATAACTTTGGACACCTGTCTTATTCTTTTGGAGGTAGTAACATCATTTTTTTCTGCTAACCATTTGGCTGCCTGCTAATTTTAAGTCCTTGAGGCTTCCCCAGTGCTAGGGATAGTTTAAGCTTCAGGATTGGAGATTCAAGAATACTTTTAGTATTTTTAAAATGGAGAAACAAAGACATGCTTCACTGACCAGTACTACAACAAATTGCAATAAATGTATAAGGAATGCAATTTACAACATTCATACATTCTTGAAGCTGAATTTTAAAAGCAATGTATGGGTTTTGCTAGTAACAGTTCAACAAAAATTGTAGCTCAGAACATATTTTTGAATTTTTATTTGTGATTTTGAAGCACATTTTTCACCCAATGGGGGTGGAATATGGGTACATTGCTTTCCCAAGGAAAGTAAGGCAGCTTTAGCCCCATCTAGCACCAGGGGAGATAAAAAGCCCCTCAATCCATCCTAACAGAAACATCCGCCTAAACTCTCCAACTATATGAGTTATGATAGTAGCAGTAAAATAGCCAGTGATCACAGCCGTTTTTGTCCCCCGTTGGGGTGCCGGGGGTTTCAGTATAAATAGTATCCCCACTTTCTGGAAATTTAGTGCTTTAAATTCCCACTGTTACTGTCTTTCTCATTTGCTCTTTCTCATTCCTTCTCTGTTCTATCAATCTGCTATACTATCGTCTTCTTCGCTAGACCAGTCTCCTACCTTTTTTCTTGAAAACTCTTCCGGGACAAGACTCCTTATTTGTGTATGAGGTCTGTTGGATCAGCTTGGGAATATTGGACGCTTTCTGCCGGGTGGTCACTAGGGCTTCCTATGATGTTATTATTTAGCAATGTTGGCATTTTATATGTATGTGTTTTGTTGATAATTTATAATGATGTTTGTATTCTATTTTGTTTTTGTAAACGGGGGTTCGATAAGTTGGGGTGAAGCCTCAGCCGTCCCCTGCGTGGGATGTCTTTATTGTAAAGTGACTGGCTGGTGGAGAGCTTTCGGTTTTACCACTAGGGCTGTTTCGGCAGATCTTTTATGCGGATCGGGGGTTGTCCGGTCCTGATTTGGCTCGGAAGAGTCTGCTGGACCTAAAGCAATAATAATGTAATGTAATGTACAGCCGTTTTTAATGTCCGGGGCACCAGGGATTGAACCTGCCACACCTGGAACACAAGCGTGTCTCTCTACCAACTGAACGATGTCGAGCCCCTTCCACCCCCCACCTCCCTACCTTCCTATCCCATTGTTTTCCCCCTAAGGCAAATATTAATCAGTCATATTTATGATCTATGTTTCATCATAGCCAGCATTGTCTCAGGCAATGTAAATATCAAGATAACAATGTTTTTATCCTACTGCTCCCTTCCATTTTTATTGTGCTGACATATTGTATTTCAATTTATTTGAACTTCTGTTTTTATATGTTCACATATAATCATAGACACTCTTAAATATGGACTCACAAAACGTATAATAAAATATAATAACAATTTAAAGTTGAACTATAATCACAAAAAGTAACATTACTACAAAAGTTTTCCAACTGCAGACATGTAAATTATACAGACAATATCTATTATTTCCGGGCTATGCAACAAAATTTAAATGGATTCTTGACTATTTATATCTACATTCTTTTCTTTATATAACTGAACCAAAATAGGACATTTATATAAAATATGTTTAACAGGTATTGGAAACAAGCGCAACCTACATCTTTTCAAATCTTGGTTTTCCATGAATTTACTCTTTGTTTATTAATAAGTCTACATAAATGTCTTGGATAAAAATTTTGCAATCTATTGCTAGGTAAATTGATATATATATATAACTATTCCAATAAAAATATTAATTCAGATAATGAAGGCTTTATATCATTAAATGTAATAATATTGCCCACTTTCATTGCTCCTTATTTAGTCAATTTATCAACTATATTATTCCAGTAAATACTGACATAGTGTTTGTATGTTTTATTTCTTACAGAACATACCTTTCTTACAAAATATTTGCTGCTCTGTGCAGAAAAACTGTGAGGCTGTCAGATGCATGAACAACCAAGTGAGGGAGTTTCTGGAAGTTTTGCTGTCTGGTAAGTTAAGCTACAAGCATTTGATTGCTAGGGAGAGCATGTACAGAGATTGACTTTACGGATTGAAATGTGTCAGTGAGCGAAACATTTGGTTTGAAGATAATCCTGTGAAAGGTGGACTCTGACGTAGCTGTGGGCTGTATACAAGGGTGAAAGGACATCACTGCAGCTAAGTTGCACAGTATTTGAGTGGCATTTGGAATTCTGTCAAAGGTCTATTCTAATGTAGCAAGCAGCAAGCAATCTATCAAAAAATGCGTCTGCTGGCATTGTTGATAAGGGGAGACATCACTTTATTGTTGTGTTGTAATGTGTGGATATAGCTTACCTATCACATCAGTGACATGTTGAGACAATGGAAACATGTGCCATATTGTATGGTCCCATCATACTTTGAGACAATGGAAACATGTGCTATTTTGTATAGTCCCATCATACTTTGAGACAATGGAAACATGTGCTATTTTGTATGGTCCCATCATACTTTGAGACAATGGAAACATGTGCTATTTTGTATAGTCCCATCATACTTTGAGACAATGGAAACATGTGCCATATTGTATGGTCCCATCATACTTTGGGACAATGGGAACATGTGCCATATTGTATGGTTCCATCGTACTTTGAGACAGTGGAAACATGTGCCATATTGTATGGTTCCATCATACTTTGAGACAATGGAAACATGTGCTATTTTGTATGGTCCCATCATACTTTGAGACAATGGAAACATGTGCCATATTGTATGGTCCCATCATACTTTGGGACAATGGGAACATGTGCCATATTGTATGGTTCCATCGTACTTTGAGACAATGGAAACATGTGCCATATTGTATGGTTCCATCGTACTTTGAGACAGTGGAAACATGTGCCATATTGTCTGGTTCCATCATACTTTGAGACAGTGGAAACATGTGATATATTGTATGGTTCCATCGTACTTGGAGACAGTGGAAACATGTGCCATATTGTATGGTTCCATCATACTTTGAGACAGTGGAAACATGTGCATTATTTGCATGATCCATCATACAAATTTTCTCAGCAAGGTACAACAGTAAGAGAAGAGGGCTAGGGTGGGTACAGTGCCATTATCAAGTTTTAAAATTTTGTGAAAGGAATGGTTATGTGAGTGGTTGTTTGTGCCCAATATTGAGGAGAAGCGGGGTGCTGTGCATCTGTGAGAGAGTTTGTGTGTGTGCATGTATGTTTGTGTGTGTGTGCACAGACATGCCTTTGGGTGTGCTTGTGTGCATTCATGTGTGTGTGGAATATGTGTGCACGTGTGTTTAAAGAGTGCAGCCATGTTTGTATTGTACAATGTATTTGTTTCCCTGTTGTTGCAGATGTGAAGAGGGAACTTTGGTTTGAAGAAGCGGCAGTAAGTTTTCTTTTTGATTCGCATGCGTGGTAGAATATGAGTCTTATTGGCTCTCTCCTAAAAAATGTTAAGGTGTCCAGATTTGTGCACAGTGTTTTGTTAATGACTTTGACAGCAGACCTGTACTACCCTGGGTGCCAGAACTAACTTTCAGCAGCCCTGTCTATTATTGGCCACCACTCACTTTGACTATTGTAAATGCTTTATGTATAACTGTATATAATGACAGACCTCGCGTAGGCCTCAACGCTTGATCAAATCAAGTTTTGTGATTACGCTGTAATAGACAATTCTTGAGTGCATAGCTGCATTTTTTTGTTGAGTTTGTTGCTATTGAAGGAGATTAACCCATTCTGTAGTTAATTCTAATTGTTTCTTCCAGTACAGTTACCCGATGTCTTGTTTAAATTTAATGTAATTCTTGCGACTTAGCACATTTTTGACTCTCATGCATAGCAGTGTGTGTCTATGTACTCAGTGTACTCAAACCCTCACCCCACCCCCCCACAGCCCCCCTTCCCCAAAATTAAAATAAAATTAAATTAAATTAAAAATTTTTTTTCCTATTTTTGCAAATCTGTTTAAAAAAAAAGAAGCAAAAATCTGAGAAAAGAAAAAACCTTCGAAATTTTTTTTTTATAGATTTTTGCAAATGTATGCAAGATGAGTCTTAAATAGTCCAAAAATGACAGCAACAAAAAAGTCCATCTGTCTGTCCACCGTCTGTCTGTGCAAAACTTTAAAGTGGCAAAGTACTCAGAACCTATGTCAACTATCACAACCAAACTGGGTAAGATGGTGTAAACCCATGAGACCTCACGAGGCTTCATAAATGATCAGTGAATGAATGACTTCGCTTTTTTCTAAAAATTTCACACTTTTTTTCTAGGTTATTAATATTGAACTTGTGATATTTTTATGCATAATATATATCAATGAAACATACCTACTGTACAAATTTGGTCAACCTCACTCCAAGGTCAAGGTAATTGAAGTCGGGTAGTATAGGTACTTAGACCTTGACTCTAAACTATGAGAGAGGTATTTAGAGATAGATTGATCTTTCATATATGTTCTATTTTTTTGCATTTTTTGCAAGGTCATTTTAGGTCTTGCAAAAACATACAAATAGCTCATCGAACAGTGGAATGGCTGTTTATTTAAATCCTTGCCAGAGATGCGAGTTTTATGAAGCCCAGTAGTGTCTGTTACTAACTACTAAAGGAACAATACCACTAGTAGCAGGACTACTATTCCCAATTGATTTGTTACCTCACTTTAACAGCAAAATGGTGTTTATCTCAATTCCAATATGGCAGCCAGTTCAATATGTACTGATCTACAAGAATCTTTCATATACATTTTGATACACATTCTGAATTTATTCTTTATCATTTGTGCAAAAAGACATGTTTTGTGGTGGATATACAATATATTTTGGATATCAAAAAAGGTGTTGGATTTTTGCCTACATTGGGGATATGTGCATGCTATTTTATTTATTTAAAAAAAGTGAATAAGTGATTTTCTTTTGTTGAGTTCTTGAGAGAACATGCCATGAGCTTTACAAAAATGAATAGTTTTTATATATTATCTTTTATATATTAGGTGGTTGAATTTGAAAAAAAACTTGCTTATATAGTGCGTTTTTAGGGAATAAACGTGGCAAAAAAGCTTTGCTTCCAATGAGTACCCATAGTATGCAACAACAACAATATACAATACAATACAATATAACTTTATTGATCTCAAACTGAGAAATTCAATACATGGTCTACAATACAATCCGACATAAAAAATTTTAGAGTACATGGGAAAGAACTAAGAAACGTTTTAGCACATTATGTATACATAATTGTATAACACATCATATTCATTTCCTTACTCCTTATACGGCATATAGACTGGACATTACTTTCAAGTTCTTGCACAGCACACACTATCACATTTATTCCAACATTGAACATGTCATTTCTCTAAGATACATAGACTAAATATTGCCTTTCGCACAGCACACTTACTATCACATTTATTCCAACATTAAACATGTCATTTTTCTAAGATACATAGACTAGATATTGCCTTTCTCACTGCATATTATTACAACGTTAATTCCAAACTATCTTCTCATCCTTCACACATACCCACTCATTCACACACGCACACCCCCACAGTAACTAGGAGCAAACATTATTAACTAGGATACAATCCAAATTTTCACTTCAACATTGCATTTAAAAAAAATAAAATAATAAAACATATCTCACAATAAACACAATTGTACATAGATCATGAACACTCATTCCTACAATCTTGCTCGCGACATATTCATAACATGAATAGAATTGGGCACAAAACTCTTTCTTGCTCTCACTGTGGACAGTTTTGGCATTCGATGTCTGCGCCCTGACGGCATGAGTTCATAGTGTGTAGCCAGAACATGGCTCGGGTCACTCGCAATCTGATATGCCTTTCGCTCAGCCTGACGTTCGTACAACACACACAATTCATCCTGCCTTTCACCCGTCACTTTCGCACAGACGTGTACAATCCTGTTCAATACATTCTTGTGTTTCTCACTCAACCCTCCATACCAACACAGGAAGCCAAAGGTCACAACAGACTGAACAAAACATCTGTAAAAGTTGGTTAACACAGGACGACTGACATTGAGGGAGCGAAGCTTCTGAAGGCAATATATTCTGGATTGACATTTCTTGTGTATGCTTGTTGTGTTGGAATTAAAATTGAGTTTACTGTCTACAATGGTGCCTAAGTATTTGTACTCATTGACTCTTTCCACCCTTTCTCCCCCTATCTCCAAGTCTGGTATGGCAACAGGGTTTCTTCTGAAATCTATTATCAGTTCTTTTGTCTTCTTTACATTCAGGTTGAGATAGTTATCAGTGCACCACGCGGTGAACTTAGAGACTTCTTCTACATAGACGGAGTGAGAATTTGAGAGATTTTGTAGAGCGGTGTCGTCAGAGTATTTGATGAAAGGGGTGTCGGTGGAGCCAGAGCAGTCGTTTGTGTAGAGTGTGAAGAGAACAGGGGAGAGAACAGTGCCTTGGGGAGAGCCAGTGGAGGTGGAACGGGAGGAAGAAAGACAGTGTTGAAAGCGGACAGACTGTGAACGGTTGACAAGAAAGTTGACAATCCAAAGAACCAGTCTCGGGCTGACATTCAGAGCCAGAAGTTTGCGAGCCATGAGGTGGGGTTGTATGGTGTTAAAAGCGGAAGAGAAGTCTATGAATAGAATCCTAACAAAAGAACCAGGTTGTTCAAGGTGGACGTAGGCATTGTTGAGGAGAGTGAGTGTTGCGTCATCGGTTGATCTATTGTGCTTGTATGCAAACTGAAGTGGGTCTAGGGACGTTTGTGTACTAAGGAGGAGAAACTTCAACACAATGCGTTCAAAACACTTCATCACTATACTAGTGAGGGCTACTGGTCTATAATCATTTAGTTCTGATGGGCTCCTGGACTTGGGAACGGGACATATAGTTGAATTTTTCCACACAGATGGAACAACAGAGGTTTTTAAAGACCAAGTGAACAACTTGCTAAAAACCTCACACAGCTGGGAAGCACAAGATTTTAACAATTTACCACCGACGTTGTCCGGGCCAAAAGCTTTGCGGGGGTTAACCTTACGAAAAAGAGCTCAACCTCGGCCGCCTGAATCTCACAGTCCAAGATGCCTAGGTTATCTCCCGCTACTTCCTCCACCCTCCCTTGCAGATCGGATATCACATTTAGCAGGTCGTCTGCTACATCGCTACGCTCAAAGCGGCAATAGAAGTCATTTAGTTCTTCTGCAAACTCGCTCCTCTTTTCTTCACTAAGCTGACAATTACTCTTAGGCTTATTTTGACCAGTCAATACTTTTAAACCATTCCACGCCTCCCGCATGTTGCCTGACTTAAACTTTTCCTCTACTTTGTCCTTATACTCTAGTTTAGCATGCCTAATTTCATCTCTAAGTTTCTTCTGTACTCTTATCCTTTCTTCTCTGTCCCCCATCTGAAATGCTACCTTTTTCTCACTAATTGTACTCTTCAGTGACTTTGAGATCCAGGGTTTGTTGTTTGGATACATTTTTATTGTTCTATTAGGAATAATCATGTTTTCGCAAAATGTAATATAATCAGTTATAACGTCTGTGGCTTTATCTACATCATCTGTGGACTCCAAGAACACGTTCCAATCAGTACACTCAAAGCAGCCTTTCAACCTTTCACTCGCATCTTCCGTCCACACTTTCACTGTCTTGCTCACAACACTTTCAGTCTTTATTTTCGGTTTATAAGAAGGGACTAGGTGGATAGTGTCATGGTCTGACTTTCCTATCTTTGGCAGATGGAAAGATTTGTATGCGTCTTTGATATTACCATAACATAGGTCTAGCGTGGCATCAAGACGTGTGGTAACATTCACGTACTGCTTGAATGATGGAAGGGCCCGACGCAGATCGCAGTGATTAAAGTCTCCCAGCACAAAATTGGGTGCGTCAGGCGCTATCAGCTGTAGGGAGCGCACAGCCTCAGCGATCGCACGTATAGCACTGTCACGGTTGGCTGCCGGGTGGGGGTAAACAACAGTTACGAAAATTTGCCCAAATTCTCGAGGCAGATATTTAGGCCTTAGTGATATAGACAGAAGGTCAATGTCACGCGTACTTTGCTGTTTCCTGACGGTGACGTTTGCCCGGTTACAGTATTGTTCATTCACGTAGATACAAACGCCACCGCCGCCATCCTTGCCACTGTTAGATAGGTCCCTGTCTCCCCGAAAGGGAACGCCAAATCCATCGATGTAGAGGCTGTCATCCGTTATCTTGTCATCTAACCACGTCTCAGTGAAGCATAATAAGCATGAATCTCTGAACTCTTGCAGAAACTGACAATAGGCGCACAGTTCGTCAAAATTGAAGTTAGGGGGCTTGGGTCGTAGTGATCGGGTGTTGGCCATTACAATGGAGGGAAGGGGCAAAAGGGTTTTGTAGCGCCGCAACCTTCGTCGTATTCCTCCTCTCTGTCCACGTTTACGCTTTGGGGCTGTTTTGGGATGTCCGTTGGTGTTGTTAGCATCGTGATCGGGGATGATTTCTATGGGGAAGGTGTAGAGATCAGGGGGAGGGGGGCTGGTCGACGATTGCAGAAGTAAGATCGACTCGCGTGTGTAGCGAACACCGGCGTGACCGCCGCCATCTTGACTCGCCGCAAGCACACCACATTTGAGCACACAAAACACCACCGCCACAGCCACTAGCACGTCCACAAACAACGTCGCTCTCATTTTAAAGCATTCATACACATCACTGCCAAAGTTCAATCCTTAATTCTCACTATAAACTTTGAAATAAACGAAAAATGTCGGATAGCAGAACCACGTGTAGTCGCCCCAGTGTGAAGCGCCCAAAATATTATTATACAACATAATAATAATATAACAATAATATACAACATTGAGTTATTTGATCGGACATGCATGAGATGTCACGGTCCACTAAAGGTCAAAGTCATCCTAAGGTTGCTGTTCTTTTTTTTTCTTTTTTTTTGCATAATAACACTTTTGCTGTACTTTATTTGATAGTACAAGAGTGTATTTGAAGCCAGAGTTCAAGGTCATGTCAAGGTCAAGACCATAGAAAGATCAAAGTCAATATTACTTTGCATTTTAATGCCACCCTTTTTTTTTTGTTTTTTTCTAGGCACTCATTTTTATGTTAAATATTGCAAGTTCTATAAGGAGCACATGAGTCATATGGGCTTTGCCCTTCTAGTGTTATTTTAACTTATTATTGGAGTGGCGTTATTTTACTTTGTCTTTATCAGGAAGTATGTATTTGCAATACAGATGCAGCTGTGCGAGATCTACGCACAGCGGTTACTGCTGGGGATCAGTGCTCAACCTACCAAGCAGATGAGATCAGCACCACCCAAGTTCCACTTGGTAAGTTCCTAACAGCCACACACGCAGGCATTGCTGCTTCCACACGTTAGATTGTCATGTCCTGGAAACTCTACAGGATGGTTGAAAAAATCATTTACCTCCTTATGAAAATTGTTTATAACTTTTGTAGGTAGTACTGCATTTCCATCAAACAAAAAATGTATTGGGATACTTACAGCGTTACAATTTAATTGCTGGTCTTTGATTTGATCTCACTGTAAGCCAGTAATGACTAATTGCCTGACATTGCAGGAGCGGTAAGACATAAGGACACCTCAGGTGAGGTAAGACCTAAGACCAAGTGCCAGGATTGTGGGCCATATTACTGGCTGCTGTGGTCACTGTGAGATGAATTCAGAAGTCCGCCATTGCATTGTACCAAAGTAAGGATTACAGTACATGGTGTTTCATGCAAATGCAGTGCCGTTTACAAACGCGACGTTTTATAAGGTGTTACTTTCCCAACCTTTTGCAGCCATCTGGAAATGGTCACTTTGCCAGTCGCTTCCATTGGCTGGACTATTTGCCCCCAGCAACTTCCCCTGCCTGCCTGAAGGCTTCCTGCCAGCGTGTATCCATAGCAATGCCCGGCGTCCCAGGCAACCGCTCATCCAGCTTGCCAGTGCCTGGGAGAGGAAGAGGAGGAGGAGAAGGAGGAGGAGAGAAAGGAAAGGGAGATGTGTGCAGTTGTGCCTTCTGTATTCAAGACCTGTTGAAACTACAGGTATTTAAACAGCTAGTGAAGTATTGAGTGTCTGTATTCAAGACCTGTTGAAACTACAGGTATTTAAACAGCTTGTGAAGTATTGAGTGTCTGTATTCAAGACCTGTTGAAACTACAGGTATTTAAACAGCTTGTGAAGTATTGAGTGTCTGTATTTAAGACCTGTTGAAACTACAGGTATTTAAACAGCTTGTGAAGTATTGAGTGTCTGTATTCAAGACCTGTTGAAACTACAGGTATTTAAACAGCTTGTGAAATATAGAGTGTCTGTATTCAAGACCTGTTGAAACTACAGGTATTTAAACAGCTTGTGAAGTATTGAGTGTCCGTATTCAAGACCTGTTGAAACTACAGGTATTTAAACAGCTAGTGAAGTATTGAGTGTCTGTATTCAAGACCTGTTGAAACTACAGGTATTTAAACAGCTTGTGAAGTATTGAGTGTCTGTATTCAAGACCTGTTGAAACTACAGGTATTTAAACAGCTTGTGAAGTATTGAGTGTCTGTATTCAAGACCTGTTGAAACTACAGGTATTTAAACAGCTAGCGAAGTATTGAGTTTCTGAATTAAACAGAATAACTTATGTATATGTTTGTCTGCTTGTGTTCTGCTGGCCACCTCTTTTACCCACCCCCTCCCCATCCCTCTCCTCCCCAATGCCATCATTTGTGATGAGATTAGCCAACAGTATATATTGCAACCCTATATCAATAATACCGTTGTGTCTTGCTAGTTTTATTTCCCAAAGCCGATACAATTTATAATGATGTTTGTATTCTATTCTGTTTTTGTAAATGGGGGTTCGATAAATTAAGAGTACAGCCTCAGCGACCCCTGCGTGGGATGTCTTTATTGTAAAGTGACTGGCTGGTGGAGATCTTTCAGTTTTACCACTAGGGTTGTTTTAGCAGATCTTTTATGCGGATCAGGGGTTGTCCGGTCCTGATTTGGCTCGGAAGAGTCCGCTGGACCTAAAGCAATAATCATGTAATGTAACGTAACCCGTGGTTGGTCAATTGGCAAAACAGTAAGAGAGAGAGAAAAGGTCATTAACAACATACTCATTAAGTTGGTCCGGAAAAATGGGAGATCTACTGTAAGATCAAAAGAATAATGAAAAATCTATACCTACCTTTGATGTTTTGCTTGAAGTAAAGTGCACACGTACTCTTTAATGTATTGTACATAAATTCCATAAAGTCGTTTTGATTTTATACAGCAACATCAGGTCTTTATTTTGTGTTTTTTGAGTTTGCGGACCTTAACAGGACGACATGTAGGGTGTGAACTTGTTCAGTGGCTTGTTGTACATTCCTGTTTCACTATAGACTTATCATTTGTGCTTCAGTCACTACTATGCAGCAAGCACGCCACTTCCGACCTTCGATCGCACGTGTTGGGTCTGTTGAATGGACGGCAAGACATGGAAGGCTGGGACTCGGTCTGGATGCTGTGTACATACACCACTAAAACCAAGGATGTGACTGAATTCATCGTAGACAAGTATCCGCACATTCTCGCCAAATTTGCTGTCACTGCGTATGGCCTTGATCTGGAGAAGGTGAGAAAATATCATTTTCAATTTTAGGAGAAGTAAAAGAATGTGAATGTTATGTACGAGATCCTATCCTATCCTATCCCGTAGCTCGGAGGCCTTTGGGGCACCACAGATCATCATTTAAACCAGCGTACTCGATCTTTCTCAGTCCTCAGCAACCCTCATAGCTTTGTTCGGTGTCAAGCCAGTCCATTCTAGAATGGTGTCCTCCCACCTCTTTTTCAGTCTCCCTCTTCTTCTACCTTTTTGCACTGTGCCTTGCAGCATGGTCTTTGCAAGGCCTGATGATCTGGTGATGTGGCCATACCATCTGAGTTTCCATTTCTCCACCTCTTTGAGCAGGTCATCGTGTTGTTCAATGGCTTGTGTGATGGTCTGTCGGACTTCGTTGTTGGTGATGTGCTGGGTATAGAAAATGCTCAGAAGTCTTCTGTAGCACCTCATCTCCATGCTTTGTATTCTTCGTTGAAGATCTGCTGTGAGGGTCCATGTTTCGCAAGCGTATAGGAAGATGGAGATGACAAGGGAGCGCAGCAGTCTTACCTTGGAATGTAGACTGATGGTCCTGTCTTTCCAAATGGTCTTCAACCTTGCCATGGCAGCAATCGTTTGTGCGATCCTGGAGAGGACTTCCTGTCGGGACCCATTGTCTGATATAATGGCTTAAAATATTTGAAGCTATGCACTGTGTTGAGGGATTGGCCTTGGACTTTGATGTCCGTGTTGATGCCATTGGTGTTGTTGGTCATCATTTTGGTCTTCTTTGCACCTTTTTCCATTACATAGGCTCTGGAGGTGGTGTCAAGCCTCTGTACAAGCTGTTAAGTTCTTGTTCTTCTCCAGCCAATCCATCCATGTCATCCGCAAAACGAAGGTTTTAGATTGTTCCACCCCCTATGCTGACTGTGCCTTCGTGATCTGCAAGAGCATCTGACATGATGCGCTCTAGGAAGATGTTGAAGAGTGTTGGAGAGAGTAGGCATCCTTGACGCACACCAATTGTTGTTCTGTACCAGTTTCCGATGGCGCTGTTATGGAGGACTGCACTGGTAGCCTTGTCATACAGGCTTTTGATGACTTCAATAATTTTAGAGCTGATGTTGTACACTCTAATGGTTGCCCACGGAGCTGCATGCCAGACTCGATCAAACGCCTTTTTCAGGAGGACCTTGCTGGGATGGCTGATGAGGCTGATGGTGCGGTAATTTTAACACTCCTGAAGGTTATCTTTTTGGGGGAAGAGTGATGACATGCGACTGGGTCCATGGTGTAGGCCACTCCCCACTCTGCCAGATGTATGAGATGTTCGGCGTATTTTCTCTTTTGTTGTTCAATCATTTCAGTTGTAGTTCCAGTGTGTTGTAAACCCAATTGTGACGGTTTCTAACTGGCCCCACGCCTGGCTTATGCTACCTAACAAAGTGTAACAACACTCTCCATCGTTGGCCCTCAGGCTGACCTACTTCCATCCTATCGTAACAAGCATTAACTCAGCCATTCCCTCCTGACGTAGAATTGTTTGCCACTTTGGAAAAGTGTCCTCAGTTGTTATGTAGTAACCTTTACCCTAATACATTTGTAATGGTTTGAAATGTCTGTTTATCATCTTTTGAAATGCGTGCATTAAAACTGATAATATAGGCCAGGTTAGATGCAGTACACCACAAAACAAACAAGCCAAGCAGGCAACTTAAAAAAGTCGGTCACAATGCATTAAACACATGTAATGCTTACACACCAACAACAACAAAAAATAAGACTGTTTACACACCAATTTGTTGCTCAGGAATCCCGTTTGAATCACATAATGGCTATTCACAAGGCACAGCACACACAGTGTAGGATTATCTTTCCAATCCCCTCCCAACCCACCTGTTATGACTGTTGTGTGTTAGTTACAATGTACACAGATGCTCCAGGTACTCTCACTAAATAAACAACTTACACACCACACAATTGCACATTTCCTATTTGAACTGAATATTTGTTCTTAGTTTTGTTCTTCATCATCTGAATCTTCTTGAATATCTATTTCATTCGCTAAATCATCGTCAAAAAGTAACATCGCAACAATCGCAGCATCCAAAGTTTGGCCACAAGGCGACACCATGATTACTATCTGAAATTTCCCAGACTAGGCTTGGGCCAATTATGAACAAAGCATAGTGCCTTTGCTCTTTCCAAACATGCATCCAATCAGAGCTTGGAAGAAGAAAATCCTTCACGACTTTTTCACACGATAGTCCCCAAACTTGATTCTGATTGGTAACAGCTCTCTATCATGAAAATTCATTGAGGAGTTAAATTTAGAAGTTGGCGCCAATCCCACCGCTCTACGGGTCTGGAGGTAAACCCAGGCTGACACAAGGTGTACATGCGTTGCTGTTCCAGAGGCTTAGTACTGCAATAGCGCCAGCCATGGAACAAGTGAACAGGGTGATGCAATACAAAATTAATTTTCCTATGAAAATGAGTGAAACATATGTGGATATGGGGTCCCAAAGATCTGCCTGAACTTTTGTTGTAGTGTACACAACTACCAACTGTCTGTTCCTAGGCTTTCGCATCAGATGTGTATTCTCTACCTCCATTTTGTATACCGGAATGCATATCAGAAAACTAGGATACCAGCTTAGCCGGTGCAAAGCCATTTGCCCTACTTTACGCACTACGAGGGCTGACTTTTTTTTCCTCCCCATCTTTTAATACCTTGCACCTAATGTGTGTCTAACTACTGATTCTAACGAAGTCAAGGCAACTCTCAAGCAATCCACATTCAAGCATCTCACATCAACACAAATAACTCACAAACTAATCACATTTGAGGAAACAGAGATCGTGTATGCCTGGCGTGTCATTTTCTTGTGTGTCTTTATAACATGCTGCACCTTATTATATATGGATGAAATTCCTATCCTATCCCGTAACTCAGAGGTCATAGAGGCACCACAGATGATCGTTTAACCAGCGTAAGGGATGAAATTGGAAATGAATTAAAATTCGGGTTGTGGGGCTTATGATGTGTAATTGCCTAGTACTTGGTTAAATAGTGTGATTCCTTGATAGATAAGGGATTCTGATTGTGGTTGTTTTGGTTGGATGGCGTGCATCCAGTGGAGGCTAGCCTTGGGCTGTCTGGAGACTAGACTGAAGGAACTGAACTCTGGCAGTGAGGAAAACAAGACAACCATGGAACCAAGGCCTAACCCTTTCCTCTCTGCCTACAAAGGTATGCTTTTGCCCTTGTGTTCATTGTCAGTGTAATTCTCATGTCAGCTGAAGGTGCGCCTGTCAGATCCCTCTTGTTTGACCTTTGGCAGTTGCGGTTAAGAATGAACGAATGAATGAATTAAAAAATCCAACCTGTTTCTCATAGCACGTAAACGATAATGGTATTGGATGCGGTCAATAGAACATCATTTAAAATTAAACTGTGATTTCCTTTCTGTCTTCTGTTTGAGTGATAGATGAGTTTGTTGTATACATCAGTGTCTGTAGCATGTGAGCAGCTACATGTACATTAGTACAGATTGCCGTGCTTTCAGCCTGACTGGGGATTTTGGGGAAAAGGGCGTGTATATAGCCTCCAATACTAGTTATTATTATTATAGTTGTTATTATTATCATCATTGTTATTATCATTATTATTAAACACTTCTACACCAGAGAGGTGTGCTCGTAACACCAAGTTTCGTTATGTGCAGTTTTGACTGTAGTAACTAGTATACATTTATATTTATTCCTCAGTTTTGACTGTAGTAACTAGTATACATTTATATTTATTCCTCAGTTTTGACTGTAGTAACTAGTATACATTTATATTTATTCCTCAGTTTTGACTGTAGTAACTAGTATACATTTATATTTATTCCTCAGTTTTGACTGTAGTAACTAGTATACATTTATATTTATTCCTCAGTTTTGACTGTAGTAACTAGTATACATTTATATTTATTCCTCAGTTTTGACTGTAGTAACTAGTATACATTTATATTTATTCCTCAGTTTTGACTGTAGTAACTAGTATACATTTATATTTATTCCTCAGTTTTGACTGTAGTAACTAGTATACATTTATATTTATTCCTCAGTTTTGACTGTAGTAACTAGTATACATTTATATTTATTCCTCAGTTTTGACTGTAGTAACTAGTATACATTTATATTTATTCCTCAGTTTTGACTGTAGTAACTAGTATACATTTATATTTATTCCTCAGTTTTGACTGTAGTAACTAGTATACATTTATATTTATTCCTCAGTTTTGACTGTAGTAACTAGTATACATTTATATTTATTCCTCAGTTTTGACTGTAGTAACTAGTATACATTTATATTTATTCCTCAGTTTTGACTGTAGTAACTAGTATACATTTATATTTATTCCTCAGTTTTGACTGTAGTAACTAGTATACATTTATATTTATTCCTCAGTTTTGACTGTAGTAACTAGTATACATTTATATTTATTCCTCAGTTTTGACTGTAGTAACTAGTATACATTTATATTTATTCCTCAGTTTTGACTGTAGTAACTAGTATACATTTATATTTATTCCTCAGTTTTGACTGTAGTAACTAGTATACATTTATATTTATTCCTCAGTTTTGACTGTAGTAACTAGTATACATTTATATTTATTCCTCAGTTTTGACTGTAGTAACTAGTATACATTTATATTTATTCCTCAGTTTTGACTGTAGTAACTAGTATACATTTATATTTATTCCTCAGTTTTGACTGTAGTAACTAGTATACATTTATATTTATTCCTCAGTTTTGACTGTAGTAACTAGTATACATTTATATTTATTCCTAACGTTGATTGTCGCGTCAAAAGTCATACTATACAATTCATTGGTTCTGTTTATCGCAGTAATTTCTCTTGAACCATAGCCCCAGTGGATGTGCCGGGGGTTTAAGTATAAATAGTATCCCCACTTTCTGGAAATTTAGTGCTTTAAATTCCCACTGTCGCTGCTTTTCTTCTTCTTTCTCATTCCTACTGTGTTCTATCAATCTACTATACTATCTTCTTTGCTAGACCAGTCAACTACCTTTTTTTATTGAAAACTCTTCCAAAACTCCTCACTTGTAAATGAGGTCTGTTGGGTCAGCTTGGGAATATTAGACGCTTTCTGCCAAATGGTCACTGGGTCTTCCTATGATGTTATTATTTAGCAATGTAGGCATTTTATATGTATGTGTTTTGTTGATAATTTATAATGATGTTTGTATTCTATTTTGTTTTTGTAAACGGGGGTTCGATAAATTAGAGTGCAGCCTCAGCGTCCCCTGCGTGGGATGTCTTTATTGTAAAGTGACTGGCTGGTGGAGGGCATTCAGTTGTCCCACAAGGGTTGTTTCAGCAGATCTTTTATGCGGATTGGGGGTTGTCCGGGCCTGATTTGGCTCGGAAGAGTCCGCTGGACCTAAAGCAACAATTATGTAATGTAATGTAAAGCAGAATATGAACATTTTTAAACTCTGGAAGGCAGAATGTTAACATTTTATACATCTTTTCATAGAAATTAGTTGACGAAGAGTCCAAAGATCAACAACACTGAAAATAAGGAATAAACAAGCTATGATAACCATCATGTTGCAAGGTTATTTCCCCTGATTAGAATTAGCTTTTTGTAAATTATGTTAATATTTGGCAACACAACATTTTCAAGCTGTCAAGACCAATATGCATCACTTTGCAATTAAATGAACAGGGAATTATTTTTTTTTATACCTAAAACCGGTTAAAGTCATCATACTAGGGTAAGGGTTAATAGCAAAGGCAAATATCAACAGAGCGGATTAATACGTGCTATTTGAATTTAAGCGTAGCAAAGGCAAATATCAACAGAGCGGATTAATAAGTGCTATTTGAATTTAGGCGGATTAAAATAGCTTCCTGTCACTGTACTTGCTTTTCCAGGAATGTCATCAAATTACAAGGAAAATACAAGGCAATGTGATTAGTGTCAAATTTGATAGGAATAACTTTATTGGGACATATACTGATATAGTTTATCTGTTATTCTTGTAGTATCCAGTGTTTGCAATGTACTCTTTCTGCATTTTAGCTACCGTGCTTATTTCATTGTATAGTGTCTATCATTTTATTTTCTGGTATTGATGTTATTTTATGGCGTTTTATTTATTTTGTAGACGTATTGGGAGAACTGGTGGAGCTGGTGCCAGCGGAAGAATTCCTGATGTCCCTTCCATCGGAAGGCAGCTTGTTGTTTCTGCTGCCGTTCCTCATGCGATGTCTGCAGCGAAAACATCTGGAGGAACTGAAGTCTACCATCACTCAAAAGGGGAAAGAACTTCTGAGCCAGCTGAACCCTTCTTCCTGATCATAAATACAGTCTCCTCTCTGAAAATCCTTACCGGGAAGAGAGGGGACTATAAACTGATTAAAAAAAAAAAAAAAAAAAAAACACCTGATCATGAGTGCGTCTGCTTGGGAAATCTGCAGTGTAACGAGGCTTTGTTGCCATCAGCTTTATCTGCAGCAAAAATATCTGGACAAATGGATTTGAATGAGCTTTGAAGTTTAACTTCTGCACCCACCATTAGACCTGGATAACCATCCCAGGGCAGAAGGCTGGGACCTAAATCAGCACTGAACCGCCAGAGCAATCATATTGCTAAGATGGACAGTGAAAAATGGTGGCTTTTATCTTGCCCACAGTTGGATTGGAATATGGATCAAACGAAATAATGACTAGCAACACTGATTTTTTTATTCATATTGATAATCATTGTGCGTGAGTAGCTTTGTGGGAAAGTGTTTCTATAGAAGTATTGAAGACATTTTGGTCGACATCATTAATACCACACAATAGCAATATATATATATTTCACCATCATAATTCGGAAGGGAAAACACTTTTGGATCATGAGTGCATAACCCAAACTGGGAAATTTTGTTATTGTAATTGTTACACTCGATTCGATGATGGTATTTTTCTTTATCAGTATTTGATTCAGCCCCAATGCTGAATTCCTGATAAGGTGTAACTCAGATTCGTTTATCCACGCAGCCTGCTCACTCAGCATACAAGACACAGAGTCGACGTATGAAGTTTTCCACTTTTATTCAGCACACATCAACAACTGCATACAATCACCTTTTCACTCTCAACTTAACTTTCCAATTCACTATCAACAACTTCACTATCATATTTTTGAAACAGCGCGGCACTTAAATAGTCTCTTGATACTCCCGAATAACCTGGATCAATCTCGTATGACGCAATTTAACCAATCGCTTCTAACTTCGTCATTACTGTCTTACGTCATACATATTTCTTCTCCTTCCGGAACGTCCTCTTGCTTCGACATGTATCGGGAAATTTCTATCGAGAGTAAACACGCAGATCCAGAAAATTCTCCAGTAATATCGACTAACGCAAATCATCAACGTTATACAAAGCCTCTCCTAACAACAATGCAAACTCAAATCAAAGGTAAATAAACTCCATTATTGAATACTTTGCAAAACGAAACGATTAGATCTATCGTGCACGTTTCCGACATACTTTCGTTCGCGTTTCAACGTAACAGTAATAAAGATTTTGTTACCATCAGACTAAATAATAAAACACATTTCATATTGTATTGCAGGATTTTGATGGTCATCCATTAAAGCTACTATGTTGTGTATGTACATTATTGTATTATTTCATCGAAAAAGAATAAAGTATTAATGACTTGAATCATTATTGTCAGCGACCTCATTATCTTCTGTTGCCATGCTAATGCATCATTATCATCAGACAATAAAGTACTCTTGTATTGCATAGTATCATTACCTTTCAGTAAATACGTAAAGGTTTTCATCATGATTGAATCTATCATCATTTTGATCAGTTTACATTCCACAAAGACCTTGGCTCCCTCAGCAACTCTTTAAACTGGACTATATAATCTGTATTTTTTAATGTAATGTTTAATTTGATGTTTATTTAGCTTTGATATTTATGTATGCCTTGTGGCAAAAATTTGTTGCCGTGTTTTAAACTTGATGGAAATTGTGTATTAAAATGTTTATGCATGTAACTTTTGAATCAATCCCCAACCACCTTTTGTTTTGAACGTAAAAACCTTTAATCATTCCTTAAAGAAAAAATATTCTGTGATAATTTGAAATATAATTATACATGACAGCTATTTAGGATGACGATAATAGGTGGGTAGGGACCATGGGGTTTTATTTATTGTCAGTACGACTGTCATGTGTGTGTTTGAGTGACTGTGGATTCATTTGTGCTTTGGGTATTTTTTGTGCCTGTGTATATAAATGGATTCTGTGCCTGTGATTGGATATGGCGAGTTCTAGTTTTACACGGATCTTGTAAAATCGGTTAAGCATATTCTTGTGTAAGGGGTCAACGAATTAGTTAGTTATTCATTGCTTACAGGGTACAGCGGACTGCAAAGAGCCGAATCAGGACTACAAAATCAAGACCAAAACTTGGCTAAAAGAGGACTCACCCCTGATCCTCATAAAAAAACCTGCTGAAACAACCCTAGTGGTAACACTGAAGGCACTCCACCAGCCGGTCACTTTACAATAAAGGCGTCCCACGCAGGGGGACACTGACGAGGGGCCGGGTAGCTCAGTTGGTAAGAGCGTCTTGCTAGTAACCGAAAGGTCGCTGGTTCGAATCCCGGATTGGTCAACGTGTGATCATATTATTTTCCCCTTTACCAACAACTGGTCCGCTGGTGTCAGTATAAATCTGTCCAGTAGTCACCTATATGTGAAAGTGTCGTGTGACTATAATCTACAAACAACAACGGATGCTGAGGCTATGCTCTTAATTTATCGAACAAAAAACAAGAACAAGTTTACAAAAACAAAATAGAATACAAACTTCATTATAAAATATCAACAAAACACATACATATAAAATGCCTGATGAAAAAGAACAGGAGAAAGACAACGACAGTGGGAATTTAAAGCACTAAATTTCCAGAAAGTGTGGATACTATTTATACAGAAACCCCTGGCACTCTGACGAACTATATATTGCTGAAGGGTAAATAATACTGCTGTATGTTGGTATGAAGGAATAGAGCACACCAGCTCAATGCCTATTGAGCAGCACTGTTTAGTGCCTCCACATTTTGCTGGCTGCGGGCTATTTATAGCTTGCCTGCACCCTTCACTCCAGTGAAAAGAGAAGGAAAAGTAGCATGGGTGAAGCTATTTATAGCTAGCCTGGCTGACCTAACCTCAAAACTAAAAAGCTTTGGTTGAGTCGGTGTGAGAGCATTGAGGTAATATTATTTCCCTGAAGTGATACACACCAGGAGAAACATGACCATATGATTTTGTTGCTTTTGAAAAATCTTATCCTATCCTATACTGTCCCATAACCCGAAGGTCGTAGGGGCACCACAGATGATCGCTTAACCAGCATACTCCATCTCTCTCTGTCCTCAGTCTGTCCTTAGTTATTCTTTGCTTACAGGGTTCAGCGGATTGCAAAGAGCACCATCAGGACCACAACTTGGTTGAAAGAGGACTCACTCCTGATCCGTATAAAAGATCTGCTGAAACAACCCTAGTGGTAACACTGAAGGCACTCCACCAGCCAGTCACTTTACAATTAAGGCATCCCACGCCGGGGAAGCTGAGGCTATACTCTAATTTATCGAACACCCATTTACAAAAACAAAAATGAATATAAACATTGATATAAAATTGAAAAGGATACAGATAATAAAGAGAAAGGGACAAACTTTAAAAAAAAAAAAAAAGTAAATAAATAAAAACAGAAATTGTATCACGCATATGGGCAAAAATGTGGGGTGCCTTTATAAAATAAAAATGCAGCAAGTGCTGCAGAAAGCAGCTTCACCCATATCAGGGGAATAGAACCTACAGCTGTTTGCTGGATGTATTGATGCACCTGGCGCTTGCCCATCTATGACATGGGAATTATCACCAGTGGGGAGCTGGTTTTTTTTTTGTATAAATAGTATCCCCACTTTCTGGAAATGATGTGCTTTACATTCCCATCGTCACTTTCTCTTTTGTTCATTCTCATTCCTACTGTTCTATCAATCTAACATACTATCTTCTTCAGTAGACCAGTCACCTACCTTTTTCTTCTTGAAAACACTTCCAAAACTACTCCTTTGTGTATTGGGTCTGTTGGGTCCTCTTGGGAATATTGGACACTTTCCGCCAAATGATCACTGGGGCTTCCTACGATATTATAATTTAGCAATGTAGGCATTTTATATGTATGTGTTTTGTTGATATTTTATATTGATGTTTATATTCATTTTTGTTTTTGTAAATGGGTGTTCGATAAATTAGAGTATAGCCTCAGCTTCCCCGCATGGGATGCCTTAATTGTAAAGTGACTGGCTGGTGGAGTGCCTTCAGTGTTACCACTAGGGTTGTTTCAGCAGATCTTTTATACGGATAAGGAGTGAGTCCTCTTTCAACCAAGTTGTGGTCCTGATGGTGGTCCTTGCAATCCGCTGAACCCTGTAAGCAATGAATAACTAAAAAGAGCATTGGATCTTTAAAAGTCTTTGTAATGGAATGCATGTATACAGACCTAGCTTTATACTTCATCTGAAGGAGTATTTTGTCTGCAAAGAACTGCAAATCAGTGATGGCCAGTATTCTTTCCGGGCGGCTGTTTTATGAACAGGTGGGTTGAATTAGTGGCCACATTTGGCTTACGTTTCATGGCTTATGCATTGGGCCCCCATGGTTTCAGTATAAATAGTATCCCCACTTTCTGGAAATTTGGTGCTTTAAATTCCCACTGTAGCTGTCGTTATCCTTTGTTCTTTCTCATTCCTACTCTGTTTTGACTGGTCCTGATTTGGCTAGGAAGAGTCCGCTGGACCTAAAGCAATAACCATGTAATGTAATGTACTCTGTTCCATCAATCTACTATACTATCTTCTTCTTTGCTAGACCAGTCACCTACCTTTTTTCTTAAAAACTTTTCCGGGACAAAACTCATTTGTGTGTGAGGTCTGTCGTATCAGCTACCCCCGTTGGGGTGCCGGGGGTTCCAGTATAAATAGTATCCCCACTTTCTGGAAATTTAGTGCTTTAAATTCCCACTGTCGCTGTCTTTCTCATTCCTGCTCTGTTCTATCAATCTGCTATACTATCTTCTCTTTCGCTAGACCAGTCACCTACCTTTTTTCTTGAAAACTCTTCCGGGATAAGACTCCTTATTTGTGTATGAGGTCTGTTGGATCAGCTTGGGAATATTGGACGCTTTCTGCCAGGTGGTCACTAGGGCTTCCTATATGTTATTATTTAGCAATGTAGGCATTTTATATGTATGTGTTTTGTTGATAATTTATAATGTTTGTATTCTATTTTGATTTTGTAAACGTGGGTTCGATAAATTAAGAGTACAGCCTCAGCGTCCCCTGCATGGGATGTCTTTATTGTAAAGTGACTGGCTGGTGGAGAGCTTTGTTTTACCACTAGGGTTGTTTCAGCATATCTTTTATGCGGATCATGGGTTGTCCGGTCCTGATTTGGCTCAGAAGAGTCCGCTGGAACTAAAGCAATAATCATGTAATGTAATGTAATGTTGGATCAGCTTGGGAATATTGGACGCTTTCTGCCAGATGGTCACTGGGGTGATATTATTTGGCAATGTAGGCATTTTATATGTACATGTTATGTTGATAGTTTATAATGATGATGATATTCTATTTTGTTTTTGTAAACGGGGGTTTTAACCCCTTGGGGTCATGAGCAATCTTGCCACTGTAGATTGTTCAAACCTATAAAGGGAATCCGCTGGACCTAAAGCAATAACCTTGTATTGTATTGTATAAAGGGAAAAGTGAAAGCCACGGTTGAAAACCTGTCTTTCCTTTATAGGCAAGACAGATTCACTGCGGCAACAGTACCCCCGTTGGAGTGCCGGGGGTTTTCAGTATAAATAGTATCCCCACTTTATGGAAATTTAGTGCTTTAAATACCCACTGTCGCTGTCTTCCTCATTTACTCTTTCCTATTCCTGCTCTGTCCTTCACTCTGCTATACTATCTTCTTCTTCGCTAGATCAATGACCTACCTTTTTTCTTGAAAACTCTTCCTGGACAAGACTCCTTGTTTGTGTATGAGGTCTGTTGGATCAGCTTGGGAGTGTTGGACGCTTTCTGCCGGGTGGTCACTAGGGCTTCCTATGATTGTACTATTTAGCACTATAGGCATTTTATATGTATGCGTTTTGTTGATGATTTATAATGATGTTTGTATTCTATTTTGTTTTTGTAACCGGGGGTTCGCGTAGTTGAGGTCAACCCTCAGCCGTCCCTCGCGTGGGATGTCTTTATTGTAAAGTGACTGGCCGGTGGAGGGCATTCAATTTTCCCACTGGGGTTGTTTCAACAGATCTTTTATGCGGATCGGGGGTTGTCCGGTCCTGATTTGGCTCGGAAGAGTCCGCTGGACCTAAAGCAACAATAAATCAATCAATCAATCAAAAACGGGGGTTTGATAAATTAGAGTATAGCCTCAGCATCCCCTGTGTGGTATGTCTTTATTATAAAGTGACCGGCTGGTGGAGTGCACTCAGTGTTGCTGCCACTAGGGTTGTTTCAGCAGATCTTTTATGCAGATCGGGGGTTGTCCGGTCCTGATTTGGCTCGGAAGAGTCCGCTGGACCTAAAGCAATAATAATGTAATGTAATGCGGATTGGAGGATCGGGGGCAACAGCGAAGTTGTGGTATTGTGTGGTCAAGATTCGGCTATACTGGTCCTTATTTGGCTCAGAAGAGTCCACTGGACCTAAAGCAATAATTATGTAATGTCATGTATGCATTGGGTGAGATTTTTCACAACGGAATTTTGATGGGTGGCCACACCTTATGAGTTTAGTGTCCACATTTGGCGTACGTTTTATGGATTATGCATCAGGCCTGTTTTGTGCGTGCATGTGGGATTGAGAAATTAAAAAAAAAGTTGCATGTTAAGCATTATAAGCCAAGACAATTTTGTTAACACCATTTAAGAAAATGTTCAACATTTAATCAATTCACACAAAAAACTGCATTCAAAGTAAGTGTTTTAAAAACTTTCCCCATTTACTCCAAGCATTTGATTAAACCACTTTTATCCTTGTTTCAACCTCCCATTCCCTCCCTCCTCCTCTTCTGCTGCTAAACATAGTCCTTCACACATACAGATCCCTTCTCAATGTACATTTTGTCTCCTGTGGCATATTATAAAAGTTGCCGCATCATGTTGCCTCTGCATCCAACTTCAGAAGTTTGAGTATGGAGCTGCCAACGTCTTCATCCTGCAACCAAAAAGAAATCCAACTTGCAATTATACGGAGAAAAAAAAACAAACAAAAGATACCGTCCCCTCTCAATCCACCCCAACAAATTTCTCCAAGTAATGTGATTTAGAGGTTCTATCTGTGCATTTCTTTTACAATATGTACCAAGTTCTGAAAAAGTGCATGTTGCGATATGGAATGGATGATGAAATTTTCGTGCAAGAATGCAGTGGTATTTGTGTTGCAAGTCGGATGTGTATGTACTCGCAGTGTTTTGCCTTGTTTAATTAGCTACGTTATTCAACAGGTGATTAATACCATTATCATATACTGTTGAAAATTAAAGTTTGAATGGTACACAATATGGACAATAAAATTGGAATACTCTTTTCATAACCTTTTGTGACTGCTAATTTTTAAGCATGTACAAAACAATCATGCTAACATACAGAAAAGATTTGATTTTGACAATTTGTTTTTGAAAAGTCTAGTTTTGAATGCGAGGCATAGTTTCAAATCAGAGACCTTTATTCTTGAAATATATAATATCCAAAATCAAATTGTCTACAATACAATTGTAATTTATCATACTTCCGTGTCTTTTACATCCAGAGTTATATTGAATTTTAACACTAGTTTTTTTTCCAACTTGCAAAGAGATTTAAACTAGACAGGCAAAGCCCACAGGACTCACAGGCAATATTTTTAACATGGAAACGAGTGCCCAGAAAAAGAAAGAGAAAAAAACACAAAATAAAATGGTGGCATTAAAATGCAAATATCAACTTTGACCTTTCTATGCTCTTGACCTTGAGATGACCTTCTATGCTCTTGACCTTAAGATGATCTTTACCTCCGGCTCCAAATACACATAAACTATCAAATAAAGTACAGCAAAAGTAGTAATATGCCAAAAAAAGTGATCTTGTGATGACCTTGGCTTTGACCTTGGGATGACCTTGATACTCACGTGACCTCTCATGCATATCTTATCAAGTAATCCAATGTTGTTGCATACTATGGGTTTAATAAACAGCCGTTCCTCTGTAAGATGACATTTTTTATTGTATGTTTTTGCAAGACCTAAACGACCTTGACCTTCAAGATCAATGCAAAAACGGAACACGTATGAAAGATCAATCTATCATCCCTAAATACAATAAGTTTGGACTTGTCTATCTCTCATAGTTTAGGGTCAAAGTCACTTCGAAGTACCTATACAAACTGACTTTGGACCGCTTCAGTGACCTTGACCTTGGAGTGAGGTTGATTAAATTTGCATAGTATGCCTCATTGATATCCATAATACCTCAAAGAATCATAAGTTCAATATTAATAACCTAGAAAAAAAAGTGAAATATAAAGATTTCATCACCCTGTGACCTTGACCTTGAAGTGAGGTCATTCATTCACTGATCAATTTCAAGGTCTCATCGGTATACACCATCTTCCCAAGTTTGGTTGTGATAGTTGAAATAGTACTTAGCCACACAGACAGATGGACTTTTTTTTTTCTTCCCTATATCATTTTTGGAAAATGGACTATTTAAGTCTCATCTTGCACAGATTTGCAAAAACCTGGACATTTTGTTTTAGGGGGCAAGTACATAGACTTACCAAAAAGTTAAATGTGAAAATTTGTAATTTTGGGACTAACGGGACGAACATTTGTTGTCCCCTTGACCTTGAAGTGAAGTCATTCATTTACTGATCATTTATGAGGTTTCATGGGTATACATGGCTATCTTATCAAGTTTAGTTGTGATAGTTCAAATGGGTTCTGAGATATTAATCCACTTGCAAGTTTTGCACAGATGGAGGACAGAGGGACTGACGGATGGACACACAAATTTGCAAAAATCTTGATTTGTTTTTTGTGGGGGTGAGGGTGACGGGGAGTGGGAAGTGAGTACATTATACTCACATTGCTATGCATGTCACTGTGCCAATCAAAAAGCCCAATATAGGGTTTACCAAGGATGTCTAGTGTCCACATAAAAACAGACACAATTTATTGACTTATTTTTTAGTAGGTGCAGTTTGATGTTTCTAAATGCACACACAAATCACAAATAAATCCTGTAGTGTACCTGATGTGACCAAGAAACTAGAATGTTCTTGCTTTCATCGTCACCAGAAATGTTGATGAGAACAGACTCCCCGACATTGATGGACTCGTCCGAAGAGTACTGCACTGGGCATGTCTTCATTTCACTGAAACACAAATACAATACATCCATGTCATGTGTTAGTTATTCATTGCTTATAGGGTCCAGCGTACTGCAAAAAGCCCAATCAGCACCACAAAATCAAGACCACAACTTTGCTGAAAGAGGACTCGCCCCTGATCCGCATAAAAGATCTGCCCTAACCCTAGTGGCAGCAACACTGAAGGCACTCCACCAGCCGGTCACTTTACAATAAAGACATCCCACGCAAGGGACGCTGAAGCTATACTCTATCGAACCCCCGTTTACAAAAACAACATAGAATATAAACATCATTATAAAATATCAACAAAACATGTACATATAAAATGCCTACATTGCCAAATAACATCATAGGAAGCCCCTGTGACCACCTGGCAGAAAGCGACCAATATTCCCAAGCCGATCCAACAGACCTCACACACAAATGATGAGTTTTGTCCCGGAAGAGTTTTCAAGAAAAAAAGTAGGTGACAGGTCTAGCGAAGAAGAAGATAGTATAGTAGATTGATAGAACAGAGTAGGAATGAGAAAGAATAAATGAGAAAGACAGTGACAGTGGGAATTTAAAGCACTACATTTCCAGAAAGTGGGGATATGATTTATACTGAAACCTCTGGCACCCCCACAGGTGAATCCCTGTCGTTGAATTATAATAGTTTGTAAACAAATTTAACAAAACTTGACATCTTCTCCAAATGTTTAACTCAGTTTAAGTTAAAGCTAATACTTTATTATGTAAACAACATGTCTTCTCCAAAGATAATAATTTATTATATAACCACAAAAAAGTCGAAGCTAAAAGTCTGCTCAACGAGTTTACAATATTTACTCTCATCTTCCCTTACATCTTTGCAAGCTAACAAGAAATGACATAAAGCAAAACAGATTCAGATCTAAGTATAAAGCACCCCGTACTGTTAGAATTATTATAAGTTCTGGATAATGTGAAGCACATGCACAAGCATGTTCAGCCCAGAGCTTCATTTCGTTGCCCAGAAATAATACAAAACTTACATATTATTTCTCAATAGGAGCACTTCCTAAATAGCTGTCAACATGTATTTTGTACCGCTTTTCAGGGGAAGCAACTCTCATTGACCTACTTTCGGTTTATTTAGGCGTACTGTAAACATGTATTTTGTACCGCTTTTCAGGGGAAGCAACTCTACTTTCGGTTTATTTAGGGATAATGCCTATTCTGGGCAGCGATATGATAAAGAAGTACTGCACAAAAGGCTGAATATCACTTGACATTTCATTATTAGGAGTTTGTTGGATCAAGATACCAGGACTGTGTGCCTGATGAGTGCAAGTAACAAGCACAACAACTGCGATTATTTTAATGAAAATACCTACATGTGCAAACTCACCATTCGGTTTTCAATTCTTTACATTTATGTTTTCACTTCACAAAAATGTTATGACAAACAATTTTTAAATTTTAAAAAATAAAATAAAACTCTAAAAAAGTGTTTAATTTAGCTTTCATAATAATAATAATACTATCAATGTTAACTATAGCAGGACTATACTGATATAACAGGACATACCTATACACTTGAGGGGATGCAGCTCCAATAACACTTTTAAAAAACAACGGCAGACCTTTTTGTTTAAGCAACAATTCAGTTTCTCTGTGGCTCCTTATTATTTTTGTAATTATTTACTTTCTTTCTGAGTGCACCGAGCATGCTGGGACAGCATGGAGTCATGCTGGGAAAGCATGGAGTCTGGAGCTTTACAAGTGGACATCATCATCACATACAGATTACTAGCTGCAAACCAATCTCAAACTGATCTCTCTCTCTCTCTCTCTCTCTCTCTCTCTCTCTCTCTCTCTCTCTGTGTGCAGGGGCAGTCACTGACGAGTAGGTTATCTCCCTTCTTTGGACTGGTTTGATTTTATTTCCCAAAGTTTTTTTTTTATTTTGGTTTCGAACCAGTCGCATAAGAAGGCAAGCAAACAATGCAAAACTGTTCGCACGTATCCAGAAACAGAACCTATGTACATGGCAAATTTGTGACGATCAGAGCCCAATTGTGGATTTCTATTAAGAATACACACACACACATACAAATAAATATATAAAATACAGTTTGTAACCCACCTTTTGATGAGTTTATAGATCTGTTCTGTGGTGTCAGAGACAGTTCCCTCCCTTTCCAGACTGATGTTACAGGTAAAGCGCAGCTGGTGTTCCTCTAGCCCAATGTCTTGAAACGCCTTGCTTGGTTCCACCAGCCGCATTTTCTGTCAGTAACAATAGTAGTCAAATTACAACTTTCTATTACTCTGTATAATATGGAATAGGATACAACATTGATTATCTACCAGCCGGATTTTGATGACGATGATGGTGAGGATGTCCATTTATACAGCGCATGTCTCCGTCCATTTTCTGTCAGTAACAGTAATAGTTTGTAATACCGTAACATTGACATTTCTAATTAATATAGAACAGGCCACAACGTTTTTAACATTCTATAAAATAAAGACTAGGTTACAATTTTAATTACCTACCAGCCACATTCTCTATCACTAGTATCAGTAACAATACAATAACATTATACATCTGTAATATAGACTAGGTTACAACATTGATTATCAGCCTCATTTTCTGTCAGTAACATTACTAGATTTAATTCCATTAACATATATTGTGTAGTATTTTATAAAATATAGAATAGCTGACAACTGTTTTTAGTCAGTAACATAACAGTAATAATGACCACGTACATTCATACCACAAAAAACAAATGATGGCTTGACCAAATATAAAATTATAATGTCATGAAGTTTTCAAACTGTTCAATTAGATTTTTTTTTAAAGTGACTAACAAAGGCTGAAATACAATAATTCAATAAAGTTAGCGACACAAAAGTTGCTTGCAGTTAACAGAGAACTTCTACAGCCAACCATAACTTTTGATTCAACAGGCAACAGTTTACCTTTCCTACATCTTTTAACAAAAATTATTTCTTTCTTTAATTATTCTACTTAACTACCTTTAGGTCTATTTTTATATTTGAATATTTGAAATAAATATAACAATAAACCAGTCCTCACGTTATTGTGAACCACTAAGGCTCCATGCAGAACTTTGACAGCTTTTGCTTCTGGTCCTTCATCGTCTGAAACACACAATTTTATTTTCAATTTACATTGTGCTACAAAGATTAGGAATATCACTGCACACATCAGGAAGTTACTTGCGACTTTGCCCAGTAGTCACCTTTATTGCAAAGTCTGCGTTTAAAAGCATTGTCTTGACTGTGGACACACATTTTCATGATACTTTTTTTTTTTTTTTTTTTTTTTGCTTTTGCTTATCCCTTTTTATTGGGAAACTCTGGGCCGCCTCCCCCGGGGAAGGCGTAGTCGCAGCCAGTGGCTCGCCCAAACCCTACCTACCTAACATTATTTGTGAATTTTTGAAATTTTTGCTGGGGGAGCAAACCGAAGTACCCGGAGAAAACCCTCGAGACGTTGCCCGAGTGGAAAGTAAATAATATTCGGAGAAACATAACGCCCAGATGCTGGTTCGAACCCACACCTGTCAGGCGCCATTGGTTTCTGGCTCGTGGACAAGGCAAGTTAGTCCCGCCTTAGCCCACTTGGCCACAACGCTCGCTTACGGTTTCCTTAATACCTGTAAATAACATTAAGTAAGGGATAAAAACTAAAAGAAATATAAATCATAAAACCATCGCATTATTCAATAAAATACATAAGTATATAATAAATAAATAATAATGTGCTGCTGTAGAAAAACTCTTCAACATTACTAAACATAATAAAATACATAAGTATAATAAATAATAATAATAATAATAATACAGGATGCTATATACGCGCCTTTCCACAAATCAATCAGGCTCAAAGCACGGCGATCTATACCAACATACACGCTCACATGTCTCATCCACCCTCACACACACCAAATACACATCTATCACTCAAACAGGTGGTGTAAAGGCAGGGAGACCGCTATTAGAAGACGGAAAGAAAATCAAATTTTTATTTTTGAAATTTTTTATATTGACTGCGTCCTGTACCATTATTGAAGGGAGGGAGGAAACCGGAGTGCCCGGAGAAAACCCTCGGTGACCTCAATCGTCTCGTATCTAAGTCACATACGTTCGCCCCTTGCGGAAATCGAACCCGCGACCTTCGGCATAGGAAACCAGCGACTTATCCACTGCGCCACCAAATAAATTCAAATAAATAATAATGTGCTGCTGTAGAAAAACTCTTCAACATTACTAAACAGCTGCTCAGCTGGAAACCTTGTAACAGTGGGGACCTATTGGGTGACACTTAAACACCAGTTGTTCTTCTTTCACGCTTACATAAAACAACAATAATGAGGGCACTACCTGAGGTCTTGATCTGTCGTTTGAGCAGACTAACAGATGCAGTGACAGGAAGTTGGTGGGTGACGGGTACTAGTGCCGTCTCTCCGTTCGCTGGCATGAAGCAGCTCACTCCTGAAATTGAAATATCAATACATAACTGAATCAAGTGGCATTATTTTTTTTTAAAATCCACTAAAACCGTCTCGATTTGATTGACATTACATCCAAAATTCAAAAAAGTAAACACAGCCTGTCATTGCAGAACATACAATTACTGAAGATCACAAAGACTTTCAAGTAACAAATCCTTAAAGGTCAACCACAGTGCTCGGTCAAAAAGTTTCTGCTGAAAGAACTTTACTAAATAATACCAGATGCAAAAAATTTGGTAAGCAAAGCTCTATCGTTTAATAGATATCGATCACTGAAAGTGGGATTTCCTACCTGTAATTAAGGGTAAGGGAAGTAATACTCTAAAACGCAGCTATCGCTGATCTCCCCTCGCAGTGACGTCAGCAGCTGTAGACAATGGCCGATTGCGAAGAAGTTACAAGCGAGACAAGCAGTGTTTCTTCACTCGATCTGTCGTGTTACAGCAGTGCTCTCTTCTGTTAGAAACGAATTCGACCCCCGAGTACTAATTGTAATAATAAACAAATAATTATACGAGCTAGACCCGTGAATACATAACCTCTTGCGTTCCCTTTTCTGAAAAGCTCCTCTGACTTTCCTGACACCCGGCAAGTGATAGCAGACGATGGATGTGTAGTAGCCACTGTGACTGTAGTTGAAGTTGAAGCAGTACTAGTAGGCCTACTACTAGTAACTTGAATCACTGTTGCTGTTGTTGAGGCGCTTGTTGCAATGGCACACGGACTTTGGATAGTTGGAACAGAGATAGGCTTTTAATGTCTGTATTGTTTTCATCCCAAAGCTCCGCATAAAAGTGGCATTTGGGGGGTAGCAGTCTTCAGCGAAGTGTTTTGCGCAAATTGCTGACGACGCACAAATCTCACCCACTTATTTCGCACTTCTTCGTTTTTTGGAAACCTATGCAATGTTATCCCATCCGCTTGTTTGTTTGTACAACCTCCAACGGCACAATATAGGCCACTGCTCTTCGTTTTCCTGCGTTTTGGTAGAGAAGTTTTTTGTTTGTATGTAGATTATAGTCACACGACACTTTCGCATATAGGTGACTACTGGACCGATTTATACTGACACCAGCGGGCCAGTTGTTGGTAAAGGGGAAAATAATATGATCACACGTTGACCAATCCGGGATTCGAACCAGCGACCTTTCGGTTACTAGCAAGACGCTCTTACCAACTGAGCTACCCGGCCCCTGGTAGAGAAGGGGCACTATCGGACTCTATATTGTCTACAGCAATTGACGTCACGAGCCATGTGGTCACGTGAGCGGGCTTTTCGAAGGTGCAAAAGTTTATTCGAAGTAGATTTTATTAAATATTAAAAAAAGGCAGTATTTTTCGGAAAAAAGTTGTTTGGCATGTGACTTCTTTTATTATGTAGATATTTTGTGCTCAATTTTATATTTCAATGATGTTGACCTTTAAAAGCTGACAGACGTCTTGTTGCCAACTGTATCATTTGTATGTATTATATATCTGTACACAGCAAATAAAAAGTGCAACAATGACTCCTTAAAATATTAAAATCTTTCTTTTTTTAAAATCAATCTCATAGTATTAGATTTTTTTAATGCATAAAGAGAACCAAGTATTTAAATCACCACAACTATGAATTACTTTAACCCTTCACTGTTGATGTCTGTAGGGCAGAGCCCAACATCACATTCCTGTAACAAGACTAACCATGGGAGCGTGGCCCTACACAGACTCTAGGGAATATCTGATGTTGTTTTGTGTGTAGGTGCATGCAGTTCTGGATGGCTGGCACTGGAAACATCTGCAATTCCAGACAATTGGCGGTGAAAGGATTTACCGAACAACCCCTTTTTTAAAATGTACACTAAACTGAAACTTAACATTTTTAAATGTACACTAAACTGAAGCTTAACATTTTTAAACGTTCACGAAACTGAAACTTATAATTTTTAAAACACAAACTGACCAAACTCTTTCTGTATCTTGTCCTTGAGGAACTTCATTTTGTCGGCTTCTCCGTGCACCAAGAGGACACTGGCTGGCGAACACTGCGATATCAACTGCATGATGCCTTTGGCATCGGCATGCGCGCTGAACGACATGTACTGCACGGACAGCTTCACTTCCAGCTGCAATCAATCAAATTATGAACCAGTCAACCAATCTGTCAAAGTTAGGTTAAATAATTAATTGACGAGTTTTTAATACGTAATTATTAATTTTATTTCGTCATAACATTACTTTCATTTTGAACAATTTTCTAAATCTTCAGAGTCTTTCCGACCATTGTCATTTCTGGATTACGTCCCTCAGATTCTATTAGACGTAATATTTTTACATTCTTCAATTTTACGTCCATTGGTTTAAGTGTTTTATTCCAGAATGGTTTGTTGCTATTTCTTCTGTCCCTGAATCATTTGGGAATTCATTATTTGTGATTTTGAGTGCTTCTTTAGCTCAACATTATACAACAAAAATGTCAACACCATAGTCTTTAGTGTTCTTCCTTATCCGAAATCAATATACATGTATTACAAAATTAAGCGTTAAACACTTGGAAATGAACTATACGAGTTTTATAGCCTCAACCATGCACTGCTAGAAGACATCTTTTCATGATTATCTATCAATTTTCAATCAAAGTCACTGGTTTTCCACAAATACTGGAAAGAATGGTTTAAATCTTAATTTAGACTAAATGAAGAAAATCAATCAGTTGATCAATAAAGCAAATAACAAATGAGGCGGCGATAAAACGTACAATCTGTTTGTTCTCCATCTCAAGACGTCGAACACCGTTGAGAATTTTATGACCCACTGTACCAGCCACGCAATAACCTGGCATGATGACCTGCAACACACACATGGAACAGGATCAGCAATGTGGCTCAAAAGTGTCTGAAAATCGCCCGCACACTAATCAACGCTAGCAAATGTCATCTACAGAACACAGTTCCTTCAGCCACATGACAACAGACATTGCATATGGAAATGGCTCCCCATGCTGGTAAAACAGCCACACACACATATCCACACCCCACACAACGCCTTTTAAGAATTGAAAGACCTGGCAGACACTGTTGCATTAACATTCACTAAAAACCACACAAATATCACAGAATCACACCCTCATCAAGTCACCATAGTGTATTTTGTGTATCATTGTGTATGTGTTCATCAGCCGACCATAAAAGCCCAACCAGGGCTGGCAACACACCGTGATATTAGAGAAAATCAAGCAGCATGAGCTTGGCGGATTAAGCGCCCTAAAAGGTCTGCTTTACCATCGTCAGCATCTAACCAGACTTACCATATTTTTGTCGCATGAGGCCCATTTTCGGAAGATCTGGAGAGACAGACCAGCGTGCAGCATACCGGGCGTGGCAAAGACCACCATGGGACCAGGGTTGTCAATGTAGTCCCTGCTGAAGGGCTGGAACACAATCATCAACGTTTGAGGTAAAAATGTTCCCCGTAACATTTGGGAAGAGAAATGTTTAGAACCTCCCATTTCTCTATGCCAGCTTAATGAGGGCGGTGCCAATTTCCTCTCCTGCATTTCTCCTCTCTCTCTCTCTGCTCTACCTTCCTGAATTCTAAACAGATCCAATACCCATTCACCACTGGTTGGACAGGGTTGTGTTGTGCACTTGCTTCATTCTTTGAGTCGCTTGGTCGCTGGTTGCTTTCCAAATAGGGTCACCCGGTCGTTCAGGTACAAACCACACTCAACGTTGCTTAGCATTTCTAGCAAAAATACCTACTATATTACTGTGCTATCCTGACTCATCAACATTATTATTATAATAATGTAAAGAAATATTACTGTCACTATCATTATCACAAGCATTGTAATCATGGTCAGGAAGGTATGAAGTATTCCCAGAATGGGACACACCACAGGCCAGAATAACAGTTGCAGTAGGGGATGTAGTGCAGAAGGAAAGTGGTAGTAATCAATGAGGCCAATACAAACAACAAAACCCTAGGAAATCGGGCATTGTTAGTTCAGCTCTAAAGTTGTGGAATGATCTCCCCTTTGCTCTGAAGGAATGTCAGTCGACAGTCAGCTTCAAGAAGGTACTAACGAAATTTTTCGTCAAAGCCTTAAATAAAATAATCTGCCCCCTTTGGTTCTACCTGTAAACAGTAGTGAACATTTGAACTGTTTAAACATCTGAATCCTGATGGTCACTCTCTCATTTCAATAATGATATTGGATGCAGTCTATCAAACATTTCAAAAATAACATTTATTTCAAGTCCGATTTAGGAATAAGGCTTGTATCTAACATCCGTTATAATTATTATCCTTTCTTTTTAAGCGCAATGAGCATGAACTTATCTGTGGATAAACGCACTATACAAGACTATGTCGTCATCATCAAAATATAGAAATGGAAAACACTATCCGTCCCTAACAAGCCCCACCATCTCTTTCTCTCAATCATTTGATCAACAGCCAACCACATCAATGTCAGGTATCTCTGCTTTACTGACCTTGATGTGTTTGAATTCAAACATGTTGCGGTGGACGAAGGTCTTCTTGATCTTCTGGCTGGTCCATGTAATGAACAGCTTGTAGTAGTGGTTGGCCTGGAATTATCAAACAAACACAATTAAGCGTTAGTTAAGTCTTTGGGCTTCATGGTTTATTACGTTTTCTGCCCCTTTTTAGTCTCAACCCTACACAAAGAAACAAAGAATAAACCCAACAGAATTCACCTATACCTGTGCTGATGTTGAATTCAAGAAATGCAGAGGTTCAATTTCAAATATGCAGGGTACAAGCAACTTTCTATAAATAATTTTATATTGAATTTGCTTCATTTTGCATCCAGAGGTAAGGCGTCAAAAGTCAGCTAGTCTGCATTCCTGATATAAAAATTGAAGACATTGTTCAATGGTTGGATGATGTACCTGCAAATGGAAAAGTAGAATATGTCATTATTCATGCAGGTATCAACAGCTGCAAAACAAAAAACATTAACATGAAGGACTGGTTAAAGATGATTAAAGTAGTCAAGGCAACATTCCCTGCAGCATACATTTGTGTGTCATCTATTGTACCCCCAAGAGGTCAGTTGAGAAAGAAAGGTGATGCCGCCAACGCTGCACTGAGAGCAGCATGTGTCAAAGAAAATGTACACTTTGTAGACAACAGTGTATCCTTTCTCACAAAAACGGGGGCTACAAACCGTTCCTTTTACAGAGACTGCATTCATCTGAATCAAAAAGGAATGAAGTTAATGTCACTGATGTTCAGAAATATTTTGTCATAATTGAACAACATTCATTTAAAAAAAACTATCTTAAATTTATGATTGATGATAAATTTAGTATTGTTCAGTGGAATTGCAGATCTATATCCACAAATGTACACTCTTTACAACAATATGTAGCAACAAACCAACATCATGTTCTTGCACTGCAGTCATTGAATGTAAAAAGGAAGAAACTTCCTAAGATTGAAGGCTACTTTTTTCCACCAGTAACACCATTTATTAAACAGAATACAAAAGTAAGCGTTGCGATATACATTAGGAAAGATATGGATTACGTCACATGCAAGTCTCCCATTCCAAAAGATTTAAATGATGTGTATTCAGTAGCCGTGAAAGTAAAAATTCATGATCAAATGTATGTTACTATCACGTCTGTTTATTATCCATTAGGACCAGATGATTTTAATACTGAATGGTTACAATCAATTGATATAAATGAAAATTGTATTATAGTTGGTGATTTCAATGCTCATTCAACACTTTGGGATAAAGGATGTATATATAATACAAATAATCGTTTTATTGAAAATATAATTACTTCTGGTCTTATATTGTTAAATGATGGTAGAATAACAAGGATTCCTGACATAGCAACACACCAACCTTCTGCCATTGATCTAACGTTTGTATCGCCTGATTTGGCAATAGACAGTATATGGGAAGTGGACTCTGATTCATTAGGTAGTGACCATCTACCAGTTTTAACTGTAATAAATGAAAAGCCAGAGGTACAAATAGAAGATGATATTATACCAAAATATATTTATACTCGTGCAGATTGGAATCTGTATCAAATGCATTTATTGAACTCTGAAGATGACTTTCTACAAAATGAAGATATCAATGCAATTTATACAGGTTTTACAAAAACAATATTGTCTGCAGCTAATAAGTCTATACCTATTAAGAGAAATTCTGTAAAGAAAAAACACAGTGGTAATATTTGGTGGAATCAAGCATGTGCAGATGCAGTTAAGGAAAAAAAGTATACATTTAAGAATTGGATAAAATGTAGATCTGTTTCCGCACATAGGCACATGAAATGTGCAAAAATTAATTGTAATAAAATTATAGCATCAGCAAAGAAACAATATTGGGAAGATTTTTGTAAAAAAGAAATATCAAATACATGTAATGTTAATAATGTTTGGAAAAAAGTAAAAGAAATGAAAAATGGCTTTCAGCTTCCTAAGTGTCCCATAAAAATAACTAACAAACTATTTTCTTCTCCAAAGGAGAAATCTGAAGAATTTGGAAAACTTTTTGCAAATGCAAGCAATACTAGTAGTCTAATTAAAGATGAGTTTGAAAAAAGAAAACATGAAGAAAAATCTGAACATTATAAAGAACCTAATTCAGATAATTCTTTATTTCTGAATTCTAGGATATCAATAACAGAGGTTACAGATGCTTTAAATTATCTTGGCACTAAAAAATCTGCAGTTGGTCCAGATGGGTTATCATACATTTTGCTAAACCACATGCCTTTAAAATGGATACAACATTTTCTCCATATTATCAATAAATGTTGGGAAGATAATGTGTTGCCTGATATTTGGAAAACATCAATAATTATTCCACTTTTAAAAACAGGGAAAAATCGACACGAATCCTCAAGTTATCGCCCCATTGCATTAACATCACATGCTGGTAAAATTATGGAAAAAATTATAATGAATAGATTATCATACTATTGTGAAAAAAATAAAGTAATTCCAGAAAATCAGGCTGGTTTTAAAAAAGGCAGATCAACAGTAGACCATTTAGTGAAATTAACAACACACATTAAGAAACAATTCGCTAGAAGGAAAAATGTATTAGCTACATTTTTTGACGTAAAAAAAGCTTATGATCGAGTTTGGCATGCTCGACTTTTATACAAATTAAAAAATATAGGGCTTTCTGGAAATATTTTTCAATATATTAAAGGGTTTTTGCATGGAAGAAAAATAATGGCCAAAGTAGGTCACTCTTATTCTTCTACATATAATATTAACATGGGTATACCACAAGGCTCTATAATTTCACCTCTTTTATTTACTATTTTGTTACATGACTTACCTCAATTTGTAAGTAATAAAATTAATCTAGTTCAATATGCTGACGATATTGCAATATGGGTAAATGTATCTTTAAAAAGAAAAACTTCTATATATGAAATAAAACATATTCAAAAGATATATCAAAATGAACTGAATAATATTGATATTTACATGAAGGATAATGGATTGGAATTATCAGAAGAAAAAACAAACATGATCTTGTTTAATAATGGGATTAACCCCAAATGTTTGCCAAAATTTTATATTGGTATCAAACAATTGAAATATGTACAGGAAATAAAATTTCTCGGGGTATATTTTACATCTAAATTAAGTTGGAAAAAACATATACATTACTTGTTGGAAAAGGCCGTTAAAAGTTTAAATTTAATAAAGATTATAAGCTTCCAAAAATGGGGACGTGATACTAAAACTCTCATTCATCTTGTGTGCATGCTTGTCAGATCTAAATTAACGTATGGACAAGAGGTATATTTTTCGGCACCAAAATATTTACTGAAACAACTCCAGAGTATGGACAGCAAAGCAATTAAAATTGTTATGGGTATTCCAGTACACACAAAAACTGACGATGCTTATAAAGCAGCTGGAGTATTACCATTAAATGAGTGGAGAAAATTATCATGCGCTAAATATATAGTTAGAGCCTCTGCTGTAGAAAATTTCACTGATACGGAACTAGAAGTAAGATCTGATTTAGATTATCCAAAAAGAGCACAGGGTATCAGTTATTTACAAACAATAGCAACTTATACAAATGAACTTTTACAGGGATCAAATTTATTTCCTAATTCAATCCATAAAAAAATACCACAAATGCCTATACCAATATGGGAATTTAAGCGAGCAAACTTTGATTATGACTATACTGCTATACGGAAAAAAGAAAATGGATTTTTGTTAGCAACAGAAGCTTATGAACATATAGATAAAAAATATTATTCTTATTTGCAAATTTATACTGATGGTTCTGTTTTAGATACAGGCCAAACTGGGGCTGGTTATGTTATACCGGCTTTAAAAATTAGTGAATCTTTGTATTTAGGTAAAGATCGTTCAATTTATACTGCAGAACTTACCGCAATTCTTCCTATCCTATCCTGTCCCATAACCCGAAGGTCGTAGGGGCACCACAGATGATCGCTTAACCAGCATACTCCATCTTTCTCTGTCCTCAGCAGCCCTCATGGCTTCGCTCAGTGTCAAACCAGTCCATTCTCGAATGTTGTCCTCCCACCTCTTTTTCGGTCTCCCCCTTCTTCTACCTCCTTGCACTGTGCCTTGCAGAATGGTCTTTGCAAGGCCTGATGATCTGGTGACGTGGCCATACCATCGGAGTTTCCGTTTCTTCACCACTGTGAGCAGGTCATCGTGTTGTCCAATGGCTTGTGTGATGGTCTGTCGGACTTCAACGTTGGTGATGTGTTGGGTATAGGAAATGCACAGAAGTCTTCTGTAGCACCTCATCTCCATGCTTTGTATTCTTCGTTGGAGATCTGCTGTGAGGGTCCATGCTTCGCAAGCATATAGGAAGATGGAGATGACCAGAGATCGCAGCAGTCTTACTTTGGAATGTAGACTGATGGTTCTGTCTTTCCAAATGGGCTTCAACCTTGTCAGGGCAGCAGTTGTTTGTGCGATCCTGGAGAGGACTTCCTGTCGAGACCCATTGTCTGACACAATGGCTCCTAAATATTTGAAGCTGTGCACTGTGTTGAGGGATTGGCCTTGTACTTTGATGTCCGTGTTGATGCCATTGGTGTTGTTGGTCATCATTTTGGTCTTCTCTGCACTTATTTCCATTCCATAAGCTCTGGAGGTGGTGTCAAGCCTCTGTACAAGCTGTTCAAGTTCTTGTTCCTCTCCAGCCAATCCATCAATATCATCCGCAAAACGAAGATTGGAGATTGCTCTGCCCCCTATGCTGACTGTGCCTTCGTGATCTGCAAGAGCATCTGACATGATGCGCTCTAGGAAGATGTTGAAGAGTGTTGGAGAGAGTAGGCATCCTTGACGCACACCGATTGTTGTTCTGAACCAGTTCCCGATGACGCTGTTATGGAGGACTGCACTGGTAGCCTTGTCATACAGGCTTTTGATGACTTCTATAATTTTAGGGCTGATGTTGTACACTTTCATGGTTGCCCATAGAGCTGCATGCCAGACTCGGTCAAATGCCTTCTTGAAGTCTATGAACACATGATATAGATGTTGTTGGTGCTGTAGGTATTTCTCACAGATTATTCTGAGGTTGAAAATCTGTTCAGTGGTACTTCGCCCTGCCATGAATCCTGCTTGTTCTTCAGCTATGATTTGTTCAGCTTGTGGTTTCAACCTGTTGAGTATTATTTTCAGGAGGACCTTGCTGGGATGGCTGATGAGGCTGATGGTGCGGTAATTTTCACACTCCTGAAGGTTACCTTTTTTGGGAAGAGTGATGACAAGCGACTGGGTCCATGGTGTAGGCCATTCCCCACTCTGCCAGATCTTGTTACAGATAATGGTGAGAGCATCAGTCATCGCTTCTCCTCCTGCTTGTAGCAGTTCCGCTGGTATGTTGTCCACTCCCGCTGACTTCCCTTTCTTCAGCGATTGCACTGCTGCCTCAACTTCTTCCCGGAGAATTGGGAGGATTTCTTCTTCTTCTCTGCTCTCGGGACATGCTAGAACTGATGGGTCTCCATTTGGTGTATGGTTGTAAAGGTCAGAGCAGTACTCTGTCCATCTGTCCAAGACTTCTTGTTCTTCTGTAAGGCAAATGCCAGACTTGCTTTGGATAGTGGAGACTTTGGGCTGTTTAACACTTGTCAGTCGCTTCACAGTCTGGTAGGCCTTCTTGCTGTTGTTCTTGTTCAGATTGTTCTCTATTTCCTGGCATTGATCTTCTATCCAGTTCTCCTTTGCTGTGCGCATGCCTTTTCGGATGTCATTGTTGATTTTTCGGTAGACATCAGCTCCCTGTGAGGTGTTCTTTTTCTTTTTTAACTCTCTTCGTTTATCACACAGATCCAAAAGTTCAGGTGTGATCCACGGCTTAATTAGTGGATTGTGTCATCATGTAGTGTGTCTTGGGCAAAAAAGACCTGGCAGGGCCCAATCCTCTCCAGGCTGTTGGCCACAGCCGAAATCCACGAATAAAGTGTGGCTCGCCTTGGCCCTGAGCACGTGGTCGTTGAACCTGTAGTAACGTGAGGTTCCTCCGCCCTGGCCGGTGACTTCTGTGTAGAAGACTTTCGCCCAGTGATGCCGTGCTAACATCACCCCTGTTAGTCGCCTCTTACGACACGCCGGGAAACGTTGGGTCTATTCTATTTGCCCGAACCCACAGAGCAGAATTCTTATGGCATTAAATAAAATCTTAAGTCAACAAAAGACATTTTTTAATATATTATTATGTGTAGACTCCAAATCTGTTCTTCAGAGTCTGGACTCTAATATTTATAAAAACAGAGGTGATATTATATATGAAATAAAATATCTTATACATTGCTTAATTATTAATGGCACAAATGTTCATTTTTGTTGGATACCATCTCATTGTGGTTTAAATAATAATGATTGGGCAGACAGGAAAGCAAAAGAAGGGGCGAACAATCAACACAACGTTAGCCATATTGACATCCCCTTATCAACAAAAGAAATTTATAGTATAATCGAAAAGAAAATAAAAACTAAATTTCCTTTAAACACAATATATAGTGATAATTCCCAGTATCCTCGAGCAATAACCTCTTTAGCACATCGTCTTGCTTTAAATTCTTGGAGGACAAAGTATTGCAAGGATATTGTTTGCATTTGCAATGAAAATTTAACTATAAATCATATCATTCATGATTGCAGGGTAATAACACAATATATTTCACAGAACATTCATAATGTTCAAAATAAAAATAGTAAATATTGGATTACCATCGCTAAATCTATAATTTATAGTCCTGTAGGTCATTTGTTATAAAAATTGCAAGTTTATTTTGATTCGTATATGACAATCTCACAAAATTGACTTTTCTGTACATGAACATTTCACAAGTTTGACATGTTCCATAGTAATTTTTTATTTGTTTTAAAGAGTTTTAAAATATTGTTTGAATACTTAAATTTTATTTAATTTTATTTCATGTTATGTTATTGTACCATTTTGTTTAAATGTTATTTCCTTTCCCACATCCAGTAGTGCATATCCTTTCCCCCCCACCTTCCTTTTATTTTCTTGTCTAAAATCACTTCGGTGAATAGACGTTAAATGAAATAAACAAACAAGCATCCAGAGGTGCCAACCCCCTAATCTTCTTGTCAGTATTTCCGGACCCGTTTGTCAGTATTTTTGTAACACTTGTCAGTATTTTTTTTCCTCGCAAAACCCAGCCTATGACACTATAAAGTAACGACAGGCTTCCCTCTGAAACCGCAGGCTATTTTCAGTCCTCTAAAACCACCATGAAAATCAGCTTGTTGAACACCACACTTGTTTTACTCTAAAATCACCATGAAAATCAGCTTGTTGAACACAGCGACGTTCAGTGAGTGCAGGAGTACTATTATGAGACCAGAAACCGGTACAGAAGCACCGCTGGCAAAGATAAACGATCGGCAACTTCTCCTCCGTATTTTTATAAAAGCTATCGTATTTCCGTATTTAATTCACCTTGGCCGTAATTAAATACAGTCAATCCATACTGGTTGGCACCTCTGTGCATCACAACAAGTCAGAGAAGGTCTTTCTTTCAAGTGACAGATTCAAATGTCGGTACATACTACTTTCGTGGTTGCTGTAGTTCAGCGGCAATGGCCATTTCACAATTGGGTGACTTTCTATTTTCTTTTTTCTCAATTCAGTCTGAACCAACACACGTTACAAGCTAGTATGAAAATCCCCAAGTACCTTCTCTGTGAGCCCCAGCGAGAAGTAGATGGGGACCTGCAGATTCATTCGTTCCCAATATGACTCCAGCAAAATGCACAGCTCTTGTGCTCTGCCTAAAGCAAACACTGGAATCAGCACCTGCACGCAACAACAACGACGTTGCTAAATAAATATATCATTCTTACACATTGCATTGTACGGCTCACAAGTATATCAACTAACAAGTTAGTATCTCTCTTCTATGTCTCTATCGACGTGCGCGTACAACCGGTTGCTTCCCTTTACATGCTTTGCGCTCCATAGAGCGTCGTCGGCCTGAAATAACTTTTTAGAAACTTCAAAACCCAGGGGAATTATGGGTAGGGAAATGCTTTTCTGAAATGACGTTGGACAAATCCTTCTTTAGTTTCTTTGCTCGAGCAAAGGCAATCTCATAGGTATGGAGCACTTCGTCCATTATAACTCCATCGCTGATAATACTGCTGACAAGTTTCTGCCTTTGTTCACTACCAGAAATATGCAGTTCCTCTCCCAACTTTCATTTCATTTCAGCGAGCACATCTTCGCGAGAACAGATTTCCCAGAATTCTCTATTCTATGTTTAGGTTTGGGATATTCCCGTCTCAGCTTGTGGCTAAAACCAATGGCAACGGGACCACCGCACGTCGACTGGGGGCAATACGAGATACTAACTTGTTAGTTGATATACTTGTGACGGCTAAAACAGCTATTGCAGATGCAGACCAATCAATGTCTGAGAATAGACATGTATGCAGTAACACACAACAGTAAATTAACAATAGAAACATGTATTCATTTGTACACACACACACGTTTCCACCCACACAAATAACAAATGTATAGAAAATGTCATCTGACTGACAGAACCATTCATCCACACTCAAATTGCATACACACTCTGCTCACAAAACTCCAGTCACACACACTCACACTCCCTTAACCACACACTTCTAACACACTCCTCACCTTGCCCCCATTGTCTACACAGGTGTGGACTTTCTTGAGGAAGTCTCTCTCCCTGCAGCGCTTGGAGTCACGGATGGTGGTGGCGTAGGTAGACTCAGTGATCAGCAGATCAGGACGACACTTGTCAATCCACGCTGAACCCAAGTGTCTGTCTGGTGTCATGTTGTAGTCGCCCTGCTCACAACAATTGTATTTTACGGCATTAAGCTGTTTGTTGTCATTTTAGATGATTTGTGTTACCATTCACTTCATTCCTTTAGATCTTTGGAAACCTTTTGTAAATATTTTATGTATAGAAATGTAGTCCATGTTACAGAGCTTATTCTAGGATTTTGAAGAAGTGGGGGCAGGCCCCCCTTTCTTGAAAAAAAGGGGGGGATTAGGCCCCCCTCTGACCAAAACAGTGGGTGCGTCTTCTCGGCATATATATGGTGTACACACAAACAAATATCCATATCGGTTTTCTCCCGTGATGTTCCCGAATAAACTGTGAAACAGTCAAGTGTCGCATTCTCTCCAAACAGTAAGTACACACAAATCGCAGACAAAATATATCACAAACTGGTATCTGTAACCTTGCTTTCACAACTGTTGCATAAAAGCTCTGCTATTTTAGAAGATCAGTCATGGGAAAACAGTGTGACTGTTTTCTTCACAGTTCCTCCACTGAATTCGAAGTCGAAAAGCGTGCGCTTTTTCGAAGCCATTCTGATTCTGATTGTAAACCAGTTCCAACCGGTCAGGTTCATCGATGCCACACTCAGAAGAAAGGTGATTGGTAAAAAAGAATAGCATCAGCCAATGAAAATTTGAGACACATCGCATATACAAGAGAGCAACTTCCGTTTAACTCCAGTTTCCGCTACGCCCTAGCAGACGACAGAAACGTCACAGTAAAGCCCGCTTCGATCAAGACATGTAGCGGGATATTTCCAATCTCCGCGGGATCGCGAACGCGCTCATCGAATTTCTTTGCGGGAAAAAACCTTGTTGTGCGTGATCCCGCGCATCCCGCGCCCTAGAATAAGCTCTGATGTTATACGCTTTTTATGGCTTACTGTTTGTTTTAACTACTTAACACAATTTTTTCTTGTTGGGTTTGTTATGTACTTTTGTATATATATTTTTATTGATTCATGTTTTACTGAGTAGTATCTTAATTCTGTGAGTTGTTGTGTGAGATTATGCGTTCGAGTGGTTTGAGCAAACATTTGAAATTGGAATCACGCTATACAAAATAAATAATTATTATTATTAATAGAAACAACAAAAATAGATGATATGATGATGATGTTGATGCTGATAACTGTGATGAACAAGGTGATGCCAATGGCAATGCCGACTGGGAATAAAGGAGAACGTAGTGACCTGTTAAACATGGAACTATAAAGGAAGTTTTCACAAGATACTAAGAAGTTCAGAAAACAGGACTCACAGTATAGACGAAGGAATGCTGGCCCACTTTGATGTGAAACATGGCTGCCCCTAAAACGTGACCTGCATAATATGCTTTGATCTCCAACTCATCATCAACCTGTAGACAATATGTAACTTAGGTAACTAAAAAGATACAACCAACTACTTTCACTACATTAACAAAAAACAACATGGAAAAAGAAAAGGAAGAGAGAGAAAAGGAAGAGAGAAAAAAGAAGAATTAGAAAATAAAGAAAGAAAAAAAAGATGAGGAAGAAGAAGAAGATCCAAAACAGTAAAACCGACTGGAATATGCCTAAGAAGAAAAAGAAGAAGAAGAAGAAGAAGAAGAAGAAGAAGAAGAAGAAGAAGAAAGGGGACGGAGATCCAAAACAGTAGACTTGACCACAAAATACCAAAGCCGAAGAAGAAGAGAAAAAAAAGAAGAAGAGAGAGGACAGTTCCAAAACAGTAAAATGGACCGGAATTTGCATTATGAACATTGTGAACGTTAAACTGAGATTGAAAGGAAAGTCCTATTGGAATAAAATAATTTATACACACTTGCTATGGACCTCAAGATGAAGAAGGCAAAGAAATTAAGAGAAAAAATAGAAAGCAGAGCTCACCTGAATGGTCTGATGTAAGTTGACAGCCTGCGCCTTCAACATACAAGCCTTGATCATCTCTGACGTGAAGAAGTTGGTTTCTCCTTTACGCTCCACTGAAATCTTACGGAAATCCTCCTGAAAATGAAATATCAGAAGTCATTTAGATGGGTCAGTTGTAGCCTAGCTTTAAATTCAAATTGAAATAAATACATGTGACGAAAGGCAAGAGAGATACACACCAGAAGGATGGGACAAATGGCCTTGGTGGGATGTGTCATATAGATGGGCCCGCTGTAACCCACCATTTCCGTCATGTAAGGCAGCGCTCCGCAGTGGTCCAAATGAAAGTGGCTGAAAAATTAAACCATCAAATTTATTACAAACAAAAGAATGTATAATACGATTACTAATAACTGTAAAAGTGCAATTATAGAAGGATGGAGCTGCCTCAGCAGTGCTTAGCATTGCCAGGTCTGCCCGTTGTTCTTTTGACACTGTCAGAGAGAGGGGGGAAGGGAAGAAAGGGTAATGGGGGGATGGAGGAAGGAGGAGGGGAGTGGAAAAAAACCTTTTTGAAACTTTTTCTTTTTGAAACTTTTTTTTAAATTAGGGATAAAGATTTTAGACTAGTCTAATATTCCCCTGTCCCTTAACAAATTCACATAGTAAAGAACCTTTAACATTAACTTGAAAATCATAGAAATCACACACACACATGCACTCACACTCATGCACACATAATCACACCAACATCTTCATTATTATCATTATTATTATTAGAGAGATTAATAATAATAATAATAATAATAATAATAATAATAATAATAATAATAATAATAATAATAATAATTATTATTATTATTATTATTATTATTATTATTATTATTATTATTATAAATATTATTATTATAATTAGACAACAAGCAGGCAGCTTAATTAAAATACAAGTATAAGATATAATCTTCATATTTTCAAAGTCAGAAGAAATGCTTGCAATGGTAAACTACCATCTATAGTGGAACAGCTCAGTAAATTCAACTGAAAATGAGTACCTCTCTTCAGTATTGTGGCTGTGAATGAGAGGAGACGGGCACTCAAGGCGCACAGAACTTAAAAGATACATTCACATTCAGTTATAGACAATAAACAGTTATTACATCACAACCAACTCTCCTTAGTATACATCTTTACAGCTGGGCCCTATAAACAATGACCAACTAACTATCTTCTTTACAGGTGATAATAATACAGTGTTTATTCTTTTTTGTTGTTGAGCCAATCACAAAGGATGGCAAGAAGGAGTGGAGGGGGAGGGGTTAGGGAGTAAATGGCAGGTTGAAGGTGGAGGGGTGCTGTGGGAAGTAGGGACTGTGCAAGATTAACAAATCAATCAATACCAACCTGATAATAACACAGTCCAAGTGATCTGTCAGAGGGCCTTCTCTGGTGATGTAGGAAAAATCTGGAAACCTCCTCTGGGAAACAAAAGGAGCACCATAACTCCATAAGACATACTGAACATTCACACACTCCTCTTTCTCATCCTCATCACCTCCAACAACATCATCCCCATAATCCTCACCCTCATCATCACCCTCATTACAACCCAAACCAGTCAGAAATACTAAAAGAAGCACACTGGCATCTCTCTCATTATTATCATCAACACCAAAATCCTTTACACCAGCCATACAATAACAAACCAGGTAGGGGAAGCAAAGGCATTGCAAACATCGGCAACAGCGGCAAGCCTTTCAAAACAGTTTCACTCATCCAACCACCACCACTAATCCTACCTCATCATTGAAGCCCATATGCATGCCACAGTCCAGCATGATGTTACGGCCTCCAATATTGACCAGGATACAGCTACGGCCAACATCTACAAGATAAAAGAAAAGTTAGTTCTTTTCTTCTTCAGAATCTGATTCGGTACTGAGCAACACTTCCTTAACTGGCCTTCCCAAATAAACTGGAGAGAGAATTAAGTTAATGTGCTGGGAATTGTACACTCATTTGTCATTTGATTTTAGTCGGAGCATCCTGCATTGACCAGCTGAGAAAAGTTTGCCTATTCCAAACCTACAGATCAGTGGAATATATTTTGGAAGCTAGCCTCTGGCCCTCTTAATGGTTACAATAAGAGGGCAACAGGCTTACATACCAGCTATGCTATGCTATGTTATACTATACTAAACTACACTATCGAAATAAAAGGGAAAACTTACTATCCTATCCTATCCTATCCTGTCCCATAACCCGAAGGTCGTAGGGGCACCACAGATGATCGTTTAACCAGCATACTCCATCTTTCTCTGTCCTCAGCAGCCCTCATGGCTTCGCTCAGTGTCAAACCAGTCCATTCTCGAATGTTGTCCTCCCACCTCTTTTTCGGTCTCCCCCTTCTTCTACCTCCTTGCACTGTGCCTTGCAGAATGGTCTTTGCAAGGCCTGATGATCTGGTGACGTGGCCATACCATCGGAGTTTCCGTTTCTTCACCACTGTGAGCAGGTCATCGTGTTGTCCAATGGCTTGTGTGATGGTCTGTCGGACTTCGTCGTTGGTGATGTGTTGGGTATAGGAAATGCACAGAAGTCTTCTGTAGCACCTCATCTCCATGCTTTGTATTCTTCGTTGGAGATCTGCTGTGAGGGTCCATGCTTCGCAAGCATATAGGAAGATGGAGATGACCAGAGAGCGCAGCAGTCTTACTTTGGAATGTAGACTGATGGTTCTGTCTTTCCAAATGGGCTTCAACCTTGTCAGGGCAGCAGTTGTTTGTGCGATCCTGGAGAGGACTTCCTGTCGAGACCCATTGTCTGACACAATGGCTCCTAAATATTTGAAGCTGTGCACTGTGTTGAGGGATTGGCCTTGTACTTTGATGTCCGTGTTGATGCCATTGGTGTTGTTGGTCATCATTTTGGTCTTCTCTGCACTTATTTCCATTCCATAAGCTCTGGAGGTGGTGTCAAGCCTCTGTACAAGCTGTTCAAGTTCTTGTTCCTCTCCAGCCAATCCATCAATATCATCCGCAAAACGAAGATTGGAGATTGCTCTGCCCCCTATGCTGACTGTGCCTTCGTGATCTGCAAGAGCATCTGACATGATGCGCTCTAGGAAGATGTTGAAGAGTGTTGGAGAGAGTAGGCATCCTTGACGCACACCGATTGTTGTTCTGAACCAGTTCCCGATGACGCTGTTATGGAGGACTGCACTGGTAGCCTTGTCATACAGGCTTTTGATGACTTCTATAATTTTAGGGCTGATGTTGTACACTTTCATGGTTGCCCATAGAGCTGCATGCCAGACTCGGTCAAATGCCTTCTTGAAGTCTATGAACACATGATATAGATGTTGTTGGTGCTGTAGGTATTTCTCACAGATTATTCTGAGGTTGAAAATCTGTTCAGTGGTACTTCGCCCTGCCATGAATCCTGCTTGTTCTTCAGCTATGATTTGTTCAGCTTGTGGTTTCAACCTGTTGAGTATTATTTTCAGGAGGACCTTGCTGGGATGGCTGATGAGGCTGATGGTGCGGTAATTTTCACACTCCTGAAGGTTACCTTTTTTTGGAAGAGTGATGACAAGCGACTGGGTCCATGGTGTAGGCCATTCCCCACTCTGCCAGATCTTGTTACAGATAATGGTGAGAGCATCAGTCATCGCTTCTCCTCCTGCTTGTAGCAGTTCCGCTGGTATGTTGTCCACTCCCGCTGACTTCCCTTTCTTCAGCGATTGCACTGCTGCCTCAACTTCTTCCCGTAGAATTGGGAGGGTTTCTTCTTCTTCTCTGCTCTCGGGACATGCTAGAACTGATGGGTCTCCATTTGGTGTATGGTTGTAAAGGTCAGAGCAGTACTCTGTCCATCTGTCCAAGACTTCTTGTTCTTCTGTAAGGCATATGCCAGACTTGCTTTGGATAGTGGAGACTTTGGGCTGTTTAACACTTGTCAGCCGCTTCACAGTCTGGTAGGCCTTCTTGCTGTTGTTCTTGTTCAGATTGTTCTCTATTTCCTGGCATTGATCTTCTATCCAGTTCTCCTTTGCTGTGCGCATGCCTTTTCGGATGTCATTGTTGATTTTTCGGTAGACATCAGCTCCCTGTGAGGTGTTCTTTTTCTTTTTTAGCTCTCTTCGTTTGTCACACAGATCCAAAAGTTCAGGTGTGATCCACGGCTTCTTCTTTGGTCGGTGCTTGCCAAGGATCTCAGTGGCGGCATCTGTTAAAGCTGAGTTGAAGGTATTGGTCATGGTGTTGACATCTACTTCCCCTGCCCCCAAAATAAGCAGTGGTGCAAATTTCCCTCCAATTGTGGCCTGAAATATTTTTGCCACCTCCGGGTCTTGCAGTTTGTCCAGGTCGAACTTCAGCCTAGTGCACTTTGCTGTATTTACTCTCTTCAAATGGAGCCGGAAAGACATCATCACGAGATCGTGGTCACTTCCAATGTCTGCTCCTGGAAAAGTGCGTGTCCTGCCAATGTTGATGCTTGATCTGAAGCGTTTCTTGACCATGATGTAGTCGATCTGGTTGTGATGTTCCCCGCCGGGACTGTGCCATGTCCATCGTCTGGATTTTTTGTGGAGACCAAACTTACTATACTAATACTATACTATGCTATACTATCCTATAGCTATGCTATGCTATGCTATACTATACTATAATACTATACTATACTATACTATACTATACTATACTATACTACTATACTATACTATACCCCTTGGGGTCATGAGCAATCTTGTCACTGTAGATTGTTCTAACCTATAAAGGGAACAGTGAAAGCCCCAGTTGAAAACCTGTCTTGCCTTTGTAGGCATGACTAATTCACTGCGGCAACAGTTCCCCCCGTTGGAGTGCCGGGGGTTTTCAGTATAAATAGTATCCCCACTTTCTGGAAATTTAGTGCTTTAAATTCCCACTGTCGCTGTCTTCATCATTTGCTCTTTCCCATTCCTGATCTGTCCTATCACTCTGCTATACTTTCTTCTTCTTCGCTAGATCAATGACCTACCTTTTTTCTTGAAAACTCTTCCTGGACAAGACTCCTTGTTTGTGTATGAGGTCTGTTGGATCAGCTTGGGAGTGTTGGACGCTTTCTGCCGGTTGGTCACTAGGGCTTCCTATGATTGTATTATTTCGCACTATAGGCATTTTATATGTATGTGTTTTGTTGATGATTTATAATGATGATTGTATTCTATTTTGTTTTTGTAACCGGGGTGTTCGCGTAGTTGAGGTCAACCCTCAGCCGTCCCCCGCGTGGGATGTCTTTATTGTAAAGTGACTGGCCGATGGAGGGCATTCAATTTTCCCACTAGGGTTGTTTCGGCAGATCTTTTATGCGGATCGGGGGTTGTCCGGTCCTGATTTGGCTCGGAAGAGTCCGCTGGACCTAAAGCAACAATAAATCAATCAATCAATACTATACTATACTATACTATACTATACTATACTATACTATACTATACTATAATACTATACTATACTATAATACTATACTATACTATACTATACTATACTATACTATAATACTATACTATACTATACTATAATACTATACTATACTATACTATACTATAATACTATACTATACTATACTATACTATAATACTATACTATACTATACTATACTATACTATACTATACTATACTATACTATACTATACTATACTATACTATACTATACTATACTAATATACTATACTATACTATTCCAGGGACTGCCAAATCCCATTTCCCGGTTCCCGTGACAAGTAAAAAAGTTGCCAGGAAAGACAAATAATGAAAGTCACTTGCCCGAGGGTAAGTTAAAAGCTGTGAATGTAAAACAACACAACTTGATCATCGACACTAAATCATCAACTATGATCTGAGTAGTAACCTGCGGAACACGTGTTTAGAATTTTGATGTCACACTCTATATATTGGTCAATTGTTCAACCTTCGACAGCCAATTGATGACAGTGCTCTTTTAGTAAAATGATGCTTTCACTATGTGGCAAGTACATTTTTAAGCTGGAAAGTAAAAAGAGACATGTTGCTTACCCAGGAAAACATTTTGTTGGAAAAAAAAAAGGCAAACCCTGTATACTATAAAGATACTTACAACACAACACTATACAATCCTATACTATACAAAACAATACTATACAATACTACACTATACAATATGAAACAATGCTATACTATACAATACCATACTATACTATGGAGAATGAGTATGAGTATGATATACAATACAATACTATACTACTACACAATACAATATTATACTATACAATACTATACACTACTATACACTACTATACTATACAATACTATACTATACAATATGATACAATACTATACTACTATACAATAATATACTATACAATACTATACATTACTATACTATACAATAATATACAAATACTATGCAATACTATACAATACTATACAAATTAATACTATACTATACAATACTAAACTATACAATACTATACCATACAATACTATACCATACAATACTGTACCATACAATACTATACAAATAAAAGTGTGAACTTACCCTGGCCAGCACCTGAAATCATACAGAGATAAAAGTTATAATGTATACATATATTATGACTTTTTGTTCTTCTGTAAGGCATATGCCAGACTTGCTACTGTATGTCTTGGATAGATGGACAGAGTACTGCTCTGACCTTTACAACCACACACCAAATAGAGACCCATCAGACCAGTTCTAGCATGTCCCCAAAACAGAGGAAAAGAAGAAATCCTCCAATTCTCTGAGGAGTTGAGGCAGAAGTGCAATCGATGAAGAAGGGGAAGTCAGAGGGAGTGGACAACATACCCACAGAATTGCTTCATGCAGGAGGAGAAGCAATGATTGACACCCTCACCATTATCTGTAACAAGATCTGGCGGAGTGAGGAGTGACCTACACCATGGACCCAGTCACTTGTCATCACTCTTCCCAAAAAGGGTAACATTCAGGAGTGAGGAAATTAGAGCACCATCAGCCATGGGCCGATGGGGCCCATCCCAGCAAGGTCCTCCTGAAAATAATATTCAAGTATTTCAATAGGTTGAAACCCCAAGCTGAACAAATCATAGCTGAAGAGCAAGCAGGATTCAGTGCAGGGCAAAGTACCATGGAACAGATTTTCAACCTCAGAATAATCTGCGAGAAATACTTACACTGTTACTAGTGTTAGTGTTACAGCACCAACAACATCTATATCATGTGTTTATAGACTTCAAGAAAGCGTTTGACAGAGTCCGGCATGCAGCTCTGTGGGCAACCATGAGAGTGTACAACATCAGCCCTAACATTATTGAAGTAATCAAAGCCTGTATGACTAGTGAAGTCTTCCACAACAGCACCTTCGGGAACTAGTTCAGAACAACAATCGGTGTGCATCAAGGATGCCTACTCTCTCCAACACTCTTCCACATCTTCCTAGAGCGCATCATGTCAGATGCCCTTGCAGATCACGAAGGCACAATCAGCATAGGGGGTAGAGCAATCTTCAACCTTTGTTTTGCGGATGACATTGATGGATTGTCTGGAGAGGAACAAGAACTTGAGCAGAGGCTTGACACCACCTCCAGAGCCTTTTGAATGCAAATAAGTGCAGAGGAGACCAAAATGATGACCAACAACACCAGTGGCATCAACAGGGACATCAAAGTCCAAGGCCAATCCCTCAACACACTGCATAGCTTCAAATATTTAGGAGCCCTTGTATCAGACAATGGGTTCTGACAGGAAGTCCTCTCCAAGATCTCACAAGCAACTGATGCCCCGACAAGGTTGAAGACCATTTTGTAAGACATCACCATCAGTCTACACTCCAAGGTAAGGCTGCTGCACTCCCTTGTCATCTCCATTTTCCTATACGCTTGCAAAATATGGACCCTCACAGCAGACCTACAATGAAGAATACAAAGCATAAAGATCTTCTTCTTCTTTTTCGTAATACTGTGGATAACCTGTATTCTAGGAAAATGATTCCACAAGGTGCATGCTGGGTGTGTTCTTGTTACCGGTACTAACCCATCTAGGACATGAGCGTCAGGATCTTTTAAGTCCGTTATGATGGAATGTATGTGACACAGACTAGACCTCGGTTTATACTCTCATCCGAAGGAGTAGGAATTGGGAGTAAAGTGTCTTTCCCAAGAACACAACACAATGCCCTGGCCTGGGCTTGAACCTGGGACCTCTAGATCCGCAAGCCAAAGCTCTACCATTAGGCCACCATGAGATCAGGTGCTACAGAAGACTTCTGGACATTTCCAATACCCAGCACTTAGCATAGCATAGCATAGTTCGGCATGCAGGTTAAAAAGCCTTTGGCCCTCATAATAGATCTTGCTGAGGATCCCAAGACCCAAACCCCTGGCCTCAGTGCCTACCAAATTAGAATTTTTTAGACTCCAATTTGGTGGAGTAGATGCTATCCTTAAATAACTTGTTCAGACTATTCTTGAACACATGATTAAGTGATCAAGAATCCACAGGCTTCACCAACAACGAAGTCTGACAGACCATCACACAAGCCATTGGACAACACGATGACATGCTCACAGCGGTGAAGAAATGGAAACTCAGATGGTATGGCCACATCACCAGAGCAGCAGGCCTGGCAAAGACCATCTGCAAGACACGATGCAAGAGGCAGAAGAAAAGGGAGACAAAAAGAGGTGGGAGGACAACATTCGAGAATGGACTGGCTTGACACTGAACGAGGCCATGAGGTTTGCTGAGGACAGAGAAAGATGGAATGATCCCCCAACGACTTTCGAGTTACGGGATAGAATACGATAGGATGTGATATATTTTATAATTACTACAACTTGTGCAAGTGCACATGTATACACTTTAAACCTTCATTGTTATCCCTCACCTCTGTCTAAAATAGTTTAACAGCAAAGGCAATGATGATAAGACAGAACTTCTGTTAATAGCAAAACAGTGCAAAAAACAAGTTCCAAGTTGCTGCACTTCACCGTCATCACTCCGACATCAGTCATTACCACAAAGTGACAAACAAACGCGTAATTACAACTTTTAAAATAAATGCAAAAGTGCGGACGCATTCTTGAATGTTTGACATAATAATAATAATAATAATAATAATAATAATAATAATAATAATAATAATAATAATAATAATAATAAATAGTAGGACCTACAGCGTCCTACCTCACTACTACCAGTGTCACTACCACTACTGCCACTGGCACTAGTACTAGTAGTAGTAGTCACTAGTACTTGCGACTATCCGGATAACAAAATTAAGCAAAATATAATAATGTAATATAATATATAACATAATGTAAAATATAATCTAAAACATAATATCCTTCCGAATGATGTAACAAAGCAAAATTTTCTTACCGAGCGGTGTCACCCGAATATCAGACATCACGAACTTTTATTTTGTGTTCACAATCTACTGCAAGCCGCCATGAATGTGAAGGGAAACCACTTTGGGGGTAATTGTATACAAGGGAAACCATTCCCTTCCTCCTTTCGAAACTTTGCAGTGGGAAAGTCAGCTGCAATCATGCTTTCGTTGATAAATGTTTTGCGTTTTTCCGCGAAGGCAGTTCTCGTCATATTCTTCGTCTCTTTTTCAATTCACCATTGGATGCTGAAGAAGTCATATCTATTTTCTGAAGAAGACGTCGCCGCGATCGCCAGAAAATATGTTGGTAAGTTGAGAGATGTCCAATGCCGATGGCACTGACTGACAAGATTGAACTTTGAAGATCACGCCACTCTTGTATGACAATTTATCGCTTTCGCTTGTATTATGCCATTTGTAATCAAATTTCATGCTGGAATTAATTTCTTGATAAAGTCTGGATCTGGATCTGGATACTGCCGATGATGTTGTTGGCAGAAAACACCACAGGAGCCATAGATGGCTATTAACGTGGTGGTGGTGTGTGCGCGCTAATAATAATTTGATTTAAAAAAAGAAAAAAAAGAAAAAGAAAAATAAAAATTATGCTTCATAGTTCTTTTTGTACTAATTTCATATTGCCTATTGTAGTTCTGATTTTATTTAATTATATTCTTAAAAGGGCTCCTCTTGTGGAAGCCTGGTGATATGTGTACAATTAAAAGTTTAAAATCACTGTTTATTTATGTTGACTCTATAAGAACTTGTCAGCATCCCTGTACCTCCCGATTGCAGAGGAGAATGAGCTAGGTGAGGATAGGTTGATGATGTCATCGGGAAGGCTATTCCATTCCACTACTGTCCTTACGAAGAAAGAGTTTCTGTAGAGATCTGATGATGAGGGTGGTAAAATAAAGCATGTGTTGTTGTTGTTTATCTGCCTCTCTATGATGTTCTGTGTGTCATATCCTTTAAAGGTGGTGGGGCGGATTTTCCGTTTGTTCTTGGCAGCAGTAATTAGGAAGGTGTTGGGAGGGAGAGCAGTAACTAGTCCTCTGGTTATCTTGTAGAGCATGGTCAGCCTGAGTTGTTGGCGACGTTTTGCAAGTAGTGGGAGGTGGAGCTCGTGAAGCATCCTGCCAATGCATCCTGGGTCCCGGGATCTATAGTCTCTCATAATGAACCGTGCAGCCTGGCGTTGGATGCGTTCCAGCTTGTCGATGTCTTGTTGGAGGTAAGGATCCCACACCACTGCGGCATACTCGAGAGTGGATCTAACAAGTGCGATGTAGGCTAGGCGTCGGCACTCTTGTGGACAGTTCCGGAGATTTCGGCGTAGGAAGCCCAGCGTGGATCCAGCTTTCTTGCAGGCGCTTGTGATGTGGTTAGCCCATTTCAAGTCCGCAGAAATTTGGACGCCTAGGTAGGGGGTAGTATCAGTCTGTTGGAGTATAGTGTTTCCAAGGCTATAGAAGTGTTGTGACTTGTGTCTGGTGGAGAGAACGTAGCACTTTTGCGCATTAAATCGCATTCCCCACTGCTTGGCCCATCTCTCTAGGTCTTTGAGGTCTGATTGGAGTGTGATGTGATCCTGGAAGGAGCGGATCTCTCTGTAGAGTAGGCAATCGTCTGCAAAGAGTCGCACTGTTGATTTTACTGTGTCCGGCAGGTCGTTGATGTGGCAGAGGAAGAGTAAAGGACCCATCACTGTGCCTTGGGGGACTCCGGATTCGACAGCTACTTCCTCTGATGCCTCTCCATCCAGGACCACTCTCATCTGGCGCTTGGTCAGGAAGTTTGTGAGCCAGGTGTGGATGGTGCCTCGTATGCCGTAATGATCCAGCTTGTGTAGTAATTTGTTGTGTGGCACAGTGTCAAATGCCTTGCTGAAATCCAGGATGATGATGTCGGTCTGATGGCCTTTGTCATGTGAGGAGAGAATGTCTTGCATAGTAGTGAGTAGTTGGGTTTCGCAAGAGTGGCCTGTTCTGAATCCGTGGTTTCTACTGGTGAGGATGGTGTGTTTTTCGAAGTGGGTATGTAGATGTCGACAGATGATGTGTTCCAATAGCTTACATGCAACGGATGTTAAAGATACTGGTCTGTAATTTTCTGCTTTGTTTCTATCGCCTTTCTTGAATATTGAGGAGACGTTCGCTGTTAGCCAGTCTGCGGGGAGCTGTCCAGTCTCTAGTGAGGTGTTGTAGATGGCTGCTAATCCTGGGGCAACAGTTTCGGCGCAGTTTTTGAGAATTTGATTAGGGATGTTGTCTGGTCCTGTAGCTTTGTTGGGGTTCAAGTCTTTGAGTAGTTTAACGACGCCTTCTGTAGTAACCGTTAGTTTCTCTATAGCGGGGAAGGGGGTGCCCTTCATCTCTGGCAATGGTGTGTCCTCTCTTTTTGTAAAGACCGACTGGAATTGTTGAAGCAATATCTTTGCCTTGGAAGAACTATCACTATGGAGAGATCCTTCATTGAAGAGCGGGGCAACTCCTGTGTTGTCTTGTCGCCTTGTCTTGACATAGCGCCAAAAGGGTTTGCAGTTGTTGTCTCTTAGCCCGTCCTCAATGATGGTGTTAATGTGGCGCCATTCTGCTTGCCTCATTTTCCTCCTGCATTCCTTCTGATGGAATCTAAAGTTGGTCCAGTTGCCGGTCTTCTTGGCTTGGTTGTATAGTCTCTTTTTATGCTTTAACAGTCTCTTAAGTTTGTAGTTGACCCAGGGTAATGTAAAGTTGATTCGTCGAAGGCTGGTAGGTATGAAGCGTTCAGCTGCTGCTATCAAGTTAAGTTTGAAATGTGTCCACATGTCTTCAACGGGAGTTCCTTCCTTTCTCATTGTCATGATGTTGTCTGATAATTGCAAGATTTCAGAGTTCAGGTGGTTCCAGTCTGCTTTAGAATAGTTGTATCGCTTGCGGGGCTTCTCTTTGATGCGGTTAGGGTAGAGGTCAAAGTCTGTAACCACAATGCTATGATCACTAATGCCTGGGATTGACTTGGAGCTCTTGGTGAGAGAGGGATTGCTGGTAAAAACTAGGTCTAGGATGTTGTGTTCTCTTGTTGGCTCGTCGTGGACTTGCGTGAGGTGTGCTGATGAGGTGATGTCGACTAGCGACTCCTGGATCACCCGATCTGGCGCTCCAGGGGCAACTGTACCATTGTTCCACTCTACATTAGGGCAGTTGAAGTCGCCGGTAAGAATAATCTGTTTTTGTCCTCTATTATTTATTTTTCGTAGTGACTTATCTAGCTCATTCAGGTCTGTCTGGTTTCGGTGAGCCATGTAAAAACAGCCTATCGTTAGGTCTTTGTTTTGTTGGAGGTGTATTTTTGCCCAGAGTATTTCGCATGCAGAGTCTAAGTCCGGCTGTATAGATGAGATGAGATTTTGGTTTACTAAAATGAAGACACCTCCAGCTAGGCTACAGCGGTCTTTCCTATAATAAACAAAGCCATCTGGGAATATCTCTCTCTGCTTGATGTCTGGTTTCAACCATGATTCTGTGCCACAAATGATATCTGGTTTTACATAGTTGACAATGGCAGCAAATTCGGCTTTCTTTTTCTCTATGCTGCGGCAGTTTACGGTCATGATGCGAAGGTTCTTTTTCTTTGATATGTTGGGGTTGTGGCTGGAATCATTGGCAGTGTGGTAGCATTCTGCGTGATGCAACTTGTAGGTGTTGGATGGGTTTTGTCCTGGTGGACTAGGATGGCTGAAACATGTGGAACTGTGGTAGTTGTTTCCTTGGCCTGGTGATTTATAGGATGGGTTACCGGTGATGCTCTGGTAAGAATTCGAATGGTGAGAGTTTGGGCTGTGCTGGTTAGATTTGGGGCTGCTAGTTCTCAGGGGGCTGAAGCGGTGGGTATGGTTGAAGGAAGTTATGCTACAGTATTTGATAATACATAAACTTGTATTTCTTTATTTAGTTTTATCACAGGCCAAGTAGTACTACTACTAGTAGTGACCAAAAGAAGAGACTTTCGAGCTTGTGGTTTTATTTCATGTTTAAAAACATGTTCATTTAATGGTTTTAGTATTCTGTACAGTTTCATATTTTAAGGAGTTATTGTAACCAAGTTAGTTTTGGAAAATGTTGGTTTTATTATTATAATTAGAATAGTTGAGTTTTGTTTGCTTAAGCCCCACCCTTTCTTTTTCCGAGGATGGGGTTCTCTCTCGCTTTCCCTCTCTCTCTCTCTCTCTCTCGCTCTCTCTCTGGGTGTACGAAAAGGGCGAAAAGGACATGTTTTGATATTCATTTAAAGCCTTTTTAATCCTTTTTTGCTTATTACGTGTCATTTTCGCTTTTTAATCCCCTTTTCGCGCTTTACATTCCTCTTTTTGCTGGTCTTGGATCGATGGGCTCCATTACAAAGGGAAATCCCCGAATAGCTCGAGCGTAATTTTACATAAAAACATTGATAATTAATCAAATTCACCATTTAACTGCTTCTTTTATTATGGGTTGAGCTAAATTAGGCTCCTGTTTCCTATTTTGAAGTCCTTCTCGCTTATTTTTGCCCTTTTCGTCCCCTTTTCACTGTCCTTTTTGCTCTTTTTGTACTTTCTCAGTTCTGTACACCGATGAATTCTAGAAACCGACAATTTGGCAAGAATAAACAAACAAATTGAGTGGATAACATTTTGTCATTTTAATTGTTTTTTAATTTATATGTGTTTTTCTTCTTTATTTCGGAAGACAAACATATAACTTGTGGTAGTGTGGCGCAAAACAGCTGATGTGATGATGATAAATATATATATATATGGGTGTGTGTGCATGTTTGTGTGAATCCGCTGCATTGGATGTATATGTGTGCATTGATGAGTGGAGCAAAATATTAAACTGCTGTTTTACTTTTACTAACCCAAAACTCTTTTAACTTTTATTTTAATTATATTTTTTTAGCGCTTTTTATTTTATGAATTTCATTATTATTATTTTAATAATTTGACAGTGGAAAGCAATGATGAGGTGCCAACAGCATACAAAAGGGTGGTGGAGGAGTTCAGACGGAAGTACCCGGGTCACATTCTGCCTGAAAAAGACCTACAGTGGATCTTCATGAACGCTGGAGGATGGATGGGTGCGATGTGCATCTTGCACGCTTCAGTCACAGAATACATTCTGTTATTCGGCACCGCAGTAGACACATCAGGACACTCAGGTATGATGGACAGAGAGACACTTTTCACACCGTTTAACTGTTTATTTGTTGATCTGTTTGCTATAATTGTGGAAAATGTTTGGATTTCTTGTGAATGTAACTTTTATTTGTTTAGATCTATGCGCCTGTCCAAATTCCTTGATGACGTAAGATTTGTTGAATTGAATGGACTTGAATTGGATGTGGGGTAATGTGGCACACATGTGCAGGTGAAATCCAGGTGGCCTTCTCCGGAAAAGCGCAGCAGCTGCACAGTGGCGTCACCCGAGACAAGGAGGGGAGAACGAGAAGAGGATGAAGCGCTTGCTGCGTGTCTTTTGTTTGTGGTGCTCATCCTTTTACAACATGGGTGATGGAATGCATGCGGGCAGAGACTAAACTTTGGTTTAAAACTCTCGTCCAAAGGAGTAGGTGGGCTACACTGCTTAGTACCAGGGTCATTTTATCACCACTTCAGGCTGACGTTGGGGTGGTTTGAATTGCATAATAATAATAATAATACAGGATGCTATCACATGGTTTTCTTCAGTCAAACTCAAAGCGTGGAGATCGGAAAAGATCGCTGTTACAGAAATCGGAATAAGTTTTTTTTTTTTTTAATGTTAGATTGGTTGCATCCATTACCATTATTGAAGGGAGAACGGAAAGTGGAGTACCCAGGGAAAACCCTCGTTGTTGTGAAAAGTGTCGTACCAACGTCATGTTTGTCCCACGCAGGGTTCAAATCCGCGACCTTCAGCATAGGAAAGCAGCACATTGTGGGCTGAGCTACCAGGGCAGTGTCTGTTCATCTAGCTGCAACATTTCGTTCACATAGATTTATTTTTGTATATATTTATTTGTGTTTTAGGTCGCTATTGGGCCAATATATCTGACACCATCTTGCATGGAACGTTCCACCAATGGAAAGAAGGAGAACTTTCCAGACATACTTATGGCCCAGGTAAACTAGCACCATTATTTAATTGCTTGTAGACCTCTTCATTTGTTGGTTTCTTTCTAAGGTATTTAACTGTTCTTATATTTGGAGTAACTGGACTAATAGATGGGTGTTTGCTGTGTGTGCTGTAAGAGTGCGAGTAACATGTGAGCAAGTATTGTACGTGGTTACAGATCACTGTGGCTTTAGTCTGCATCCAGTATTATTATTATTAATATTATGACCGCACAGTGGTACTGGAATCATTTTTTTCTTTCTTTTTAAGAATGGTTGTGCAGGCAGGTTCAAATTTATCTGTTTATTGAAAATTCTTCCGCAAGTAATTAATTTCTGATTATTATTCATGTTAACGACACCATATATTGTTCTGTAGTAATTCATTTCTTGTTATTGCAGGCGACACAGTATTTCATGCGTGGGGCGAAGCAACAGCGGTACAGTGGAAAGCCCAGACATGGATGGTAGAATACGGTCGAGGGTTCATTCCGTCTACGCTAGGGTTTGCCTTAGCTGACACTTTCTTCAGCACCACCGATTTCCTCACTTTAGGTTACATACTGAATGTGTACACTAAGGCGCTGCTGTTAGAAAGTGGCTTCTACCTATCAGAGATGCGGCAGTATGTCAAAGACCAGCTGTAGAAGTCAAGTCAAGCCAACAATTCCTTTTTCACAAAAAGTGGAAGATGTCGATGGAATCAGTAAATTTATAAAGTGATAACTAATTATTTAAAAAATTTAAAAAATCATTTAAATGCATAAACATTACCGTGTACCTAAAAGTTTAGTCTGCTGGCATACCATACATTCTCTGAAAAAGTTCAGGCACGCTTTTGAGACCCCACATATACTCATGTCTTTGTTTTATGATCTCACCATGATAACAGAGATGATGTCGACAACGATGATAATGGTGATAGGATTAATTATTTATAATATTTATAATGGTTGCATTTACTTAAATCTTTTATTTTCTATCTTCTGTTCAGCAATATTTAAATTAAGGAGCAGTTGTAGGCGTGCTTAACATGCATGCAGAAATTAAGTTCAGTTTAGTATATTTTGAATGATTATTAGTACTCATAGTTTTGTTTTTTTAAATAAAATACACATTTTTATAGACATTTTTTGGTATGTTTTTAAAGTAACATAAAAGAATGTAGTATTATTTGAATTATATTATGTTTGCACACATTTGTTAAAAATAGACATTTATACAGATATGTATGAATGTACCATTATTTTGTGACATGTTGACATAAGCAGAGGTGCCAACCAGTACGGATTGACCGTATTTAATTCCGGCGAAGTGAATTAAATACGGAAATACGAAAGCTTTTATAAAAATACGGATGAGAAGTTGCCGATCGTTTATCTTTGCCAGCGGTGCTTCTGTACCGGTTTCTGGTCTTACAACAGTACTCCTGCACTCACTGAAGGTCGCTGTGTTCAACAAGCTGATTTTCAGGGTGATTTTAGAGTAAAACAAGTGTGGTGTTCATCAAGCTGATTTTCATCGTGATTTTAGAGGACTGAAAATAACCTGCGGTTTCAGAGGGAAGCCTGTCGTTACTTTATAGTGTCATAGGCTGGGTTTTGCGAGAAAAAAATACTGACAAGTGTTAAAAAGTACTGACAAACGGGTCCGGAAATACTGACAAGAAGATTAGGGGGTTGGCACCTCTGCATAAGGAAGTAATGTAAAATAACAGACTTTGAAGACTTTGAAAGTATATGCCAAAATATCTATGAATGAATTGCGTGTGAAGACTAAAGAGTGAAGCTTGTTGGATGTAAATTATGTAAGCGTAATGAATTTTAAAGGTTTGAGCGAGAGAAGCTCGAAAAATAAGGAAAAAGATAGAAAGAGAATCATGTGAGAGTTCAAATGTATGCAAAAGTATAGCTGTTTGATTGTTTCGTTTGTTTGTCGGTTATCATTCATCGCTATTATACCAAGAATGGGTTATAACAGTATTAATGTACACAAAACGTTTGTGTGAAAGGCAGAGTGGGTTAGTTTCACAGGATGGGGGAGAAGGGAGCTAGTGCGTGCTAGCTGGCACTCACCCGCTAAGACATGAGCATCAGGATCTTGCAATGGAATTGCTAGACTATGCCTCGTTTTATACACTTAGCGGATGGAGTAGGGGTGAAGTGTCTCAGTTTTGTTGTAGTAGTACTCCATGTTGTCAACGGGCGTTGAACCACTGCCTGTGCATGTTGCAGTGTTATCGCTTGACATTTAATACATCACTTGGTTCGGCCAGTTTTGAGTGCACCACAGAACCAACTGTGTCTCGGGGTCATGCCATGTTTATTTTGGTACTCCAGCTGACAACGAGCTTGGAGCCAACTGCCTCTATGGCCTGCAATGTTATCGCTTAACAATCAATACTTCAATTGTTGTGCCATTGCGTACAGCATTGGGGCCAACTACGCTCCCCCGTGTTAAAGTATTTAGTACATATTGATCTGCACTTCCAATAGTAGCTAATTAATGAGCGATGTTTGGACAGGAAATGTTCTGTGACAATTGAAAAGTAGTTGTGGTATGTCAATAAGGGTACAGAGACATCGTGCAGACAAACTGACCAATATTGAGGGACATTTAGACCGAAGATAATCCTATCAGTTTGTCCCCCTTCAGTGCTGTGAGCACCTCAGTCGACCATTGAAGCATAATTCTGTTGAGGTTTATATTATATTTAGATTCTAGGTCTATAGTGTTTTGTGTCATACTCTTTAAACTGGTTACAATTGTACCATCCTATACAATGAAAAGAAGTGGAACATTTATACATTCCAGAAATTATATTACGTGTCTTCCTTCCATCTATCATATTTTTACATTAATATCACGATTTGTCATCATTTGTGTTCACTTTTACAACTTTTATTTTTATTTTCACTTTATATATGTATTAATAGTATTTTGTGTGTCCTTTGTGACTTTCAATCGCCAATAATGGTACAGGATGCAGTCAATATACAAATTTCAAAAATAAAAATTCTATTTTCTTTCTGTCTTCTAATAGCGATCTCCCTGCCTTTACACCACCTGTTTGAGTGATGGATGTGTATTTGATGAGTGTGAGGGTGGATGAGACCGGTGAGTGTGTATGTTGGTATAGATCGCCGCGCTTTGAGCCTGATTGATTTGGGGAAAGGCGAGTATATAGCATCCTGTATTATTATTATTATTAATGGTGTTTGCTGAAACCAGCAAGATGTTAAATTCTTAATGTACAGTTCAAGTATAAGAAATATATATATACTGTATATGTTCTTTGATGATCAATGTGGTCATTTGCTATATCCCACTCCCATCCTTCTCCCCCTCCTCTGTTTTATCATAAATCATGTGATGTTTATCATTTTCAAAATATCAATTTAATAGGAAATATTAACGTTTCTGAACATTGGATGGACTCTCATGGGAAATCTTTACTGGAAAAACCGAGTTATAGGTCCTATTTCTATCCCTAATGAAAGGCTTCTGTGAGAGGATCTGAGTTATATGCCACTTTGGCAGAGTGACCAAGCGTGTGTCTGATGAAGACCTTCAAAGGTCGAAACAGCTATCCCACATTTTGTGCTCCGATAGCCCAGTCGTCAGAGCGCTCGACTTGCGTACACGCGTCTCGGGCGAGGCAAGTTTGAATCCTGACTTCAGCGAACTATTTTGTGATTGCTGGATAGTAGTGGCCAGCGCTTTAAGAAGCTCTCTGAGCGTATAAGTGCGCTATATAAGAGTAATCTCTTTCTTTCTCTCTCTAACGACATTGGTTGTACTATGTATAGCGGAGTGAAAGAAAGTGTTTGACAAAAACTATCGCCTTACCTGCAAAGAATAAGCAGTGTGATAGTGTACACCCAGTTCTTCGTTTCTTTCTATAGATTTCTACATCAGTTTTATATTTTTCTATTGAAGCTAAATGGACTGGACACTATGGTGTGATTTGTTTTGTAATCATCAGTCATGCAATATTTTATCATTTTCAATACTCTTTTGTCGGTTCTAGTTCTTCTGATGATATGATGAAGAAATGTGTGTAAAAATTATTGTGGGGTATTACTACGTTCAGTATTATTTTTCAATAGTATAATAGTGAAACTATGTTCAGTACTATTCTGTCAAGTTATGTTTGAAATTATTTAGTAATACATGTCTCAGATGAGTAAAGAAAGGAATAATATCTGTGTATTTTCTTACTTTTTGACAGATTGTTGTGTTCCTGTCCTTTTCATTTGATGCTCTGTTTTCTTGTCTTTAAAAGATATATCCCCCGCAGTTGTAACTGGATAACAATTAAAAATCACACCATGAGTTATAAAGTAACATGTGACCACATTAAAAACAGTTTGTTTTTTTTAATTAAGGGAAGTAATCTAGAACTGATAAATACAATGCTGCAATTGACAGCCTAATACACCCATCATTAACACACACAAAAAGTACCATAATCTATACCCCATATGATTTTCAAAACAAATTTAGCACCAATTTTTTAAAGAATCATCATCTGAATTCATAACAAGAATCAGAGATTGCTGAGAGATATACCTATCTGATTCTTCTTCTTTTTTAGGGGGGGGGGGGGGGAGAGGGAGAAGGGGAGGAGTTTGCCAAAAAATATCTGGATTAATGTTATTCCTTGTTGCATTTTTTGTTAAACATAACTATGCAACTGCGTACAATTGTACCTTGAATAGGTTGCCTAGGTGAAATATATATATATATATATATATATGCCCTCTATAAATACATGTATTGTTATTGTTTGTCTTGCTTCCATTCTAAATATCTTTTCTTTCTTTATTGGAGTTGTGTTGGGAAGTAATGTTTTGTTCTCTCTTGTGTTGTGTCTGCCTGAGGAAGAGCTTAGCTGGAAAATTTGCATTGTATCGTTTTGTTTTTGGTTTGTGTTGAAAGTAACATTCCTCGACTGTTATGTACACATTTGTTTCTCACTGTTGTTGTTGTTATATATGTTTTTCATTTATTAAATATATTCAATATAGGCAGTATTGTTCAGCAGTTTAGTGAATCCATCTGAGTAACATCATCAATCTTCAGCAGATTACGATCTATCCTATTTCAGCAGATTCAAGTGTGAACTGTAACTGTTCCCCTTAGGTTTAGATTCTTCACTTGTGCTAGGGCCAGCACGCACATGGCTTCGGTAAAAAAAACTGACAATGATTATGTAAAAGGAACCACGGCCAGCCGCCGCCTCGATTATCTCAAATTTTTCAAGTGGGCGCCTGTACTATGATGGCTGCTGGGGTTCAAGGCCACCGCCACTGCCAGAGCCAAGGCCATTGCTATGTCACCGAAGGAGGTACTGCACATGGCCCTGAGAATGCTATTGTGACTCAGATTGCTGGAGTATTTTAATGGTGTTGTACTAGAAACAAAAGGCTGCAGATAGTATGGAACGGTGCAATACGTTAATACTGTGATAGCATGAAATTATACACAACTTTCATGGACGTATAGTTTTCTGCCATCGCACGGACTGAGCCAGAACAAGAGAGAGCAGCGGTAAGTGGGTCAACGCATCCCTTTTCACTGTATCACTAATACTAATATTTTGCTTTCCAAAAACCTATTGTTATTGTACAGTGTTTCACTCCTAAATTCATTCAAGAGATTCAGAATACCAAAACAAAATATACTATTTAAAACTAGTCTAACATAATTTAATAATTGCATGATCACAAATTAAAATCTGAATTACATTTCAGTAGCATAGTATCTCAATAGTCTGTCTGTCTGTCTTTCTCTCTCTCCCACTCCCCCCCCCCCTCCCACCTCTCTGTCTTTTTCCTCTATAATGTACTTATGTCAACCTAAATCTAATTCTCTCATTCATGAAGTCTTCTATAATGTACATTTCTTCACCCCATTCCATTTAAATAACATTATAAAATATAATGCATGCCTTAGACTAAGTTACATTATAAAATAAGATATTATTTCAAAGTTATAGCAAATTACATTAAAATGAAATATTATTGACTTCCAGCATAGTATAATAAGATGAATCGTCTAATATTTCAATTTGCATTGCTAACATTACTCATTTCAAGGAGGACAAAATATTATTTTACAGTATTAGTAAATGTACTGATGTATATTATTTAATAACACTGGCATAATAATTATACATAATTTTATTATTAATTATTATACATAATTATAAATTATTCATTATTATATAAATTATGCAGAGTTTTTACACTAAAACCATAATAGATAAAACCATATAACACTTTTGAAAGTTATGTAGAGACTAGTTCAATTCTGATGTTTGCAGGGTCTAGGCCACAGACATTTAGTGTAGATTAGATTTATTTGAGACTAGATGAATGAAAACCCCTCGACTGTAATTTGTGTTTTATTACATTGTAAATTTACATTCTATTTATTTCATGTATGTTTTTGGGTCACTTTCACATAACCAGAGACATTGATTGATAGTGGTACTGAACATTTTATTTACATGCTAAATATTTGTGACAAGAAAAATGCACAAGTTGCTCATTTTGTGTAGCACAACAGAAAACGGAAAATCAAAGAAATTGTTGAACATGTAAAGCAAAAAGGAAAGCCGCAGGACAAAAAACTATTCTGCTTGTAAATTATATTTGGTCACCAGCTAGTGACATTCTGCTTGAAGCAAACTTGAAAGACGCTTAATTTTGAAAACCTTTCTCTTCAAGTTCTTTGACGTTAGCCTCAAACAGAAGGTCGCTTATTTGTTTTCTCACTTTCAGCTGGTTTATTGGACTCAGCTTGTCTAGCTGGCTGGCTGCATACAAACAGAATGGTTGGTTTTCTGACTGGCTACTTTCCTGTAGCAACAACATTTCTTTCCTTTGTAGTTTTTGTTTAACATGTTCAGCCATTTGGTGAAGGACAGTCATGGCTGGATTATTAGTGCTCTGTTGTGAACACCGCTTCCTGCTACTTTGCCTCTCCGGTTGAGCAAAATTGGGTGCTGCTATCAATGTGTCACTTGTACGTGCATCTGGTTGGCCGTTCGGGATGTTTGGGTTGGAAGGGCAGCTGGCTGTGCTGCTTGGGGTGGAACATCGGCTGGCTGTGCTGCTTGGGGTGGAACATCGGCTGGCTGTGCTGCCTGGGGTGGAACATCGGCTGGCTGTGCTGCTTGGGGTGGAACACTGGCTGACTGTGGAAGATGGGCACTTTGTTGTATTTCTGCTTGGAGGGTATTGAGAGTCGACATGTTCATCGCTCTGAGTCAGTGCATTTCCCAATTCCATTTCATCTTCGCCTTCGCCTGTGACTTCATCACTCTCATCCATCAATCCAGTATCTTCTTGACAATACATAGATTCAAAGAGGTTTTCTGCCGGAGATGTGTCCTTGTTGGAATTCTGTAACAAACAACAATGACAGTCCATTATTAGTGAAAGTAGCAACTGTATTAATTTGTAAATTTTGATTTTGTTTCAGATTCCCAGCACAAAAGAAGAATGGGAGAGAATTGCTGCTGACTTCGAAAGACGATGGCAATTTCCAAATTGCATAGGAGCTCTCGACGGGAAGCACATCGCCATCAATTCTCCAGGAAGAGGGTCAGAGTACTTTAACTACAAGCACTTCCACAGCATTGTGCTTCTGGCCCTTGTTGATGCCAATTACAAGATCATATGGTTTGATGCCGGAGGCAATGGGAGGGCTGGAGATGCTGGGCTGTTTCGAGAAACGGATTTAGCAGCCGGTCTAGAGGGTGATAAGCTGGGTATTCCACCCCCCAAACCCCTGCCAGGAAGAAAAGACCCTGTGCCCTTCTTCATTGTCGACGATGACGCCTTCGGGCTAAAGCCATATTTGCTTAAACCATACCCAGGTCGTGGGTTGGTGACCACAGGCAGAAATAACGACCCAAGGGAAGTCGAAAGGAGAAAGCAAAGAATTTTTGATTACAGGCTGTGGAGAGCACGCCGGCTTTCTGAAAACGTATTTGGCATCCTGTCCGCAAGGTTTGGGGTATTCCGAAGAACAATGCACACATCACCCGAGAATGCGAGGACCATAACACTAGCATGTTTGGTCCTACACAACTTTCTGATGGGAAAGAAAGATCAAAGGTTTGTGCCATCAACATTTGTTGACCGGGAGCACCCCATCACACATGCAGTAGAGGCTGGGCCATGGCGAGCAAGTTTGAGCCAGAACCAGAGCTTTGGGCAAATAGAGCAACAGAGTGGGAATAGAAATGCAGAAAATGCACGCTGGGTTCGAGATGAGGTGAAGGAGTATGTGAATGCAGAAGGAGCTGTGCACTGGCAACAACGCCTTGTCTTTGGACGTGATGTGATGTAATTACGTTTTCATTGTCCTTTTCTTCTATTGTGCTTTCTAGCTGTTCATTTAACTTTGCCCTTCTTGTTTCTTATTCATTCTGCTGCCATTGACCAGGTTGCTTGGGGTGGGGTTGTGGGCTGATTGTAGACTGATAAATGCATGAGGAATAGTGTACTGTATATGTACTACCTATTTTTGATGGTCCTTAATTTTTCAGGATCTGTGTAAGTTGCTTTGTTAACATTTTGTGCTGTGCCTGTGATTAGAATCTGTTCCATGCTATGCTGTTTGCCAGTCCAGATTGCATGAGTCCTAGTCTGTTTATGCAGTGTTGTAGTTATGTGTTCATAACTACAATTTCTGTGTTGTAGTTATGTGTTCATAACTACAATTTCTGTGTTGTTTTTATATTTGGTATTTTCTTCATCTATTGTGCAGTTTAATATCAATACGATTTAGACAGATAACATTTGATTGAGTCGTTCTTGAATGCTGGGTTTATTATGCCTCTCAGAATGTATTGTGTTATTCAGTTACAACTTACATTGTTGTTCTCTCTGGTCTTTTTTCATTGTTTGCTTTGAGTTTTTATTTTCTTTGAATACTGGTTTTTATCTTACCTTTAATAATTAATAGTAGTGAGAAAAAGACTTGTTAATTACATTGTTGTTCACATTATGTGTAGACTACTTATTGATATTTCTTTTCTTCTTTTTTTTTTTTTTTGGTTTTGGTTAAAATTTATATTGTTGTTTTATTTTTTTTTTTTTTAAATTTTATTTTAAAAATGTATTCTTTTATTTTTTATTCTTAATGTGTGCTGCATTTACCACAGCACTTATTATATCCAATGACATTGGTGTATCTTAGGTCAACTAAGGCTGCAGTACAGGGGCTAATTTGTAGACAAAACATGGGCGTGCAATGACAATACTAAAAACAATACAATACAATTTCTGTGTTGCTATGATACTGCAAGTGTCTAGGGATTATGATTAGGCACCCAGGTTCATAATAATAATAATTAGTTACAATTACGGTTTATTTGATATTTTATCAATTGATAACAGTTTGATATCTGATCTGTGTATTTTGTTATGTTGAGTTATATTGTATGTGGCTATTGTGGGTTTGTCATGTACAGTTTAGGTGGGGTGCTGTAACACATTGTCCCTCACACACTCCACCCATCCCCTTGATTTGCACTTGGTGTATCACTGTACCACTGTATTTATTGTGCTGACATGGGTGATGTCAAACAGCATACATGTGAACTGATGTGGATTGGGGAATGGAGGGTGTGTGAATGTGAAATATGTGTGATGTTTCTGGCACACGCATGACACATCTTGTATAATGTATGAGGAGAATAAAACTTTTTGTACAAATCTTGTTACAGTAAACTTGCCATTATTCTGTATGAGTGAAGTAATGCACATGTGTAGTAATTTGTTCCACACCTCAACTTCTGTTCTATTATCTATTCAGTTATTCTATGTAATACATGTATCACTATACAGCATTACAAAAAAATTGGTTTATCATTAATTTCCTTACCAGGCTAAGGTTAGAAACTCCTGGTACAGTCACTCTTGACGTCTTGTGAATGGTCGCAGGAAGGCGTCCAATTGTGGGTACCACTTCTATTTTATAATGGCGTCGTCAGCACCAGCCCCACTCTTGGTGCCTTTCAGAACCGTTCTCCGATTCCTGGTGTAGCCATCTTTAAGCCACTTTATTCTGGCTTTAGTTTTTTCCACTGCAACAACAATTGTCAATGCAATCACACTAGGGTTGAAGTAAAATACAATGCAGCCTATCGTATCAACAACACCCGACACTGTCATAGAGTTTACACTTTCTAGACTAACTCACCTGTGAACACTACCGCCCATGTCATATTCCTACCTGTGCTGTTGACTAGTTTCATTGTACTTTGTTTATAACAAAAATCAGCAAAGAAAAACAAAACATAAACATTCAGTAACAGTCAATACTCAAAGATAGTAATAATGATAGTTTTAGGTCACATAACATTAACATGTAATTAGTCCAAAAGCAACATCTAGTTATATGAATATGATAAAGGAAGAAGTCAACATTACTAAATGTAGTTGTTCATGTTCATGTTGCAAAACTGACAGTGACGGAGACTACCAGTACCACTGAAAAAAAACCGAAAGTACAGAGAGATAAATTTTGATTACTTACAGTCCCACCCTTTTCCCATGGCTCTGGCAAGAAAGACTAAAGACTCAATCGTCTTGCCCCTATCATGGTAGACTGCCAGGGAGGTGTCGTATAGGTTTTCCTGGCTCCTATACAACTCGATGAAATTTCCAATTTCGTAATCTTCCAGGTCCGCCATGTTTTGTCGGCAACAGGAATGTGGTGACTTCTCATTGGTTGATTCATGCTGCTTGCTGCTCGCGTCGCGTCAAAATATAGGACTGTGCGCCACGCAGAGCGTTTGATGCCAGCGGCAGGATGCTGATGCTGAGCGTCAGAATTCCTTGACGAATTCGACGCAACGCTCGAGCGTCATGACTTTTGACGCTCGTGTGCGGAGACGAATTCGACGCAACGCTCGAGCGTCATGACGTTTGACGCTCGTGTGGCATTAAACAAGTAGAATAGAATGGATCCTTGATTACCCAAAACAAAAACAAAAAGAGGACGAAGAAAAAAGATCTCTAATGGTTCCGCCATAAGCTTCCTTCAGGGAGTGAACTGTAGAGATGCAGGGGCGGATCAGAGTAAATGCCTGGAGGGGGGCACTGCCATTTTTTAAATTTTTTTATCCGGTATACAGATTTGTGCTTGCACTCAAACACAGTAAAAGAAAGGTTGACATGAGTGTGGTTTTTGTGTGTGTGTGTGTGTGAGAGAGAGAGAGAGGGAGAGAAATCAATACGTGCGTGTTTCGTGTGAAATTAGAAATTAATTGTGAGAGAAAAAAAAAGAAAAAAAAGGTTGACACATTGGCCCACAGCTAGAACACTTACTTTCTCAGGCGTTCAGCATATTGCGAGGTTGAAGAGCCATGATGGTGCGGTATCTTCCCGCAAACCGTTCTACGACATCGTCAATGTCAACTGTGATGTGTCGGTGAGCCCTCATTAGAGCGAGCCCGTTGAGCCTGGTCTCACCCATCGTTGATCTCAGATAGGATTTCAGCGTCCTGATGCCGCTGATAGTTCTTTCACATTCAGCTGTTGTGATCGGAAGAGTGCACAAAAGAGTCAGTACCACGTGAATGTTCGGGAAAAAATCCACATTGCATGCTCTGAGAGTCTTGGCCACAGTATCAGGAACAGCCCCTGCATCAGCGCTCTCCCACTTGTGCATCCATCGGATGTACTCGGTGTCCGGCTCATGAAAACTTGGCAGATCTGCTTGCCATAGACTGGCAAGTCGCTCGATACCCTCGGGTACCTTCCGAAAACCTGCCACTGCCCCGTTCTTGCCTTGCACGATGCACGAGGGTACAAGACCAAGCCCGTCCATAGATCATATAAATCTATATTTATATGATCTATGGCCCGTCAACAGCAATTTCAGAGCCGGTGGTGAAGCGAGAGTCCAGCTGGGCGATGAGGTGATCCAAAAACGGGATACCTATGGACCTGCGGAAGTAATCTTCAGTTGTCTCTGCTGGCGGGTTACTCCGACATGTCTGTTGTTCTGCACCCCTTGGTCTGCGCAGATCAGAGTCGGCTGTTGCTGCCATCCGACTTGCTTCCTGAAACCAGCTGCTGAAGGTTGCAATGACGTCATCCCTGAATCCCTTAACTGTTGTCTTCACTGCGCTTATTTCTCCGTACGCAGCCACAACATCCTTTGCTTTTTGCTGAAGTTTCAAAGTCAGTGGACGGAGAACTTGCAGGCATTTTCTGGTGAGGACAAAAACAACCAGAAAGTCACCCGACTGGAAAGAGTGCAAAAACCCTCCAGCTTTGGTGAGCGTTTCACTGTCCCAATCTGTGTTCTCCTGCACCATCTGGCCAAGGCAGTCATAGACCACAGGGAAGAGTTCGGCGAAAATTTCAAAGGCAGAGAGCCTCTCGACCCACCGTGTTTTACACAGGTCGACCAGTTTTCTCTTCTCCTCTTGCTTTCTGCTTGGGCTGACTCCACCACATGTTCAAACTTTCTCTGTCGTTTTGGAGAAAGAGGGAAGAACAGGGACACTTCTTTCAGGACTCCAAACATGTTCTTCACTTCTAGAATTCTGCAGGCATGAACTACACAAAGGTTCAAGCAATGAGATGCACAGTGGAAGTACAGAGCCTGCTTGTTAAGTTCTTGAATGCGTGCCTGGACCCCCTTGAACTTGCCTGACATGTTTGATGCCCCATCATACCCTTGTCCTCTGATTTTGCCGATCTCAAAACCCCAAGAAGTGAGACTTTGGACAATGTTGTCTGCTATGATGCTCCCCGTGATGCCCTCGCACTCGATAAACGCAATGAAGTCTTCGCGGATTTCTTGTTCGTCTGGGTCGACATATCTTAAGACAATAGACAGTTGTTCCCAGTTGGCCGAGTCCACATCAACGCATCCGCTCACGTGCACCGAGGGTCAATGAGAGGACCTAAAGGTGGGGGAGGTGGGGACTTTTTCTTTGTGACGCAATCTTACGCCTTGTGACCCACTCATGTGCCCAAGGGCCAATGAGGACCCTGAACAGGACTGTGGATGGACTAGTGGGGAAGGGGGGCACGCTTTTCTTCTTTCCACCTTTTAAAATGTTTGTATTATTATTATTTGTGTGTGTGTGTGTGTGTGTTTGTGTTTTCCCCTTTTTTTTCTTCTCATTTTTTCTTTTCTTTTTTTTTCATCCCTTTTTTTTTCTTCCCCCCCCCCTTTTTTTTTTTGGGTCGCCCATGGGAGGGGGCACGTGCCCACTGTGCCCCCCCCCCCCCTCGTCCGCCCCTGAGATGGGAATTGTAGGGAGTTAAAATAATTATGGAGTGGAGTAAACCTTACTGATGATTAAACGAGTCTACGAGGCGTTCCTACCTGGCAGTGTTTGATAACAGACGCCGTCAGGATGTTCATCAACGACGTTTTCTCATCTGCGGAGTGTATGGCCACGTAATTGGCCAGCCCGATAATCGCCACGTGCACATAGTGCGGAGTATCTGTCCACATAACCACATAACCACATAATACTTTGAGCTCACAGGGTTCATGCAAGCATGGAATTTCAACTTTGGGTTTCCAGGCCTGGAAAGTAATGAAAGGGGCCGTCGAAACAACGTGCGTAGATTTTCAAGTGTTTTTCAAAATAACGGGTTTTCTACAATTTTACTCACACTCACACACACACCCACACACGCCCATACTTGCACACACACCGTTATTTGGACTTTCCTCAAACGCCACATACGTTGTGTGGACAATGGGTGGTGCTACGACCCCCTTTTTAAGTACTGTTAAGTGTTCCAACCCTAACCCTAACCTTAGCCCTAACTCTTAAATGGACGTTCAAACAAGGAGGTCTGTCCAAACAACGTATGTACGTAGATGTGCACTAGTTTGTCCAAATAACGCCGTGTAATTAAACACGTACCCCCCCCCCCCCCCCCTCACTCACACACACACACACACACACACAATCGTGTAGAAATGCCGTTGTGATGACTTTCATTAAATTCTATTTACGTTACTTTGACATTTTTACAAATTTGTCCATTTTTTTAAGCTAACTCTAACTCTAACCCTAGCACAGCCCTAACCCTAACGGAACACTGTTTTGACGTCAAAATACCGGGGTCTGTGTCACAAGCAGACCCGTTTACCCCTCACTATTTGAGCTTTTGCTTGTTTAGCAGTAGTAAAACTTAGAAGGTTACTGTAGTCTATAGCAGACGATTAAGGTATAACTGATGTGTACACACACACTGCGAGCTGACGCGAGCCGTTTAGTGACATCATCGCGGCTTACGATCGAGTTTTGAACTTTATAGCCACTTAACTTGTTTCAGCCAATCGGGACACAGGCAGAGTGCTTAGAACCAGTTCTGGCTGATTCAGTCCAAGCCAAGTATAGGTCAGTTGTGTGGAAAGCTTAGGAGAGTAAACAGCTACTTCCTAGCAAAAATATCTCCACTGATAGAACAGGGAAGCAGTGCTTGTTGAATTTTTGAATTCAATCAAGTAGCCACGAGCCTGACATTGTCGAACAGGTAAATGAACATACTTCTGTTTCATCGTGATGTATTTATATTATTGTTGAAATTATGTTTGTGGAATTTGCTATGCATAGATTTGAATTGTTAGTCCGACTTTGCCTTACTACGTGGAGAAGCCGAACACGTGTTAAGCACGACTGGTTTTGACGCCATGTTGTATACCTGACGGAACTGTAATAGAGTGACTGTTTATGATAAATTTTGTTGTGCAATTCTTATCAAACATACTGTATTAAAGATTGATCTATACGTACCTTTTTATATTACATTTCTTTATACCTATTTTATCAGACATGGTTGTAATTACTTTTTCTGTATAATTATATTAGTGATTAGTTTTCATTATCAAATACGGAAAATGCGTGGTTTAAAATATTATTCTTAGTTTTGATTGGCTGAACTAGTCGGATATGGAAAATCACATTGACTGATTTCATTTATAATAATATAATAAGTTTTCTGTATTTTTCATAATTGTAAAGCAGATTATTTTTCATGAACATAATTCTGATTTTGGAAATATTATCAGAGAGGAAGTTGTCAGTCTTTTCGTAGCCTTAGTGCTCGCAGCATCTCAGTCAGTCAGCCAGTCAGCCTGTGTGTATTATAGGGTGTGATAGCGTTGAAGTTATTTATTGTTACTTGTTCAAGTTTGTGTTATATTCTTTGGACCTGTTTCACACTGAATCGGTACGTTGAATATTTTCTTGTTTTTGAATATTGCATTGATTGTGAACTTTGCATTTGTTTTCTGGTTTTATATTTATATGACTTTTGTAAATATATTTCTATATATTTTGGTGAACTCGACTTCCTTCGAAATACATTTTCGGGAATATGTAGTGATTTGAAGAAAAGGATTTTTATAAGTCATCATTAATCTAAATTGTAATGTATTAATTCTTTTTGTATAAGATTTATCATGTTTGATATATTATCGATAATTTATTATCGTTGATGATGATGATGATGATGATGATGATGATGATGATGATGATGATGATGATGATGATGTATTTTCATCATGTAGTAAAACGTCGAGTTTATTCATTAAGCCATTAGTTATTATAACCTTCCAACGTTTAGCCCATTTAATTATTTTCTTTTTGGTACATTTTACATATAGTTTGTAATTGTGAACTCTAATTTTGAGTCACCGGAAGTGACCCCGGAAGTGACCTACCGGATGTTTTGATTACCACATTATATAAACATCATGTGCGTTTATAGTTCTCATATATTGTTTACAATTGATTATGTTGTTTAATATTTTGTTTACTACTTTTATAAACATTTAAAGATTATAGAGACCAATATTTATGAGACCCATTATTTGTTTTCAGGGTCGACTCTTTCACTATCTGGACTCTTTCACTATCTGGACTCTTTCACTAAGCAATAAAATCCTTGCCGAACTCTAACCACACGCCTGGTCTTCGTGGACATATGAAACCCACTTGTGTGTGTGTGAATGACATTTTCTTTCTACCACCACACCCACACACCCAGTTTACAGAACCACTGTTGTTTAACCTATATGTATGCTTGCAGACCAGTGGCTGTACCAGTGAATGTTTATAATATTATTAATTCTTTATGTGTATAGTTAACCATGATTTATATTTATGTATGTATAGGAAATTAGAGTGGAGATTCCAGTGGACCACCGACTTAGCAGAATGTTCGTCGCTTATGTATAAAGATGTGGAGCTATCACTGAGGGCTACTTTGGCTTTCAGTGAGACGCTCTGCACAGACCTATTATTCAGGGTTGTGCAGAATTTCGTCTGATATGTTACAGACGAGCAGGCAGGATATCGTGAGCCCAACTCAACAGTAGAGCAGAAACTAATCTACTATTCAAGTTGGCTGCCGAGGCATCTACATCGTGCGCAGAGAGCCTCAAACGTCGTACCAAAAGTCAAAGACTACACAACGACCCAGCGTATACCAGAAGCTACCTCAACGCAGCACTTCACCCACGCATCCATTGATCAGTTAAGTGCCCAGGAAACGGTGCACTAAAACTGTAGCAAAAGGACCACAGTAGTCCACTCTTCATGAACGCTAGTAGCCAGTGCCCTATGAAGAAATAATAGCTGCCTAGACTATCAGCGAGCGAACCATTCGCATTGACAATTGAACTTTTAAGTTAGATTCGTACTTCGAAGATCGTGTATAGAGTAGAAGAAATAAATGTGTGATTTTAACTGTTATCAAGTGGCTGGACTACATAATTATGATTCATGTGTGAAAGCTAGTGCGACAGTAATCTTTTACCTTGTTTCTATCTATCTCTGTACCCCAGCCTTAACACAGACCGAGCTAAACAAATAAGGCCGTGGCTGCTCGTACGGGACCGTACGACAAGAAAAAACAGGGTGGAGAATTTTCCGCGAATCCGCGGATTTCCGCGGAAGGCATTTGCATTTCCGAGAAAAAAAAATTGAGTTCCGAGTGTGAGAAGCCGAGGGCTTCCCTTTACTGGTCATAGCGGCCAAAAGCGGACGAAGGTCTAAACAGGTAAAACGTCCAAAAGCGTCCGTATCAACCATGTGGTTATATTCTCGCGTTGTTTAAAAGATTGCGAGACTTCCGGCAATTGACTTCCGGTTTATTCTGTTGTGAAAACATTCGACTGCATTTCCACAAGTTTTCTCTGTGATGCGTTCGTTTTTTCAAATTTTTTTTCTTCAAATTTTCTCGTGTGTGTGTCTAAAATGGATGGTTTGGATTCTTCGACTGATGAAGGGGAGTTTACAGGCTTCCATTTATCAGACATTAAAGTGAGAGAAATGGACTTGAGTCGGAGGAAGAGATCGGTACTGACATTAGACAATTAGTGTCAGTAGTGTGCATGCATACGATCTTTCAGACTGGCATGAAAGTGAAGAAGAGGGAGGGGGCTTGTTTGGACTTTTTAAAACTTTTTTTTGTGTACACATGGGGTAATAAAAAACAAGACATGACAAGAAAAGTATAAAAAGGTAGATAATCAAAAGAGAATGTATTTCTGTTCATTTTGCATTTTATTTCATTTAAATCTATACACTAGTCACTAATACCTAAGATGTAGTGTTTTTACTAACGTACCCCTAAATATCTCTAAAATTATAAAAATTCTTGCCTGTTTACAGCTAAAAAATAGACAAACGTGAGCCCAGTAAAATTGGAAATGTGGAGTTTGTGTGCAACAGTGGTGGACCTCAAACTTTGTTAGGCCTACAAATCAAGATTCTTAACTTTTTTGAAAGACATGTGCATAAAACATTCTTTTTTTGGTGTTGTTGTTGTTTCTATTCATGTGTACTTTGTGCTTTTTGCTTTCAGGAGAGGCCCTAAATTACTTTCAAAATTGCATAAATTCATTTTCTTCCAGGGGGCGAATACCGGGGCTTGGTCCCTGGGCCCCGGCCGGATTTCAGAGATTTCTTGATTCAGTTGTTCTCCACCCTGAAAAAATTCTATTCGTACGGCACCCTACGCCCTTGCTTATAAGTTATGGGAACCCCCTCTATAATTCCATGTAATTCAATCACTTGTAGACGGACCGCTAGCCCTAACCCGTTTCGAGCGGTATATGTGTAGCACTGCCTTACCCTACCCGTCGAGGCACTGCCTTACCCTACCCGTCGATCCCAGATCCTTTTTTGGGAGCCGCCTTGGATCCGAGAACCGAGCGGGGTTCCCGGATCCAAAGGCCGGGTCCTCAGATAACCGTAGGGAAAGCTGTTAACCGGTTATATGTAGGAACATTTTATAAGCCTATATATATTCCTCAAACTCTTTAACTTGTGCTAAAAATTCATCATAGCTACAGAAAGTTTCGCCGCGCTGAAAGCGCAGCGTGCTGTTGGCAGCCATTTTGACTTTTCTCACCAAGGCTCGTAACCGAGATTTCCCAAGTACCGCAACCGAACCGAGATTTCCCGTACGAATAGAAAATTTTCTTGTCGTACGGTCCCGTACGAGCAGCCACTTCGAACAAATAAATGTATTAAAGTAATTCACCGGGTGACTCACGTTTTGGATCCAATCTCAGAAACTGCGACTTACATAAATGTTCTTTGTCTCCCTTTAATTTGTTGTTGTTGCGTGTGTGTGTGCGTGTGAGGGTGTATTTATATGTGTGTGTGTGTGTGTGTGTGTGTGCACACGCGTGCGCACGCGCGTGGCTGTCTCTGTGTGTGAGGGAATTGGTTGTGACATCTGGCGATAGTACTTAGCTGTTAGAGTGATAAAAAAAAATTCTGGTTGAATAAACATGACCCATTAATTACAGGATATATACTGTTAGGAAAACACTTGATCAGTCCCGCCCGATCATGTACAAATGCCATGTTCCCTACAGTATAGTCTCGCGACCACCACCACCATCAATATCATCATCACAACCACTACCACCACCACCATCATCATCAACATCATCATCAATATCATCATCATTATTATCATCATCATCATAGTCTTCGTCGCTATCTCGATCGTACGTAGGCCTACATATCCATTTACAACCCCACCCCACCCATCAGAGAAAGAGACAGAGAGAAAGAGAGAGAAAGAAGAGACAGAAAGAAGAGAGAGATAGAGAGAGAGAGGAAAAGGGGAGGAGGTGGGGAGAGGAATACAATTATGCTTCTGCGGCTGGTAGACCGTTATTGGTAACGTCGTCGTCGATTAATCTGCGTAGTGTGGGAAAGTAGTCAGCTCTGTACATTTTCATTGATTGGTATTGTATGTACTGCTATAGTGGAACCACATTGATTGGTATTGTATGTACTGCTATAGTGGAACCACAATGGAATTTCTTTGTTGAGATAATAAAGTGTCCGTGTTCGTAGTCAATTCGACCACCTCATAACCTATATGTCCTCAATACACAGGTCAGCATTAGATTTGGCCAAGTCACGACCCCTACGTCATGACATCAACATAAAATTTCAAAATAAGAGTACCAATGCCTTTCCGTCTTCTAATAGCAAATCTCTTGCTCGAGCAAGAAGTGTGTAAAACATAGGCCTACATTATTATTATTATTATTATTATTATTATTATTATTATTATTATTATTATTATTATTATTATTATTATTATTATTATTATTATTATTGTTGTTGTTGGTGTTGTTGTTGTTGTTGTTGTTGTTATTATTATTATTATTATTATTATTATTATTATTATTATTATTATTATTATTATTATTAAGGATAATACATTTTTATTGGCTAAACCATTAACGTAGGAGGGTAGGCACAATGTGACATTGGTACGTTACATTGGCACCAGCTGCAAAGACAGGCGTGAATCACCGAACATGGACAAATCAGTGTTACTGTTAGAAGTTTCCGCACAGGCTGCCAAGAACGTGTTCAAGGATGACTCGGTGGTTTCCAGGCGCTTCACAAAGCGCACTCTACAGCAAGAAAGATTGATCTTGACTTCAGTTTTCCGACAAAATAACGTAGCAGTGTTATTATTATTTATGGAATCGTTCTATTAGAGCGATTTTCCAGCTCAAGAGCTGCTCAAGGCGCTGGCCGATACAGGATCTAACTCGAGTGGCCCGAACTGCCCACTGGGAGCTGTTACACTGGATGTTGTTTTTCTATCAGTAATTGATTCAGCCCCGATGCTTGAAATCCTGATAGGTGTAACTCAGATTCGTTTATCCACGCAACCCGTTTAATCATCAACAAGGCAGGAGTCGTCGTATGAAGTTTTCCACTTTTATTCAGCATACATCAACAACTGCATTCAATCGCTAATTCGCTTTTTCCACTCTACAATTCTCAGCTATCAATGTTCCACTTTCAACACCTTTCTCAACACTAACAAAACAACTCTCTCTACTGTCAACTCTCTCTCTACTCAAACAGTGCGGCACTATATAGTCTATAGTCTCTACATACTCCAGAACAGGCGAGAATACCCCCGCATAAAACAACACAACCAATCAGAACGAATTTCATCATCACTGCCTCACGTCATACAACCTTAAAATTATTTGGAATGGAAGCTTCTATAGTTACCACTAGAATTATCCATACGCTTCGATCGATAGTAAACAACCAACTCTAGAAAATTCTCAAATAAAATTGAACAACTAAAATTACCAACGTTATACAAAGCTTCTTCTATTACGCAAAATCAAATCTATATATATAAATTGCTTAGCTGGAAGTCCTTCTTCGCCTCTACTGTGAAGTTTGTCGGTATGGACGCTGATCTGGGCAGGTGCTGGGCGCTGCGGATCAGCCTGCTGTGCGCTCAAAACCCATGAAATCGTTATAGCCGACATTTCCTTACCGAACGTTTAACCGTTTCTGAGATAAATAAATAAACAAAATGTCCACAAACTGCAATAGCCTCATTCCGCGCGCTTCCGATTCAACCCGTGTCAAGAACGTTCCGTAATACCGCAAATTTTGTTTTATTTCCATTCAAAACACTTTTGCACTCATGTCACCAATCTTACAGCTGAAGGTTACCTGTTCACTTTCTTTTTCATCCATACTTATATGGCACAAAAATTCATTGCAAACAATCTTGCAAGAATCCCATTCAAGCACCAAACGTGACGTCACATATAACTTTGCAGACGACATTTGACAACAGCGTCGGCTGTAAGTGTACATTGCAATAAATATCATGCCTAATATTTTTAAATAAAGGTATGACATTTAAAAATACGTTGCCTAACATAAATACTAAATTAAAATAAAATATTTTAGTGCATTACTCAAACATGCACCTATACTCTGTTCTGCAGTACATTGCAATTATCATTTTAAATTAAAATAGTTCAATGCATTGCTCAGTTGTCTCTGTCTGTCATGAACTGGCTAGTTTTAACTCTGCCTATTACTATTCAGCCTTGTGTAGTCTTTGTAACAGTAGAGAGTCAGTATAGTACACAGCAGCAATTAAAGTACACACTGCGAGCCAGACCCTCACAGCCCAGTGACTCAGCACTTGAGCTTTGAATCTGACCATTTTAACCAATCAGAAGCAGGCTAAGCGGGTAGAGCAGTTTTGACTGTGTCAAAACCTAGCACAGCTTGAATCAGTCGTGTGTGAGCCGAGGAAGAGTCAACATCTAAATAGCTAGCAGAGAAATCTCTTCACTCATAGACCAGGAAGCAGGACTTTAGAATCTTAGAATTCTCTCAAGTCATCACGGGCCTGAACTTGTCAAACAGGTAAATGAACACCCTTCTGTTTCATCGTGATATATTTATATTATTGTGGAAATTATGTTTGTGGAATTTGCTATGCATAAATGTGAATTGTTAATCCGAATTTGCGTGACCATGTGGAAAAGCCGAACACGTGGCGAAACACGACCGATTGCGCCGCCATGTTGTATCCCGTACGGAACCACTGTTGTTTAACTTATATGTATGTTTGCAGACCAGTGGCTGTACCACTGAATGTTTATAATATTATTAATTCTGTATGTGTATAGTTAGACACGATTGATATTTATGTATGTATAGGAATTTAGAGTTGAGATTCCAGTGGACCCCGGAAGTAGCAGAATGTTCGTCGCTTATGTATAGAGATGTGGAGCTATCACTGAGGGCTACTTTGGCTTTCAGTGAGACGCTCTGCACAAACCGATTATTCAGGGTTGTGCAGAATTTCGTCTCTTATATTACAGACGAGCAGGCGAGCTATCCTGGGCGCCCCACTCCACAGAAACGACGAGTTGGTTGAGGAGCCTCTACCGCACAAGTCGGACAGAGCTACCCGGAAAAACACCCTGTCAGACCCCACAGCGTGGCAAGGGAACCCAACTACACAACGACACAGGTGGACCAGAAGCTACCTCACAGAAGGACTTCGCACGCACCATCTATCAGTTAAGTGCAAAAACAAAGGTGCACTTAAATTGATCGAAAACGGACCACAGTAGTCCAACTCTTCAGAAACTGTAAAACGGACCACAGTAGTCCAAATCTACATGAAATATAATAGCAAGTGCCCGATGAAGATATAACAGCTGCCTAGACTATCAGCGATCGAACTATTAGCAGTGACTGAGACTTTTTAAGTTAGATTAGTACTTAGAGAATCTTGTATAGAGTAGAAGAAATAAATGTGTGATTTTAACTGTTATCAAGTGGCTGGACTACATATGATTCATAGCCGTGTGAAAGCTAGTGTGACAGTAATCTTTTACCATTTTTCTATCTATTTCTGTACCCCAACCTTAACACAGAACGAGCTAAACAAATAAATTTATTAAAGTAATTCATAGGGTGACTTACTAGCAGTTCCCACCGAATAACGTGAGGGTCCATAATTCCATTGTGCAGAGCCCATAAACCCCACGTGACACTGTCTACATTTTAAACAGCAACCTGTGTACCCTGGCTTGCCAGGGTACAAAACCACTAGTCAAAGATAAATACACTCTGTTACTGCATGCTTAGCAAAATAAAACGATCTGATCTATCGCGCGCGTCACACACTTAAGCCTACCGTCATAAAAGACAGTTGACCTAGAAACAGAATACAGTTTGACCTAATTCGTCCCCTAGAGGAGATGAAACTTACATTTTCTATTTTCATGAGTTCATTGGTCAATGCTCCTAGGGCTTGAAGCGTATATAGGAAGCAGTGCTCTGAAGCCTGAGAGCATGCTTTATGGCCTGTTGAGGCGACTACTACAGCATGCTTCTAATAGCCTTCGACCAATGGGTATCAGGTGACTTCTTCTTCTTCTTCTTATTATTATTATTATCATTCTTATATAGCGCAGTTGTCCACTCAAGAGCTGCTCAAGGCACTGGCCGATACAGAATGTAACTCAAGTTACACGGAAGCGCCCACTTGCTGCTCTGGGCACACAGTCTGACGCTCAGACGACTGAGCACAATCCTAGACAACCATGGATGGGGGAGAAGGGAAAACTATACACTGAAACAACCATCAGACTAATAGCAACAGTAAGATGGCCAGTGCTCACAGCCAATGTTTATGACCAGAATCGAACCCGCAATCTTTATAGCACGAGCTCGCCGCTCTACCAAAAACTGAGCAAACCCATCCGAAAGTGCAGTACAATATGCCGAAGTGTCTCAGGGTCTTCTTGCGTGGATCAAATGACCATAAATGAATTATAACATTTAAGGAAGATATATACATATATATATATATATACATATGTATCAAAGAAAATGAAAGGCAGAACAGAAGGAAGGACGAGGACCAAAGAATGTACACAAATAAATTCTACACACACCTCAAAACAAATGTTCCTTCCCCCGCCGCCCGTCCTACACGCCCACACTCATCCATTCCCTTCTCTACTCATCACTCATCACACACACACACACACACACACACATACATACACACACACACGAATGAATATTCTGAACATATCAAATGTCAATCAGATAAGTTTATTGACTAGACGTTTTCGCACGTGACAGTGCATATTATATATACTGTTTTAACATTTCGTATTATCTCGTGAACTGAGGAGCAGGTCAGTACAAACATATGAACACTGACGTGTTTACGAAATTAATTTATGCTTGAATTTAAAAAAACAAAAACAACCTTGCACAAGAAACTAACAACAACTAAAACAGCAAAGAATCAAGAAGAATAATCTCCTGCCAGAAAATCCATTACACTTGATAAAAGGATTTGTGTTTGAATTATAAGAGCAACAATACTACTAATTGAGAGTTAATTAGTTATTCATTGCTTACAGAGTCCAGCGGACTACAAAGAGCCGAATTAGGACAACAAAATCAAGACTATAACTTCGCTAAAAGAGGTTAGTTAGTTATTCATTGCTTACAGGGTCCAGCGGACTGCTAAGAACCGAATCAGGATCACAAAATCAGGACCACAACTTCGCTGAAAGAGGACTCACCCCTCATCCGCATAAAAGATCTGCCAAAACAACCCTAGTGGTAACACTGAAAGCACTCCACCAGCCGGTCACTTTACAATAAAGACATCCCACGCAGAGGACGCTGAGGCTATACTCTAATTTATCGAACCCCCGTTTACAAAAACAAAATAGAATACAAATATAATTATAAAATATCAACAAAACACATACATATAAAATGCCTACATTGCCAAATAATAACATCATAGGAAGCCCCAGTGACCATTTGGCAGAAAGCGTCCAATATTCCCAAGCTGATACAACAGACCTCACACGCAAACGAGGAGTTTTGTCCCGGAAGAGTTTTCGAGAAAAAAGGTAGGTAACTGGTCTAGCGAAGAAGAAGATAGTATAGTAGATTGATAGAACAGAGTAGGAATGAGAAAGAACAAAGGAGAAAATCAGCAACAGTGGGAATTTAAAGCACTAAATTTCCAGAAAGTGGGGATACTATTTATACTGAAACCCCCGGCACCCGCACAGGGGGGTACTAATTTATAGGTAAAATTGGCACGTTACATTACATTACATAATTGTGGCTTTAGGTCCAGCGGACTCTTCCGAGCCAAATCAGGACCGGACAACCCCCAATCCGCATAAAAGATCTGCTGAAACAACCCTAGTGGGAAAACTGAATGCCCTCCACCAGCCAGTCACTTTACAATAAAGACATCCCACGCAGGGGACGGCTGAGGCTTCACCCCAACTTATCGAATCCCCGTTTACAAAAACAAAATAGAATACAAACATCATTATAAATTATCAACAAAACACATACATATAAAATGCCTACATTGCTAAATAATAACATCATAGGAAGCCCTAGTGACCACCTTGCAAAAAGCGTCCAATATTCCCAAGCTGATCCAACAGACCTTATACACAAACAAGGAGTCTTGTCCCGGAAGAGGTTTTAAGAAAAAAGGTAGGAGACTGGTCTAGCGAAGAAGACGATAGTATAGCAGATTGATAGAACAGAGCAGGAATGAGAAAGAGCAAATGAGAAAGACAGCGACAGTGGGAATTTAAAGCACTAAATTTCCAGAAAGTGGGGATACTATTTATACTGAAACCCCCCGGCACCCCAACGGGGGTAAATTGGCACGTAAATATCGGGGTTGGAGGAGGGGGGAAGAGAGGGGATAGGGAGGAAATAACAAATAAAACTAACGAAATAAATAAATGAATGAAAATAATGAAATAAATGTAAACAATATAAATATATTAATTAAATACCTTTATAATTAAATAAACACATAAGTCATCTTGTGAAGAAACTTAAATAATTCATAAATATTATTTAACCGAGTTTGGAAACAAACTGCTCCCTCACAGACAAAAACACAAAAATACACGTAAAGTGATAAATTCATTGAGAACGTTTTGTTAAATAACTAACAAAAATTGAAAGACCGTGCACATCATTATTAAAATAAATAAACAAAATAAATACATAAATGCAGTCCACTTTAAAAAAAAACGTATCTGACAGGAAATATCGGGTTTTTAATGAAATAACATACAAAACTATCATTATCAAAGTAGGGAAGGAATAACAAACAAGAGGAGTTATAAAACAACGAATTCTCACAAGTTTAATTTCTTAGTATACAGAGATACACTGAATTAACTGAAAACGTTTCTTTTTGTAACTTACAAATAGAGAATCCTTTTTGAACGATTATGCTAACATTGAAAAGTAAGGATTAAGCAGATGTCATGGCACATTTATATGCGCCCTCAAACCATCAACATTTTTTCTGTCTTATCATGGCCATCGTCTCTAGCGCTTTGCTAACTTGCCTACTTTTGTGTACAGTATATTCAATATGAGCAATGATCATTTGACCAAGAAATAACATAATTTTAGAAACCTTAAACTGATGGCAACACTTACTGGATTTTGGCGCAGGAGGTGTATATTGTTAATTAAAGTCTGTTCTTACAATATAACAAGTGAGTCGGTAATCCCAACTGTAACTTTACACAATACGAGTGTAAGCGAGCGCGGGCGCTGCACACACACGCAAACACACACACGCACACACACACACACACACACATTTTTCAGTCAGTCATAAAATTATATACATTAAATAATTGGTAAACATCTCACGCCTTAATCAAGTTCATACCAAATATATTAATTTACACAGAGTTAAAGCTAGTTAAAAGTTAATAATTAGTGGTTTAAATTATAATTACACACTTTCAGTATACACATTTAAGTCATGGCGTACATGTTTTCACAATAAAGCTGTAATATGTACACTCTTACAGTTAAATCTCAAACTGTCACTGGACAACTTGCAAATAAAAAATGGAAACATGAACATAAAATGCGCATTTATGAAGCAGGCTTTATACTCATATGAGCCACTCATGGTGAGGGTAAACCACTTCCCGCAAGTACAACAATCAATAGTTTGCTGAAGCGAGATTCGAACCATATTTAGAAGTATATGTGCTGCAATGTGGCACATAGTGGAGCGCCATAGTCCATTGGTTTAGTTTACCCATCCCTATAAATTACATTAAAAATCACTCTAAAACTGACGGTGAAAAGTTGTAACATAATTTGAAGCGATGAGCATGAGGGGCAACCACCGGCAGAGGTAGACTGAGACTGCCTTTATCAAGCTCTTAAGGGGATCATTAACTACATCCAGGCTGCTCCGAACAATACGATTAAACCCGCAACGTTTTAGTTAGTTATTCATTGCTTACAGGGTCCAGCGAACTGCAAAGAGCCGAATCAGGACCACAAAATCAGGACAACATCTTGGTTGAAAGAGGACTCACCCCTGATCCGCAATAAAGATCTGCCGAAACAACCCTAGTGGTAACACTGAAGGCACCCCACCAGCCCTTCACTTTACAACAAAGACATCCCACGCAAGGGACGCTGAGGTTATACTTTAATTTATCGAACCCCCGTTTACAAAAACAAACTAGAATACAAACATTCTGACGGATACAGAGTGAATAATGCACCAAGACATCTAAGCCCTCAGGTAAGGAGAAGGCAAATATCTGTCCTTAAACGTTTCTTCTTGGTGGGTCTGTGTTAGTCCATTTCTGATGGTGCTAACGGTGCATTGCTACCACGAGTTTGCTACAGGGTGGCGCCAAATCATTGGATAAGTGTCCAAAATTATCTATTACTTAAGAGTATATCCTTAGCCGGCACTTGCAGGCCAAACAGGCCCTACGTTTAACAGGATTACTAACACTTGGAACAGTCTGCCGAACCAAGTAGTAACATTCATTTAATGTTTGGTTTCAGCCTTGTCCTACTCCCCTCGGTGGACTGTTTCAAGTGTTAGTAATTCTGCTAAAACTTTGAGGACAGAAACAATAAGCTCCTCATCCTACCCTATCCCTCCTTTTTCCATTTGCACAGATTTATGGGAGTACTCTTTGTCCTCTAAACTTACCGTGAGGTTTCACAGTCTCTGGTTCTTTTCAAAGACCAGTTCCCAATCACAAATAAGTTCCATGGGTGTTCGTTCTGCGCTGGTTGGAGACAGAACTCCACTGAAATCTTTACCAATCACTGCATCTCCACCTTGTAAACATGAAATTACAGTTTGAAACAGCTTAGTATAGACTTTGAACTGGATTGTGCCACCGATTTTTTCCCCCAGATATTTTGAGATTTTGAATTGGCAGCGCTCAGAGTACAACTAGAGGGGAAAAACGTATTGTTAAAAAATAACATATGAAGGATGTAACACTTCAAGATAACACAGTGCGATAATACTTGCTCAAATAAAATAAAATAATAATTACACGATAAATAATGATTACCATAGTCGGAATTAACAATATTTATTCACGTTGCACACATAAACACACTCTCTCCAACCAACTCACCTCCACCCCCTCCCACACAACTCCATCTCTCTCTCTCTCTCTGGCTCATCTGTTTAGTTCACGCGCGCACGTAATATAGTGAAAAATTCAGTTCTCTATTTCATTTTCTCTTCCCTCTTCTCTCGCACGCACCCTCTAAAATCCATACACCGACACACTATCATATCCTATCCCATAACTCGGAGGTCGTAGTGGCACCACAGATGATCGTTTAACCAGCGTACTCCATCTTTCTCTGTCCTCAGCAACCCTGATTGTTTCGCTCAATTTCAAACCAGTCCATTCTCAAATGTTGTCCTCCCACCTCTTTTTCGGTCTCCTTCTTCTTCTACCTCCTTGCACTGTGCCTTGCAGGATGGTCTTTGCAAGACCTGATATCTGGTGACGTGGCCATACCATCGGAGTTTAAGTTTTTTGACCACTGTGAGCAGGTCATCGTGTTGTCCAATGGCTTGTGTGATGGTCTGTCAGACTTCGTCGTTGGTGATGTGCTGGGTATAGACAATGCCCAGAAGTCTTCTGTAGCACCTCATCTCCATGCTTTGTATTCTTCGTTGAAGATCTGCTGTGAGGGTCCATGTTTCGCAAGCATATAGGAAGATGGAGATGACAAGGGAGCGCAGCAGCCTTACTTTGGAATGTAGACTGAGGGTCATGTCTTTCCAAATTGGCTTCAACCTCGCCAGGGCAGCAGTTGTTTGTGCGATCCTGGAGAGGACTTCCTGTCGGGACCCATTGTCTAATATAATGGCTCCTAAATATTTGAAGCTATGCACTGTATTGAGGGATTGGCCTTGGACTTTGATGTCCATGTTGATGCCATTGGTGTTGTTGGTCATCATTTTGGTCTTCTCTGCACTTATTTCCATTCCATAGGCTCTGGAGGTGGTGTCAAGCCTCTGTACCAGCTGTTCAAGTTCTTGTTCCTCTCCAGCCAATCCATCAATGTCATTCGCAAAACGGAGGTTGGAGATTGCCCTTCCCCCTATGCTGACTGTGCTTTCGTGGTCTGCAAGGGCATCTGCCATGATGCGCTCTAGGAAGATGTTGAAGAGTGTTGGAGAGAGTAGGCATCCTTGACGCACACCGATTGTTGTTCTGAACCAGTTTCCGATGGCGCTGTTGTGGAGGACTGCACTGGTATGGTAGCCTTGTCATGCAGGCTTTTGATGACTTCAATAATTTTAGGGCTGATGTTGTACACTCTCATGGTTGCCCACAGAGCTGCATGCCAGACGCGGTCAAACGCCTTTTTGAAGTCTACGAACACATGATATAGATGTTGTTGGTGCTGTTGGTATTTCTCGCAGATTATTCTGAGGTTGAAAATCTTTTCAGTGGTACTTCGCCCTTCCCTGAATCCTGCTTGTTCTTCAGCTATGATTTGTTCAGCTTGGGGTTTCAACCTGTTGAGTATTATTTTCACGAGGACCTTGCTGGGATGGCTGATGAGGCTGATGGTGCGGTAATTCTCACATTCCTGAAGGTCACCGACATACATCCATGCTCATCTCGTGCATTCGCACGCACTCGCTCATTCCCAACTGACAGTGAAACCAATCGTACCATTCTTTGTTGTGAGCCTTTCTTCCAATTTCTCTGGCCTGTCACTGTAGGAGGTTATTAAGCTTCAATAATTATGCTATTTCTTTCACTTCTCTGACATCCGCCAATGACTGCTTGTACACCTTACAGGCAGGTCATATAAAACATCGATGTATTGAGCTAACAAACAATAATATTATCATCGCTCATACTTGTACAAGAAATATCTTCACGACGCAAATTCATAACGGTTATATTAAACTGCTACTATGCAAATTCTTCAAATTGCACTGACAACATTCAGTGTCCCAAATGATAATGTAGAATATAGCTTTGTTACCGACACTGACAACCGATAAATGATTAAAACTGCCGTATTGAACCAGCTATAGTGGGATGGATATTAACAATGTATCAGATCTTATTCAATCATTCACTCTATTCAACCAATCATATTTGCCAAGACAAAAAAAATAATTTCAACAATTAATCATGCGTATTGATCATTACATTTGTTTATAATATCAGTCAACACAATATTCAGATTCATGAACAACATGAAGGTCACAGGTATTTAATTAGTATTACACAGAGACCAATTTTTGTTTATACAGGAGGCTACTCCAGCGCTACCAGCAGCCATTTTGTAGATTTGTTGAAATAAATTAAAATAAATTACATTAAATTACATTAAATAGAGCTAAATTGAACTAAACTGAATTGAATTAGACAGTTTGGGATATTTTGCTATGTACAGAGATTGCCACAGGAAACGTTAGACGAATAAGAGTTAGCTAGTCATTGTTTATAGGGTCCAGCGGACTGCAAGGAGCCGAATCAGGACCACAACTTGGTTGGTTGTGGACTCACCCCCTGACCAGTATAAAAGATCTGCTGAAACAACCCTAATGGTAACACTGAGGGCACTCCACCAGCCGGTCACTTTACAATAAAGGCATCCCATGCAGGAGCCGCTGAGGCTGCACTCTAATTTTTCGAACCCCTGTTTACAAAAACAAAATAGAATATAAACATCATTATGAAATATTAGCAAAACACATACATATTAAATGTCTACATTGCTAAATAATAATATTATAGAATACTGACCATTTGGCAGAAAGCGTCCAATATTATCCCAAAGCTGACTCAACAGACCCCATACACAAATCATGAGTTTTGGGAGAGTTTTTACGGAAAAAAGGTATTTGACTGGGTTAGCGAAGAAGACAGTAGAATACGAATAAGAAAGAACAAATGAGAATAACAGTGACAGTGGGATAATTTCCAGAAAGTGGGGATACTATTTATACAGAAACCCCCGTCCCCTCCAGGGAGGTAAAAGATCCGTATTGAAGAAGACGACAATATGCTCCATACACATAAGCACCTTATCGTTCAGGTCACTGTAGATCATGCTGAAGAAGAAGTAGAAGATGATAATGATTTTCGCTAAACAATATTATTTATGTTGAGAGCATTATTGTCGTTCATCATTCTTCGTATACATAATTTGAAACACATTAAACGTCGATCTCAACATCGTCATTGGATTCAGTCATCAAACATTTAACACAGTAGTTTTCATATACTTCTTTTGGGACAAATCAAGCACTTATAGCCCACTCAACACGCCTTCTGGGTCAATCTCAAGTTCCTCATAGAAGGCGAGACACAACTTAAATTATATTTCACCCATTCCCTCAACTACAACAAAATCTTAAGCACATAGAAAAATATACAGTTATCATTATTATGGTTGAACGATGAAATCTTCCAAATGATGAATACATTCACAATTATGACACCATATCAAAATAATGACATCATTTGTACAAAAATCCATGTATGGCATCCTGTTAAATTATGACGTCATTTTAAAGATCAAATTATGAGAAACATATTTAAATGATGATTTGGCAAAATGATGTCATTACACTCGGTGGTTTTGTGTTGTGATCAGAAGATCAGTGATCAACCTGTTATGTCGTTGACCAACGTTTGGTTCCAGCAGTGTAATATATTACATTAGTCACTGTTTTTATATAAAGCACATAACAGCTCTTTTACCTCTGGGCGCAATCCGAACCATTTGAGCAGTAGTTATAGGCTTAAAGCAAACCACTCTGTGAAGTCATATTCTCTGTGACGTTGCAAATCACGAGAACTAAAAACCACGCCATGGGATTAAAACTACGTATGACAGAAGATCCATTACCAAAAATCCATCACAATCTGAATAGTCACACATCTGTTGTAGTCTTGGAAGAAAGTTTTGTATTATCAAACATGATCAGGAGTACTGCACGATAGTTTCGTAGTCCCGTTTAAGTCTTACTTTGTCTTGCATGATCACGAGCAATCAAGTTTCGCATTCCTGATTACCTGTAATGTACCTGGCAGTACATTAACACTTTTAGAACTAAACATACACAAGCAAATGACGAAGAGTTTAAGGAAAGTTATCGAAATCCTCTGTTCAGTCCCATATTTGGCAAGTTTATTTTCCTTGTTATTTAAGGTTCTCCACATGTGTGACCCTAGTAAGTTAATAAGTCTTGTGCTCCGCTCAATCTCTTATAAATGCTGTCCTAGAAAATAACAGCTGACACAAACTGGAATGTCGAATACTGAAATTCACATTTCCAACTTGTTCATAGAGTTTCAGCGCCTTGAGCATCTCTTAAGCTGAAAAAGCGCTATATAAGAACGACTGAAGAAATAAAATTAAGAATACCGTTCATCCTAACAAAAAGCAATTTTGTAGTATAACCATCTAAACAAAGATTACAACACATCTAAATCACCTTGCGTTTGTTGAAACCAAGCAACTATAACTCAGTTTCAATTTGAACACAAGGGAATCCTGGTTTCAACTCTGAACATTTGAAAATTTTAAATATTCGAATAGGTCTACAGTTGTTTTGTAGCACAATTGTTTGTTTTTTTTAAATTTGGGCTCGAGCGAATGATTCACCATTTGGACAAAAAATTCTGAGAATAAAATGAAATAAAAGGGGCTCCAACACCGAACCATGAAGAACTCCACAAATGGAACATTTAACGTCAGTTCCTTAAAATTTTTAAATTTCTGATTCAAAGATGAGTTTAAATTGAAACACAAACGCTCACTCGAAGAATTTAGATTTAGAGTTTTGATTCCAACATCAGAGATTCGTATAGCATTTACCCTGTGTGCAAGTAATGTATCCCTTTGCGAAGAGCAGCTAAAAAGTGTGATGTCAATTCATAGTAAGGGTTGAGAGTTTCCTTTCTATCAAGAGTTTACATTCAGACACGACAGTAGTTATGTCACTGAAAATTTCAAATCTAGAGTTTTGATTCGGAAACTAGAGATTCATCCAGCATCTGCTTGCAGTGTGTCAAATGATGTAATGCTTTGTGTAGAGCGGTAGACATGTGCGATGTCAGTTCCTCCGACCGGATGCTTACGTATGTAGGATCCATCTCCTGCAAAAAGTGTCAGTAATATTTAATTCATTGCATTGTTATGTTGTATTTTGACTTTAAGCATGAAGTTTATTCAGTAAATATAAAAAAGACAATTTAAAAAACATTTTTCATTTTAAAATTTAAAAAATCGACAGTTCGATTTAAATCAACGGTAGTTTTATTTTCTTATTAATTATTTAATTTCCTTGATTCATATATTAAAAAATGTCTTCCAGAACTTAATTTTCTTCTATCTGCCAATATTAATGAGGTAACAACATAAATATGTGAATGATAACGTAGGTGGAAAAGTACTGAGAATAATATGATTTGTTATGCGTTCTTTGAGAGCATGTTAAAAATCGGGAAAAGCTGAGATTGCCAAATCAGTTAAATGGATTCAAAAGAGTAAACACAGTTCAATGAATAAATAACGTTCAGCGAATATGTGCAGAGGTGACCGTGAATTAGTAAGTGAAAATGATTGAATTTGAAGTTGATGAAAAGTTATCAAGACAATCTGGTTTTTTTTAACAATAACAAAAAGCAAGCCTAATGAAATTTCCATTTAAAAAATCAGCTGCAATGAATGAGTGAAGAAGTGAGAAGTTGGTGGAGAGTTATCAAGAATATAAAAACTGAAATTATGAATGAACTTTCAATGCAATAAAGATCAGCATTATCAGACAACGGCGAGGATACCTTACACTTACAAATGTCAGGGACATGGGCCAACTCCTGGCCAGAAAAGAAAGGGAACATAACTGTTGTTCAGGGTAGGGGGCCTTCGGGAAGCTTCTGTAAGACTATTCTGGCAAGCAGAGAGGGGGTCCTCAATAGGACAGTCCTGGGCTGGCGTGCATGAACGAACTTAAAAGCCGACTTAGACTTAAGTAGCATGTTTCAGTGAAGCGCTAAGTCTAAGTCAGCTTTTACGTTCGTTCATGCACGCCAGCTCAGGTGCTTGCTGGGTTTATAGGAGAAAGTAATGTTTTTAAGTCCTATGAAACAACATAGAGTATCCAGGACGAATACAGAGACGAGGACACAACTTTTGAGGTACAGACAAAAGTTTTAGATGGAAGGACAGAATCTACTTCCAAGCATTTGATCCTTTAGCCACAACAACCAATAAACTGAACAACTCCACAGATGCAATTAATCATTATAGGTGTTTTGCCTGGGCCGTGAGGTGTATAGAGGCCTAACCACATAATATCCTATGAACCTCACAAGGTAACAGACATTTATATAGGTGTTTTGCCTGGGCCGTGAGGTGTATAGAGGCCTAACCACATAATATCCTATGAACCTCACAAGGTAACAGACATTTATATAGGTGTTTTGCCTGGGCCGTGAGGTGTATAGAGGCCTAACCACATAATATCCTATGACCCTCACAAGGTAACAGACATTTATATAGGTGTTTTGCCTGGGCCGTGAGGTGTATAGAGGCCTAACCACATAATATCCTATGAACCTCACAAGGTAACAGACATTTATATAGGTATTTTGCCTGGGCCGTGAGGTGTATAGAGGCCTAACCACATAATATCCTATGAACCTCACAAGGTAACAGACATTTGTATAGGTGTTTTGCCTGGGCCATGAGGTGTACAGAGCCATAAACACATATCTTATGAACCTCACAAGGGAACAGACATTTATATAGGTGCTGTGTGATTAAATTTGAACTTGATGAAAAGTTATCAAGACAATCTGTTTTCTTTAATAACAACAAAAAGCAAGCCTATGAACCTCACAAGGTAACAGACATTTATATAGGTGCTGTGCTAGCGTGATTGAAAACCAAAAGTGAGTTAACAAACTTTAAACAATATTAGAAAATGACCAAGTGCAATCGCAAGAACATGGTAACTGAGGCAATTAGTGATTGAAAGGGTATTACTGGCTCAGTTCTTTAAAAACACACACACACAGATTTGTGAAATAAAAATAATCTCGGCCAAAGACTGACCCACCAAGTATTACGTATGTGTACTGACGTTAAATAGAAGAAAAAAAAACAAGAAAGAAACGACTTTTGATTCTTGAAAAATGTAAGCAAAAATATAAATATTATAAAATGCCCGAATAAAAAAAAAACATAATAAAAAATAAAATAAAAAAAGAACAGAAAAGAAAAGAAAAGTTGCGAGAAGGAAAAAACTGAAGACGAACGCGTGGCGATTGCGTGGAGCACGTGAGTACCAGGCCACTGTAAATCAAACTGTCAACGTTCAAATGTGCCTGTGTAACAACGTCAACATTACTCACCGCTGTGGTTTGCAGATGCTGATGCTCGGACCTCACTCTGTGGATTTCTGCCTTGAGCTGCTCCACGTGACCCAGGATAACGTTCAGAGCTGGAACAATAAGTCAATCAATCGACGGTCGGGGCTAAATTAATAGAAATCGTCTCTTCATTCATTCATTTACTGTTTTCAACCACTGAATCAGTCAACTACATTGCATTGACAGCAGGAAAGGGGAGATAGATCTAGTATTCCCTCAGTCCCGGAGAACAGCATTTGTTTTAAGGATTACTGTGGAACCTCTGGCATCCGTCTGTCTTGTATACGACTCCCTCTGTTATGTGACCTGAAAACTTCTGACAGATTCACTTCCAATAATAAATGACCTCTGGTATGCGACAACCTCGTTTATGCGACCAGCGACCGTGTCTTAAGCCCTTTATACGACCGTCTTAGGCAATTTAAAAGAGATATCAGTTAATTTATTGACTGGACCTTTCGGTTTTTTCTCTCATGTTAGTGTACGCCTGCTGTTGTCTGCTATTTCCGGTTCGCAAGTAAGGGACACTACTCGGCTACACTGGCTTGTCAAAATGGCGTCGCACAAGAGGAAAGTTTTGAGTTCGGCAGAGATAATGAAAGTGATTGAAAAAAGTGAAAATGGGGAGTTTTTTGTCTATTGCTAAAAGTGTAGACGTTGGGAAGACCCAAATTCGGCTTATCATAAAGGATAAAAAATTAGTACTACCTAACCCTACGACCCTTGCCCCACTCTCTCCCTCCCCTTCTCCCCCTTATTTCCGGCATAAGACCACCTCTATTATAAGACCGTTTTTTCTCAGATTTTGGACGGTCTTATACCGGAGGTTCCACTGTATAGTTAAGATGCTATCCATAAAGTCCAGCGCCATCTCTTTAGGCATCAATACATTCAATGGCTCAACCATTGAAAGAGTATGATGGGCAGAAGAAGCCTGTAATTGCGAAGGAAAGCGGGGCAACAACGGACCAGAAATGGGAAATCAACCTTCAGCAAATGTAATTTCAGGGGTACAAATACAAAACTTTTGTAGCGGCCGAGTAAAATATTGAGGACTTAAATGTTGGTACATATAAAAGCACTCACTTTAATGGGCGATTCACGGAGGTTCCAAGAAAGTTAAGTAATTTTAACGTTCTTTGTGTAGATTTACCACTTACACAAACACAAACACACAAATCCGATTTGGTTTTGAAAAAAAAGGAAAAAAAAAAGAAAAAAAAAAGACCCCTAAAGACAGGGTTTTGAGGTTAGCGGTTAACACTTTTATCCCGCAAAAGTAAACGACAACAACTGTGGGACTCACTGTCGGAGTTGAGGGGCCACAACTCGTGGCGGACGTGGTTGTGGGCGGGCGTTTTGGACGGCGAGCTTTGTGAGGAGCTGGACGAAGTTGACGACGATGGGAAAATCTCCTGAAACACGGCGGACAAAAGTGAATACTGCTTGTTACTTAAGGAGGGAGAAAACAGCACCACCACTACAAACAACAAACAACCAAACAAGAACTTCAAACAGGGCAACCACATTAAAATGAAATGACCCATTTCCCCTGTAAATCCAAACTTCAATAACCAACCATCATTTATAGGTCCATGTAGTCTACACATATTTTTGGGTTTTTCGGAAGAACTGCTAGCATTGGAAATTGCACAATAATGAGAAACACTAGTGTACAATGTAAAAAGGTACTAATAGCTGTAGAGTTCTCAGTGAACATTTCCCGTCACAACTGACAGTGGTACACTGCCTTATAGCTTGAAGGTAAGACGATTGTCTTTGTGGAATACGTTCTTCTTATTTTCAAAGCATAAAGCAGCGGTGATGCTTGACGGGAACCCTTCATTGTCAACACTGAGTGATTACAGCTCATTTTGTCCTCGCATTGGATAACAGGATAATAGGAATTTATTTCGCCAACTGACATGTAATAGATACAACAATTGGAATATTACTTGGTGTTGGACAATGGCAGAATGTTTTATATTTAACAACATCTCTCTTTCTTTCTCTCTCTTACACACACGCACGCACGCATATACACATACCTACAAACACAAATACACATATGCATGCACAACCACACACACTCGCACAAACATAACCAAAGGCTCGCACACAATCATCTCCTGTACTAATACTTCACACACACACACCCACACACTTTCTCTCACACTAAGAGCATCATTATTACATGGCATTCCATAGCACACTGAAATGCATAAACAGATAGATATAGTAAAACACAAATCACTAGTCTAAAGTGATCACAAAAACATTCTGGATTATAACAGTCGCTGTAGTATCTAGATGTATGTAGGGAGGAGCAGGGCGTGTGCACGGCAGGGGGATCAGCGGTGGGAGGAGGATGCGGCGTTTAGAGATCTTACAGTTTGAGGGTAAAAGGAATCTTTAAAGCGGGAAGTGTGGGATCCGAAGGATAGAAAGCGGCGGCCAGAGGGGAGAAGTTCGAACAGGGGGTGGGGGCAGGGTGGGAAGAGTCAGAGATGATCTTGTCGGCTCTTTGGTGTCACTTTGTGGTGTTTGCGTCTCAAATAGCGTTATTTTGGTTTATGTCCACATTTGCTTCTCTTTATGTGTGTGTGCCTGTGAATGATAGGCTACAACGATGTATGCACTGCGGCTGTGATTGGGTCAACAGGAAACTTACTAAAGAGACGGGGGGTGTAGGCATGGGAGATGGTTGGATGCTGGCGCCTTGCTGGTTGTAGCTGTGCACGCTGGACACGGAGCTGTGGGCGCTGACCGTGCTGTGGTGAGAACTGGCGTTTGAGTTCTGAGTACTGAGAACCCCTCGTGACCCGCCGCCGCTCTGAGCACTGCCGACAGACGCAGAATGCGAGTGGGTATTGCTCGCCGAATTTTGAGCTGAGAGAGCATGATGATCGCTGCTGTTGGCAGAAGCATTCTGTCCACTGGCAGTAGCGTTCTGTCCGCTGGCAGTAGAATTTTGTCCACTCGAGGTTTGTCCGGTGCTGGCAGTAGAGTTGTGTCCGCTGGCGAAAGAGGTGTTGACGTCATCAGCACTGCTCAGAGAACCCTCTGACGGCGAGTGGTGAAGCTGTTTCATCTGTACGCTACATACAGCAAACACACACAAGGACGTGAATACGTTTGATGGTACAAACCTCCAGCCCACTAAACTTAGGAATCGTCAAAGTCATTATAACTCATACATAGACCTTTGACATAACTGATGACAAAACATGATATATCTATTGAAATCACTTGTAAAAGACACAAGGCACTTAATAATTACAAGATACACATTACAAAGTATACATATATAAGGTGTGTGTGTGTGTGTATATATATATATATATATATATATATATATATATATATATATATATATATATATATATATATATATATATATATATATATATATATATATATATATAATAACACACACACACAATGCTAACCCCAGTGGGACAAATTGGGGCTATGCATAATCTAGTAAATTCATAACGATGATGATAATAGCAATGACTGATGGCGATGATACTGACGACAATGAATACGACAAAAATGAGGCTGTTGACGTTCATGTTTACACCGATACCGACAATAACGTCACTGTGACCCAGACTACTGTCATTCCGAAAACGAGAACAAACCGGCGATGATCAAATTTATTTATGTTATTTTTAAAAATGTAAAGTCAATTCACAAAGTGTGTGCGTGATATAGGGCAACTAGGTGATTATCTTACCGGTTAGCTATTGATTTATTTATATATTTTATTATTATATAATTTAAATTAGGTAATTTATGTACGATTTAAATTTAATTCAACAGACCCTTTTGCTGCCATTGTGCTATTACTAAGGTTATAGAAGCAGTCAGTCCGACAGCGACAGCTGAGTGTCAGAGAGTTTTGAGGGCACAGGCTTACACACAGCCTGTGCTTGACAGATCTCCGACACTCGGCCAGCATCAAGGTCGCCCGTGTAGTGCAAACCGGCCTATTTATGGAACTTCATGTATATATGCATGTATTTAGTATCCATCTATTTGCAACTGTGCTGCCAGACAAATACAGGGAGGATCTTACCGGTTAGCTGAGCTAGAAGACAACTACAGGGAGGCTCTTACCGGTTAGATGAGCTAGAAGACAAATACAGGGAGGCTCTTACCGGTTAGCTGAGCTAGAAGACAAATACAGGGAGCATCTTACCGGTTAGCTGAGCTAGAAGACAAATACAGGGAGGATCTTACCGGTTAGCTGAGCTAGAAGACAAATACAGGGAGCATCTTACCGGTTAGCTGAGCTAGAAGACAAATACAGATAGGATCTTACCGGTTAGCTGAGCTAGAAGACAAATACAGGGAGGATCTTACCGGTTAGCTGAGCTAGAAGACAAATACAGGGAGCATCTTACCGGTTAGCTGAGCTACAAGACAAATACAAGGAGCATCTTACCGGTTAGCTGAGCTAGAAGACAAATACAGATAGGATCTTACCGGTTAGCTGAGCTAGAAGACAAATACAGGGAGCATCTTACCGGTTAGCTGAGCTAGAAGAGCTGGGACTGGAGCTAGGGCTAGCTGACGGGGTGGAGGTGATGGGTTCTGTGGTGCAGGTATAACTATTGTTCAACTGCTGCGTCTCCGCTAGCACGGCTCTGTCACACACACAAGTCATCACTGAAGTTCAAACCTCTACAACCACCTGTGGCCATACGGCAGGCGAGGATAACCATCCCAGCTAGCAATAGGGGATAGAGACCGACATCAACGCTGAACCACCAGAGCAATAATACTGTTAATTTGTACAGTGAAAAATGGCCATCGTTATCTGTTTATCCACCCCTGGATTCGAACTTTGGTCATCAGTGTGCCAGGCGAACGCTCTACCCCTGAGCTAAGGCGGTGGGTCACAGAGAAGCGTGAAACAATAATAGCACAAGCACATCAGCACGGCACGTCACCATTTGCCTTTGTGTAGTCCCACAATAGCCTGTATCAACAACAGCTCCCTAGGCGACCGCAATACTTATTGATGTTTATTTATCTAATGGTTCTTATACACCGCTTTTCCAGTCCAAGAGCTGCTCAAGGAGTGGCCGATACAGAGCCTAACTCACACCGCTCTAGGCGCGCACTTGCTGCCTTCCGCGCACCGTCTTGACACCCCAGCCAAGCGCGCACAATCCGGGACCACTGGGAGTGCAAGAGAAATGACCTAGTGCTTGCTGAGTGTGTTTGTGTAGCTGGCACTTACACCCGTCTAGGACATGAGCGTCAGGATCTTTAAAGTCCTTGCGATTGACTGCGTGCATGCTAAAACAATAAACACACAGGAGTAGGCCTTAAAAAAAACCTGGATTTTGTCCCTGTAGAACGCACTGTACTGCTGAAGATAGCTGACCGAGATCAGGATCTAACTCAACTCGTCAAAAAACGCCAACTTCCAGCATCAAGCACTGTGTCAAAATGCCTCGAACTACTGAGCCACCTTGATGGCTATAGATGTATGCCTGTCTAGCTGAGCCTGTCGCCTACCTTCTGGACAAACTGACCGGGTTCTTTAAACTTTGCCCTTGTGACTAAACGGTAATAGAGGGGCCATTGGAATTGAGCGTCCTAGCCAGTTGTGCTATAGAGCACCAACGAAGCTTCTTCTACTGATAGACGCTTACAAAACGCATCCATACTACTACATGAGTTCAGACGACGTTAGAAAATGTCATGTTTGTATCAGCCCAGGGCTTTACTTAAAAAAAGATTTTAATAAATCGAACATTAGCTCTTTACACACATATTCTTGTAAAACGTTTGAGTAGGGGCGTGACGTCACGATCTCCGAAAACTTACAACGGCGCTAATTCAGAGCGGTCAACATCATCCATTAGCAAAGATAGTTAAAGGAGAAAACCTGCTGCCCTGTATGCCCTTGTGACGACATTGGCTGTAACTGGCACATGATATTAAGAGATCAAAACCCATCATGGGCCGATACTGGCACCTGACATTGAAATGTGTGTGACAGGTGTTTGTTGGTTTTATCTCATCACAGTCACAGTGTTAGACAATAAAATAAAGAAAATGTTAAATAAAAGACAACTGTGGCCAACCTGCCGTTGAAGTGGCCAGAGCTGGGTCGTTCCAGAGTGCTGGTCGAGGACTGGTGGATCAGACCCCTGTGTAGTGACGTCGGCGACCTCCGTACCTGCCACAGTTTGAACTTTCATAATCCACAATTAAAACGTCGTATTACCATTCATTAGAAGATGAACTGTGATAAGAAAAAAATTATCATACATACATTGTCTCAGTTCTTTACAGTTCTCACTGACAATACAATACAATACAATTGTCCGATAAAATCCAGAAATGTGCATACTATTATTGTAGCTTGAAGTTACAGCTTGGAATTTTTTGATAGTGGAAGTTTTAATACAATTATTTTGGAACACACATCACCGAAGTACAAGCGGGGGAACAGTGTCCTTCGTTGGGAGGGGGTTGATGGGATTATCTAATATCAATAACGAAACATTTACGGGATCTTAACAGTATAAATCAGCACGATAAACACACTTACAGGTGAAGGCGAGGTCCTGTCATCTTCTCCAAGGGAGGGAAGCGGTGTGGAGGTGCTGTTGGGCCGTTTGTTACTCAAAGTTGTGTCCCCTGGCCCCTGGCTGCGACCTTTGCTGCTGAACGCTCGCTTCATGGAGTCGATCAACCTTGACCCCTCTGACCTGCTGCTGGTCAAGGTCGGTAGGGTCATGATCTCGGCGTTCTTCTTCTTAAGGTCAATGTGTAGCGCCTCTAATAGCGACGACCTTGTCCTTTCCTAAAATCACAGGCGATCAAAATGTAAATGTGCATCTTATATAAAGGCGAGAAGAAAAAAAAAACCCCGGTTACAAGAATAACAACGAATATACAGTGCAGCCTAATACCCAAACAAAGAGGCAAATGTAATAGTGTCATGGACTGTCACCTAATGCCGTCATGTTCGAAATTCATCATCCTCATCATCAATCATTGAATCATCATCATCAATCATCATCATCACCATCAATCATCATCATCCATCCATCCGTTTATTCATTACCATTATTATCCTAAAAGGCAACCAAGCTTTTAAAGAACGGAGTCGGAGCTCGAACACCCAGCATCAAATGATGAAAGCAGGCTAGAATGTCATTTAGTTAAAACCTGAAGACACTAACCCCAAGTTTGGCAAACTGATGCGCTTTGTAGCAGGCAAGCTCTGCGTTGATCAGCTTGGTCAACACGAAGTCTCGGAACTCGGGACCCTGAAAGCAAAACACCAACCAATACGAAACAGTGAAAACTGAAAGGCCAAAAGTCTGCTTAGATTGAAATACCGCTGAATTTTAACCCTGCGCTTGCTGTTCTTCTGTCTTTTGTGAACAGTGATTGGCTATTTTCACCACACAAAAAATGGATAGGCCTATAGATTCTGGTAAATCCTACGCCCCAAGCTACTTGGAATTCTCAGATCTCCAGTGTACAGGTTGTCCCCCAGGAAAACATACTACTGCGCTCCTGTTTACTTGCTACTGAGACAATGTTATTTCCAAGGGTGGAGGAAGGATGGTGATGGGCGCGATTTAACGCTCACCTTATTGAAGACTGAAATATCCAAGGGTGGACCAAACTTCGGCACATCTTGTCGCGCTGCCATGCAAACCTGAAACAAAATAACCAATTAGTTGGTCATTGTTTATAGCGTACAACGGAGTGCAAAGACCTGAATCAGGACCACAACTTGGTTGAAAGAGTTAGCTAGTTACATGTAGTCATTGCTTACAGGGTCCAGCGGATTCCAATGTATCCTTCATTTCTTCTATAAAAGCTGTATATAAATATCTTTATTATTATAATTTAAAAAAAAAATATCATTATTATCGTTATCATCATCATCATTATTATTATTATTATTATTATTATTATTATTATTATTATTATTATTATTATTATTATTATTATTATTATTTCTATCCTACTCTATCCTATCCCGTAACTCAAAAGTCGTTGCATTGGGGCACAACAGATGATCGTTTAACAAGCGTACTCCACCTTTCTCTGTCTTCAGCAACCCTCATGGCTTCGCTCAGTGTCAAGCCAGTCCATTCTCGACGGTTGTCCGCCCACCTCTTTTTATGTCTCCCTCTTCTTCTGCCTCCTTCCTTGCACCGTGCCTTGCAGGATGATCTTTGCAAGGCCTGGTACTCTAGTGACGTGGCATACCATCGGAGTTTCTGTTTCTTCACCGCAGTGAGCATGTCATCGTGATGTCCAATGGCTTGTGTCGGACTTCGTCGTTGGTGATGCGCTGGGTATAGGAAATGCCCAGAAGTCTTCTGTTGCATCTCATCTCCATGCTTTGTATTCTTCGTTGTAGATCTGCTGTGAGGGTCCATGCTTCGCAAGCGTATAGAAAGATGGAGATGACAAGGGAGCGCAGCAGTCTTACCTTGGAGTGTAGACTGATGGTCCTGCCTTTCCAAATGGGCTTCAACCTTGTCAGGGTAGCAGTTGCTGTTGCGATCCTGTAGAAGACTTCCTGTCGGGACCCATTGTCTGATACAAAGGCTCCTAACTATTTGAAGCTATACACCGTGTTGAGGGATTGGCCTTGGACTTTTATGTCCATGTTGATGTCATTAGTGTTGTTGGTCATCATTTTGGTACTCTCCGCACTTGTTTTTTCCATTCCAAAGTCTCTGGAGGTGGTGTCAAGCCTCTGAACCAGCTGTTCAAGTTCTTGTTCTTCTCCAGCCAATCCATTAATTTCATCGGCAAAACGGAGGTTGGAGATTACTCTACCTCATTTGCTCACTGTGCTTTCGTGATCTGCAAGAACATCTGACATAATGCGCTCCAGGAAGATGTTGAAGAGTGTTGACGCACACAGGCTTTTGATCTCCAATAATGATAGGGCTGATGTTGTACACTCTTGTGGTTGCCCACTTTTCTTCTCTGTTCTGGGAACATGCTCGAACATTTGTCTTCGTTTGGTTTGTAGTTGTAAAGGTCAGAGCAGTACTCTGTACATCTATTCAAGACTTCTTGTTCTTCTGCAGTGTTTACTCTCTTTAAGTGGAGCCGGAAAGACATCATCACGAGATCGTGGTCACTTCCGATGTCTGCGCCTGGAAACGTGAACCTATGAACGTTGAACTTATAGTAAAGTGAGGTTCCTCCGTCCTGGCTGGAGACTTCTGTGTAGAAAACTTTCACCCTTGTTAGTCGCCGCTTACGACACGCCGGGAAACGTTGGGTCTATTGTATTTAGTGCATCTTACGCACAATACAGGGATATGGCAGTATTATTTGCAGACGGCAGTCTATCCTTACCAATGACTCGGATGACTGCAGTATATTCATCTTGCTACTGTAAAATGAAAGAGGATAGTAATAGCTGCATGAATGCATTTTAGCAGACTCCTTTACATTAAAAAATCAGCCAGAACAATTTCAAAAGTCAGCGGCAATCCCTCCAACTAATGACTATCAGGATTTACACTAATATTTCATTCACAGAATCATTTCATCTCTTTTTTCCACTCTTCACACGTGCACACTTTGATTTAACAACAAAATGGGAGTGTGTATGTGTGGAGAGTGAAAAAAAAGAGATAACATGATTCTGTGAATGAAATAGTGTAAATCCTGATAGTCGTTAGTTGGTCATCCAGTCGCAAATACACACTCAACTTTAAAACAGAACATTATAAAGATGATTTGACAACAAAACAAGACTTAAATAAGTTAAAACCAAATGCACAAACTGAATAAATAATATGTTAACAAATGCCATACTAAATAAAACCTGAACTTAGAAAAGGATGCAGAGAGAGATATGAACTAGAAAGGCAATAATAATAATAATAATAATAATAATAATAATAATAATAATAATAATAATAATAATAATAATAATAAGAATAAATAATAATAATAAGAATAAGAATAATAAATATTATTATCATCATTATTATTATCATTATTATTATTATTATTATTATTATTATTATTATTATTATTATTATTATTATTATTATTATTATTATTATTTACTGAAGTGGTGATGATGAAAATGATGATGATGTCCATAATAATACTAATGATGGTGTTTATGAGGACGTTGATGAGAGTGAAGAGAAGAAGAAGAAGAAGATGATGAACATGATGCTTATAAAAATAATAATGAGAGTGTTGATGAGGAGGTTGATAAGGATGAAGAAGAAGATGAACATTGAGGTTTAACGTCTACAGCCACCATTGGCGATATGGCAGACGGGTATAACCATCCCAGGGAAAGAGGGGTAGGGACCTGAATCAACACTGAACCACCAAAGCAATCATACTGCTCAAATGGACAGTGAAAATGGCCACATTTTATATCGCCCACCACAAGATTCGAACCTGGGTCACCGGTGTGCCAGGCGAACGCTCTACCAATTGAGCTACGGCAGTGGGAGAAGAAGAAGAAGAAGAAGAAGAAGAAGAAGAAGAAGAAAATTCAGACCACAGCCGTCACACCGCACGTCCCCAGCCCCTTCACTCCTTAGCTGCTCTCCTCCTCGTCTCTCTCCCTCGTCTTTTATATTTCACTTGTATTATTTTTTATGTTTGTAGTATGTCTTTGCATAACGTATTAGTGTCTTGTTTTTGTTTCACTTCTTTTCGTATGTATATCGATGTTAACGTTAAGTATAAATGCGTGAGAACTGCGCTATGAACTGATGTCATTAGGAAAAAGCACTGTAGAAATACACTTATTATTATTATTATTACGATGATGATTATTGATGATGATGATAATAATTTGGGAGCCATTGTGTCAGACAATGGGTCCCGACAGGAAGTCCTCTCCAGGATCGCACAAACAACTGCTGCCCTGACAAGGTTGAAGCCCATTTGGAAAGACAGGACCATCAGTCTACATTCCAAAGTAAGACTCCCTTGTCATCTCCATCTTCCTATATGCTTGCGAAGCATGGACACTCACAGCAGATCTACAACGAAGAATACAAAGCATGGAGATGAGGTGCTACAGAAGACTTCTGGGCATTTCCTATACCCAACACATCACCAATGACGAAGTCCGACAGACCATCACACAAGCAATTGGACAACACGATGACCTGCTCTCAGTGGTGAAGAAACGGAAACTGCGATGGTATGGCCACGTCACCAGATCATCAGGCCTTGCAAAGACCATCCTGCAAGGCACAGTGCAAGGAGATAGAAGAAGAGGGAGACCGAAAAAGAGGTGGGAGGACAACATTCGAGAATGGACTGGTTTGACACTGAGTGAAATTGACTGCTGAGGACAGAGAAAGATGGAGTATGCTGGTTAAACGATCATCTGTGGTACCCCTATGACCTCCGGGTTACGGGACAGGACAGGATAGGATAGGATAGGATGATAATAATGATGATGACGATGGTGATGATGATTACGATGATGATGACGATGGTGATGACGATGATAATGACGATGGTGATGACGATGGTGATGACGACGACGACGATGGTGAGGACTATGATGATGATGATGATGATGATGATAATAATAGCAACAACCAGAACTAGAACACGGTCAAGAAGAACAATACGAAGAAGAAGCAGCAGCAGAACAGAAGCAGAGGAAGACAACAACAACAACAACAACAACACCTGTATCGTACCTTATAGGTGGTATGGTCAGTGTTGGGGTTGACAGGTTGTACCACCATGAAACAATGGAGGAAGTGAGACGCGATGATGTTGGGCATAAACGGCGTGTTCTCTTCTTGGAATATCACTGCTACGATGTCGTTGCCGATGTGCCGTTTCTTCTGTAACTGCATTCACAGTAAGCAATTTAGTACACGAATTGTTACAAGTCAATATATATGTTGTCACAAGTGTATGCTGCCACAAGTGTATGTTAGTTGTCACAAGTGTATGTTGTTTGTCACAAGTGTATATTGCCACAAACGTATATGGTGTGTACGTAGTGTGGTGATTTATAGGATTAGTTTAATTAAGTAATTAATTATTGTGGAAAAAAAATTATAACGTAGGCATAATAAATTATTATTATTATTATTATTATTATTATTATTATTATTATTATTATTATTATTATTATTATTAATCATAACCATAATAATTATTATAACAATAATTAAAACAAACTAAACAACAACAATACTAATAACAGAAAATGAGATAACAGAAGAAAAAGGAAAAAAAGGCAACAGACTAAGAAACTGTTGTCAATACATGGATTTCATTAATATGCTTGTTCAGGATTTACAACCAACTGAGTAAGACAATTCAACATCAAAATGTATAAAACAATGATTTCGCCAGTGAACAATATTAAAAGCAAAACTAAGGTGGAAAAACAGTAGTTATTGTGATGATGATGATGATGATGATGATGATGATGATGATGATGATGATGATGATGATGATGATGATGATGACGACGACGACGACGGCGACGACGACGACGATGATGATGATGATGATGATGATGATGATGATGATGATGATGATGATGATGATGATTATAACAGTAGTAGTTAGCGTAATAATAATAATAGTAGTAGTAGTAGTAGCAGTAGTAGTAGTAGTAGTAGTAGTAGCAAGATGGAAAGACAGCAATTATTGTAGTAGTAGTAGTAGTAGTAGTAGGAGTAGTAGTAGTAGTAGTAGTAGTAGTAGTAGTAGTTATGGATGCTGTACACCGCTAATCCTCAGGAGCTCAAAGATTGGCGATCTGTACCATCATACACGATCACATGTTGCGCAGTTTCATACACAACAGTGTCAGGTATGAATCATCCAGCTTACACACACAGTGTCAGGTATGAATCATCCAGCATACATACACAGTGTCAGGTATGAATCATCCAGCATACACACACAGTGTCAGGTATGAATCATCCAGCATACACACACACACACAGTGTCAGGTATGAATCATCCAGCATACACACACACACAGTGTCAGGTATGAATCATCCAGCATACACACACAGTGTCAGGTATGAATCATCCAGCATACACACAGTGTCAGGTATGAATCATCCAGCACACACACACACAGTGTCAGGTATGAATCATCCAGCATACACACACACAGTGTCAGGTATGAATCATCCAGCATACACACACACAGTGTCAGGTATGAATCATCCAGCATACACACACACACACAGTGTCAGGTATGAATCATCCAGCATACATACACACACAGTGTCAGGTATGAATCATCCAGCATACATACACAGTGTCAGGTATGAATCATCCAGCATACACACACCAGTGATGGAGATCACGTACAATCGTACGTGTTTCACGTACTGAGTTGGGAAATCACGTAACGAAAATGTAATGAAAGGGTATAAACACGCACAAAGTCAGAGCCAAAGGAGTATGAAAACGTAAAGCTAAGTTGCTGGGAGGTGTCATCAGGTACAACTATTTCGGTCGACTATTTCGGTCGTGCGTACAGCTTTCGCTCGATTTGGATCGTGTGACTGTGCATACTGCGCGACCGCCTACCACCCTCTCTCCCCCTCCTATTCATTCTGTCGCTTCCGAGAAACAGCCAATCATATGCACGATAATATTCACTATTTTTTCTCGATGCTTTTGATTGGCTATATAGACTAAGACTGACAACAACCCAAGATTAAACATGGCCGACAAGCAGCGATCTGAGGGGAAGCCGAAGAAAAGGAAAAATAAAGCAGACAAAACTAATTGCTCAAACAAATTAAAACAATATGAAGGAAAAGAAAAACAAACTTTTTTGTCAGCCTTTGGCTTTGAGTGCTCGGTAAGAGAAGAAAAATGTGAGCCGCAACCGGGCCCGGCTGAAGAAACTCAAACTGATGAAAAGACTTTCCACGCAAGATGTTTATTACGTATGTTGGTGTACCCCCTAAAAAACTGAAAGGGGGTATAAAAAAAACCCTTATGTTTGCAATGAGGGTATGAAAACCCCCACATGTTTTGGTTGAGGGTATAAATACCCCTAGCTTAAAAACTTTCTCCATCACTGACACACAGTGTCAGGTATGAATCATCCAGCATACACACACACACAATGTCAGGTATGAATCATCCAGCATACATACACAGTGTCAGGTATGAATCATCCAGCATACACACACACAGTGTCAGGTATGAATCATCCAGCATACACACACACACAGTGTCAGGTATGAATCATCCAGCATACACACACACACAGTGTCAGGTATGAATCACCCAGCATACACACACTCGGTGTAAAGGCAGGGAGGTTGCTGTTTGGAAGACTGAAAGAAAATCCAGGTTTGTCTTATTTTGAAATGTTAGAATGACTGTATTCTATATCGAGGAGATGGAGAAAAGCAAGGGAGCCGGAGAAAAACCCCGATGACCTGAAAATCCTCGTTCTTAAGTCCGTCCATTGCGAGGACCGCACCAGTAACCTTCTGCATACGAAACTTGCCCTGGATTGAGAAAGAGTAGGCGGAGGACGACAATAACTATGAGGAGGACGAAGAAGAAGAAGAGGAGGAGAACGAGCAGGAGGTAGGAGGGACAAGAAGATACCTACCTGTTGAGGGTCAGCAGAGGAGTGAGGTAGGAGAGTGGAGACGTGAAACATGATCTCCTTGTGTTTGTACATGGTGTACAGTGACTGCGACCCCGTCTGTCCGTGTAGTGTATCAAGACCTCCTCTGAACCTGCAGAAAGCAATACAAACAGTCCTATGCGTTCCTATCCTATCCCATAACTCGGAGGTGGTAGGGGCACCACAGATGATCGTTTAAACAGCGTACTCCATCTATCTCTGTCCTCAGCAACCCTCATGGCTTCGCTCAGTGTCAAACCAGTCCATTCTCGATTGTTGTCTTCCCATCTCTTTTTCGGTCTCCCTCTTCTTCTACCTCCTTGCACTGTGCCTTGCACGATGGTCTTTGCAAGGCCTGATGATCTGGTGACGTGGCCATACCATCGGAGTTTCCGTTTCTTAACCACTGTGAGCAGGTCATTGTGTTGTTCAATGGCTTGTGTGATGGTCTGTCGGACTTCGTCGTTGGTGATGTACTGAGTATAAAAAATCCTAGGAGTCTTCTGTAGCACCTCATTTCCATGCTTTGTATTCTTCGTTGTAGATCTGCAGTGAGGGTCCATGTTTCGCAAGCGTATTGGAAGATGGAGATGACAAGGGGCGCAGCAGCGGTGTCACGTCCCCCGAGCGGGTTCAGTGACGTCAGCTCATAAAGCGAGTGAAAAGAATAAACTCAAACAAAATAAACTAACACAAAATGCCAGAGTACAAACACACACTCTTTTATTCAACAATCAACAAGCAAACACAGGACAAATGGGAACTAACCTTCCCTCAACCCCTAAACAGACCCCCGTCCCAATACTAACTAACAATTACCTCCCCTTGCAACAAACCCCAAATAGAACTAAATAACAACAGTTTCTTTACAAAGTGTATACAGAAAATCAAAATCAACAAATCAATTCAAAATGCAAGTCTTCAAATAATAAGCGATGGCGTTGAATCATGAACTATTAGCTAGACGAAGCTGTGGCACAGAAGTAATGTCTCAATGTTCTTGTTAAGTAGCTCAGAGAGCTAACAGTCTCTTTCACAAAGTGGATGATTCTTCTAACTAAATGGATATGTTTTTAGGTGCGTGTAATGTGAGTCTGTGTGTGCATGAATTAGGCATGAAAACCCCCTGGAAGCGTGTTGCCTCGGTACACAGGCAAAACCTGCAGCAGTGTAAGAAATCACCACAACACTACTGTGTCGTAGAGGCAAAGGTACATCCCAGGCTGGTTAGGACCCAGTCAGCGGCAACAACATCAACATCAGTACAGCACAACAGGCACATCAAAGGCAACAGCGTGGGAATAATGCGTAGAAATAAACACGTAGATGTAATAATCATCATCATCTCATCAGCCCACACCTGTTGACATATACATAGTCTTAACAATATGCCCACCAAACAATAAACACTATATAATATAACATAACACGCCGTCCTCCGTCCGCCATCTTGACCTGTATAGCTATGAATATCATAATAATAATATAAGATACTATACACAGATTTCAATAATGTAAATCACCCTTTGATGCTAAATAATTCGCATCTTCTTTACAAACCAATGTTTATATAAATATACATAATTATCGCAACCACACTACCATCTCACAGTCCTGATTCATTCCACCTCCCTTCATCACCACCGTCACCCCCAACAATTATAGCACATCACGATTACCTCCCTTCATCCACACTGTAAACATGCTTACTTCATAATCATCACTTCATCCCTCTTCAGCATACTACATTCTATCGCTCTTTCCATACATACACCCTCACTCTCTCTCTCCCTCTCTATATTCCCCATCGTCGCCTTTGACCCACTTCCATAACAACAACAGCAACGACATTTTCCCCATCACATATATAATAAGAAAATCATAGGAAAATCATATAAAATCAACAAAATTCATTACACATCCTAAAATACATCCCCTTCCCCACACTCATTACCACTCATACACGTACGCAGTGCTCGGAGCGCGCCACTAGAGAATTGAACGACAGGGTTTGCTTACCTTACAGGCCTCGGCTCGTGACGCCCTTTACCCCCAACACCACAACACGACACAACACTGTCACAACATTGGCACAACACAATGGATTAGTCTTTGAGAGTCTCTTTCTCTTGCTCTTGCACGTTATTTCACTGTCCAAATAACATTTATTCTGAGGATGAGGACACCTTAGCTCTGCTACAGACACTAAGTCTTGGTGGGTGTTCAATCGAGAACCACACGCACCTTAAGTATGGAACTCTACACTCACTGGCGAATGGCAGTTACCATCTTCCTTCGAATTCTACACATCCTTATCCCGACGAGGGCATAAGACCTTGGGTGGCTATAAAACAATACACACACCCTTCCAACAGTACCCTACACTACGATGACCTCTGTCACAGGGCTGCTGTCTCGTTAGAATTCCTTCCTCACGCAATAGCATCTCAAACCACTCTGCCCTTCAAAATCTGCGCCGGCCACAAGCAAAACAGTCGAGCTCTCGTCAGTATGCACGTTCTTTATTACGCGTACCCCTATTCGAAATTGGCCGACTCCCTATCTACTACGAATCGCACGGACTTTACGAAACTGCACTTTCATACGCAAAAGTAAATCGGTCACGCTATTCTATGTACAGCAGATATACAGAGAAGTGTAACTTCGTAAAAAGTGTATCTCTCCCTACCATCTGAAAACTCGTGTCGTCACACAACCCCCCCCCAGTTCTTAACACCTTGAAGAACCTTAACTACGACGCGAATTTCCAATACCCCCCTATGCTACCTACTGAGCGTTTCTGCTGAGGAAATCTGCTGGAACGTTGTCCTTCCCAGAAATGTGCTCCACAGACATTGAGAAAGGTTGCAGCTGAAGTGCCCATCTCATCAGTCGGCTGTTGGTGTTCTTCACTTGCTGTAGGTACTGCAGTGGCATATGGTCAGTCTGCACTACGAAAGTACGTCCGTACAGATATTGACTGAATTTCTGCACACCCCACACCAACGCTAGACACTCCCTCTCAATGGTCGAATAGTTCCTCTCGGGTTTCGACAGTTTCTTGCTTGCACACGCAATAGGCTGTAATCCCTGTCCCCTGTCCTGGCTCAAAATGGCCCCTACTCCATCCTCCGACGCATCTGTCTGTAGCACAAACGGTAGGGTGAAGTCCGGCAGACAGCACACAGGGTCAGAGCACAGCTTCTCCTTCAGTGTGCAAAATGCAGCTTCGCATGCTTCGGTCCATTGTACCGCCCCTGGCTTGCCTCCCTTGGTCAGATCGTGTAGTGGTGAAGGAATCGCTGAAAAGTTGGGTACGAACCGCCTGTAGTATCCGGCTAAACCCAAAAATGAGCGCACTTGCCGCTTGGTCGTTGGTCGTGGTGCATCTCGGATTCTCTCCATCTTTGACATCTCAGGACGAATTTCTCCCTGTCCAACCACGTGCCCAAGATACCCTACTCTTCGGAAACCCAGGTAACACTTTGATGGTTTGGCGGATAGCTGCACCTCACGCAACCTAAGGAAAAGACGTGCCAAGCATTCCAGGTGTCTCTGCTTGGTAATGGTGGCTACCAACAAGTCGTCAACAAAATTGTCGATCTCCGACATTCCCAGGGGTGCTAATAACTTCCGCATCATGCGAGAAAAGACTGCCCCCGCCGTCTTCAGCCCAAATGGCATTACAGTCCACTGAAATTGTCCCTCTGGCGTTGTAAATGCCGTCTTCGCTTTATCTCCCTTGTTCATAGGCACTTGCCAGTAACCTTTGGTCAAGTCGATCTTGGTGAGATACTTGGCCCCTGACAGTTTGGAAAACAAGTAGTCGATGTTCGGCAATGGTTCCGCATCGAATACGACGTGCTTGTTTAACTTCCGGAAATCAACGCAGAAACGCATCGTGCCCTCCTTCTTCTTTACTAATACGATGGGCGAGCTGTATGGCGAACTGGCCCTCTCAATGACGCCCATCGCTAGCATCGCTTCCACTTCCTTCTTGATGGTCTCGTGATGCGAATGGGGAAGTGGGTACTGCCGCGTCCTCACTGGAATGTCGCTGTCCACACGTATTTCGCACACGTCCAGTGTAGTGCGTAACGGCAAGTCGGTTAGGACATCCTCAAACTGCCACACCAGCTCCTGCAATTCTTCCCGTATTTCTGGGCAGTTGTCGTCCATCTTCACGTCGCGGGGTGTCTCTGATGCTGTCAAGGTGATTACGGGAATATCCCCAAACACCGGCATAGTTTCCTCCTCCTCTACCCCCTCGTCGTCTACAACGATCGTGGCCACCGTCGCTCTGGTATGAAATTTCTTCAGGAGGTTGGCGTGGTATAGTTTACTTTTCCCACGCATCCTGATCCGGTAGTCGCACTCTCCCACGCGTTCGATCACCTCGTACGGTCCTCGCCATGCTAGCTGCAACTTGTTGTGTTTTTCTGGTAACAGCAACAACACTTGATCCCCCGCGTTGAACAAACGCCGTTTCGCCTTCTTATCGAAGTGCCGCTTCTGCTTGGCTGACGCGGTTCTGAGGTTTCCTTGTGCCAACTTACATGTTTCCTCGATGCGATTACGCAAATCCACCACGTACTGACTACTCAGTTTCACCTCCTCCTCTTGTATTTCCTTGGTCCAGAGGTCTCGCAATACAGCCATCGGTCCCCGCACGGTCTTTCCATATAGGAGCTCGAAGGGAGAGAACCCTGTAGACTCCTGTGCTACTTCTCGGTATGCAAATAGTAGCGCTGGAATGTAGCGGTCCCACGCTGTAGGTTGTTCTGTGGCTAGCTTCTTGAGCATGGACACTAGCGTCCCGTTGAATCGCTCAACCAGACCGTTGCACTGTGGATGATACGGCGTGGTGGCTTTCCCATGGATCGACAGTAGTCTGTTCATCTCCCGCATGACTTCAGACATGAATTGCGTCCCCTGATCTGTCAAAATTTCCCTAGGAACGCCCACCCTCGACCAAATCTCCCACAGCGCTTCTGCCACCCTCTCTGCCTCTATGCCCTTGAGCGGTACAGCCTCGGGATAGCGTGTGGCATAGTCTACTACCACTAGGATGTACATGTTACCCCGATCTGACTTGGGTTTGATGGGTCCCACAATGTCTACCGCCACCCTCTGAAATGGCTCGTCCACCAGCGGAAGTTGCTGTAGTGGTACCTTCCTCACCCGTCCCCTCGGTACTACCTTCTGACATTCAGGACAACTGGCGCAATACCTCCGTACTTCGGCACACATTCCCGGCCAATAGAATGTTCCCCAGATCCGCTCCCTGGTACGTTTCCCTCCCAAATGCCCAGCCATGGGTGGATCGTGAGCCAACTGAAGGATCCCCCCCCTCAACTGTTTCGGGACTACCAGTTGCGTGACCTGGCTACCTCTCTTCGTGTGTACCCGGTACAACACCCCCTTCTTCTTGCGAAACTCAGCTGACGCCCTACCTGACGCTATCGCCCCACCACTCTGTGCCAACGTTCTCGCCTTCGCGAGCGTCTCGTCGGTCTCTTGCATCCTGATCAACTCTGGGGTGCTAACAGAGATCTGGGATGGTTCGACCACCGCTAAGGGTACCTCCCTCTTCTTCTCGGCCTTCACCTGCGCCCGAGTCTGCACTGCTGCAGCCATTGCGCACTCACCTCCGAACAAGGAAACAGGACTCTTTTCCCCGCTATCAAACGTTACCCAGTTACCCAGGATGATATCGGGCCCGTCCTCGAAAACCACCAACTCTACTCTCCCCCTGACCAGCGCACAATCCAACTCCACCCAAGCTGTAGGTAGCAGACCCACGTTCGATCGATTCGCCAAGCAAATCTCGACAGTCCGACCCGTCAAATCAGCTGGTTTGACTAACCTGCTCGCGACTGCCCCTATCTCCGCCCCCGTATCTCTCAATACTCGAACGTCCTGCCCGTTCGCCCTACCTTGGCCCCATGGATCATAAGGTTTGATTGCACACACGCTAGCCCGAGGTGCGGTCTCCGTGGAAATAGTCCGTCCCACTGTAACCTGGCCTACTGTCTGAGGTTTGACCTTGCAGTCCCTGACCACATGCTTCTCCGACCCACATCGGTAGCAACGGCGTACCCCACTACCCCCTTCCGTCCTCCCTACCTTCTGACCCTGTCCTCCCCGGTTGCTAGGCTGCTGAGGAGCCTCCGGTCGTCTGGGAAAACTGCGTCTCTGACTGGGTAGTACGGGTGCCGGTGCTGATGCTGCCCGCTTGGCATCTACCACGCGCTGCGCCAACTCTGCTGCGGCATGGCTAGTCTCAGGTAGATTCTCCCTCACGTAAATCTCTAGCTCGGTAGTCATGATGGAGAAAAGCTGCTCTCCAATGAAGGTGTCTAGTACCTGCCCTACGTCGGTGATGTCTTTGCCGGCGAGCGAAAACCACTTCTTCACTAACGACCCTAGCCTTACTACTAGCTGAGGAAACGTCTCTGCAGCTTCCTTCTTGGCCTCTCGAAACTGCCTACGATAGTAGTCGGCGTCCTTCCTGAAGCGTTTCAACAGCGCATTCCTCACGATGTCGAAATCCTGGGCTTGCTCAGGCGTCAGACGAAGGTACGTATCTCGGGCTTCCCCTTGTAACAAAGGCGCTAGCCTAACCGCCCATACCTCTCTCTTCCAACCCTGAATCTCTGCCACCCGTTCGAACATCTGGAGGTAGGCCTCCACATCCTCCCTCTCCTCCAAGGGTTTCAACTTGACTGAGTATGCTGCCCCTCTATCTCTAGCCCTATTCTCCCTCTGATCAGCTCGGTCTTCATCTCTGGCTCTACGTTCCTCCTCTAGCCTCATCTCAAACATCCTCCTTTCCTCTTCCTTAGCCTCTCTTTCTTCCCGCTTCTCATCTTCTATCCTCTGTTCCAACCGACGTTGGTCTGCCTCCCTCTGACGCTGTTCTGCTTGTCTAGCTTCTCTTTCCGCGTCCAGTCTGGCCTCTAATCTAGCCTCCAACCGCCGACGATCTTCTTCTCTTTCTCTCTTCTCTTCCTCCCGTTCCCTCCGTTCTTCTTCCCTTCTCTCTTCCTCCCGTTCCCTTCTCAACTCACTAACTACATAGTGTGCCAACGCTCCATCTCGGAAACCCAGGCTTTCTCCAACCTGCCTAAGCCTCTCACTATCGCTGAGCGCGACCTCGACTTTGCTCTGTGAACCGGGCGATTTGGCATACATCTTAGGCATAGTGGTCTGAGTACTCACTGCGTAAGGTTCCTCCAACAACCCTGTCACAGAGCCGTCATCACGGAAGTCCTGCTCCTCCTGCTCGGCCTCCTCCTTACGAGTCCTAGCGTCGCGGCGCATCGCGGCTCGAGCCTCCCGCGTAGCCATGTCGGAAAAGAAGGGAAGAACAGATGTTAGTATACACAAAACAAATAACACCTAACTGATACAAACACCTAACAGAATGAATACGCAACACAACAGTCACAGGAGCCGAGGAATCGTTCACCGTCGTACCCCTGAAGGCGAGCAAGTGAACCCTGCAACCCAATTCCCCGTTAATGCTGCACTCCGAGTGTGTTCCCTAGTGCAATACACCCACACTCCCGCCAACCGCCCGCTGCGTACCCTTTCACACAACAACTCAAACACACAACATACACATCTGGCAATACCCTAACAAAATAAATGAGTTTATCCCACTTCTGACACCAAATATGTCACGTCCCCCGAGCGGGTTCAGTGACGTCAGCTCATAAAGCGAGTGAAAAGAATAAACTCAAACAAAATAAACTAACACAAAATGCCAGAGTACAAACACACACTCTTTTATTCAACAATCAACAAGCAAACACAGGACAAATGGGAACTAACCTTCCCTCAACCCCTAAACAGACCCCCGTCCCAATACTAACTAACAATTACCTCCCCTTGCAACAAACCCCAAATAGAACTAAATAACAACAGTTTCTTTACAAAGTGTATACAGAAAATCAAAATCAACAAATCAATTCAAAATGCAAGTCTTCAAATAATAAGCGATGGCGTTGAATCATGAACTATTAGCTAGACGAAGCTGTGGCACAGAAGTAATGTCTCAATGTTCTTGTTAAGTAGCTCAGAGAGCTAACAGTCTCTTTCACAAAGTGGATGATTCTTCTAACTAAATGGATATGTTTTTAGGTGCGTGTAATGTGAGTCTGTGTGTGCATGAATTAGGCATGAAAACCCCCTGGAAGCGTGTTGCCTCGGTACACAGGCAAAACCTGCAGCAGTGTAAGAAATCACCACAACACTACTGTGTCGTAGAGGCAAAGGTACATCCCAGGCTGGTTAGGACCCAGTCAGCGGCAACAACATCAACATCAGTACAGCACAACAGGCACATCAAAGGCAACAGCGTGGGAATAATGCGTAGAAATAAACACGTAGATGTAATAATCATCATCATCTCATCAGCCCACACCTGTTGACATATACATAGTCTTAACAATATGCCCACCAAACAATAAACACTATATAATATAACATAACACGCCGTCCTCCGTCCGCCATCTTGACCTGTATAGCTATGAATATCATAATAATAATATAAGATACTATACACAGATTTCAATAATGTAAATCACCCTTTGATGCTAAATAATTCGCATCTTCTTTACAAACCAATGTTTATATAAATATACATAATTATCGCAACCACACTACCATCTCACAGTCCTGATTCATTCCACCTCCCTTCATCACCACCGTCACCCCCAACAATTATAGCACATCACGATTACCTCCCTTCATCCACACTGTAAACATGCTTACTTCATAATCATCACTTCATCCCTCTTCAGCATACTACATTCTATCGCTCTTTCCATACATACACCCTCACTCTCTCTCTCCCTCTCTATATTCCCCATCGTCGCCTTTGACCCACTTCCATAACAACAACAGCAACGACATTTTCCCCATCACATATATAATAAGAAAATCATAGGAAAATCATATAAAATCAACAAAATTCATTACACATCCTAAAATACATCCCCTTCCCCACACTCATTACCACTCATACACGTACGCAGTGCTCGGAGCGCGCCACTAGAGAATTGAACGACAGGGTTTGCTTACCTTACAGGCCTCGGCTCGTGACGCCCTTTACCCCCAACACCACAACACGACACAACACTGTCACAACATTGGCACAACACAATGGATTAGTCTTTGAGAGTCTCTTTCTCTTGCTCTTGCACGTTATTTCACTGTCCAAATAACATTTATTCTGAGGATGAGGACACCTTAGCTCTGCTACAGACACTAAGTCTTGGTGGGTGTTCAATCGAGAACCACACGCACCTTAAGTATGGAACTCTACACTCACTGGCGAATGGCAGTTACCATCTTCCTTCGAATTCTACACATCCTTATCCCGACGAGGGCATAAGACCTTGGGTGGCTATAAAACAATACACACACCCTTCCAACAGTACCCTACACTACGATGACCTCTGTCACAGGGCTGCTGTCTCGTTAGAATTCCTTCCTCACGCAATAGCATCTCAAACCACTCTGCCCTTCAAAATCTGCGCCGGCCACAAGCAAAACAGTCGAGCTCTCGTCAGTATGCACGTTCTTTATTACGCGTACCCCTATTCGAAATTGGCCGACTCCCTATCTACTACGAATCGCACGGACTTTACGAAACTGCACTTTCATACGCAAAAGTAAATCGGTCACGCTATTCTATGTACAGCAGATATACAGAGAAGTGTAACTTCGTAAAAAGTGTATCTCTCCCTACCATCTGAAAACTCGTGTCGTCACAAGCGGTACCTTCACAGCCAGATAACTTTTCACCGATCAATCACAAAATAAATAAAGATCAAGGTACTTATTTTCTCCTTTCTCTGTGTCTACCTTCGCTGCATTGTTAAAACAAGAATTAGGGACCCATTCACAGATTGATGGTCTGAGCCGATTCTTGTGCGATGTTTCAGTGTGTTGCGTGCGTGTGTGTAGGTGCATGACTGATAGCCCCACTCTAAATGAGTTTTCGTAACAATCACTTCCTTGGTTCTTACATCTAAATCTGGAACATATACTCTGCTTCCGCACCAGTTCAGAAGTACTGAAAGCAACATTTTCAAATGTCCAGATAATAATAAGGTATTTGTGTAATGATGGGAACCGAGCTCTCGCATTTTGTGTATAAAAAATGTCTTACCCAATAAAGTCCTTGAGCGGAACACGGTGACCGATCAGATCCAAGAACTCGTCCATGGCAGCACTATGAGACGAGTTGCCAAACATCTCTTCCTCACTTGTCTGTAACAATTATGGAAATAATGATGACGGCGACAACAATGATGACGACGACAACATTGACGACGACAAAGACGATGATATCGGAGTTTACATCTAGAATGATTATACTGATGATGACCACCATTGTTACAACTATCGTGCAGATCTAGAATGAGAAATCATGATTTTAAACTGTGGTTTTCTAAGCCCATGCTCAACATTTGGGACGTGATAGACTCCATTAGAACCTGGGTGGACTACGATAAATATATAGATCGATCGTTGTTTTATACAGAGTGAGCATCAAATGTACATAAAACAATGAAAAGGTTTTTAAAAATATATACCTGTCCAAATTTCTGATATATGACACCGAATTTAAAACAGTGAGTGAGAGTATGTTCATCGTAAGCCATGATCAGTTCTGAACCCTGAAAAGAAAATATCACAACGTAATTATAAAACACTGGAAAATTAACAGCAACGCAACCAGATACACAACAATAACATTCAATATATAAACCTAGAGGGTAGAGGCTAGAGGGAAGAAGGATGCAGGTGGAGAGAGGAAGGAGGGGGATGGTTAAGGTGAAGGGTGAAATTACATTGAAAATGTCTCGATACTAAGCCTGTATACTTTGGGAAAGAAAGAAATCCTGTACACAAGCGGAACAGGAAAAGAGGACTTCGTATGTCGTTTTTGCAGCAGTTGCTTCCCTTACATCATGCATCTGTTTCTTGGTTGCTCACAAGAGCCCATTAATTAGTTTAATGTTCTCAACAAAATAAAAATGTATTTAATCCACTGCAGTTTTTATGCTGCATAATTTCATCGGTTAATACCCATTACACTCACTATCAAGGTTAATACCCATTACACTCACTATAAAATTAATACCCATTACACTCACTATCAAGGTTAATACCCATTACACTCACTATCAAGGTAAATACCCATTACACTCACTATAAAATTAATACCCATTACACTCACTATCAAGGTAAATTATGGCAAATCACTATACCTTCAGTGATAAAACTGGTTCAAACTTGTCTGTGGTGAGTTCTTCGCATAAGTGCTGAAAACAAACAAGAAAGCAACATGGCAAATTAAATCGGTTTCAAATCATCGAACAGAAAGCAACAACATCACCTCACTCAGCAAGACTCTCTAGTACAGAATATCGTATCCACGCACTTTATTCACTCTATAGTACAGAATATCGTATCCACGCACACGTATTTATTTCAGTGGCGTCGGAACCGTGGAGAAAGAGAGGAGATGGGTTGGGGGGAGGGGAGGGGCAGCCTCACTCTCCTCCTTCAACCTAGGGTGGGGTGGGAGTATGGGGAGAGAGGGGCAACCTATTTGTTGACCCCCACCCTCCTCCTTATCCCCAACCTTTTGGACGATGAGAGAGAGAGAGTGAGAGAGAGAGTGAGAGAGAGAGAGTGAGAGAGAGTGAGAGAGAGAGAGTGAGAGTGAATGAGAGAGAGGATAGGAGAGAGTGAGAGAGAGAGACACAGAGAGAGAGGGAGAGAGGGAGGGAGAGAGAGTGAGAGAGAGAGTTTGAGAGAGAGAGTGAGAGAGAGACAGAGTGATAGAGAGTGAGAGAGAGAGAGTGAAAGAGAGAGTGAGAGAGAGTGAGAGAGAGAGAGTGAGTGAGAGAGAGGATAGGAGAGAGAGAGTGAGTGAGAGAGAGAGAGGGAGAGAGAGTCAGAGAGAGAGAGGGGGAGAGAGAGAGTGAGAGAGAGTGAGAGTGAGACAGAGAGAGAGTGAGAGAGAGAGTGTGAGACAGAGAGAGAGGGAGAGAGAGAAAGTGAGTGGGTGAGAGAGAGAGAGAGAGAGTGAGATGGAGAGTGAGAGAGAGAGAGGGGTGAGAGAGGGAGAGGGGGTGAGAGAGAGAGTGAGACAGAGAAGGAGAGAGAGAGAGAGAGAGAGAGAGACAGAGAGAGTGAGAGAGAGACAAAGGGAGAGAGGGAGAGAGAGAGAGAGGGAGAGAGAGTGAGGGAGAGAGAGGGAGAGAGAGAGGAAGAGAGGGAGAGAGAGAGAGAGGGAGAGAGAGAGGGAGAGGGGAGAGAGAGTGTGTCACAGGTCAGTCTGTGATGAAAGCCGAGCAGTCTGTGTGTGAAGAGTATAAGGGCGGGGGTATGTCTATGTAGAAGAAGTCTCTAAGTTCACCGCGTGGTGCACTGATAACTATCTCAACCTGAATGTAAAGAAGACAAAAGAACTGATAATAGATTTCAGAAGAAACCCTGTTGCCATACCAGACTTGGAGATAGGGGGAGAAAGGGTGGAAAGAGTCAATGAGTACAAATACTTAGGCACCATTGTAGACAGTAAACTCAATTTTAATTCCAACACAACAAGCATACACAAGAAATGTCAATCCAGAATATATTGCCTTCAGAAGCTTCGCTCCCTCAATGTCAGTCGTCCTGTGTTAACCAACTTTTACAGATGTTTTGTTCAGTCTGTTGTGACCTTTGGCTTCCTGTGTTGGTATGGAGGGTTGAGTGAGAAACACAAGAATGTATTGAACAGGATTGTACACGTCTGTGCGAAAGTGACGGGTGAAAGGCAGGATGAATTGTGTGTGTTGTACGAACGTCAGGCTGAGCGAAAGGCATATCAGATTGCGAGTGACCCGAGCCATGTTCTGGCTACACACTATGAACTCATGCCGTCAGGGCGCAGACATCGAATGCCAAAACTGTCCACAGTGAGAGCAAGAAAGAGTTTTGTGCCCAATTCTATTCATGTTATGAATATGTCGCGAGCAAGATTGTAGGAATGAGTGTTCATGATCTATGTACAATTGTGTTTATTGTGAGATATGTTTTATTATTTTATTTTTTTAAAATGCAATGTTGAAGTGAAAATTTGGATTGTATCCTAGTTAATAATGTTTGCTCCTAGTTACTGTGGGGGTGTGCGTGTGTGAATGAGTGGGTATGTGTGAAGGATGAGAAGATAGTTTGGAATTAACGTTGTAATAATATGCAGTGAGAAAGGCAATATCTAGTCTATGTATCTTAGAAAAATGACATGTTTAATGTTGGAATAAATGTGATAGTAAGTGTGCTGTGCGAAAGGCAATATTTAGTCTATGTATCTTAGAGAAATGACATGTTCAATGTTGGAATAAATGTGATAGTGTGTGCTGTGCAAGAACTTGAAAGTAATGTCCAGTCTATATGCCGTATAAGGAGTAAGGAAATGAATATGATGTGTTATATAATTATGTATACATAATGTGCTAAAACGTTTCTTAGTTCTTTCCCATGTACTCTAAAAAATTTTATGTCGGATTGTATTGTAGACCATGTATTGAATTTCTCAGTTTGAGATCAATAAAGTTATATTGTATTGTATTGTATTGTATTGTAGTAACTGCGTGATTATCGTATGCGTGGTTATGCGTGCAAATCGTGATTCAACAGCGTAGATCGGCTAGCCAGTTTAGGAATTTACTCACTATAGTCAGAACAGGTTTTGACAGAGTCACAGAGAGGACGTGCGGTCTTGATTCTCTGGGGTTGTTTTTGTTCTGGAAGTAAGGGAGGGACAGTTATTGACGTAAATAATAGCTGGTTCCAAAAGGAATACTAGTTGGAAGTGTTACAGTTGTGGTAGCAAGCTCGGGAAAGAGTGTAGCTCAAAATAACTAAGTTTTGTGTTTGTGGTAGGTTAGTGTTGAGGTTTTGTCCACTAACGGAAATTACTACGCACTGGATTACCTTACTTGGAGTACTGTGTAGACAAGCAGGGGAAAGGGCTACAGGTACTATTACATTCGAACCGTGTGGGTAAGTGTGATGGTGGTATTTTTCCTCACTGTGCCAATAACCGAGGGCCGGCTGTTGGGGTGTTGAACGATAGCTGTGTGTGAGGCAGAAGAAAGGAAGAGTGCGACTGAAGGAGGGAGAATGAGGGAGGAGAATGGGGGTGAAGTGTGATGAAGGTAGGATGGAAGTGGTTGCTGTTGTCGTGGTTGTGGTTGCTTGAGATGAATAATGTGTTGATGTTTACATGTATTCATTTGCAGCATTGCTCATTTCATGCATTCATAATTTCATTGAGTTTCATGAATTATGTGTTTGATTACAAGTGACAATAATAGTAGTCAAGGGAAGGGAAGTGGACAGCAGTTGTGCCTCCTCAAGATGCAGAAGTTAGTGAGTGTAATAGGGGGGAGAGTGTGAGGAGGGAGGGGGACAGAATCAGGTGGACATGACATTAACAATACGACAAGCATGTTGCAGGTTCGAAAGTTCGTTCGTATTCATCAGCTAGTCACTGGGTAACGTGGATCGACGTTGACCAGCGTCGTGCGACAACGACGACGGCACTTGGTCGTGTGGACTGAACATTATCACCACCATCCGTTTCGTCTTCGTCCGCATCATCATCACTCCACAACCCCACCTTTCCCGTGGTGGTTGTGACGTCCGTGGACGGGACCTGGCCTCGACGTCGCAGTGTTAGCTGACTGGAGGAGTCTAGCTGAGAGACGTCGACGGTGGCAGGGCTGCCGCGACTACGGCGTCACCATCATCATCATCATCATCGTCAGAGGCGAGAGGGAGCGGCGACGCCACTACGTTTGGACATCAACAGCAATGGTCCGATAACAGCTACGAGGAGGGGCGGATACCTTTACGGAGACTTCGACAGGGACGTCATACAGCCAGGTTGGCTCTTTCCTTGTTGTCCCTCTCTTAACACTTGAACCCCCCCTTTTCGGTTGTTTACGTGCAACGGACATTTGCGGTGCACAGTCGATACATAGACGTGGTTGATTAGCAACCCTCGATCATCTGACATACCATTTCATTGTTCATCGACCCATTGATTGTTCCATCACCATTTTTCTCGTTTCATGTGTAAATGTTGTATGTGTATGAGTGTGTGGTATGAATGAATAAATAGCTTGAAAGTTGTATATATATTTGTTGTGTTTTCATCGCTTCCGTCTGCGGGTAATCGCCATTCTGTCTGGGTTGTCTGCGTGTGGAAGTTGTTTGTTTGTGGCGTCTGCCCGGAGGGAGTCGTGGCGGTGACATATGGTGGAGATGCAGGGTATGTGTGAGTGTGCCCAGACGTGAAGTTGTCTCGTAATTGTCCTGTGGTGTCCGAGTGTGTGAGGCGTGACTCGGTGAGAGTGTGCACCCCAGCGGGTGGTTGGAGGGAGTCAGGTCGCTGTTTAGCGAAGGCTCACAGCCGTCCTGGGTTCGACCACACGTGCAGGGAAGGGGCCATTGCACTCTCCAGCCGGTTCGCTACCTCGCGGGCCAGTTTCCACTGTTTGAGTGGGAGGAGGTGGGTGATAGGTAGGGAGATAGCTCAGTTTAGGTAGTTAGTATCTTAGACTAGGCTAGGTTTAGGTAAGGTTCATAGGTATTGTTGACTTGTCGTTGTTGGTTGTTGTTGTTTTTCTTGTAAGCAGGATGGCATCGATCGAGGAGGCTGAAGGAGTGTCTCCGATCGCGGCTCGTACGCGTTCTCGCGTGGGTGTCACGATGGACGAGCGCACGACGACGGCAGCGGTTGATACGGGAGTCACCGACTTACCCTCTGCGATCGAGCAGCAGAGATCGCCGGTCAGGTCATCGCGTCGGGGTCAGCAGACGACGAGTTGTCTACGTTTGAGACCAGAGACACGGCAAGTAACCCTTTTCCGACGGGATTTGGTGCGACTAGCGGGATGTCGACGGGCGCCGATTTCTACGGAGACCAGGATCGTCTGAGCGACGCAACGAGGCCGAAGAGGTTCGAGACCAACCCTTACCGTTCGATCTACAAGGTCGAGGCGGCACCGACGCCGAGGACAGGATTGTTCCCGAACGAGACGCCGGTGGAGAGGATCCTGAGGCTCGCCAAGCGCGAAGGTTTGAAAGGTCAGGCAGCGTTGGACTACGCAATGGACCAAGCGGAGAGGGAGAAAGACTCAGACCGGAGAGAGCGGGAGAGAGAGATAGCGCTGAGAGAGAGAGAGATGGAACACGAACTAGCGATGGCGCAGTTGACGTTGCAGAGCGCCGCCAACCGCAGGAGTCGTCAACCCGAGTTTGAGACAGTTAAGCTCCGGTTGCCATTCTTCGAGGACAAGGACGACTTGGAGACCTACTTGTGTCAGTTTGAGCGGTTCGCCAAGGCACAGGAGTGGAACAAGGACACGTGGGCTATTCGCTTAGGGACCTTGCTGAAGGGGAAGGCGAGGGAAGTCTACGTTGGCTTGAACGAGGACGACTCTGCCGACTATGAGATCCTGAAGGCAGCGTTGTTGGTACGTTTCAACCTGACGGCCGAGACGTATCGCAAGAAGTTTCGCCAGCTACGAAGGGAGCCACCAGAGACTTTCAAACAGTATCTGCGGAAGTCAGAGTTGTTCCTGGAACGCTGGATGGGTCTTGCGAACAAGAAGGCCACGTACGGAGACTTGCTGGACTTGGTGTTGATGGAGCAGATGGTCAACGGTTTGACGCCAGAACTGGTCACGTTCGTGCGCGAGCGCAACCCAGCGACGGTGGAGGAAGCCGCGACGTTGGCACAGCAGTACGTCGACGCCAGGGCAGGAACCAACCTACGGTTTCCACCACGTCAACCGTTTACACCCAGGGATAAGAGCGAGGGTCGCAAGCCAGCGGGACCACGACCCAACTCGCCGGACAAGCGGGAATGCTACAGTTGCGGACAGAAAGGGCATCTGAAGCGGAACTGTCCGAAACGCAGCGAGCGAAGTGGAGCAGCGTTGCGCATCTTGAAGGAGGCAGGCAAGAGGGGAGATCCTCGGTTCCAGAGCCAAGTGGTAGTGGAAGGTGTTCCGCTGACGGCCGTGAGGGACACGGGAGCCGACCTGATTTGCCTGCGGGAAGGAGAGGTTGCCAACCTTGTCTACACAGGACGCACGCGGCGTGTCGGATTCGCCATTCGCCAGCTGTCCAAGTCACTGCCGACGGCGTGGGTGCAACTGGAATCACCGTTCTACACCGGGAGAGTGGAGGTATTGGTGGTACCAGACTTAACCTACCCAGTGGTGATCGGCAACTGGGCAAGGACGGAACGGCAACGTGACACAGCACTGCCGGTATTCGCCGAGGGAGACGCAGAGTGTTGCGCGGTGCGGACTCGAGGACAAGCGGCCAAGGAGCAAGGCGCTGCGGAACCATTGGTGGTCGGACCAAGCAAGAACATCGTCGCGACGCCGAAGGAGATTCGCCAACTGCAGTTGGGAGACGACGAGCTTGCAAAGGTGCGACAGCTAGCAGACTGGAAAGCAGGAAAGGAGAAACGAGGCAAGGGGCAAGTGGCATTTGTCTGGAAGCGGGGCCTGTTGTACCGCGAGTATACAGGGCAGGACAAAGTGGATCACAGCCAGTTGGTGGTACCGGCCAAGCTTCGGTCGGAGGTGCTACGCATGGGGCACGACACGCCTATGGCTGGACATCTGGGAGCCAAGCGGACCCTAGATCGCGTGTGGGCCGAGTACTACTGGCCGGGGATGTGCCGTGACGTTAGGAAGTACTGTGCTTCATGCGACGCATGCCAGCGGATGACACCGAAGGGGCGCGCCAGGAGAGTACCGTTTCAGAGAGCCGGCAAGAACAGGAGGTGGAAGCGTTACATAGAACGCAGAGCAGAACCAGAAACGACGGTAGCAGTGGTGATTGACCAAGCTGAAACAGAGGGGACGTCAGACATCAGCTACCAAGGCACTGTACCACTGATACCGCTACGAGCGAGCGAAGGGCCAGGGGATGTACAGATAGACTCGACACTGCCTGTACTTCAGCAGAGGCAACTACGGGAAGCGGGTCAACAGTACGCCAGTCAGCTGACAGATTCACCCCAGCGCACCAACCTGGACGAGTGCGAGCTGGTGTTGGCCGACAGCAGCCCTGTGCGTACACGACAGCATCCGCTACCATTTTCACGGATGGAAGTTGTCAAGGGTGAAGTGGAACTGATGCTGGAGTCGGGGGTTATCGAGCCTTGTACGTCGCCGTACAGAGCACCGATCGTGCGAGTAAGGAAGAAGGGAGAGGTCAACAGGACGGATGACTGCCAGAAAGCCTTCGATGACTTGAAGGAGGCGCTGACCAGTGAGCCAGTGGTCAAGTTACCGAACTTGGACAAGGAGTTCACCTTGAGGACGGACGCACCTCAACAGTGCCAGACTCACCCGATGGGCTATGCAGCTGCAGGCCTACGTCTTCACAGTTCGGCCGATTCCAGGGAAAGACAACATAGAAGCGGATTTCTTCAGAAGATCTGACCCTGTGGAAGGTTAAGTTTGGGACTCTCCGTAGGTTCGTCTTGGGAGGGGGGTGTGTCACAGGGCAGTCTGTGATGAAAGCCGAGCAGTCTGTGTGTGAAGAGTATAAGGGCGGGGGTAGTAACTGCGTGATTATCGTATGCGTGGTTATGCGTGCAAATCGTGATTCAACACCGTAGATCGGCTAGCCAGTTTAGGAATTTACTCATTATAGTCAGAACAGGTTTTGACAGAGTCACAGAGAGGACGTGCGGTCTTGATTCTCTGGGGTTTTTTTTGTTCTGGAAGTAAGGGAGGGACAGTTATTGACGTAAATAATAGCTGGTTCCAAAAGGAATACTAGTTGGAAGTGTTACAGTTGTGGTAGCAAGCTCGGGAAAGAGTGTAGCTCAAAATAACTAAGTTTTGTGTTTGTGGTAGGTTAGTGTTGAGGTTTTGTCCACTAACGGAAATTACTACGCACTGGATTACCTTACTTGGAGTACTGTGTAGACAAGCAGGGGAAAGGGCTACAGGTACTATTACATTCGAACCGTGTGGGTAAGTGTGATGGTGGTATTTTTCCTCACTGTGCCAATAACCGAGGGCCGGCTGTTGGGGTGTTGAACGATAGCTGTGTGTGAGGCTGGGGAAGGAGGGAGAATGAAGGAGGGAGAATGAGGGAGGAGAATGGGGGTGAAGTGTGATGAAGGTAGGATGGAAGTGGTTGCTGTTGTCGTGGTTGTGGTTGCTTGAGATGAATAATGTGTTGATGTTTACATGTATTCATTTGCAGCATTGCTCATTTCATGCATTCATAATTTCATTGAGTTTCATGAATTATGTGTTTGATTACAAGTGACAATAATAGTAGTCAAGGGAAGGGAAGTGGACAGCAGTTGTGCCTCCTCAAGATGCAGAAGTTAGTGAGAGTAAGAGGGGGGGAGAGTGTGAGGAGGGAGGGGGACAGAATCAGGTGGACATGACATTAACAATAGGACAAGCATGTTGCAGGTTCGAAAGTTTGTTCGTATTCATCAGCTCGTCACTGGGTAACGTGGACCGACGTTGACCAGCGTCGTGCGACAACGACGACGGCACTTGGTCGTGTGGACTGAACATTATCACCACCATCCGTTTCGTCTTCGTCCGCATCATCATCACTCCACAACCCCACCTTTCCCGTGGTGGTTGTGACGTCCGTGGACGAGACCTGGCCTCGACGTCGCAGTGTTAGCTGACTTGAGGAGTCCAGCTGGGAGACGTCGACGGTGGCAGGGCTGCCGCGACTACGGCGTCACCATCATCATCATCATCATCGTCAGCGGCGAGAGGGAGCGGCGACGCCACTACGTTTGGGCATCAACAGCAACGGTCCGATAACAGCTACGAGGAGGGGCGGATACCTTTACGGGGACTTCGACAGGGACGTCATACTGCCAGGTTGGCTCATTCCTTGTTGTCCCTCTCTTAACACTCGAACCCCCCCTTTTCGGTTGTTTACGTGCAACGGACATTTGCGGTGCACAGTCGATACATAGACGTGGTTGATTAGCAACCCTCGATCATCTGACATACCATTTCATTGTTCATCGACCCATTGATTGTTCCATCACCATTTTTCTCGTTTCATGTGTAAATGTTGTATGTGTATGAGTGTGTGGTATGAATGAATAAATAGCTTGAAAGTTGTATATATCAGGGTGGGGAACAACTCATTGAGAAAAACTCTGAAAAGGCCGGGGTCCAGGGGCCGCCTAGGCCCCGGCGGGGTCAAGGGGCAGGGCCCTTGTAGGGGGTCCAGGGGGAGCAAAGCCCCCCGTAAAATGTGCACGTTTTTAAGCCATACCAAGAGTGGCATAGTAACAGTGCAGTAAATGTATAGTGAACTGAACCTTCCAAATATGAAAGAAAAGTAATAATTATTAGAAAAAGCTTGAACAAACACAGGAGCACACACACACACTCGCTGGTCCTCGTCCTCAATTTTTGTTGTTTTGTTAATCCACTCCCACTTCCATTTATTGGCAATGGTCCCCTCTTCAAAAATATCCCCGCGCTGAACTATTCTGGACACACACGCCATGATAACAGCCGAAAACGCGTTCAACACCATTTCGCCCGCTCTAAGCAAGTCGCGTTTATGTGGTCGTAAGAATCAACAAGAGCGGGCGGGGAGATGTTGCACGCATTCAGTTCTAGCGGGCCTGTTCTAGCAATGAGAAAGTAAAAGGTGGACACGGATGGGTACTTGTAATAATAGGTCTACTGGATTCGGAAACGGACACTTTTTTTTTCCTCTGAACTCTTTTTTTTCCCTCTGAAATGGCTGCCGATTTCCTCTGAAATCAGCGGATCCGAGGAGAGTTCCCCACCCTGATATATATTTGTTGTGTTTTCATCGCTTCCGTCTGCGGGTAATCGCCATTCTGTCTGGGTTGTCTGCGTGTGGAAGTTGTTTGTTTGTGGCGTCTGCCCGGAGGGAGTCGTGGCGGTGACAGAGAGAGAGAGAGACAGACAGAGAATTTATTTGATAGCTTCGATGCAAAAAACGCCACATTCTTCTACCTCCTTGCACTGTGCCTTGCAGGATAGTCTTTGCCAGGCCTGATGATCTGGTGACGTGACCACTGTGAGCAGGTCATCGTGTTGTCCAATGGCTTGTGTGATGGTTTGTCGGACTGCGTCGTTAGTGATGTGCTGGGTATACGAAATGCCCTGAAGTTTTCTGTAGCACCTCATCTCCATGCTTTTTATTCCATCGGAGTTTCCGCTTCTTCACCCCTACCCACATCCGCCGAAAATATCTCCTCCCACCCCACAATATTTTCCGACGCTGCTGTATTTGCTACATGGTGTCCAGCAAGTCCTCACGTTAGACAGCCGTTAAGGCATTGAAGCCAGAGGTAGCAGATTTTTAAAATAATGTTAAAAATTACAATTTTAAAAATTTAAATTTTTTCCCCATTGTTTAATATATTCTTAAAAATAACAACAGCAAAATATCTTTAGTACCTTCGCTAATCTGAAAGCAGTTGGTATTTCTCCAGCATCAACGATTTCCTGTTTTGTGCTTGTACGAGTTCTGGAACACAAAATGAATATATCGTCATCGTCAAACATCACCATCACCAACAAGTCAAGGATAACTGTGCCACAATTTTTAATTTCTTTGCCCTTTAAGATAAACACCTCCTTCTTCTTGTGGTTGTGGTTGTAACCCTGCGAATTCATGTCGTAGATCCTTGGGTATCTAAAACAAATTGTATCAAAAATTGACGTCAAAGTTCCAAGTTTCCCTCTTCCACTCCCCCCAACCCCCCCCCCCCCAAAAAAAAAAAACACACACACACACACAAAACAAAAAAACTTGACGTAATGGGGTGATAACACACCTGAGAATGACGTTGATGCTGTCCCTGCCGTAGTCTGGGTCCAGTCTCATGGATAACACCAGAGGCCCCACATTATCGTCGTAGGCAAAGTAGTTGAAGTGCTCCTGATGAAAATGATTAAAAAAAAGGACTTAATTTTTAAAATGTAATGCATTATCTCCAGTGAGCCTGGTTTCAGAGGAAGAGCGAAGTTGTCTAGAAGGTATATAATGTGAAAAAGGGATAGCTCAGTGGTCAGAGCGCACGACTTGTGTGAGTGCGTCTTGGGCGACGAGGGTTCGAATACTGACTTCAGCAAACTACTGTGTGATTGCTGGATATTACGGGCCAGCGCTTTGAAAAGCTCTCTGAGCTTGTAAGTGCGCTTTATAAGAGAAATCTCTTTCTTTTTTAACAATATATTGAGGGGCAGTGGAGTTGAGACACTAAAACAAAGGGATGAAAGTTTATGCAGGATACGCCGCTCCACAGGAATCCAGTGAAGGGACAGACAAAGAAGAGTGAAATGGTCAAAATATACTAGAGCGGACTATCAGCCAGGCAGCATGATTCTGGACGTTGTGATTTTTCTGAATGAAATAGCCAGGAGAACCAGAAAGTATGGAATTACTGTACTGTAATCAATTCTAGAAAGTACAAATGCACACTTACAAGTTTTTGCTGATTCTTCGGAAAGAAGATAGCCTATGGACGAAATTCTGCGTATTTCATAGTAACAAATCCGACAGACAGTAGAAACATGATTATGAAAAGACAGTGTTTGGTCCAGAGTGACACCAAGGTTGCGAACAGAGGTAGAGAACGTGATGGTGGCTCCATTGAGTGCAACAGAGTTTGGAGTAAAAAAAAAAGTAACGGTGGCTCCATGTAGTGCAACAGATTTTGGAAAAGATGGTGAATGTAGGAGAGAACACTAAACAGCAAGCAAACACGAATTACTATAGATATAGTCAGAATATAGTTCTCTACCAAACCTTCACGCTTCCATCCTTACCCACCTACACCCACCCCCCTCTCTATATCCTCCTGCTTTTCTCTCCCATCCTCCCTTTCTCATTCTCATTTTCTCTCTTTATCATTCTCTCCCTTTCTCTCTGAAATAGCTTCTATATTGTATCGGCCTCAACCCAGACACATGATATATTCAAGACAGTAAATGCTCAATTAAACTCCACCCCTCGCCCCATTCCTCACCCTTAGCTGCCTTCCCCCACTCCCCACCCCATCTCTCTCTCTCTCCTTCCTTCCCCCTTACCACCCCCACCCCACCCCCCACCCACCTTTCCTTACTCAGCCACTGTCACTCGCTCAGCCTCGCTCACCTTGCCGAAGAACTGCTGTCGGAAACACTGAGCCACTAGGTCCATGTCGACGTTCAGCTCCCCTGACCCCTGTCCTGCGGGAAAGGAGTCTGTAGAAGTGCCCGATACCCGGTCCTCCTCCGACATCTGACTCCCCCCTTCCCCGGGGCACCCGTCCGATCCCCCGTCCCCGCTACCCAAGGTAGCGTTGGGGTTAGGGGTAGGGGTGGAACAGTTGTTGATGCACCCGTAGCCTTCCATCCAGTAACCGCCTTCTGATGGCAGGACCACGCTAGGGTACGGCCCTGGTCTCTGTAGCAACTGAAAATATTATAATCATATTAGTACTTTTGAAATGGTGTACATTCAATCTATTGTGTTCACGCCATAAAAGAAAACGTGTAATCCCAACTCACCCCACCCCATAACACAACACAAGAAGAAGAAGAAGAAGAAGAAGAAGAAGAAGAAGAAGAAGAAGAAGAAGAAGAAGAAGAAGAAGAAGATTGAGGTTTAACGTCTACACCCACCATTGGCGATATGGCAGACGGGGATAACCATCCCAGGGAAAGAGGGGTAGGAACCTAAATCAACATTGTACCACAAGACCAATCATACAGCTAAAATGGTCATCGGGAAGAAGAAGAAGAAGAAGAAGAAGAAGAAGAAGAAGAAGAAGAAGAAGATATTAAACACACCAAACTGTAGTTCATCTCAGTAAGAATGAAATCCTAATTCCAAAGCAGTAACCAATTGGTCTTCCTTATGACCGTCGTTGCCATCCCCGCCGACCTACTCCTCAAAATCACACTCACCACCAAAGCCACCATCCTCCTCCTCCTCCTCCTCCTCCTCCTCCTCCTCATCATCATCATCATCATCATCATCATCATCATCAAGAAACTAACCCTGTGTAGTTCATGTCTGTGTCGACTGGAATTCGGTGCTACGGGAATGGATGCCGTCTGAAACAAAACGCAAATTATATAAATAATTTAGCAAAAACTATTCAAAAATCTTAAGCGAACTACACAAATCGTAACTGGTCGGAACATTAACAAACCTTTTAAAAAAGTATCAGTTCTAACAAGAATTTAAAAAAAACCTCTTACTACGTTTCCTTTATAATGAAATGGAAGCTAAACTTATGCGTCTGAAAATGTAGACCTATGTAGTTTGGTAAGGCGAATTTTATTTAGATACTATCAGGAAGACATGTCTGTCTACCTGTTTGTCTGTCTGCTCTAATTAGTCTAGAATCTTAATGCTCCAAGGTTGTTTTTTCTTTCTCTTACCCCCCCCCCACCCGCCCCCTCCGCATTGTATTCTTTTTTCTTTCAGCTCAGCAAAGTGATAATTTAACACAGCAGCAACAACAGCAAAATCAACAACAACAACAGCCGCTAAACTAAATCTTTTGTCCCATTCAAATTCTAAATTACCAATCGAAGAGAGTTGTTATAATCCGATCGTCCAAACAAAACGCCATTCGGCTTCTAATATTTCTAACAAAAACCCCTCCAAAAAATCAAAAAACAGATAATAGACGCAAGCATGCACCTAACTATTATTATGTTAAAATACAAAACGGAAACGGTGTACTTGCACTATTACAATTCAAAGGACAAGTCATTTGGGTCAACGAAATACAATGACAATAGCTACTGCATGCATTATAAACTAACTAAATAAAGAAATGGTAAAATACATAACAAAAAAAATATAATAAATACATAAATAAATAAAGTTAATAAATAAAATAAAATAAATGGTAAACGGTGAACATATATTTCATGCATTTTAAATGCAATAAATAAATAAATAGTTAAAAAGTCAAAAATAATTAAATAAATACATGTGGTTGATGACTACCAACTTCATGCATTTTAAACGCAATGTATAAATAAACTCAAAAATACATAAATAAATGTAAATAATAAATGCAAAACTTTGAACACATATTTCATGTATTTTATACGAAATAACTATGTAATCTAAATAAATAAATAAAACTAGAAATTAAAAGAACACAAATGTACAAATGTAGAATTCAGTGTGTTAACGTAGTAGACCATACAAAACCTGGTAGGCCTAGTCTAATTTCGAAACTTTTTTTTTTTTAAAACACAAAACAACATCAACGAAACGAAAAACGATGCTTAACGTCCTATTGCATGAGCGTTAAGGACAATAAAATTGGGCTAAAAAGCCCTCATCATACATATTTACCAGACCATTTGGTCTGGCTCTGTCAAAACAACATCAACTGATAATCGGACTGAGAGATAAACACACAAGTAAATAAGATTTAGCTCTATACAGTATATTTATATTATGTACAGTGGTCATATTTAAATCGTAGGGTCTATTTGCGCCATTTTCTTTTTATAAATCAAGCGTGCTTCAGCAGGTTTAAATTCTTCTTATTTTATTTATTTTATTTTAAAATAAATAAATAAATAAATAAGCATCGTGTGCTTCTGCAAATTTAAATTCATTAAACAAGAAGGGTCACGCGACCAAACTAAATACAACCAAGCAAAGAGAACCGTTATAAACTTAAACGTAATGCCAAAAGAGGCTATCAAGAACAGAAACTCAGAATAAACTAAGAGAAGAACATCTGTATAAACTAAGAGAAGAACATCTGTATAAACTTAAACATAATGCGAAAAGAGGCTATCAAGAACAGAAACTCAGTATAAACTAAGAGAAGAACATCTGAATAAACTAAGGGAAGAAACACTGTAAAAACTAAGAGAAGAACATCTGTATAAATTAAGGGAAGAAACTCTGTATAAACTAAGAGAAGAACATATGTATGAACTAAGGGAAGGAACTCAGTATAAACTAAAAGAAGAAAATCTGTATAAACTAAGGGAAGAAACTGTATAAACTACGGGAAGAGCATCTGTATAAACTAAGGGAAGAACATCTGTATAAACTAAGAGAAGAACATCTATATAAACTAAGGGAAGAACAACTGCATAAACTAAGGGAAGAACATCTGTATAAACTACGGGAAGAACATCTGTATAAACTAAGGGAAGAACATCAGTATAAACTAAGGGAAGAACATCTGTATAAACTAAGAGAAGAACATCTCTATAAACTAAGGGAAGAACATCTGTATAAACTTAAACATAATGCGAAAAGAGGCTATCCAGAACAGAAACTCAGTATAAACTAAGGGAAGAACATATGTATAAACTAAAGGAAGAACATCTGTATAAACTAAGGGAAGAACATCTGTATAAACTAAGGGAAGAACATCTGTATAAACTAAGGGAAGAACATCTGTATAAACTACGGGAAGAACATCTGTATAAACTAAGGGAAGAACATCTGTACAAACTAAGGGAAGAACATCTGTATAAACTTAAACATAATGCGAAAAGAGGCTATCAAGAACAGAAACTCAGTATAAACTAAGGGAAGAACATCTGTATAGAGTAAGGGAAGAACATCTATATAAACTAAGGGGAGAACATCTATATAAACTAAGGGGAGAACATCTGTATAAACTCCAGTCTAATGCAAAATAAAAGTAGAAAAGCTGCAAACAATAAGAACGGATTGCAAGTACGGCAGGAAGCTAAAAAAAACCATGACAATAAGGATTTTCTGAACAAACGCTAAACTAAGAAATAAACAAGAACGTGCTTTTCATGTTAGTGGACGACAACAACAAAACGGACGACAATAACAAAACACATCAACGCAACAACATTTCAAAACCTAAAAAACCCAAAACCCAAGATAGGACCATACAGCTGAAAATAGTTTAAAAAAAAAAAATCAACACACCGACAATCAGAAAGCTGCGAACGTTAACATTAAACAAAAAAAAACTAAACTCAAAGTAACGAAATCAAAATCAAAATCACGCTAACAAATCGGCCCAAAAATGGTATTGCCATTCAAATTGTCACAACAAATAACACTGAAAAAGGACTTTTGCAATTTTGTGAGGTGGAAAACCATTGAGAGGAATATACAATACAACGCCGAAGTTAGAAAATATCCGTGCACGGACACAAAGGAGCTCTTGCTGTTATCAAGTTTTTGTGGTTTTTTTTTTTAAGGGTTAGAACATCATACAGGGTTGGTTGAAAAAGTAACTATTGCAAAAAGCTTATAACTGTTGAAAGCAGGACTGTACTGGGATCCTTACAATGGTACTTCATTACTGATCTTCAACGTCGTCCCACCGTGAGGAGACAGCTCGTCAAGGCCCGTCACCTGACGCAAGACATAAAAAGACACGAGACCAGGGGAATTATGGGCTGCTCTTATCACTGCAAGGTGAAATCCGAGATCAACAATGACTTTGAACCACATTGTGGATCCCAATACATGTTGTTTCCTGCGAATGCAGCACGATTTACCTAAGAGCGAGCGTTGTGGCCAAGTGGGCTAAGGCGGGACTAACTTGCCTTGTCCACAGGCCACAAACCAATGGCGCCTGACAGGTGTTGGTTCGATCCTGCATCTGGGCGTTATGTTTCTCCGAATATTATTTAGTTTCGACTCGGGCAACGTCTCGGGGGTTTTCTCCGGGTACTCCGGTTTGCCCCCAATAGCAATGTTCAATAGGGAGTTACTTTTCAACCACGCTGTAGTGAGTTGTTTGAGATGTGCTAGCCTGTTGTTCTCGGCAGGCAAGACTAATTATTCAATATGAGGATTAGAGTGATTTGAGGATTGGTGGGTAGGGTGGGTGGGATGAGTGCGATGAGTGTGATGAGTTAAGACAAAAAGAAAGACGAATGTGGGTGTGCGCAAGACGTAAATGATTCCCTCAACGACTCAAAGTGAAAGTTGAGGTATTTAAGAAGTTTGGCCATAGCTGAAATTCAAGATCTGTCACGTCTGAGGGGCGTGGGAGAGGGAAGGGGAAGGAGAGGGGAAAGGGTAGAAGATATAAACGAGCAGGCCTACATATCAGGTGTGTTGGCTGGAGGGTTCAGAGGTTTGGCCCGGTGCGCCAGGTATTCCTATCATCAAGCACGTCCTTTTATATAGATCATTAGGCACATCTTACTGCACGCTTTGTGTTATCAACTTGGTCTTGCGTTCTGGGTGTATTCGTTTTATTTGAAAGTTGTTCATGTACTGCAGCATTTGGGAACTGGAAGGTAAGTCAAAGTAAAATGACCAAAGGGGGATAAACCACAACAGATTACAAGACTCTCTACACGACTATTTCACTTGAAAAAATAGAACCTCTTTGTCATGAGTTTGTTAATGTTTGTTATGTTAACTGTTCTAATATATAGCGCTTTTCAAACTCAAGAGCTGCTCAGGCGCTGAGTTACAAGCCAACTGAGGGCATAAGAAGTAAAGTATTCTGTATCCTTTGTATCCTTTAAGGTAGAAACTCTGTACATGGAGGGTGGCGAATATGGGAGCAGAGGATAGGCAGGAGCATCGGAGGGTTAAATCTAGCACAATAATTCTGGAAAGACACAGGACACACATCAAAGGATCCACCATGCACGTAGCACAACAAGTCTGGGATATGAGTGGTAGTGTTGGGTGGTGAGCATGATGCAGAAAGAGTGGGGTAGGAAGGGTAGGGTAGGAAGTGGGGTCCGGGGTGGGGGTTTATGGGGTTAAGCACCTCAGGCAAGGGGAGGGGCATGAAGCAGCGCTGGTCCTCCAATCGCCGGCTCTGGAACTTGAGAAGCGTGTCCAAAAAATCCGGTCCCTGAAGGGAGACAATTAGACATAAACGTCATGATTACGTCCCTTGAAAACGTGTGCGAACACGGGAAGAAACGACTGCTAAAATAAAATAAAACAAAGAAAATGGGAGGGAAGAGGTATGAGAAGAAAACGAAGAGGTGGCGGAGAGGGTGAGGAGAGGAGAAACAGGAGAAGAAGAATAAAAAAAAGATTAGGTTGAGCAGAAGAATGTATCATCATCATCATCATCATCATCATCATCATCATCATCATCATCATCATCATCATCATCATCATCATCATCATCATCATCATCATCAATCAATCAATCAATCATCATCATCGTCATCATCAACATCATCAACTTTAAAAAAAAAGTAATTATTTCTCAAAACAAGTTTTAAGAGATTCGTGGAGCATCGTTGTGGATTTATTTCGCCAAATGACTTTGAATATGAAGAGAAAGAAAATCTAAACTATTTTGCAATGCGGCCGAGGATGCTACGTCCTTTAAAAATAATTTCAAACACTGGGTGTTGTATACATATTTTCCTTTGACTAAATCAAATAAATAAATAAATAAATAAATAAATAAATAAATAAACATTCGCATACAATCTTTTGTCTCCTTTCGTTACTTGTTTGTTTGAATGTAAGGAATCTTATCACAAAGCAAACTCATTTTCAATCAATCAATCTCAACTCAACATCAACAACAGCACACACGCACACACACACACAAATACACAACATTGCAGCAGCAGCAACAACAATTTTTTCCTAGTCTCCATGTCACGATTCTCCCCTTATTAAAATATAAGAAATAATTCAAACGAACATTCAACATGGTCTTTAATCAAGCAATAAAAAGTGCTTCAAATTTGCTGTTTTCACATCAACCCGTCCCCACGCGCACAAAACTATTTAATATGCCACGTTCCTGAATCACGCCTAACAACACTATTACTTCTGATAAAAATTCCAATAATCAATGTGTTAAATGACTGATTGAATTAATGAAAGAATGACTGTTTGGATGAGTTAATTATAATGACGATACATATTTTTTTATTTCTACATAGTCAACTAAGAATACTGATAACATTAATTACTTTTTACTCTAAAAAAGAATAACTATTTTGTATTTGTTGTCTTGGTAAAAAAAAAAAAACAGGAAATAAAAACCACAAACAAAACCCCCTTTGGATGCCAAAGGCAAATTCTACGCATCTGCAAAATACAATAAAACCATAAACATTACAACATATCCTGTAAAAACAAATTGCATTGGAATGCTTGAAACTAAAAGCCAAAAAATGTCACAATTGAACTGCACTACAGAATATCACCCATACATCACAATATCACAATATATCCTATCACCCATATATCACAATATCAATCACTCACGTGCGACTCACTAAAAGTTTCGACACGCGGTTCCACAATTCCAACCATTTTGACTTTTTTTTTTTAAGCTTATAATATGTATTATATACAATATATTATCTATTACGATGTTTAACGCGTTTTATCTGATAATGTTGTAGCATATTGTTCAAATATTTATTGTTGTTAGATGAGAGGTTGGCATTATTTCGTATGATGTGTAACGGTTTTATGGAATAATGTTTTACCACATTGTTGAAATATTTATCCCTGCCAGTAAACGTGTGTGTGTGTGTGTATGTGTGCTAGCGATTAAAGCAAACCTTAAGTTTGGTATTGCCCTATAAAAAATTATTATTATTATTATTATTATTATTATTATTATTATTATTATTATTATTATTATTATTATTATTATTATATATATACACATAATTATGACTAACAACAGCCAATCACAGCGCGCACACACATGCACACACATACACAAACGCATGCATGCACACACATACGCACACACACAATGGCTGCCATGTTCTGGCAGTGAAAGCTATTATCCGATTGTCACGAACGTTAGCGACAAGCACGTCCCCAAAATATGACCAAACACCTCCATCCCCCCCCCCCCTCCCCCGCCGTTAAAAATCACACTGCGTAGCTGCGACCCGCCGAGGCCTACGCTGGATTCTCCCCCCTAGTACAGGCCAACGTAGACCTCGGACATTCTCAGCCAGGCAGTGTGGTCAAAGATGGGCAGGCCTACAGGGATGAGGTAGTTGTCAGGAATTGTGGGAGGTGAGGACAGGGTTGAGAAAGGGAGGGAAAGGGAGAGAGATGTGGGGGAAAGGGTGGGGGAAAATGGGGGGTGGGGGTAGATGGAGGACGAGGTGAAGAAGACGAAAGGGAGGAGGTATGAGATGTGGGTTGTAACTTGGGCACACTGCGCAACTGACACTAGGCGACGGACGGCACCCGCCCCCAAGTGGTCCTGATTCGGCTCTTGGCAGTCCGCTGGACCCTATAAGCACTGAATATCTATCTATCTACCCGCCACCAAGTGGTGACCTGGCTTGAGAGGCTGAAACTGTGAAACCGACCATTACAAATGTTGAGAGAGTGAGATGGAGGATGAAACTATACTTACAATGACCATTACAATGTTGAGAGAGTGAGATGGAGGATGAAACTATACTTACAATGACCATTACAATGTTGAGAGAGTGAGATGGAGGATGAAACTATACTTACAATGACCTTTACAATGTTGCGAGAGTGAGATGGAGGATGAAACTATACTGACAATGGTCATTACAATGTTGAGAGAGTGAGATGGAGGATGAAACTATACTTACAATGACCATTACAATGTTAAGAGAGTGAGATGGAGGATGAAACTATACTTACAATGACCATTACAGTGTTGAGAGAGTGAGATGGAGGATGAAACTATACTTACAATGACCATTACAATGTTGAGAGAGTGAGATGGAGGATGATACTATACTTACAATGACCTTTACAATGTTGAGAGAGTGAGATGGAGGATGAAACTATACTTACAATGACCATTACAATGTTGAGAGAGTGAGATGGAGGATGAAACTATACTTACAATGACCTTTACAATGTTGAGAGAGTGAGATGGAGGATGAAACTATACTTACAATGACCATTACAATGTTGAGAGAGTGAGATGGAGGATGAAACTATACTTACAATCTCAATCTGTGATGGCAAGACAAAAACACGCCCCACTGCGTGATAAAATGAGCATGAAGAAATTGGTGAAAATGACGGGCTAACAGGCAGACTGACGCACGCAGAAACTCATTCACAGACAGACAAACAGACTGACACACACACACACGCACGCACACACAATGTACAAATAATGAACTCGCACGCTAATGTACACAAGCACCGGAACGCGCGTGTGCACAAAGAAACACCCACATACATTCATTGTGCACGTGGAAGTATAACATTAAAATAAAACACACGAATAAGGATAAAATAACAAACCCATCGCTGAAGCGCCTTGACATAAGATAAAAATGCCCATGTATTGTGTGGTCAAACACATATCCATTGCTTATTGGTGCTTCACAGAAAAACGTAATGTGGATTCTATCATAAAGCAGACAGCTTCGCAGGGCTCATGTGCCATATGAACGTAGGGCAATCAAAGGGTTAAAATACACAAAGGTGCACAAAGCAAAATTGGGGAAACGGAAGGATCTTCCCAAACGGAATGTGCTACCTATTAGGTGGGATATGAAACAGCCTCATTCGCAAAGATCCCACCAAAATGTTGATGCCCCCAAATTCTAGCAGGGACACGAAAGACATGAAAAGAAAGCAAAGAAGGAAGGAAGGGAGGAAGAGAGGAAGACGGCAAATAAGACAGCCCTGCTCACTCTGAGGAAGGTGGCCATGTCGAAGCGCTGGTCGTCGATGCGGTGTCGCTGGATGCGTTCAACCATCTCAAACAGTTCCGCATTCTGAAATCACCGCATCAGTTTGTTACCAACAACTAAAAATAACATACACTGTGTTGATGTATTAGGTTGAGGTACTATGTTGATATAATACCAATCTTACCACGGCGATGTTGCAGGAATAAAATATTCATTCAGACAAGGCTGTCGTTAGACAGAGTGAGGCAGCCACAAACGGATGAGTAAGTCGGTAGGGCGGTCAACCAGCTAAACAAATTGACAGCTGCACTGACAGATAACAAGACAGACAGCCAGCCACGCAACAGACAAAGTGTGTTCATAGACCGTACACAGCCAAACAAACAAAAACCACAGACAGAAATAATCATACACACTGAAGCTCAGCTCTTTACAGAATGAACATAAATAATTAAATATATAAAAATAAAACCAAATAAATAAATAAAGCGAAAGCAAGAAATATGAAATTCCAAATCAGAACACACACACCCACACACACACACGCAGCCGAGGTTACACAGTATTATCATGACTTTCCCGAAACGCCACATACGTTGTGCTGACAATGGGTCATATTTCGTCCCCATTTTTAAGTACTTTGAAGTGTTCGAACCCTAACCCAAACCCTAACCCTAACCCAGCCCTAACCCTAACAGATCATTGTTCTGACGTCAAAACAAGTAGGCATGTCAATACAAGTTATGTAGACGTTCACTGATTTGTCCAGATAACACTGTGTAAGTGTGCACACATACACCCCCCCCCCTCCCTCCCACACACACACAAACAACGTCTATGACTATGTTTTAAGTATTTGACGAAGAAAAGTTCAGGATGGAGATTTAAGGATAGACACTTGAAAATGCGTGCTTTTAGTGCAGAGTGAAAAGAACGAGATGATTTGACAGAGCGCATAGTTAAAAGAAGAGAATTCCAAACTATCCTATCCTATTCCACTCCATAACCGCAGATGATCGTTTACCCAGCGTACTCCGTCTTTCTCTGTCCTCAGCAACCCTTATCGCTTCGCTCAGTTTTAAGACAGTCCATTCTCGAATGTTGTCCTACAGGCTTTTGATTACTTCAATAATTTTAGGGCTGATGTTGTACACTCTCATGGTTGCCCACATAGCTGCATGCCAGACTCGGTCAAATGCTTTCTTGAAGTCTACAGACACATGATATAGACGTTGTTGGTGCTGTAGGTATTTCTCACAGATTATTCCGAGGTTGAAAATCTGTTCAGTGGTACTTCGGCCTGCCCTGATTCCTGCTTGTTCTTCAGCTATGATTTGTTCAGTTTGGGGTTTCAACCTGTTGAGTATGATTTTCAGGAGGACCGTGCTGGGATAGCTGATGAGGCCGATTTTGCGGTAATTTTCACACTCCTGAAGATTACCTTTTTTGGGAAGATTGATGACAAGCGACTGGGCCCACGGTGTAGGCCACTCCCCACTCTTCCAGATCTTGTTACAGATAATGGCGAGGGCGTCAACCATCGCTTCGCCTCCTGCTTGGTATGTTGTCCACTCCTGCTGACTTCCCTTTCTTCAGCGATTGCACTGCGGCCTTAACTTCTTCTCGGAGAATTGGGATGATTTCTCCTTCTTTTTTATGTAAATAGTCAAGAATCAATTGACATTTTGTTGCATAGTCCAGCAATGATAGACATTGCCCGATTAATTTACAAGTCTGCAGTTAGTAAACTTCTGTAGTACTGTTAGATATTTTGTATGGTTATAGTTCAACTTTAAATTGTTATATTATATGTTTGTGTACATGCGTGAGAATGACTGTATGGTCTAAAACCACATATGTGAAAAGACGTTAAAATAAATTATTGAATTGAATTTAATTCTTCTTCTCTGTTCTCGGGACATGCTAGAACAGATGGGTCTCCGTTTGGTGTGTGGTTGTAAAGGTCAGAGCAACTCTGTCCATCTATCCAAGACTTCTTGTTCTTCTGTAAAGCATATTCCAGTATTGGCTTGGATCGTGAAGACATTAGGCTGTTTAAAACTTGTCAAATGCTTCACAGTCTGGTAGGTTTTCTTGCTGTTGTTCTTGTTCAGACTGTTCTCTATTTCCTGGCATTGATCTTCTATCCAGTTCTCCTTTGCTGTGCGCATGCCTTTTCGGATGTCATTGTTGATTTTTCTGTAGACATCAGCTCCCTGGGAGGTGTTCTTTTTCTATTTTCATCTCTCTTAGTTTATCACGCAGGTCCAAAAGTTCAGGTGTGATCCACGGTTTCTTCTTTGGGCGGTGCTTGCCAAAAATCTCAGTGGGGGCATCTGTGGAGACCAAGCGTGTTTGCCAGTATCAGATTGTTGTATCTGGTAAACTCCAAGAATCTCAGACCCCTGTCATTTTTCTCGTTGTTGCAGTGGGGTCCACATGTGTCTCCCCAGTTGTGGTGCGCATCTTGGCCAACCTTGGCAATCCAGTCGCCATGCACTATGACTATGTCCTTCTTCGGCACTTGGTTAAGGACAGCCTGTGGATTTTCATAGAAATCCTCCACTTCGCTGTCGTCATAGTCTGTGATGTTGGGGCATAGGCCTGGATGATGCTGATGTTGAAAAGGGCTGCTCCCAGACGGATGGTAATGAGTCTACTGGAGACTGGGCGGTAACCCATGACAGTGGCTAGAATGTTCTTGTGGACAAAGAATCCAACACCGTGCCTGTCACCTCTACCGCTGAAATAAAGCTTGTGGCCTTTGTCGGTCGTTGTTTCACCTAGGACTTCCCCGCGCAGTTTGCTGATACCTAAAATGTTCCATCGATAGTGGTCCAGCTCGTAGGCCAATTCTTCTGATTTTCCCTCCGCAGTTAGGGTCCAAACTGTAAGGGCTGAAAAGCAGAATGAGTGTTCGCCAAAAGTTGTCGTTTTCATACGGGGAATACGAAGCTGGCAGAACTGTCAGAAGATGAACAGAGATCTTGGTGGTGTATAAAAGTGGACTAACTCGGAGAGATACAATGGATCAGGCTGACTAACAGCTTTGAAACCAAGGCTTGCAATTTTATACTGTATTCTGTTCTCCACGGGAAGCTAGTGATTTTAAATGAGAAGCGACGTGGTCTGATTTTGGGACACGCAAAATAAGGCGAGCAGCATTGTTCTGTATCGTTTGCAGCTTGTGCAGCAGATATTGCGGGCTACCATAGAAAAGGGCGCTACAATAGTCAAGCCGAGACAAAATGAAGTAATCCAGTTTAAAGGAGCCACATTTGAACGGGAGGTTGTTGAAGTTCGACCCTGATGTTGCGAGCAGTCGACCACAATGCGAGAGGCAAAAGTACAGACAAACAGACAAACAGACAAACAAACAGGCAAACAGACAGACAGACAGACCCAATGGAAATAACTTACCTTGTCTTCCGATTCGGGGCTGGGGTCAGGAGTGGCGGGAACATGGTTTTCACAGTACACATGGTTATCCATAGCCTGGCGCCTGTAACAAACACAATATGCAAATATTTAGTCACGTACGTGACTAGTACGATATGCAATAATAACATTTTTTCCTTAAGTGACGTCTGTTATATAGCTGAAGAAAGGCGACAGAAAGAAGCCTGAGAAAGTACATATATATTTTTTGGGGAAGGAGAGTAGGAGAGGGGGCGGGTGTAAATGTTTTTTCCCCTGAATGAATGAATCAGGTGCTCTATTTTATCTCAGTTAGGAGCTCTCTCCCTTCCTCTCTCTTCTTAAATCCCCCCCTCTCTCCTCTCTTCCATCACATCTTTCTTTTCAGCGTCTCTCCTTCTGTCAATCTCTTTGCCCATCCCCCGTTGTCACTATCTACGTTAATCTACCGACCACGGCCAAGCAAATGACGGCGCCTAATTATCTTAGTGAGAACCCATTTAGCCGCCGCTGTGGACGTGCCGATATGTGGCTGCGCTAGCACGATAAAGGTTCTGGTATGACAAGAAGAAGAAGAAGAAGAAGAAGAAGAAGAAGAAGAAGAAGAGGAGGAAGGAAAGTAAGAGAGAGAGAGAGAGAGAGAGAGAGAGAGAGAGAGAGGGCGAAAGAGAGAGAGAGAGAGCGAGAGAGAGATAGAGAGAGAGAGAGAGAGAGAGAGAGAGAGAGAGAGAGAGATTGTTAACCCTTTCACAGCCAAGACAAGTGGTCAAAAGCTGTGAAGAGGTTAACATTTCGAGCAGAAAGCAATCATCCAATACAAACCAATATAGTGTTATCATGGGTTCGTGTGTAACCTACATGCGTTGATTATACTTTAAAAGCCAACGGGGGTATGATGTGAGTATTACAAATAAATTAGACGGCACAGAGCAGGTTATTGGAATCGATAAGTAATGGAGAATCATTAATCAATCAATAATTCCTAATTAAGCGTTAAAAAAAAAAATATTGGCGTCGAGTCGATTAAAACAAACTTTCTCACGTGATATATATGTGTGTGTACATTATCACACTGACATTGTAATGCCCTGAAGAAGGTTATTAAAACACAACTTATACCACAAATAAACTGAAATGTTACCATTTTTTTTGCCTGGACGCCACGTCATAATGTTTGAAGTTGTAGCCAAAGAAATTGCCCATATACACAGCATAACAGGAATCCAGCACAAGGCCGCACAAAGGCCACACGTACGCTCGAGGGAATACAGCACAATTCATGCGAGTCCAGCATTAGAAATACGACGTCATTAAGCCGTCACTATTTTTCCCGCGATGCCACATGCATATCGACACATGATCTAGCAAAGCAGGACGCGCCCGCTAAAAATCAAACAGGGGCCACCCGCACACTGGAAGGAATCCAGCACAATTCATGCGAATCCAGCCCTAAAAATACGGCGTCACGTAACGGTCATTGAGTGTCCCCACGATGACACATGCATATCTTAGCAACGCAGGACGCCGCCGCTAAAATCCAAACAAGGGTCTATCGCACACACTGTAGAAAATCCAGCAAATTGCATGCAAATCCAGCATTAGGAATTACAACATCCCCGAATTACCAGCATTCTGCAATTATTCATGCATATAAACAGCATTTCATCGTTTAATGACAAAGCCGTTACAAATTCTCACAAGAGTCACAGAGGTATGCGAAAATCTAGCACGTTCGTGCGAATCTAGCGTCAGAAAAACTAGTTTTACGAAAGTGCCAGTACTCCACGAGGATTCACGCATGTCCAAAAAAAATGAGAACAATGCCTTTAAAATCTACACTCTCATTAACAATCCAGCACAAGTTCATGCCAATCCAGCTTTTAGAAAACTGGTGTCACGTCATCAAAAGTTTGTCATGATGATTAACCCATGCATTTCAAACATTGACAGCTCTCGCCACTAAGTTCACATCCAACATGGGATTCCTTTTTCAGCAGTTCTTCACGCAGATTCAAGTAGGCCTGCAACAATGAATACGCTCAACAGTATTCTGCAATGAAATCCAGCGTTAGAAACGAAGTTACGGTATCACTAGTATGTTATCACGATCATGCAGCATTGATAATTAGCGTCATTCCACCACCAGCACTCGTACAAAGATTCAAGCTCCCCTGGGGAATCACCACCTGTAATCCACAGTCATTTCAAATCATAGTCCAGCATTGACCACCAGAGTCACTGCATCACCCCACAACACACAACAGCGATTAATGGGAGTACCTAAATGTTCAATGAATACAGAGCAAGCTTGTTTTTCCTGCCTGTGATTTTGAAATACTTAGCAATGTATGGAAATGAAAAGATTATTAACTCAGCTTATGAACACCATTATCTTTGTCTTTACTATACGACAGTATTACAGCGGTAGCAGCAGTTTCCGTGTACATAAGTAAAAAAGAAAATAAAAATACACAATCAAGTTCCGTCATCTATAAACAAAGGCACAGTAAATGAAGCGTTTTAACGGCACGGTTGTGTGGGTTTGCACTGTAGATGTTTGCAATGAGCTGATCTCACATTTGTATCAAACTAATTTCTGAACTACTTGTCAATAATAATAATAATAATAATAATAATAATAATAATAATAATAATAATAATAATAATAATAATAATAATAATAACAACAACACTAGTTATCTCTCTCTCTCTCTCTCTCCCTCCCTCTTTCATGCACTGTGATTATGATAATGGGATTGGGTGGGTGATGGGTGGTCAGAGGACTACAACGACAATGATGATGATGATGATAATGATAATGATGATGATGATGATGATGATGATGATGATAATGATGATGATGATGATGATGATGATGATGATGATGATGATGATGATGATGATGATGATGACGACGACAACGAAGAAGAAGAAGAAGAAGAATGCTGGTGGTTGTGATTGTAATGACAACAATGATGACAACTTTGATAACAAAAAAAGATAGCGTTGATGACAAAGCGATGAAGATAACTGGAACTACTACAACTATAACAACAACGCCTATTGCTACTACAAATCTAGCAATGAAGATGTCGACGATGGAGAATGCCACAAAGATGATGACTTGAAGTACAACAACGACAACGACAACTCTTCCAATCGCAAATGAATCCAAGCCAGAGCATCGACGTCAACATCCGTCACTTTGTACTGGCATTTACGATGGATGTAAAACAATGTTTATTGTTGCACATACCTCCATTCATTGAACGCCACACATGGCCTTCATTGCCCCGATCATCATTCATTGTGGCTCCCGTTGATCGTTGACAAGCGATCCACCACAATCAACACTCACAGAGTCGCTGTCCTTGGTTGTGTAACAAACACCACGCTTTGCATTTTAGTCCCACCCGCTCAACACCGGGAGCATGTCTATATTCCCACAATGGCTTGTTTCTACGGCTCTATGCTCCCTCCTTCTGTGTCCCCACAACTCTATATTCTCACGGATTACGGGATTAACGTTCCCGCGGCTCTATGCTATGTGTTCCTACGGCTCTATGTTCCTTCAACTGTGTTCCCACAGCTCTATATTCCCTCACTTACATGTTTCCACAGCTCCTCGTTCTTACGGTTCTATGTTCCCTCACCTATACGTTTTCACAGTGTTGCACTCGTTGTTGTTTTTATCAGTAGTTGATTCAGCCCCAATGCTTGAATCCTGATAGGTGTAACTCAGATTTGTTTATCCACGCAACCTGTTCACTCGGCCACAAGACAGGAGTCGTCGTATGAAGTTTTCCAACTTTATTCAGCGAACATCAACAACTGCATAGGCCTACAATCGCTTTTTCCACTCTCAACTTTTCACTTTACAATCCAATTTTGAAAAAGTGCGGCACTTATATAGTCTCTCTCTACTCAAGAGAAAGAACATTCGGGCAAGATACAATTATAACCAATCAGAACAAATTTCGTCATCACTGTCTCACGTCATACAACCATATTTAGAATGGAAGCGTCTCTAGTTACCACTAGAATTATCCACACGCTTCGATCGATAGTAAACAACCAACTCTAGAAAATTCTCAAATAATATCGACCAACTAAAATCACCAACCTTATACAAAGCTTCTTCGAACAACAACGCAAAATCAAATCAAAGGTAAATACATTCTATTATTGCATGCTTTGCAAAATAAGACGATCAGATCTATCGCGCGCGTCACACACGAACTATCGTGCGCCAACGGCCCTAAAATCCCACGGCTCTATGTTCTTACGACTGTTTGCACAACTTTATCTTTCATCACTTCTGTTCCCACAGCTTTATGTTCGCACATTTTTATGTTCTCACATGTCTATATTCCCCCAGCTCCATATCCCCGCGCTCTATGTTCCTACGGCTTTATGTTCTCACAGCTTTATGTTCTAACAACTGTATATTCCACTTCGAATTCCCACAGCTTTATGTTCCCACAGCTCTAGATTCCCACAGCTCCATGTACCCACAGTTCTATGTTCTCATAGTTCTATGTTTCCACCACTCTATGTCCCCACAGCTCTATGTTCCCATATATATGTGAGCATAGATCTATCTGAACTTGAGAACACAGAAATAACGCCCTCAAGAACTACAATGAAATAGGACACAACGACATCAAGGTGAATTTACAAGAATGATCGCCTTTCAGTTGATTTCTACTTACAATCAGTTGTTATTGTTGTTGTTGTTGTTAGATTATAGTCACACGACACTTTCGCATATAGGTGACTACTGGACCGATTTATACTGACACCAGCGGGCCAGTTGTTGGTAAAGGGGAAAATAATATGATCACACGTTGACCAATCCGGGATTCGAACCAGCGACCTTTCGGTTACTAGCAAGACGCTCTTACCAACTGAGCTACCCGGCCCCTCAAACAATCAGTTGATGGGAAAGCCCTATTTAAAGACACAATCCGATCATTGGGCAACTATTTTGTGTGTTGACAACAATCCACTCATTGGGGCAACTGATTCATTACACTGCACGTTCATCAATCAATGAACATCCCAGGCATTTGAGGCTGGGTCAATATTGCAAGAAGCCGCAGTATTTTGTGCGCTGTGTTTAAGGCAACAGCGTGCATAATTTGTTTTTCTTTCTTCATAATTACCCTCACAGCACCCCCCGCTTTTCCTCCCCCTCCCAACTCTTTCACCACCCTACTTCTTCCTGTAATCAATCACTACAGATATGTGCATTCGCGTGTTGGATTAGCTAATAATGTCAAAAACAATGGTTGTTCTTAGTTAAAAGAAATGTCGTTATGCAAATTGCTACCGTAATAACGCATTACTTTGCAAGCTATTCCAGAAGAGTTATTTACATTCACGCTGGGACAGCTATCATAACGATAAACAATCAGTGTGGTTTGAGATGAAGTGAGAAAACAAACTACTCTCGCTACTTACAATGGACATGCTGGAATCGGTGGAAAGTAAACGTCTTTGTAATGGAAATGCAAATTACAAGCAAACAAACACGCTAATAATGCCCGTCACCAGCATCCAAATACTACTACTACTACTACTACTACTACTACTACTACTACTACTACTACTACTACTACAATTAAAAAAATAATAAGGGTATTTATATAGGGCTTTTTCCTAATGACATCAGTTCAAAGCGCCGTTCTGCCGCATTTATACTTAACGTTAACATCGAAATACATACCAAAAGAAGTAAAGCAAAAACGAGGCAGTAATAAATTATGCGAAGACATAATACAAACATGAACAAGAATATTTACCAGTAAACTATAAAAAAGAGGGAGAGAGGGGGGTGGAGCGGGGGGAGGAGAGCAGAGTGACGGGGTTTGGGGCGTGCGGTGTGACGGCGGTGGTTTGAATCACACAAGAAGGAATGTTGATGGTGATGGGAAATAGCAGGCAGATGGTGATGGTGATGGGAAATAGCAGGCAGATGGTGATGGGAAATAGCAGGCAGATGGTGATGGGAAATAGCAGGCAGCTGCTGATGGTGATGGAAAATAGCAGGCAGATGGTGATGGTGATGGGAAATAGCAGGCAGATGGTGATGGGAAATAGCAGGCAGATGGTGATGGTGATGGGAAATAGCAGGCAGATGGTGATGAGAAATAGCAGGCAGATGGTGATGGTGATGGGAAATAGCAGGCAGATGATGATGGGAAATAGCAGGCAGATGGTGATGGGAAATAGCAGGCAGCTGCTGATGGTGATGGAAAATAGCAGGCAGATGGTGATGGGAAATAGCAGGCAGATGGTGATGGGAAATAGCAGGCAGATGGTGATGGAAAATAGCAGGCAGATGGTGATGGTGATGGGAAATAGCAGGCAGATGGTGATGGTGATGGGAAATAGCAGGCAGATGGTGATGGTGATGGAAAATAGCAGGCAGATGGTGATGGGAAATAGCAGGCAGCTGCTGATGGTGATGGAAAATAGCAGGCAGATGGTGATGGTGATGGGAAATAGCAGGCAGATGGTGATGGGAAATAGCAGGCAGATGGTGATGGTGATGGGAAATAGCAGGCAGATGGTGATGAGAAATAGCAGGCAGATGGTGATGGTGATGGTGATGGGAAATAGCAGGCAGATGGTGATGGGAAATAGCAGGCAGATGGTGATGGGAAATAGCAGGCAGCTGCTGATGGTGATGGAAAATAGCAGGCAGATGGTGATGGGAAATAGCAGGCAGATGGTGATGGGAAATAGCAGGCAGATGGTGATGGAAAATAGCAGGCAGATGGTGATGGTGATGGGAAATAGCAGGCAGATGGTGATGGTGATGGGAAATAGCAGGCAGATGGTGATGGTGATGGAAAATAGCAGGCAGATGGTGATGGTGATGGAAAATAGCAGGCAGATGCTGATGGTGATGGAAAATAGCAGGCAGATGCTGATGGTGATGGGAAATAGCAGGCAGATGCGAATACTACTAACGTTACAAGCACAGCAAACATGGATACTCTTGGTTAAAGAAAAGTAGGCACGTAATGGCCAGTGATGTTGCTAGAAATTTTCAGCATAGGCCATTTGGCCGATTCAGTCACAAATAAATAATAATAATTACCGTAGTTATTCTTAGCGAGAAAATGAAGTTGTACAAAGACGAAAAGATTGATTACTGTGCGTGCTACACCACAGAGACGTAATCCATATCAAGGCTCATTGTTCGCTTGTCAAAAGCACCACAGACCACGGTCATTAATGGCAATAAAGCGGCGCGCCACAAGGTTGGAGCACTCGCTACTGTGTCGCAAGTTAAGCACCGTCCAGTGCGGTTAGCACTTGGATGGGTGACCGCGAAACGTGAAGCGACAAATAACAACGCCCCCAGTAACTGTGACTGAGTACCTACTCTCTTAAGGGTGGGGAAGGTAAAGCAGCGAGGGAGAGAGATGGGCATCACCCTCATTGCGCTGGCCCAAGATAAGTGTGATCTCCAACATCACGCTCCCCTACGGCCACAAAGCTATGGGACTACCTTCACCTGTTTTTTTACCACAAGTTATCTCCAGATGTTTGACAAGTTATTAAATCTTGACTCTGTCCATTAAGTGTGCCTAAAATCCTATCCATGATAGCCATGTTTAAATGGGGAAAAAAGAGAGGACTGGATAGAAAGAACTAATAATTAAAAGGATGAAAAAAAAGAAGAAAGAATGATTTTAAAAAGGAAGAAAGAAAGAAAGAAAAGAAAAACATGAAAAAAAGAACGAAAAAAAAAGAAAAGATTAAAAAAATCAGAAAAGAAGAAAAAAAAACGGACAATGTTACACTCGATGTTGTTTTTTCTCTATCAGTAGTTGATTCAGCCCCGATGCTTGAAATCCTGATAGGTGTAACTCAGATTCGTTTATCCACGCAACCCGTTCAATCATCAACAAGGCAGGAGTCGTCGTTTGGAGTTTTCCACTTTTATTCAGCATACATCAACAACGGCATACAATCGCTCAATCGCTTTTCACTATACAATTCTCGACTATCAACTTTCCACTTTTTACAACTTTCTCAACTCTAACACAACAACTCTCTCTACTCAAACAGTGCGGTACAATATACCTAGTCTCTACATACTCCAGAGCAGGCGAGAATACCCCCGCATAACACACCACAACCAAACAGGAGTAATTTCAGCATCACTGTCTCACGTCATACAACCTTATTTGGAATGGAAGCTTCTACAGTTACCACTAGAATTATCCATACACTTCGATCGATAGTAAACAACAAACACTAGAAAATTCTCAAATAATATCGACCAACTAAAACCACCAACGTTATACAAAGCTTCTTCTAATAACGCAAAATCAAATCAAAGATAAATACACTCTATTATTGCATGCGTTGCAAAATAAAACGAACAGATCTATCGCGCGCGTGCCATTCGGACCGCCGCGCGAGTCCCAACGTAACAGACAAACAAAACAAAAGGAACGAAATGAACAGAAAGAAAGAAAAAGGGATAAGAAAAAAAAGAATGAATGAAAGAAAGAAAAAACAAAAATCAAAAGACAGAAATGAAGTTTAAAATGAAACGTGACATTCATTTAAGATTCTACGATAACACAAAATTCAAATGAAATTTTATAAAACATGAAATTGGATTTTAAATTCTGTTTAACATGAAACTGATATGAAATTATATAAAAACACGTAATTCATATAACATTTTATGCAACAGAAAACTCATATCAAATTCTACGCAGCATAAAATTCATATGAAATTGCTTGTTGCATGGAAGTAATCAGTATCATCGCATGGAATTAATCAGTATTATCACCGAAACAATCTTTCGCTTCGTATTTTCCCGTAGTAATTTACATTTCAACAGAGAAGGCACAACCAACCATGGTCCGTATCATCAACTAACTTTCCTCTTCGTGGAGTTTGCTTGCCTAACACAGTTTCAAATAAAGAAGGCAGAGACGCACAGAGATGCACAATACAGCTATCCAATGTCTCGGTGCATGGAAGTGATTATTGGCAGTGACCCTTAGTAGCGGCCTTCACCTTCTTACAATCGACCCCTCATCAACTCTCCATACTTTGCCTACTTCTTCTCCTCTCTTCATCTTCATAACACCTGTTCATACTAACATGCGGTGATGGGGTCTGCTTACACTACAAAGGCATAGGCGTGAGTGATGAGCGACACGTGACCATCCTGTCCGAGTTCACCCTGATGTTGCTGTGAGATGGAAAACAAGGCTGAAGGGAGATAACTGCAGCTAAGACGGCCATTACTCAAGGGCAGCTGGACGGGGGAGGTAATCATGTTAGTTCCACTGTAATGTAACGAGCATCTAAGTCCACCGCGATGGAGGGAAGAGGAAGAGAGAGAGAGAGGAGAGAGAGAGGGGGGAGAGAGAGAGGGAGGGAGGAGGGGGGGGGTTAGTGAGACAACTGTAGAAATTGTAAAATTTCGATTTCCTTTCCGCCTTCTAACAGCGATATCCCTGCCTGTTTACGCCTATGTTTGAGTGATAGCCGTGTACGTGTATTTGCTGTGTGTGTGTGCGTGTGTGTGTGTGATTGGGTGAAACATGTGAGCGTATGTATGTTGGTACAGATCGTTGCGCTGAGCCTGATTGATAATATGAGGCACAGCGCGCATACAGCATCCATTATTATTATTATTATTATTATTATTATTATTATTATTATTATTATTATTATTATTATTATTATTATTATTATTATTATTATTATAGTAAGTAGGTGGCTGGCCTAAAGACAGGGAACTGGAGTGTATGGATAACATGTTGGATACCATCCTTGTTAGATGCCGTCCCCCGGGGCATTGGGAGAATGGTTTGAAAAGATCCATCACCCCTTCCCGGCTGCCAATGGTTTACAGTTGAGGATGGGTGTGCCTAAAAATTACTTATGGTCATGCTCTGGGCTCTCAGCTCGCCAGTGTGTTAGCTGCGTTTGCTGACAGCCAGTGTATTAGCTGCGTTTGCTGACACCCAGTGTATTAGCTGCGTTTGCTGACACCCAGTGTATTAGCTGCGTTTGCTGACAGCCAGTGTATTAGCTGCGTTTGCTGACAATCAGTGTATTAGCTGCGTTTGCTGACAGCCAGTGTATTAGCTGCGTTTGCTGACAATCAGTGTATTAGCTGCGTTTGCTGACAGCCAGTGTATTAGCTGCGTTTGCTGACAATCAGTGTATTAGCTGCTTTTGCTAACAATCAGTGAATTAGCTGCGTTTGCTGACAATCAGTGTATTAGCTACGTTTGCTGACAGCCAGTGTATTAGCTGCGTTTGCTAACAATCAGTGTATTAGCTGCGCTTGCTGACAGCCAGTGTATTAGCTGCGTTTGCTAACAATCAGTGTATTAGCTGCGCTTGCTGACAGCCAGTGTATTAGCTGCGTTTGCTAACAATCAGGGTGACTGATTTCTAACAGCACAACATGACGCCTGGATGAAGTCCTCATAAAAAAAAACCACCAAAACAAACAAACAAACAAACAAACAAACAAAATCTTCATGCGAAATAAACGTCACCAAACGGGGTGACTGACAACAGAAATGGGCAGGATCCCACATTTGTAAGAGAGAATTCATAACCAAATTTATTTATTAAATTTAGGGTTGCACGTCAGTCTGAAACAAAGTTTTAGTGAAGAATAATGTTGACTATTGGCGAGTTGAACAAGGGAGAGAAACAAAATCTTCGCTATTAAAAAATAAAACCCAGAGAGAGGAAAGGAAGCTGGAGGGATAAAGAGAGAGAGAGAGAGAGAGAGAGAGAGAGAGAGAGAGAGAGAGAGAGAGAGAGAGAGAGAGAGATGGACGGATACCGGAGGTGTGGGATGGAGAAGAGAGGATACTTTGTTTTAACCTAGAGCATGAAGCAAAGACCATCCTAAAAGGCACGGTGCAAGGCGGCAGAAGAAAAGTGAGACAGAAAAAGAGGTGGGAGGACAACATTCGAGAATGGACTGGCTTGACACTGAGCGAAGCCATGAAGGTTGCTGAAGACAGAGAAAGATGAAGTATTCTGGTTGAACGATCATCTATGGTGCCCCAACGACCTTCGAGTTACGGGATAGGATAGGATATGAAAAGGGTCTATTTCCGCAACACAGCCATAAATACTACTGCTCTCTTTAAATTAAAATGAAATACGTGAAGGCTGAGGGATAGAGAGAGAACAGGTGCTGCTGCCCATAATACCGAAGGGGGAGTAGATAGGGGGGTGGGGGTTGTGAAGAAGGAAAAGGTTTGAGGGGTGAGGGTGGGATGGATGTGGGGGGGGGGGAAGGAGGTTATTGGGAGATATCGATGTAACGTGTCTGGACTGTAAGGTCTCCACTTCATCTTCTATATATCTCAACACCTGTTTTCACAGCCGTCACTCTGCGATGTGTCACGCTGACCCACATATAACAAATATTAAAACCAATATAATAGACCAACTCATTCAGATGGATTACTTCGCTTAATGAATATAGATGCACACTGACCCAGATAATATTGAAAACAGATGTTAATAGGTAATCAAGATGGATTACCTCATTAAAGTAGATCTAATTAATACATTAAAAATAATAATCAACTCAAGAACGACCATCAAGTTTGCGGGGACCAAACTCGCGCGCTACACTATATATACATAAATATGCGCGCTACACACACACACACACACACACACACACACACACACACACACACACACACACACACACACACACACACACATTCCATCTCTCTCTCTCTCTTTTTTTTTTCTCTCATTCGCCACCCCTCTCTCTCCGTCGGCCCCCTCTCTGTATCTGTCACACTACATAATCATACACAAGACGCATCTCCATCGCTTGCACTACTGCAACTGCTACTACCATCATCCTCACCACTATTACTGCTACTACTGCTGCTACTGCTACTACTACTATTATTACTACTACTATTACTACCACTACTACTATTACTACTACTATTTCTACTACTACTACTACCACTATTACTACTATTTCTACTACTACTACTACTACTACTACTACTACTTCGGATGAGAGTATAAAAAAGTGGTTTAGTCTGTATGCGCACGCATCCACCGCGCGGACTTTAAAGATCCTGACGCTCATGTCCTAGACGATGAGTGCCGGCTACACAAATACACCCAGCAAGCACTCGGTCTGTTCTCCCCCATACCCGGTCGCCGAGGACGGTGCTCAGTTGTCCGGGTGTCAGACTATGCACGACACCTAAAGGTTGTAAGTGGGCGCCTCGGCTGGCTTGAGATAGATCCGTTATAGGCCAGCGCCTTGAGCAGCTCTTGAGCTAGAAAAGCGCTATATAAGAACGATTAAATAACAAAATACTACTACTACTACTACTACTACTGGTGCTGCTGCTACATAACTACTACCACCACCACTACTTACTAACTTACTATTACTACTACTACTGCTGCTACATAACTACTACCACCACTACTTACTAACTTACTATTACTACTACTACTACTGCTGCTGCTGCTGCTGCTACATTACTACCACCACCACTACTTACTTAATATAACTACTACTACTGCTACTGCTGCTACATAACTACTACCACCACCACTACTTACTTACTATAACTACTACTACTGCTACTGCTGCTACATAACTACTACCACCACCACTACTTACTTACTATAACTACTACTACTGCTACTGCTGCTACATAACTACTACCACCACCACTACTTACTAACTTACTATTACTACTACTACTGCTGCTGCTGCTACATAACTACTACCACCACCACTACTTACTAACTTAATATTACTACTACTACTACTATTACTACTGCTGCTGCTACTGCTACATAACTACTACCACCACTACTTACTAACTTAATATTACTACTACTACTACTATTACTACTGCTGCTGCTACTGCTACATAACTACTACCACCACTACTTACTAACTTAATATTACTACTACTACTACTATTACTACTGCTGCTGCTACTGCTACATAACTACTACCACCACTACTTACTAACTTAATATTACTACTACTACTACTATTACTACTGCTGCTGCTACTGCTACATAACTACTACCACCACCACTACTACTTACTACTGCTACTACTACTACTGCTACATAACTACTACCACCACCACTACTTACTTACTATAACTACTACTACTGCTGCTGCTGCTACATAACTACTACCACCACTACTTACTTACTACTGCTACTACTACTGCTGCTGCTGCTGCTACATAACTACTACCACCACCACTACTTACTTACTATAACTACTACTACTGCTGCTGCTGCTACATAACTACTACCACCACTACTTACTTACTACTACTACTACTACTGCTGCTGCTGCTGCTACATAACTACTACCACCACCACTACTACTACTACTACTACTACTAGTAACTACACAACCTCTACTACTTGCTACGGATAGTAACAGGAAGAGAAATCCATTCCATTCAAATCAATTTATTTAACGTCTGCTCACACATTAAGTAAAAGAGAAATCACTTCGTTATATCACATTTATTAGTTAATATTAATTTATATTTTAAATGGAACACAAAATTTCCCACTAAAATGCGTTTCCTTACCTCACGTTATATCGTTCCACATGAAGTGTTTGGCGCAACTCCATAAGACAAAATTAATAACTTCGCACCAAGAATCAACAACAGCAAACCATCAATCCGCGATATTAATTATTCTACTTATGCCCCCAGACATTAGTACCCTAAAAAACTATCGCCAAAATCTTTGAAACTGAAACTTTAAAGATCGACGTCGTTGATTGATCGGCTGCCGTTCTGACACTGATTAATTAGATGCGAAGTTTAGGGTCAAAGTTTAAGCATTCGTTAAATTAGATGTCTTCAATTACACACTGCGTAATTAGTTTGAAGAGAGAGCGAGCACATTAAAAGGAGATAGTTTGTCAACAACCCTCGTAGAGTCACACGTGTTAACCTCGACCTAACAACATTGTTAAGAAATCAATACATTAAATCAATACATTAAAACACACAAACACCCATCCCTCCTCTCTCCCCTCCCCACACGTGCACACACAAAACAAAACACAGGTCAGACCTTGGTGAATAAATAAAATAACAAAATCTAGAAATAATATGTGTAGTCAGCCTTTCATGTTGTTGACAGTAACCATAATAAAAACATGGCGGAACAAAACGGGAGACTTTATAATCTCAAGAACGTTAATCTCTATATAACGCCAAAAGTTCACTGTCTTTTGGCCAAAACAGATTTCTTGACTTGACGTAATCCCGTACAAGGATTTGCTGCTGTTCAACGAAAGGTCCCTGCTTTAATAGTTCTGTTATTAATGTTCTTCAACATTGTACTCCTGTACTCCTGAGCACTGTACAATCTTGTGTTGCCCTGTCATCCTCGGTTGTACGTCTTCTTCACTTTCGACAAAGATCACAGACCAAGATTTCATGAGAAGGAGGAAAACGACAGCAGTAACAACAACAGGCAGCAACAACATCCACCTGAGTACGTAAAGGGAAAAAAACGGAAGAGAAAAACAAGAAAGAAAAAAAAAGAAAGAAAAAGAACAAAAGAAAGAAAGAAAGAAAGAACAAAAAAGAAAATTTAAAAAGAAAAGAAGGAAAGAAAATAAAGAAAAACATGCTTTAAAATAAAATATAAAAAAGTCCCCACCTCACACACACACCCCTAAGAAAACATTCACACACACACATGTACGCACACAAACACACACACGCACTCTCACACCCATACACGCACACACACACGCACTCTCACACGCACCCACGCACACACACACACCCTCGCAAAAAACTTAATTAACAAAGATGTAGGGGTCCAGATTTTTAATCTGATAATTTTAACAAGAAAATAATCTGTATTCCCGTCCCCCATCATCCCCAACCTCCTCCCTCACCCCAGCCCACCATACCCTTCATCTTCCTCTCCCTCCCCCTACCTCCAACCATCCTAGAGACTGACATCTTCAGCTACACACACAGGCAATTAAGTTTGTTATCCTTCCCCGAAAGATTTATCATTTTGTTTTTAAACATCAAAAGATCGCCGCGTTTTGAGTTCGATTGAAGAAAAAACGCGTGATGGCATCCGGCCTTCGTCTTCTTATTCTTCTCATCATTATCAAGCGAGCGAGGTGGCCGCGTGGTCTAAGGCGGGACTAACTTGCCTTGTGTTAGAAACCAATGGGGCTTGATAGGTGTGGGATCGATCCCGCCTCTGGGCGTTATCTTTCTCCGAATATTATTTGCTTTTTGACTCCGGCAAATTCTCTGGGGTTTTCTCTGGGTACTCCGGTTTGCTCCCCCAGCAAAATTTCAAATACACAACTAATAGGTAGTTTGGGTGCGCGAAAGGCTGCAACTAAGCCTTCCCTGGGGAAGGCGGACCAGAATTTTCCGATGTAAGTGTCCAAAAAAAAATCATCGTCATAAAACAAACTTTCAAATACATATACTTCGGGTTGGAAGCTACGGTAACATGGATGTTGGTTGATGGACAAGAAAAATAATTGTAAGCTTTTTATTGCAAATAGATTTAGCTGTCACTCACAAATAATTTTTTTTAATTCGCAATACGTTTGCTCCAAAACTCGGTTTTAAAAAAACAAACAAATAAACAAATACATTCTCAGACAAATCAAATCATACAAAATAATTAAAATGAAAGAAAGAAAGAAAGAAAGAAAGAAAGAAAGAAAGAAAGAAAGGAGCGAGAT
>CM072524.1:40425082-40472582 GCA_036898135.1 Oncomelania hupensis
TTTCAACCTCAGAATAATCTGTGAGAAATACCTACAGCACCAACAACATCTATATCATGTGTTCATAGACTTCAAGAAGACGTTAGACGGAGTCTGGCATGCAGCTCTATGGGCAACAATGAAAGTGTACAACATCAGCCCTAAAATTATTGAAGTCATCAAAAGCCTGTATGACAAGGCTACCAGTGCAGTCCTCCACAACAGCGCCATCGGGAACTGGTTCAGAACAACAATCGGTGTGCGTCAAGGATGCCTACTCTCTCCAACACTCTTCGATATCTTCCTAGAGCGCATCATGTCAGATGCTCTTGCAGACCATGAAGACACAGTCAGCATAGGGGGTAGAGCAATCTCCAATCTTCGTTTTGCAGATGACATCGATGGATTGGCTGGAGAGGAACAAGAACTTGAACAGCTGGTACAGAGGCTTGACACCACCTCCAGAGCCTATGGAATGGAAATAAGTGCAGAGAAGACCAAAATGATGACCAACAACACCAATGGCATCAATACGGACATCAAAGTCCAAGGCCAATCCCTTAACACAGTGCATAGCTTCAAATATTTAGGAGCCATTGTATCAGACAATGGGTCCCGACAGGAAGTCCTCTCCAGGATCGCACAAACAACTGCTGCCCTGACAAGGTTGAAGCCCATTAGGAAAGACAGGACCATCAGTCTACATTCCAAAGTAAGACTGCTGCGCTCCCTTGTCATCTCCATCTTCCTATATGCTTGCGAAGCATGGACCCTCACAGCAGATCTCCAACGAAGAATACAAAGCATGGAGATGAGGTGCTACAGAAGACTTCTGGGCATTTCCTATACCCAACACATCACCAACGGCGAAGTCCGACAGACCATCACACAAGCCATTGGACAACACGATGACCTGCTAACAGTGGTGAAGAAACGGAAACTCCGATGGTATGGCCACGTCACCAGATCATTAGGCCTTGCAAAGACTATTCTGCAAGGCACAGTGCAAGGAGGTAGAAGAAGAGGGAGACCGAAAAAGAGGTGGGAGGACAACATTCGAGAATGGACTGGTTTGACACTGAGCGAAGCCATCAGGGCTGCTGAGGACAGAGAAAGATGGAGTATGCTGGTTAAACGATCATCTGTGGTGCCCCTACGACCTTCGGGTTACGGGACAGGATAGGATAGGATATATAATATAGTTTGACCACAATCTTCACTTCACAGACTTCCTTCGGTACAGAATCACAGTGCACAAAAGGTAAGCCCTGAATTTTGTTTTTCCTTACTGAGTTTAAAACAAGCTCTTCTCCCGACCTTTTCATCAAATCTTTTTTTTAAAAACAGCTCTACTTTTACTTTCTCGCTTACAACGTTCCGTGCAAATTCTTTATTGGGACTACAGATTGTGTTGGCTGACTTGGCTTCACTTCTTCATAAACGTTTTGTTTCAAATTAACGTCTGTCATTCAGACAGATTCCTTTATTTTTGAGTCACAGAGTTTATTTTCAATCCACCCTCCCTTCCCCCCCACCCCCCCCCCCCAAAAAAAAAGAAAGAAACCACGCTGCGTTCATCATTCTGAATTGCGGAATTCTGTAGAACTACAAACAGGATTCAACAAAATTGTGCAATTCAGAAGGATGGACGATGAACTACAAACAGAAATTTATAGAAAGTTCACACACATACACCATTCCACTTTCCCCCTCTCCCACACACAAAGTGTTAGAGGCAAAAACTTCAATTACAGCTCTAAAAAAAACACACCAAAAAACAACACTTTTCCCCGCGAACGATGTCTGTCAATAATGTAGGATGTGCAACACAAAAAGAAGTCATCCAGTACACCGCAAAGTCAAGACGCCCCCCTTTTCTTTTGTTTCCATTACACAAAGAAAGAACTAATCTCAAAGACTGTTTCTCCTTACAAAAAAAAAAAAAAAAAGGTAAAACATTTCTCAGTGATTTATTCCCACATTCACCCTCTCTCCTTCCCCCCCCTCAGGCCCCCTCTCCCCCCTCTCACACGTCCCCTTTCTCTTTCCCTCTTGCGAAGTCTCAAATTAATTTGCTAGGCGGTTCACTTAGTGCATCCTTTTCCCGCAAAGTTTCCTGTAGACAGTTTTTTGATTTTGCTGTTGTCGCAAAACTTGACCACAAGACTAGTAGGCTTCTAACAGTTTATTCGTTGATAGGAAACACTGAGTATAATATTGTACAATATTTGACGTTAGACGTCGCGCAGCACAAACTTCCATTTCTTTGGCATCAGCCATCGCACAAACTTCCACTTCTTTGGCATCAGCCATCGCACAAACTTCCACTTCTTTGGCATCAGCCATCGCACAAACTTCCACTTCTTTGCATCGCACAAACTTCCACGTCTTTGGCATCAGCCACCGCACAAACTTCCACTTCTTTGGCACCAGCCATCGCACAAACTTTCACTTCTTTGGCATCAGCCATCGCACAAACGGGAGGCTGAAGGTTGATTCCATTAGTAAATCAAAGAAACTTTTCCCCCTACCCCCCCCCCCCTTTTCCTCCAAACCACCTTTGTAAAAAGACAAGAGATTAAACATTCCTTTGTGATTTATATGAACAAAACGTTCCTCTATTTTCATTTTCTCTCCTCCCTCCTCTCCCACGCTTACCCCCCCCCCCCTCTTTCTCTTTCCACCCTAACCCTCTTTCTTGTCTTGCTAAATCTTGTTTTTTAACTCAAGACCGTATTGTACTCTTGTTTTGTCTTTCTTCTCTGTCCAAAGTGCACTTAGTGGAACTTGTCACTGATGAAAGCAGCAATAATCTACGTACGAGGTTCCCTTAGTTCATTACTTTGGACAGTAAGACTACAGTATTTTCGGGTTTCAATTATGAGGCGCGCGACAACCCACACACACTCCTTCCTTCTTCCTCCCCCATCACACACACACACACACACACACACACACACACACACACACACACACACAATCCTACAGCGAATTCATTAATCCTTCCTTAGCCCATACATCACCCATGTAAATCAGTGGCAAATATTATAGATAGACAGACAGACAGACAGACAGACAGACAGACAGACAGATAGATAGATAGATAGATAGATAGATAGATAGATAGATAGATAGATAGATAGATAGATAGATAGATAGATAGATAGATAGATAGATAGATAGATAGATAGATAGATAGATAGAACTTTGTCCTTTTATTTTATACAATACCATCAGACAGTATGAAATAAGGCTTCCTAGCCCAAGGGGGCCGTATAGCCAAAACATGGGCAAAGAGGGTGATGGGAATACCAAAATAAAACAAAACACACAGAAACAAGAACGGTATAAACAGTAAACAGGAACATTGCATACACAAAAATGATAGATAGACAGATAGATAGATAGATAGATAGATAGATAGATAGATAGATAGATAGATAGATAGATAGATAGATAGATAGATAGATAGATAGATAGATAGATAGATAGATAGATAGATAGATAGATAGATAGATTATAGAAAAAATGAACTACAGTAGTATCGAACCCTAAAAATAAAACATCACGCGTGCTGTAGAAGTTTAGGACAACACAAACACAATAATAAAAAAAAATATAATAAGGATATTTATATAGCGCTTTTTTCCAATGAAAAACAATATCAGTTCAAAGCGCAATACTCACGCATTCATTCTAAACATCCGGCTTCATACAAAATAAAATCAGACACTTGCTAACGAATAAAAAACGAGAAAGGGAGGGAGGAGGGGAGAGCTAAGGATGGGTGATGGGGTGGGTGGTGGCGGTGGTCTGAATCAAAACAAAACAAAACAAAACAAAACAAATGGAGGAATGGCGACGATGATGATGGGAGGCAAGAGATGAGTTTTCAAATTGGATTTGAAAGTAGCTATGTTTGGAGAGCTGCGAAGAGAGAGGGGAAGAGAGTTCCAAGTTGAAGGGCCAAGCACTGAGAAAGATCGACGGCCAGCAGAGGAGAGTTTGAATCGGTGTATGTGAAGCATGAGGGTGTCAGAGGAAGAACGAAGATTTCTAGAAGGCTTATAGAATTGCATGTTCTGGGTGAGGTAGGAAGGGGCTAAGCCATGGACGCACTTGTAACAGAAAATGGCGATTTTGTAGACATTCTATGAGACTATGGAAGCCAGTGGAGTGAATGTAGAAGGGGAGTAATATGATCATATTATTTTCTTTTTGAGAACCAGACGTGCAGCTGAGTTCTGAACACGTTGGAGCAGATAAATAGAAGAAGAAGGAAGTCCAGCCAGGAGAGAGTTACAGTAGTCTAAGCGTGACAAAACAAGAGAGGAAATGAGTTTGACAGTAGCGTCAGTGGTCAGATGTTTGCGGAGATGAAAGTTGCATGTTTGACAGGTTTTGCGTATGAATTCTGAAATGGAGAGGGTGTTGTCAAGAACGACACCAAGGTTTTTGACAGAAGATGACATAGGAAGAGTGGTCTGGCCAAGAGTGACAATGTCTACAGAGGAAGAAGACAGGTTGTGTTTGGTACCTGTGAGCATGACTTCAGTTTTGTTTGCATTGAGTTGGAGCTTGTTGACTGTCATCCAGTTAGAAATGTCTTCAAAGCATTCAGAGGTTTTGGTCAGAATGAATGGAAGCTTTTGAGGAGTGTGACTGTTGTTTTTTTAGTTGTGTATCATCTGCGTCGAAATGGTGGAAAGTGTCATGGTTATGGATGATGTGAGACAGAGGAGATGTGTAAAGGGTAAAAAGAACAGGGCCTATAACTGACCCCTGAGGAACACCGAAGACAAGTCTGGACGGTTCAGAGAGGTGGTTGTTGATGCAGACAGATTGGAAGCGATCAGTTAGGTAAGAGCGGCACCAGCTGAGGGCACTGTCTTTTATTCCAAAAGAGTTCTGTAAACGCTGAAGGAGGATGGAGTGATCGATAGTGTCAAAAGCGGCTGAGAGATCGAGAAGGGTCAACAAAGAGATTTTACCAGAGTCAGTGGCAGAAAGGAGGTCATTCACGATGTGAAGAAGAGCTGATTCAGTGGAGTGGTCAGGACGATAGGCAGACTGGAACGGGCAGAACAAGTTGTTGGAAGACAGATGATGGTTGAGCTGTTTCAAGAAGTTTGGATAGGAAAGGAAGATTAGAGACAGGGCGGTAGTTTTTCAAATCTTCTGGGTCGAGGTTTGATCTTTTCAGTAGTGGCCGCACGATGGCGGACTTGAAACAGGCGGGAACAACCGGATTGCAAAGAGCAATTGACTATGTTCGTGATGGCAGGAAGGAGGTCGGGGATACAGTCTTTGAAAAGGGAGTTAGGGATGGGATCAAGCTCGCACGTCTTGAACGACATGGAGCTGAGGATCTCAGCAACCTCGGGCTCAGAGGCAGATTGAAAAGAGAGAAATGGTACGCCGGTGAAATGTGGATCATGAGAACAAGGCTGACAGGGAGTGTCGTCGAGAATTTTGCGAATGGTTGCGATTTTTTAAATAAAGAAGTCTGAAAAGAAAGAGGGCAGTTCTGGTAGTGGAATTTTGGATGGAAAAGGGGAAGTGTGGGTGTTCCCCTGAAGTTCGTTCATAGTGGAAAACAGTTCTTTGGAGGAAGCAGAGGTTTCTATCTTATTGTTATAGTAGCGTATTTCGGCTGCAGAGATAGCTTTGCGTACGTCATGCTTGTGCTTCTGTGTGACGAGGCGTACAATCGAGCCCTGAGTCAGACAGCACCCACTCATCTCTCCCAACCATCCAGTTACCCCCTCTACACATCCAGTCGCCCTAGGACGCGCGCTGGCTCATTCGCGTAAGCCCCGCCCCTCGGGCATCACGTTAAAGCCTGACACACAACCAGACTCGGTGTCAGTTGCAAGCCCTCCAGCCTTCAAGCCACAACAACTTGTCCGAAGACACGTCTCCATCGACTGGCGACCTCTGAGCTACGGCAGTACTCGTGTGCTTCACCCCGTCTTAGTCAAGGTAAGAGAGGAAACTTACTCTTTGTCATGTAGCAGACCCATCACCCGTCGTTCGCCCCTTACGTTCGTATGTCCTGTCGATATGTACGTTCGTGTTTATAGTTTTGTCTTGATGTGTTGCTGACATGTATTATTGCCTTGTATATATTATCCGCCTTGTTTATGTGACTCATGCCATGTTTGAATTTATACTTGTATGCTCCATGTTAGCCCCATGTGTAAATATCCCATGCCATGCTGTCCCTCCATATAGAGTAAAGTCCCCCAGTACAACCCTTGCCTACAACCCCTTTGTCCTGTACCTACTCCATTTGCTTTCCCCCATGCTCCCAATGTATAAATATTTGCCCCTGTTGCCACTACCCCATCTTAATGCGCCGAAGGTATCACATATTAGCGGCTGCCAGTAAGCACCACATTGGCCCCATAAACCTAGTTGCATTGTTAGACTGTTGGTATGCGCCGGATCAACCTTGACCGGTCAGCCAATTTGAAATCTGAATGGGCAACTCGCGCCACAGGCGCTGAACCCCGGATATACCTATCCCCCGCTGATACAGAGTCTGTATTGCGTTACAGACGGCTCCTGTGCAGGGCTCATACCCCAGCCTTGTATCATCTCTCAGTCGCTGACCCGCTGCAGGCCCCTGACAACCCAGGGAGTCAACGAGAAGCGTTCCCCCGAATTTCATCACCCCATAGACAGCTAGCAACGTAAGCTGAAATCTACGCCTGTACCTCAACCAAGATTGGCATCCTCGGTCATTGCGCAAGAAGAGTGACCGACTGACCTGCATTCCAAGTGACGCCACGCTAAGCCTGGTCAACTGACTAACCAGACTATTTTGGAACAACCGCCGCCCTTCAATAACCAGCTAAGTTATTGACCCACGAGCATCACCACTCTATGATCATCTGGCCAGAGACTATCCAGATACACTCTTGCCCTGTGATGATATCAGTCCACAGTAGCACTAGTACCCCCGAAATCATCCACCCAGAATATCTCCGAGCTACTCCCTACTGATACAGACGCTACCCCGTGACTCACTATTAGCATTACTCAATATAGACGACCCAATTCGATTTTATAAAACTTCCTAGTTATAAATTGCACCTACCCAGACTGGCCTTTGTTTTCGAATTTCTCAACTAGTGTAGTATACCATCTTTCTCGTCTACCCTTTGACTGTCTCTCATTTAATTAGCAGCCCTAGCCTTAATCTCTTGAATGTCATCGCATCATTAGCCTAACAAAGGAGTTAATACAGCGCTAGAGATTAAGAGCTTACCCTCCATTCCCCCAACCCCTTTCTTTGTGACATTAACTTTGGCGACCCCGACGAGACTAAAGACTTAGGTTCCCATCCCAACTTGACGAGACTAAGGACTTAGCTTAATTTCCACCCCAGCCCAGTACAGATAGGACCCAACCCCCTAAGCCTAGGTAGTAGATAGCATAGCCCCATAGGTCCCTTCCTGGCTTTCCCGAATGGTGGTGTCTCGAAAAGGGTTTTTTTTTGCATTCATTTTTGTATTTTGATTGATTGCATTTTGTCTTTGTGGTTGTGTTGTGTTGTATTCGCCCCTGTGCAGTTTCATCGTAGCTCATTTCAGCCCACCCCCTTGTTTCCGTCAGTGTACCCCTTGTGTGCGCCCCTCATTCCGGTTAGGACTTTTCAGGGTAAGTCACCTCCCTTACCATGGCCGACCGGGGAGAGCTTGCGCTCAAGTACAAGAGTATTGGCGAGAGCTTAGGGCTCGCCGGCACCGAACTCAAGGACTACGTCCTGGCCAACGTAGATGCGGACGTGGCCGAGGAAAAGTTGAAGAGGGAAGAGAGGGCTAGAGAGCGAGAGGCGAAGAGGGAGGAGGAAGAGAGAGCAGCGGCACGGAGGAAAAATGAGGAGAAAGAGCGCATCGCTGCGGAGGAACGGGCCGCCGCCCGGAAGATGGCAGAGGAAGAGAAAGCTGCCGCCCGGAAAATAGCAGAGGAGGAGAGAGCCGCCGAGCGGAGAAGAGAGGAGGCGAAGGAGAGGATAGCAGAGGAGGAGAGGGCCGCCGCACGGAGGAAGGAGGAGGACGAGAGGGTCGCGGCACTTGAGGAGAAGAGGAAGGACAAGGAGCTTGAACGGCGCCAAGCACTCCTCCAGCTTGAGCGCAATCGCCGCGATCTAGGCATCGCATCGCCCGCGAGCGAAGACTTCTCGCTCATCGCCCCCAGCTTCGCCGCCAGCGCCGGAATATCCGCAATCCCCCCGCCGATTCCGGGGATGAACTTCCCCCTGGACCCATTCGTCGAACGGGACGAATCGATTGAAGTTTATCTCGCCCGATTCGAGAGAGTCGCGGGAGAAAACAGCCTTGACCCCCAGTACTGGTATCGCAAGCTTAGTCATGGCCTTAAGGGGAAGGCCTACGAAATCCTGGCAAAGACGCCAACTTCCGAGGAGGGCGACTACCCCGCCCTCAAGAAAGCTCTACTGCACGGATTTGAGCTCTCAGGTGAGCACTACCGCAAGAATTTCCGGAACTCCCGGAGAGAGAAAGGGGAGAAGTTTACGCAATTCGCCGACCGGCTAGCCACTCTACGGGACAAATGGATAGAGCAAACGGACGAACCAAAAACGTACGACGGACTGCTCGAATTGATGCTAGCCGAGCAACTCCGAGGGACAATGCCAGCGGAGCTTCGGACTTTCGCCGCCGAACAGGGAGCCGCCCGACTAGAAGACCTCATCATAGTCGCGGACCGCTACCTCACCGCGCACCCCGACGACAGACAGCCTCGCCGGGATCCGCCCGCACCCTCGTCACCAGATACCCGCCACCAGCCTCGCCGGCCCGTCCCGCCAGCGAATCACCGTCCACCCCCGCCTAAAGGACGCCCAAACCCCGGAGCAGAGCCTGGGAAGCGGAGCACCGAGCTCTACTGCGGCTACTGCCAGCGCCGAGGACACACGCGCGAGAAGTGTTTTCGCCGCATCAGCGACCAGCGTCGCAAACAAGGCACGGTATTGGCCCTTCGCCAAGTTGCCCCCGACGGGAACCCGGTAACCCCCGTCGCCACTCCCACCGATCGACCGGCCGTCACTGAGCAAGTGGCCGTCAACGATCGCCCAGCCCACTGTCTATACGACACGGGACTCACCTTTGACGCCGTCGTCCGCCGCTCGCTCATCAGGGAACAGGACCTGACCGGCGAAACGATCACCCTGAAGTTGGCCGACGCGTCTCAACCCAGCACCACGCTCCCTATAGCCCGGATCCAAGTCACCAGCCGATACGTCACGGGGACCATTCAAGCGGCCGTGATGGACCAGCCCCTGTATGACTTGATCCTAGGATGCCGCTACGTATTCTTGGGTATGCCGCCCCAGCCTGTGGAGTCGATGGCCGCCGTCCAGACGCGCGCCCAGGCGAAAACAGCCGCGACACCACCCCCGATACCCAACCAGATGCCGGAACAGATCCGGAAGGCCCAAGAAGACGACGTCACCCTCCGCAAGTGCTACGGAAAACTTCCCGCCGCACGCACCCCACCCAAGTCCGGGGACTTTTTCGTCGAAGACGGACTCCTCTTCCGTCAGAAGGACGACCATTCTCAACTCGTCGTACCTGCGACCCTTCGCCCCCAAGTCCTGGAACTTGGCCATAGCATGCCCCTAAGTGGACATATGGGCATAGGAGCCACTACTCTACGCATCAGCGCTCAGTACCACTGGCCCGGGATGACAGAAGACGTGAAGCGCTACGTCAAGTCCTGTCGCCAGTGCCAACGATACTCGCCCCGCCATCACACCGTACCGGTTACTATCAGCCCCACCGTCGTCGTCGGAACGCCCTTCCAACGAGTGGCCGTCGACATAGTAGGACCCCTTCCGCGGACCAAGAAGCGGAACCAGTATCTGCTTACCCTTGTCGACGCTTGCTCTATGTGGTGTGAGGCCGTTCCACTACCGAAGATTGACGCCGCCCGAGTCGCCGACGCGCTCGTCACCATATTCACACGAGTCGGATTCCCGGACAACATCTTGACCGACAACGGGTCCCAGTTCACCGGAAAACTCATGCAGGAAGTTTTCCAAATACTTCGCATTCGCCATATCCGAACTCCACCCTACCACCCCGCTAGCAACGGACAGGTCGAGCGCCTTAACGGGACTCTCATCTCGATTATCCGCAAGATCGCCGACGAACAACCGGAAGCGTGGGACACCTACGTCGCGTCAGCGCTCTTCGCGTATCGAGAGACCCCGCACACCTCCACCGGATACACGCCTTCCACGCTGCTTTTTGGGAGACCCCTTTCTGGACCTCTAGCCGCCCTACGACGTAGCTGGACCGACGCCAAACTGGACGAGGCACCGGTCGACGCCACGAAATACGTCACCAAGCTCCAGGAAACTCTCAAGGCCACATGGAAAGCCGCCTCCGCCAACCTGAAGAAGGCGAGAGAGAGACAAGCCCGCTATCATAATCGCCGCGCCCGGGACCGAGAACTGCAGGTAGGAGACCAGGTCCTACTACTTCTCCCCAGCGGCACGAACAAGCTAGACATAGCTTGGCAAGGACCCTACCCGGTGCTGGAAAAACTCTCCCGTACCACTTATCGCATCGAGGTAGGCGGAAAGCCCAGGACCCACCACATCAACTTGCTCAAGCGGTACCTGGAACAGCCCGCAACCGCCCCAGACACCCACTCGCTACTCACGGTCGCGCTGGCCGTCGAAGTGGATGGTACAGAGACCGGCGTCGCCGAATATCCGCTAAAAGGGAAGGAATCCTTCCGGGACGTATCTCTGGACCCCTCACTCCCCGCCGGCCAGCAACGCCAACTACGCGCCATCGTAGCAGAATACAGGGAAGTCCTCACCGACATTCCTGGGAGGACGGACCTAGAAGAAGTCCAACTAACCCTGACGGACCCCACTCCCGTCCGCCAGAAACCGTACCCCGTCCCGCTTTCCCAGCAGCAGGTAGTAAGGACAGAAGTAGAGGCTCTGCTACAAGCCGGAGTCATCGCTCCCTCCCGTTCCCCCTACAGCGCAGGTATAGTGCTATCACGGAAGCCCAGCGGAGAACATCGCCTCTGTATCGACTTCCGGCAGTTGAATCTCGTAACACAGTTCGTACCCGGACCCCTGTCCGACCCGACGGACTTGTTTGCGAAGCTACAGTCCGCCAGATATTTCTCCAGAGTGGATCTGAGCAAGGGTTTTTACCAGATCCCCGTGCACCCTTCATCCCGCCAGTACCTGGCCTTCAGCACGATGGACGGCCACTATGAGTTTAACGTTCTGCCGTTTGGTCTACACAATGCCCCAAGCATATTCAGCACGATGATGCGGAAGCTGTTGGACCCCCTCCACTGTCCGTCCCTACACTCTTTTATGGACGACATACTCGTCGCCACGGAGACATGGGAGGAGCACCTGCGAGTGGTGCGCCAACTCTTACGCCGCCTCAAAGAAGCTGGCCTCACTGCCCGGCCGACCAAATGCCAGTTCGGATACCAAGAGCTGGAATTCCTTGGCCACACCATCAGCCATGGACAGCTCCGGCCTCTGGAAAAGACTGTCCAGCGCCTTCGAGACGCGCCCCGCCCCAAGACCAAGAAAGATGTCCAGTCCTTCCTGGGACTGAGTGGCTTTTATCAAAAGTTTGTACCCGGATACAACGGGATTGCCGCGCCACTATCCAGCCTAACCCGCAAATCAGCACCAGACCGAGTCGTCTGGACCCCGCAATGTGAAGCTGCCTTCCAGGAGCTCAAGGATAAACTGACGTCACAGCCAGTCCTGCGACTCCCCAACCACGGACAGCCCTTCGTCCTGCGCACGGACGCCAGCGACGTAGGCCTCGGAGCCGTTCTACTCCAACGGGACACCTCGGACGCCCCGACGCTCTTCCCCGTCGCGTACGCCAGCCGGAAGCTAAAGCCGGCTGAACTGAACTACGCCACGTCGGAGAAGGAGTGTCTCGCCCTCGTCTGGGCAGTCCAGAAGTTCCAGCTGTACCTCTACGGCTCACACTTTACTGTCCAAGTGGATCATCAGCCGCTTTCTTTCCTGGCGACATCTAAATCACTCAACGCCCGGCTGATGAGGTGGGCTCTACTGCTCCAAGCATACTCTTTCCAGCTGGAGCACATCCCAGGAAAAGACAACCACGGCGCAGACTTCCTCAGCCGCCACCCCGCAACAGACTCCATCGAGTCGCCACTGAGGGCCGACGCCCCAGCCTTCATACCCGCCGCCGCCCACTAACCGTAGCCGAGACCCGGCAGCTCCGCGGACCCCAGCCTTGGGCACCCGCCATCGACTACCAGGAACCCCGCATTGCCCCGCATCTCCCGGATCATCGCAACCATCCTCGCATCCCGCATCTGACCTCAGAGCTGATTGGCCGCGTCTCAGTCGAGGCCTAGGACCTCGCCTTTTTCCCTGGGGGGGCCTCTGTGACGAGGCGTACAATCGAGCCCTGAGTCAGACAGCACCCACTCATCTCTCCCAACCATCCAGTTACCCCCTCTACACATCCAGTCGCCCTAGGACGCGCGCTGGCTCATTCGCGTAAGCCCCGCCCCTCGGGCATCACGTTAAAGCCTGACACACAACCAGACTCGGTGTCAGTTGCAAGCCCTCCAGCCTTCAAGCCACAACAACTTGTCCGAAGACACGTCTCCATCGACTGGCGACCTCTGAGCTACGGCAGTACTCGTGTGCTTCACCCCGTCTTAGTCAAGGTAAGAGAGGAAACTTACTCTTTGTCATGTAGCAGACCCATCACCCGTCGTTCGCCCCCCACGTTCGTATGTCCTGTCGATATGTACGTTCGTGTTTATAGTTTTGTCTTGATGTGTTGCTGACATGTATTATTGCCTTGTATATATTATCCGCCTTGTTTATGTGACTCATGCCATGTTTGAATTTATACTTGTATGCTCCATGTTAGCCCCATGTGTAAATATCCCATGCCATGCTGTCCCTCCATATAGAGTAAAGTCCCCCAGTACAACCCTTGCCTACAACCCCTTTGTCCTGTACCTACTCCATTTGCTTTCCCCCATGCTCCCAATGTATAAATATTTGCCCCTGTTGCCACTACCCCATCTTAATGCGCCGAAGGTATCACATATTAGCGGCTGCCAGTAAGCACCACATTGGCCCCATAAACCTAGTTGCATTGTTAGACTGTTGGTATGCGCCGGATCAACCTTGACCGGTCAGCCAATTTGAAATCTGAATGGGCAACTCGCGCCACAGGCGCTGAACCCCGGATATACCTATCCCCCGCTGATACAGAGTCTGTATTGCGTTACAGACGGCTCCTGTGCAGGGCTCATACCCCAGCCTTGTATCATCTCTCAGTCGCTGACCCGCTGCAGGCCCCTGACAACCCAGGGAGTCAACGAGAAGCGTTCCCCCGAATTTCATCACCCCATAGACAGCTAGCAACGTAAGCTGAAATCTACGCCTGTACCTCAACCAAGATTGGCATCCTCGGTCATTGCGCAAGAAGAGTGACCGACTGACCTGCATTCCAAGTGACGCCACGCTAAGCCTGGTCAACTGACTAACCAGACTATTTTGGAACAACCGCCGCCCTTCAATAACCAGCTAAGTTATTGACCCACGAGCATCACCGCTCTATGATCATCTGGCCAGAGACTATCCAGATACACTCTTGCCCTGTGATGATATCAGTCCACAGTAGCACTAGTACCCCCGAAATCATCCACCCAGAATATCTCCGAGCTACTCCCTACTGATACAGACGCTACCCCGTGACTCACTATTAGCATTACTCAATATAGACGACCCAATTCGATTTTATAAAACTTCCTAGCTATAAATTGCACCTACCCAGACTGGCCTTTGTTTTCGAATTTCTCAACTAGTGTAGTATACCATCTTTCTCGTCTACCCTTTGACTGTCTCTCATTTAATTAGCAGCCCTAGCCTTAATCTCTTGAATGTCATCGCATCATTAGCCTAACAAAGGAGGTAATACAGCGCTAGAGATTAAGAGCTTACCCTCCATTCCCCCAACCCCTTTCTTTGTGACATTCTGATAGGTCTGTTTGTGGACTGCGAGTTTGGAAGACCGCCACCTGCGCTCGGCCCTACGCCGCTCCCGTTTGGCCATGCCGATCTCTGGAGAAAACCACGGCACAGATGGACGGTCAGAGATGAGACAAAATGAAGCAGGATCGTGTTTGTTAAGAAGATGGCTGAGAGTAGCGTTAAAGAAAGAAGCAGGTTCAGAATCAGGAGGGGCAGAAGAAAGGAGGAGGATAGTCTCAGAGGAGAAGTTTTTCTTGTCAATGGCTTTTAGGTTACGGAGTGTGACTGAGCGTTTTTTCTTTTGAGGAGGAGAGAGGCAGAAAGAGCAGACAGCGTCGTGGTCAGATTCAAGATCTTGTGAAACAATGACTTCAGAAAGAATGTTGTCGGACTATATATCCATTACCCAGTCGATGATGTGATCGGAGCGAGGGAAAGTGGGGTCGATAACAAATTGTGAGAGGCTATGGATATGCAAGTTCTGACAAATGCGCTTTGTTTCCCAGTGATCAGCTTGGTCAAAGTAGATATTGATGTCACCAAGAATGATAAGTTTGTCGGGTTTGGAAGAGTACAGGTCCAGAAAGGATTCAGATTCTTCATGAAACATGACAGGCTTGGGTTTGTTTTTTGAGCTGGGAGGGGGACGATAGATACAGACAAAGGTGATGGTTTGGCTATGGAGGCTGAGGGTGGCCTTAGCGAACTCAAAGGAGTCGTGGGCGAAAGGCAGCTGTTGTGAGATAGTGACATCAAGAGAGTTTCTGTAGATGATGCAAATATCCCAATAGTTGAAACCATAATACCAAAAGACTAGTCACTTATGCCATATACTAATTACTAGTCCTCCAAACAACAACAAAACAACAACGAAAGAGTATTGAAAGTCGACCACACCTGTGTACTAATTCCAATAAAGCAAGCGAAAATCTACAGTACATTCCTATCACCAATGCTAACTAAAGCCCAACTAAGTTAAAAAAACAACAACAACAACACCAAAGCTCACACGATGAGGACATATCAAAATAAGTTTTGTGGTAATTCTAGATCAACATACTGTCTCCAACAAAAGCACACCATACAACTCAATTCAGTCAACTATAAGTTCAAGAGCGCACGAACAAAAATCGATCCCTAAATCGGCACACAAGAACAAGATCTTATCACAATTGTCAAATCAGTCTGGAAATTGTCAATCGAGCATCATGAAAGCTTTTCCTCGCTCACTATGGAACCCGTTCTTAGGATCTAAGTTGGTTTTCTAGACAACCTGTGAGTCTATCAAAACTAGACGTGAAATTTCACTAAAACGGATAAAAATCAACAAAATAATGCCATCATAATCAGCTCATATCTTATATATCTATGTACATAATACAGATTCCTTTATTGTCCCCACAAACACCTGCAAGGAAATTCTTGGTGCAGTGTCCATCTGCATACAAAATCTTAAAGCAATGAAACCATAACATCAACATAAACTGAAACTAAATAATGATGATGATATCTACAGTGATTAAAATCCATCGACACTAACGCTATTACACACACACACACACAAACACCCACACCCACACACTCATTGCCAAGTCAAAGTTTTGCTATTAAAAATTATGCTACAATTAAAGTTCTACACAGTCACAAAATATTGGTAAAATTGCTGCATTATAAATTATAAATTATAAAATTCCAATATAGTGCACCCATACGCCACAGGCACACACATACATACACCAACACACACCCAGCTCTCAGTTAACACTTATTAAGAATGTGTACTGATTTGGGGACGAAACTATTTCTAGCTCTAACTGTGGAAACCGCTGGCACTCTAAAACGGCGGCCAGAAGAGAGGAGTTGATAGTGCTGGGCTAGAATGTGAGTGGAGTCTCATGCAATCGCACAGGCTTTCCTTCTTGTTTGACTTTGGTACAACAAACACAAGCTCTCCTGCCTTTCGCCCTCCCCTCCCCACTCTCCCGCACAAATTCACAATTCCATTCAACACATTCGTATTCCTCATGCTGAGACCTCCAAACCAGCAAAGAGAACCAAAGATCAGCACAAACTAAATAAAACAGCTATAAAAGTTACCTAAAATAGACTTGTTGACGTTTAAAGAGCACAATTTCTGCAGACAATATATTTTGGACTGACATTTCTTATGGATGGAAGCAGTGTTGGAATCAAAGGTAAGTTTATTGTCCGGTATTGTTCCTAGATATTTATATTCAGTAACTCTATCCACCTTCTCTCCATCAATCACTACGTCAGGTAAAGCAGACGGGTTTCTTCTGAAATCAATAACCAATTCTTTAGGCTTTTTTAAATATATAAATTTAGCTAGTTGGCTTTGCACCATGCAGTAAATTTTTGCACTTCTTTCAGATAGACAGTTGCAGAGTTAGAGAGATCTTGAAGTGCAGAGTCGTCGGAGTACTTAATGAGAGGTGTATTTTCAGATCCAGTGCAGTCATTGGTAAACAGAGTAAAGAGAACAGGAGATAGTACAGTGCATTGAGGGGAGCCAGTTTATGTAGTTCGCTTGAAGCAGACCGACTGAGATCTGTTAACTAGAAAGCTAATAATCCACAGGATGAGCCTGGGATTGACGTCAAGTTTGAGAGCCATGAGATGAGGTTGTATCGTATTAAAAGCAGATGAAAATTCGATGTTGTTGTTGTTTGTAGATTATAGTCACACGACACTTTCGCATATAGGTGACTACTGGACCGATTTATACTGACACCAGCGGGCCAGTTGTTGGTAAAGGGGAAAATAATATGATCACACGTTGACCAATCCGGGATTCGAACCAGCGACCTTTCGGTTACTAGCAAGACGCTCTTACCAACTGAGCTACCCGGCCCCAAAAATTCGATAAAGAGAATCCTAACGAAAGAACCAGGTTTATCCAGATGTTTATAGACGTTGGTGAGTAAAGTGAATGTCGTGTCGTCAGTAGATCTGTTTTTGCTTGCATGCGAACTGAAAAGGATCAAGAAACTGTTGTGTTTGAGAAAGAAGTCTTTCCAAGACAGTACGCTAAAAGCATTTCATGGCAATACCGGTGAGTGTAACTGGCCTATAATCATTTAACTCAGAAGGGCTTCTAGACTTTGGAACAGGACAAATAGTGTTTCAATGACAGAGAAAACAACTGGCTGAAAACAACACACAACTGAGCAGAACATACTTTTAACAGTTTTCCACACAAGCCATCTGGATCCACTGCCTTACTGGGATTTGTTCTCTTGAAGTGAGACTCAACAACGCAGTCATTGACCTCAAAGTTTTTTTAAGCACCTTAATACTACTACTACACTACTACAGGATGCTATATACGCGCCTTTTCCCAAGGCTCAAAGCGCGGCGATCTATACCAACATACACGCTCACCTGTCTCATTTACCCTCACACACACCAAATACACATACATCACTCAAACAGGTGGTGTAAAGGCAGGGAGATCGCTATTTAGTATTAGAATACGGAAGAAAATCGATTTTTTTTTTGAAATTTTTTTATATTGACTGCATCCTGTACCATTATTGAAGGGAGGGAGGAAACCGGAGTGCCCGGAGAAAACCCTCGGTGACCTCAATAGTCTCGTACCTAAGTCACATACGTTCGCCCCTTGCGGGAATCGAACCCGCGACCTTCGGCATAGGAAACCGGCGACTTATCCACTGCGCCACGAGGCCACCCCTCACTCCCCATTCTCGCACCTCTCCTGAAGGTCAACCAAAACGTCAGACAAATTGTCCCTCAAATCACTGCGTTCAAAACGGCAGTAGAAATCATTCAGGTCGTTTGAAAAAGCAAACTTTTCGTCCTCACTCAGCAGGCAGCTGTTGCTATGACACAGATATAACCCTTTCCAGGCGTCTCTCATGTTGCCTGACTGGAACTGACCCTTAACGTAAGTTAGTTGCCCGAATTTCCTCCATTAATTTCTTCTGAACCCTCTTCCAATCCTCCTTATTCCCAGTTTGAAATGCAATTTTCTTTTCATTAATGGTATTCTTTAGTGACCTCGAGACCCAGGGCTTGTTGTTTGGGGTAGATTTTATTTTATTCTATTTCTTCTTCTTTTTTTTTTTTTTGGGGGGGGGGGAGGGGGGAGGAGATAACTATGTCTCGCAAAATTTAACGTAGTCAGTGACCACATCAGCAGTATGGTTAACATCATCAGATTAATCCAGAAAAGCATTCCAATCTGTGCAATCAAAGCAACCTTGCAATTGCTCAACACAATCATCAAACCATTCTTTCACAGATTTGGTAACAACAGGCTCAGTTTGGATTTTTTATTTATATGCAGGGATCAGATGTACGGAACCATGATCTGATGATCCGATTTTATGGAGCTGAAAAGATGCGTATGCATGAGGAATGTTGCCATATTAACAGTCAAGTATACAATCTTCCCGGGTATATACTGTTTGAGTGAAGGGAGATAACTGCGCGTCACTATGATTAAAATCGTCAAGCACAAAATTCGGAGCATCAGGTGAAATCAACTGCAGTTATAAATATCTAGCCAAACTCAATAACATCCAAGATCGTGCCCACGTAAAATGATCTATCACAATAGTTACAATCTGTCCTGAGAACTTGTAATCCGAATAAAATAGCAAGAAACTAAGTTTGAACCCTCTCATTCTTAAAACAAATTAAAAAAAACAACTACCTAGAATGAATGACACGAAATGATTGTACATATAAAACATTAAAATAAAAATGCTAGCCGTTAAAAGTCTCTGAACACAAAGTGTGAAATTCCTCTGAAGACACACCAAATCACCACGAATCTATTGTTTAGAGAGAGGAAAAAAAAACCACTCCGGCGACAAGTTATTGAAATTCAATAGTTTAGTCTAGACCCTATCTAAAACACAACGGCACCCAGTCAACTTCAAGATTACGTACACACGGGAGTAAAATCGATACACGTGAAAAAGAACAGGAGAAAGGCTACACAACAACGGCAAAAATGTCCAGGAGGATTGCTAAACTCAGCTGAAGAATCGAGAAAAAACCGAATTACGCTAATTCTGCAGAACCATCCAGAGATTAAGTGAATCTCCACTCAGAGAGAGACAAAAATCGCCAAAAATGCTGTTTGGAAAAAGAGAGGGAGAGAGAAGGACAGAGAGAGAGAGAGAGAGAGAGAGAGAGAGAGAGAGAGAGAGAGAGAGAGAGAGAGAGAGAGAGAGAGAGAGAGAGAGAGAGAGAGAGAGAGAGAGAGAGTTGGATCAAGTATCGACAGACAACCTGAAGAAAAGCCTAAGTGGAAACTTCGTATTGTGTCGTTTTGTCTTGTTAGCATTCTAAGTTAGCATTCTAATTAGCATTTTTTTCCGTTCATGTGCGCATTTGTTTCTTATTACTGCAAAATATCGGCAGAAACGGGGGAAGTCTACACACAGTTAAAATTTGTCCGGACAGTTGTAATCCTATTGATGTATTAAAACCATAACAAGATCGATTATTGGATGAAAGTGGACCTCTACACAAATGTCACTAAAACACATACTATCACCAACAATCCTGACACCACCAAAAAGTACAATGCTAGCAATAATGTGCTTTAATTCCGTAGTTATTGTGGATAACACACACACTGTGTCAAACAAAAAAAAAGGCAGTTACTCCTAGGATCTCGTAGTAGTACCAATGGGGAGGACAACATCAATCAAATATCGAAAGAAATGGGGAAAGTCTACAAACAATCATCAGCGATAGTCCGGAGAATTGAAATCCTAGTGATGTATCGAGAAAACGAACCTTGATTATTCGGAAAATGAATCTCTATACACATTTCACTAAAATATTCAAAATCACCAAAGAATCCCGTTTCAAGAATAGTGCCAAGCCGACAATAATGTGCATAAATCCCCTAGTTATTGTAGATAAAACACGCGCTGACTGAAACAAAAGGCAGCCAGTCAACTTCAGGATCATGTACACACGGGAGAAATAAATCGATCAAACAGAGAAAGAAACTGCGAAAGGCCCCAATCTGTACTAACAATCTGGTAATCCGGCCACAAACTATCGGCAGACCTAACTATAGAGATCGGTAGCTGGCTTTCTGCGCAAGCGATGTGTCGCTAACCAAATTAATCATCATCATCATCATCATCATCATCATCATCATCATCATCATCATCATCATCATCATCATCAGAAGAACAAGAACAAGAACAAGAACAAGCACCAAAAGAAGAGTAGTAGTAGTAGTAGTAGTAGTAGTAGTAGTAGTAGTAGTAGTAGTAGTAGTAGTAGTAGTAGTAGTATAATATTATTATTATTATTATTATTATTATTATTATTATTATTATTATTATTATTATTATTATTATTATTATTATTATTATTATTAAGCGTATAAGTGTATTTATATATAGCGCATTTTTCTAAGTATACATCGGTTCAAAGTGCAGAAATAAACACCTTCAACTCGTCTTGTTTTCTCCGGTATGATCAAGTAATGTAAGCGTCAATCAGCTGTGTTAGGTCTACACAGACTATGTGTCTATTTCTTAACGAATGCGCAAAAAGAAAAGGAAAAATAGCAGCAAAGAAGTTTAGGATCTTGAACGATAAGCTAAATTCTCCAGCAACATACCTCCCGTCAGACTATCAAACACAATAGTCCGCAAAACTTAAGACTTGGTATATACTTAGACGAACTTATGTTACTAATAGGTATTGGACTGTTCAGGACACCGAGGGTTCTCTCCGGGTACTTCGGCTTCTTCTCTACTATCAATAATGGTACTGAACTCAGTCATTCTAAATTTTAAAAATAACATTTGGTTTCTCTACTGTCTTCCGTAATGAAGGGAAAAACGCGTGTAAGCATTCTCTATTATACAGAGAGAGTCCAATTGTGTGTGGGTTGGGAAAATGGGTTATTGGGTGGAATTGAGAGTTTGGCTAGTGGAGGTCGGTGTTAATTCAGTACCGATTAAGCGCTAAACCCAAATCCGGTAAACAAACAAAACCACGGCGAGTCCCAAACAAGGTGTGCGTGCGTTCGCGTGCATGCGTGCGTGTCTGTGTGCGGGCGCAAATGTGTGTATAATTATATGCGAGTATGAGTGAAATTTCTATAGAAACATATTTTGTATGGGCCATGCACACAAAGCTTTCATGCTTATTATCAAGATTATGTAACATAATGTTATAGCGCGCGCTTTACAGCTAAGAGGGCTGCTCAAGGCGCAGGAACGTCATCAGGCGCAAAGTAGTCAGCTTTTGTCAGGATCACACCACTGTAGCCCAATACCGTAAGACTTGCGCCTTGGATCACTGAGCCGACCTTGCCATTATTAGTGGTTTTTTTTTCAAAGCAAGCTTTTCATTTAGAATAGACTAAACTTAAAAACTGCTTGCTCTCTTAAATAAATAAATAAATAAATAAATATATAGATTTTTTTTTAAAAAATAAAATAAAATAAAAATCAAATAAAAATCATACAAAACAACACGTGCAAACCCCCCAAAACATCAAAGTCTAAACTTATGATCTGATCACAAAGCAGTCTGGATACAGTGATCGGCCAGCTAATAGTCAAACATCATTATGTCAAGGACAGTGCAAGGTGCAAAGGTACAAAAGGAAGGGTAAAGGAGTTCACTGCAGACAAAGGGACGGAGGGGAGAGGGAGGAGGGGGAGGGGGTGTGGGGTGTGGATTAAGGTGTCTGATCAGTACCAGCACGAGTCTTTGATCTTCTGATCGACCAGCTAACCGTCAAACTACCTTATATCAAGGCGAGGGCTGCTTTGAGTGCATAATTATATTGATGTTGATGCGACTGTGTGTGCTACGGTAAATGGGGAGAGAGAGAGAAAGAGAGAGAGAGAGAGAGAGAGAGAGAGAAAGAAAGAAAGAGAGAGAGAGAGAGAGAGAGAGAGAGAGAGAGAGAGAGAGAGAGAGAGAGAGAGAGAGAAAGAGTTCTGTTTTGATTTGTACCGTCCGCCAGCGCCTTGAGCAGATATCTGAGCTTGAAAAGCGCTATGTAAGACCAGTTCAAGCAATGATCAGCCAAACGCATTCTCTTCAAGGCCATCTTTAATTTAACCGAATATTTTACTGCTGAAAACGACGAGATGCTGTGAGGTTTTGAGACAAACAAACGGGGACCGCGAAAATCAATACGTTCCCAGAAAATCACACACCCGTCTTGAGCCGCAAAAAACAGAATCATTACCCGTACATCCGGGGATCTGGGAGAATGCATCTCTTTCTTTGTCTCATTAACACGTTCTTTATCCATCACCATAACTTTCCACCCTACTTGTCCTTCCCCCCCCTTCCTTCCTCCCCACTGTAAATCTGGAGCATCCACCCCCAAATCCCCTACCTCCATCCACCACTCTCTTTCCCTCCCTCCCTCCCTCTCTCTCACTCTTTCTCTCTCTCTGTAAATTTGGAAACCTGCCTCTCTCCTTCTCTCCACTCCCCAATCCTCCCCATCCAACAAACCCCTTTTCAAAGGGAATGAGTCTCAAGAGCTCCATCTAACCCCATTGGAAGAAGATTAGCTGGCAGACACCTTAGAGCCACTGGGGATCCAGCATAGACAGGGGATCAAACTCTCGTTTATCACCGAGGGCCCTGGGATTTAGCTCCCAGTAAGAAAGAGAGAAAGCGAAAGTAGGACGCATGAAAAGTGATGGCGGCTGAGGGAATTACAACCTACTGAGCGTTGAAGGCATCTGTCAATTTAGGAAGGAAATAGCAGATAAAATGTCACAAGGAGAATAAATTAAAATTTTTTAGCGGCAAAGGCAATAATTACGAGAGGAAAATAATGGGTTAGGGGAAACAAAACTGGGTTAAGGTTTATCGCTTGTGATCACACCCCTCCCCTCCTTTGTAGTTTTATAAACACCAATCATACTCAAGAAAATAACTGTGTTCTGTAAAAACAACACCAATGATAGTTTTACAGCTACACATAGCTCGGGAACTAAAAACAAAAGCTGCAACAGTGATTGATGATTACACGGAAGGACTCGTTTAATCACAGAGTAGTTTTGACGCTTCTGAGCAATCTCGCCCACCATAGACTTAATCAAAATGTAAGTTTGGACACATTTGAGCAATCTTGCCTGCCATATACAGTAGATCAACTAGACACGAAATATCATTTTGAAATTTTGAATCATTTGAGTACTTTCGCCAACCATAAACCTGACAAGAAATGCAAGAACTGTTTTTCTCACGTTTCGACGTTCCGGTGTCACATCCTCAAAGTTCCGGGTCTCCTACTTTATCCGGGCGCCTTTGCGCTAGCGCCAGGTCATTTCGGGCCGGCTTTTTTCCTAAACCCTAACCCAAATCCTAACTCTAACCCTAACCCTTACCCTAATCCTTACTAAGACTACGATAGCAGTGTGCGCATGCGTCGAATTTTGTAACGCGTCGACCAATCAGAATGCTCCCAGTCGCTCCCAGCCCAGCTAAGATACTAGGAACTGTGACGATGTCACCGGTGCTCTGGAGCCAAATTTTTGGACCGGAAATACACATAGTGTTTATTTATGGGTAGTCGTTATGATGTTTTTGACACATCTCGCCGAACATACATCTAACAGGAAATACAAAACAGATTACGCTTTAATGCGTGGATAACAAAATATGTTAAAGACTTTAATTGTGTATGTCAACCACTCGTTTTCATAAAGCATTTATTGTTTGAGTGTACCTTGTTGCTACCATTGCACAGCAAAGAATGCAATGCTTTAAAAGAAAAACAACACTGATGACATTAGTAATATACTGTATAATCAAGCAATATTAGAAACAACAGAAAGTATCATTTTGAGTACTGATTTAAAAAGGATGTTTTGATTGTATAAATAAGGGTGTATGTGTGTGATTGTCTAAAATAACTGTAAGCAATGCCTAGACGTTCAATAAAAGAACTGAACTGAACTGAACAAAACGTTTTTCTCGATTATTTTAACAAACTTATTAATCTTTTTCTATTTTTACAATCTCTTTTTAATCTTTAATCTCTCTAACAAATCTCTGTTTAAACTATGTCGCCCAATCAACATTAAACAGGAAACAAACAGCCTATCCTCCCAGGAAGAGATGACAAACAGATTGGCAAACTAATACGTTTGACGCTTTTGATCAAACTAGTCATGATACATTCAACAGGAAATGCAAAACGGATTTCCCGGCATGCCCTATAGCAGACCACACACGTTTTCCTTCCTGGCAAACTAATCACAGCAAAATTATCACGGCAGAAGCCAGACCCAGATCATTTTATTCCTTCTGTTTAGAGTCACGTATGCTCACCAATTGCAAACATACAGCGTCGCGAAGACTAGGCCAGTCCTGCTCCATCTTTCAGGTCAGTATGCCGTGTCTAGTCTCAACAACGCTTTATAGACATTGTATGTTGACGGCAGTGTTCAAAGACGATCAAATAATTATTATTGTCTACAACAGCAGCAACGAATACTACTACGTTATTACACTGTATTATTGCTACTATAATCAACTTCATCATCATGATCATCATGATCATCATCATGATCATCATGATCATGATCATCATCATCATCATCGTCGTCGTTATATATAATGCATTTTATCTCCCTGTACACTGTGATTCATGCCGATTTCAGACAACTTGGGAGTCAAAAGGATCGGTTGAATATAACAGTTTTTTCCACAGAGGCAAAAAAGATACTACGCAATATTTCCAGTCATTATCTGATTTCAAAAACATATATATATATATTTTTGTAATCGGATATATTCAAACAAATCTGATTTCCCAAGTTTGTTGCTTGAAGATATCCGCTTTTCAGTGCATGTGCCACACGTATAGCCTATCCCTCGAAAGAACATCGAAACAAAGTACACAGTCAAATATAAAATATAACTGCTCTACCCCACACAAAATCAGCGAAATTTGGACGGGAGACAATCCTGCCAAATCTCTTATGTAGCGAGCGCCTGGAGGTGTGATGTCAACGCTGTCGAAGGGACATAACTGCAGCTAAATCGAACGACGCTGAGCTTCCTTTGGAAGGGAGATAATCCTGCCAGCTTGGGATAACTAACTAAATCTACCATTCTACATACACACCACTCCCTCAAAGATTCAGCACCCTTCAACACACTTTTTTTTTTTTGCAACACTCGCAGCAACAGCAGCAGCAGCAGTAGTAGTAGTAGTAGTAGCAGCAGCAATATTAGTAGTAGTAGTAGTAGTAGTAGTAGTAGTAGTAGTAGTAGTTCAATATTTTATCTATCCCCACTGCTACACACTGACTTGAGCAATGAAACACACATTTATAACAGAGGTGCCAATAAAGAGTAGTTACTTGAATTTAGGCAGAACAATTCTAATTCTAATGTAAAATTAGCTCAATTTGAATATTATTCGTTATTAGAACAACACTTTACTAATATACTACCCAAAGTAAATATTGTTAGTTGTTCCAGAACTATTGCTAGATTAGTTATTATAAGCTACGCTTGAATTCATGGTGTACAAAATATTTGAAAATTTTACTTGATTATGTGCTGGAGCTATTTCCTTACACCACATATTATTTGATTGTCCTGTTTTAAAAGCACTGTACAAAGAAAATGGAATTATTTTATGTGCACAAGACGATATTAGAATCATTTTATATAGTTCGATGTTACAGGACATCGCGCGTATCATTGTCGGAACAGATTTATTTAAGTTACTATAATTAACAATTTCTATTTGTTTGTTTGTTTCTTTGTTTGTTTTGGTTGTCTAAAATCACATTGTTGTGAAAAGACGTTAAATTAAAATATTGAATTGAATTGAATTGAATTGAGGCAGAACAGCCGATACTTTTCTTGCTACCCGAAAGATACTTATACCTAAGAATTAACGCACGTTAAGAAAGGAAGAAAATTCTTGCAGTAGCAGCAGCAGATTTTCTTTAAAAAAATGAAGAAATCCGCAAAAGAATGCTCAACAACCATGCAACAGATGCGGTTCATTACACTGAATGGAGGGGAGGCAATCTGTAAAAGCATGACGTCAATTTAAAAACATGACGTCAATTACATGTTAAGGGGGGAGATCTCAGCCTGGCATGCCCAGAGCAAATCAAGGCAGCATGACTGCACAGATTTCGTGCAAAGCAACAAGCCCTGATATGTTGTGTTTTTTTTTTTTTAATAAAAAAAATAACGTTTTAAACAGAAAACAAAATAAGCACAGCAATCTCAGCTCTGTCTCTCGAGACTCGCTAAATACGCCAGGCGTTCTAGGGAATATTTTGGATAGAGGAAGGGGAAAAAAAGTGAGGAAAATTGCCCAGTTTTTGGACATTTTGCCGTTTTAGCCTTGTTTTGGGCATTACGTATGCCGAAAGACTAGGGGAAGTAACTTCATTATCATAGCAGCCATTTTGATGAAGCTGTTACTCTACAACTGTAAATGCCACTCGAAATGGAAGAGTTTCAGTCTCTCGATTCCTGTTAAAAGCAACACTAAGATGGGCTACCGAATGGAACCTCGAGTAGGCCTACCTTTTGGAAGTAAAAGCTGATCTTGAGGTCACACGAATCAACCATCATAAAAGATATCACGGCGAGAAGACAGCTTAAAAACAACAACAAATTACTGTTCAATTCCTTGAACTTCATGCAGTGAGTCGGGACAAGTCAGCCGACAGGTAACTTTCTACGTAAACAAAATACACAAAGACCTGAGGTCTGATGCATGGTGTGCAATAATCCTACACAGTACCAACTGTCCCAGGTCAAAAGGCGAGCCAAAGTTGTAGACGCACCGAGCATGCTCACTTGGCCTGGATGGAATCGCGCTATACAAGTGTTCATCATCATCATCATCATCATCATCATCATCATCATCATCAGCATCAGCATCAGCATCATCATCATAGACGATGGGTTGTCCTAGGTTTAGTCTCCCGATGTTTTGTTGTCGCAGTCTATGCTTTTCAGTGCTGGTTCTCTAGGAGATCAAACTGGAGCAACGAGCGGTCTTATGCATTGTTTGTGCGCATCTCATGTGGGATCTTTAGCAAAATCGGCTTTTAGACTGTGTTGTGGTGGTGCGCTGTGCACAGCACTTGCAATAGACAGTGGCGTTGATCTTCTGACATTAACCGAGCAAACTATTCTAAGCTTATCCTGTACGGTCTGGGACTGAACAGATTGAAAAAGATTAAAAGATAGCCGCACGCCAGTTTAATATCTGAAAGTTGAACGAGCTTCCCAATAAACTGGCTCTCTGGGAGGTCTTAACTCAATGCGATGTTACTACCCTGGGAAATGAAAAAAAGCATCATTCGGCTAATTTTCGCACGAGTGCGCACAATTTCATCAAGGTGGATCACACTCTTATAAAACCCCTCTAACTTCCTACAACAAAATTAACATCTCATTTCATACAACATAATTATCATCTCATTTCATCTATAAATTGCTTAGCCGGAAGTCCTTCTTTGCCTCTACTATAAAGTTTGTCCCCTATGGACGCTGATCTGGGCAGGTGCTGGAGGCCGCGAATCGGCCTGCTGTGTGCTCAAAACCCACGAAATCGTTATAGCCGACATTTCCTTACCGAACATGTAACCGTTTCTGAGATAAATAAATAAACAAAATGTCCACAAACTGCAATAGCCTCATTCCGCGCGCTTCCATTAAAAATCAACTTGAGGTTTCAGCATGTTTTCCCATATAGACCAAAAAATTCATTGTTTTCATATGAAGCATTGATAGCTTAGTTGGTAACGCTTTCGCCTCACGTTTAGGATGACCCAAGTTCGAATCCAACGCGGGCCATATTTTTTTTTATGTTTTTTTTTTCCCCACTACAATATGGATATTTTTCTTTTTAATTTAGGCTTTTTACCTTTATTATTATTATTATTATTATTATTATTATTATTATTATTATTATTATTATTATATTATTATATTATTATTTATAATATTATATCTTATATCAAATTTTCTTTTAAGACCTTGGTGTTTATGATTTCTATTTGTATTATTATTATCATTATTATCATTATTATTATTATTATTATTATTATTATTATTATTATTATTATTATTATTATTATTATTACCAAGGATCGGGATGGGGTGGTACGGTAAAACCTTGGTGTTTATGATTTCTATTTGTATTATTCTATATTCAATAATAATAATAATAATAATAATAATAATAATATTATTATTATTATTATTATTATTATTATTATTATTATTATTATTATTATTACCAAGGATCGGGATGGGGTGGTACGTTATTATTATTATTATTATTATTATTATTATTATTATTATTATTATTATTATTATTATTATTATTATTATTATTTTTTATAAACTAATAATACTTATTATTAATATTATAATTATAATATCTTATATCAAATTTTATTTTAAAACCTTGGTGTTTTTTATGATTTCTATTTGTATTATTCAATATTATTATTATTATTATTATTATTATTATTATTATTATTATCAAGGATCGGAATGGGGTGGTACGTGTAGGTAAAAGGGGGCTACGGGTAGGTTTAAAGGGGCATGGGTAGGCATAACGGGGATACGGGTATATATAAGGGGGTATGGTGATGGTCGATTCCTTTCATCCATACCTGCGAAACGATCAACGGGGAAGTATCAAGGAGGGTACAGGTAGGTTACAAGAAGGGTACGAAAGGTATCAAGGGGTTATGGGGAGGTATCAAGTGGGTTCGGGGAGGTATCAAGGGGGTATGATGAGGCATCATGGGGGGGACGGGGAGATATCAGAGGGGGGGGTATGGTGAGGTATCAAGGGGGATATGGGGAGGTATCATCGTCCAGATGAAACTCGCAGACAACAGTTGTCTCTCTGTCTACATTTTAAACAGCAACCTGTGTACCCTGGCTTGCCAGGGTACAAAAACCACTAGTACAACATAATTATCATGTCGCTTCGTACAACATAGCCCATTTTATCCCCGCGACCTAAAGAGCGACACATCCAAACAAGCAGACTTACAGGCAAAAGTCAATCAAGGGTGGTCTCCCTTGAACAGTTCCGCAGGAAGCAGCCGGTTAGAGTCCGGGGTACCTTTAGCGGCTCTGTACATCGACAATTACTTTTCCTTTTAACTCTTACTGTTTATTGCTTCTGAGAGTGGCAAGCGCTCAACACGTTTTTAATTATGTAATTATTGTATTTAATATTTACCCCTCCCCGCCTCCGCTCCACCCAACACAACCCCTCCCCCCCCACCACCACAACCCCGCCACCCACCCAACATCCTACCCCATTTTTTTCTTTTCCCTTCGCTTGGAAACCTTTTTTTTTTTTCATTTAAAAAAAATTATGGCTTTGTTTCACACAACGGTAAATAAATTCGCTTCTATTCTTAAGTTTTTAAACTTCATGTCCTTTTCAACGCGCCATAAAAGACAACCTACATTGAATATCTCAGTGTTCCCATATTGAATAACTCAGTGTTCCCAATGACCATTTCCCGTCAACGTTGACTGTATCACACTGCCTTAGACTTTAAAGGATAACTCTGACAATAAATGCTCATTAGGAATATGATACCGAGTTAGGAGTTCCTTGTCTACAGGATTATCCAGTGTTCGGAAACGCCCTTCTTTTCTACAACACCTACATTCACTGATTTCACAAGAAGCCACCCAGTTTACAGCAATCTATAGCACTCCAGTTTTACTATCTGTAATTGTATTTCACAAGTGTTCGGCAACTAATATCAACCGTACCCGACATTTTTTTTCTTCTCTATTTCAATGTTTGAATCACAAAAGCACCTGCTGGTTGTCTAGATACATTTCATAAAACACCTTAAGATTGCAACTCATCTTGGTCTATAAACTGGCTATTCACTCCTCGTACGCAAGCACCCATTCCTTGCAAGGCTTAACCTGTTTAGCAAATATCCAGGGGCGGTCTGGCTTATAATTCATTATATCCTGGTGGCATTTTTGGAAGTTTCCTGCTTCTCTCTCTCTTTCCACCGCCCCCACCTCCTTACAACATTCTCTCGCACCACAGCCCCTTCCCTCCATACCTCTTCAACACCTCTTGCAGCATCACATGCTACAAATATTCTAGTTGTCAAAGGCTCTCAGGCTTGTTGGACTTAGCTTTAGTATGTGGGCAGTCCGATAACTACTTAGCCTCACCGCCCGATGGCGCCAGTATCTCAAGAGCAATTTACTACTGTCGAAATTTCAGCCGGATCGGACTCGTAGTTTTATTTTGACCGCGTGTGGAAGCAAGCGTGTCCGCGGATTTTAGAAAAAAGTGCTCTTCTATGGGAGGCGAGATATAGCAAACGCGCGCGCATTTGCGCTCGCATTTGCGCTCGCAAATGCGCGCACCTCGCGCAAATGCGAGCGCACTTGCGAGCGCATTTGCGCGCGTAAATGCGAGCGCATTTGCGAGCGCACTTGCGAGCGCAAATGCGTTCGCAAGTGCGCTCGCATTTGCTATATTCCGCTCCATACACGTAAAAATTATACCCGGAAAAGAATGTGTCTATGAAAGAATTTGAGACGTGCACAAATTAAATATTTCTTGCATTTATTATTAATAATATTTGTAATAATTAGTGAAAACTAGCACTGCTATATCTCGCCTCCCATAGAAAGGGTTATCACATATCACTACTTTCCCACACAGCGAGAAACCAGTTGCGTATTGAAAATGGCATGCTGTCAAATTACAGCCTTGGAATAGGGTTTTCCCGAAAAGCACAGGCAATAGGTGTAGTTTCTCTCCCAAACAAAAATAATAGTCCAAAATTCTTGTGCTTTTCGGTGATAGTCACATTGAGACAGTTATTTAAATTGTATTCTACGTAAATATTTAACATCAAACTAATGCGGATAAATACAAAATATCTAGGTCGGAGATCTACAAAAAAACATGTGTTCATTTTCAGTTCCTTTCCGTTGACAGTTTTCAGCAAAACCCTCATAGCAACGGGCGTAGCAACCGCGCTCGCAAGTGCGCTCGCATTTACGCGCGCAAATGCGCTCGCAAGTGCGCGCGCATTTGCGCATTTGCGAGCGCAAATGCGCGCTCGTTTGCTATATCTCGCCTCCCATACTCTTCCACCATGATAACGCATTAGCTCACACCTCCGCCCTCGCCACGGCCAAATTGGTCGAATTGGGCTACGAACTGCTGCCCCATCCACCGTATTCTCCAGATGTGGCCCCGTGCGACTTCTTTTTTGTTTCCAAACTTGAAAAAGTCACTCGCCGGGCAGAAATTTGAGTCGAATGAGGAGGTCATCGCCGCCACGGAGGCCTACTTTGCAGACCTCGAGAACACGTATTTTTCAGACAGGTTAAAGAAGTTGGAGCATCGCTGGGTCAAGTGTATCGAACTAAAAGGAGACTATATTGAAAAATAAATCGCCACATTTTCAAAAATCTTCGTTTTTCTTTTGTAGGCTAAGTAGGCTACTTATTGGACCACCCTCGTATATTCACTAACCCTCCAAACCACTCCAGCCCTAACTCACTCTCTCTCACACGCTCTCTCTCTCTCTCTCTCTCTCTCTCTCTCTCTCTCTCTCTCTCTCTCTCTCTCTCTCACCAATGCACTATCACCTGTTAGTGATTTACAGTCGCTGTGTTAGTTATATTGACTGGATCGTATTATGAAGTATTTTCCTGGTCCTTGAAGTGACGGGCAGATGTTGCCGGGTCAACACCATTTCGTAATATCCCAGCCTCTCACCAAAACTAATCAAACTGAAATAAAACGAAGCGGAAGAAAGAGAGAGACGCACAGAGAGAGAGAGAGAGAGAGAGAGAGAGAGAAAGAGAGAGAGAGAGAGAGAGAGAGAGAGAGAGAGTTCAGGTCAAACAGTCACTTACCTATGTGTCACCCACCATAACATGAAACAGAAGAAACACTCGAATTAAGGTCGAAGAAGAAGAAGAAGAAGAAGAAGAGGAAACAACAATGATGGGTTTCCTAAGGAGATTTTCTTTAGAAATGCAGCTCAATAATAAAAACAATTCAAACGCATGTGACGATGGTGATGATGATGGTGATGATGATGATGGTGATGATGATGACGACGACGATGATGGTGACCCCGACGGCAATGCCGATGATGAAGGTGGCGACGACGATAATAACGATGACGACCTCCACCGCCAACACCACCCTAACCACTATCACCACGACGACGACGATGATGATGCTGATGATCAATATGATGATGATGTGATGGTGTGATGGCGACGATGAACAATGACGACAGTGATGTAGTAATAATTTTATTTTCAGCTGCCAAAGTCATAAACTATTTAGACAGTTAAAGTTTTTACAATGAAGGTACATAAGATAATAAAAGACTGAAACTATAATAAAAGAGCAAGAAAATGTACAGTATATACGTGGAAGTTCAGAAAACAAAATAATACATCAGCACTAAAAGCAAAGAATATGATAAAGACTTTAACAATTATTATACCACACACACCCAAAACACACCCATGCGCTTGAATCCGCCACAGAATTGTGTTGGACTACATTACGATTTATCACGTACATTTCATGTACATGTGTACAGACGATAATGATATGGTTGACAATGATGAGAAGGAGAGGAAGGAGGAGGACGACGATGACGACATCATTATGATAGGCTCGCTCTGCGTCTTCTACGCGGCCACTTCTTTGTACAAAGTGTGGAACAAGATCAAGCAGTAATTCCATGCCCTACACTGACTGGTCAGCCATCTGAACCACCCTGACTGACCATCTGGCCAGTGATTTCTTTAAAACTCGTGAGGTCCAGCCAGTGTATTCTAAGACCAGTGGTTAACGATGGCTCCCAAGTGAAGTCATCAGTCACATCCTGTGCCGAGGCTGCTTCCTTGCAGTTCAAGATGATTTTATTTTCATTTTTATTTTTAGTCCCTACTCTTTTTCCTTGGGATGGTTATTCCCGTCTGCCATATCGCCAATGGTGGGTGTAGACTTTACTCTTCATTTATTCGGTTTTTAATATGAGTCTTCTATTTGAAGGACTCTTTGCTCCACTTCCCCGTGCGTCGCTTCAGCGGCAGTTTTTTTTTTTTAAACCAACCATACAACAATAAAAAGAAACTCAGTCAAACGAACGACTCACCGTTTGGGAATATAGAGGGTGAAAATGCCAAAATTCTGCAGGTGAAAATAGATCTAGTCTAAGGCCTAGGGTTATAGTTAACCCTAACACTAACCCTAATCCAAATTCTAACTAACTGTAATCCTAACTCTAAATATCAAAATTTGCCTTCAAAATTGGTATACCGTACATTTGCGTAATAATACAATTACGAATGCGCCAAACGATGGGCGAATCGACTTACATGCTCCTAATATGACCCCCAGAATTTGTTCTTTTCCCGGTTGATAATATTGACGTATCTGACTATTACGGACGGGGAAGTGGTTGGCAAAAACAACAACAACAAACAAATAAATAAATAAACAACAACAACACATAAATATCGTTTACATAAAATAAAAATAAAGAGAGGCCGTCACCATTCGCAAACGAGTAACTGAGCTACTGCTTGTGTAAGATGCTCGCATGAGGATTTTTTAACCTCAGCATACACTGAGCATGCTATACTAGAAGAATTTATATTTATGATGTGTTTAATTATGATACTCTTATCATTATCATCATCATCGTCATCATCATGCATGTTATGCTTTGTAATATGGGTGGTGAATGAATATGTTTGCGCATTGAGTCTTTGTAAGATTAGCGCTATATAATTATTCATCATCATCAACATTACCATCATCATCTACACCATCACCATCATCATCATCATCAACATCATCAGCACCACCACCACCACTACCATCATCATCATTAGCAGCAAAGTGTAGTTCCGGTAACGGAAGGAAAATATTTTACTGCCCTGGTAGAACAGAACCTACGTGCGTGACTTTCTGTATTGCCGTGCACAGCACCAGTGACAGCGGGTCGGAGAGGAGAAAGGGTCTCGAGACACTACGAGTGCTGTCGTGGTGACGGTGGTGTTGACAGGACATCCGTCTTTACACTTGCTGACCACTGACCACCAGTATCGATCTAAGGCACATACGTTGCATACAGGGGTCACCAACAACGCAAAAGCGGTTCTCGCAAAGAAACGCCAGTCCCAGTTGGCAAAGACACCAACCACTTGTGCAAAACACAAGAGGAATGAGTGAGCAGCAGCTCCACGGGAGATAACCCTGTCAATGTTTGACCCTACTGTAGCTGTGGGTTGTAAACATGGGCGATGGGACATAACTGCAGTTACGTCAACCAACACCGAGTGACAACTGGAGGGAGATAATCCTGTCAAAGTTCGGCCCTCACGTAGCGAGCACCTACGTCGACCGTTAGTTTCGAGAGAACAGCGCAATTCCCGAAACTTTATATTTGTTTGCGCATTTAGCAATCTTCTGGTACTAAGTAGCAATGTTACTTTGTTTTGCAATGACACCAAACATCGTACAATGTGTAACGTTGAGGAGAAAATTCATGTCATGGCACTAATTTGGAGTACACGCAATTCTGACATGAAACTGTGTACACTACTTGGAATTTGATGTTGTTAATAATAATAATAATAATAATAATAATAATAATAATAATAATAATAATAATAATAATAATAATAATAATAATAATAATAATAATAATAATAATAATAACAACAACAAAACAACAACAACACAACAACAACAACACCAATAATAATAATAAGAAGAAGAAGAAGAAGAAGAAGAAGAAGAAGAAGAAGAAGAAGAAGAAGAAAACTTATAAGACGCACCTATCTCACCACAAGGCGACTCAAGGCGCACACATACACAATTCAAGCACAGTAATACACATTAGCACACAAATTGCATGTAGATGACAAGGTACCAATACAAACAGACACAGGGCACTACAAAATAAGCGTGAAAACATATCAAATAATTATTAGTACATGGCTATTTACCACTGCTCTGATTTAGGCTTGCGAGCGATGTGAGTTGGGGGAGAGGGGGGTAGTGTTGTAGCGGGGCACTGTAGTCTGAGGATTATTTAAAGAAAATAAAAGTCTTGAGGCCAGATTTAAATGCTTTTAAAGACTCTTGTTAACGGAGGGGGGGGGGGGCGGGGGTGATATGGTTATTATTGTTGTGTTTGTGTTTTTTTTTTGTTTTTGTTTTTTCACCAAAGTGATTTTATGTGGGAAGAGGTGGTAGAAGAAAAGGTAAAACAACAACAACAACAACAACAGTTCCACCGCTTCGCTCAGGAACTAACAGTAACAGCAAACCATTGCCTTTCCCCTTCCCCCTACCCCCCCCCCCCACACACACACACCAAAAAACAAAGATACAAACAAACAAAAAAACAGAGAATATTTAGCAAATTAGCTATTTCACTTCTAGCACATATTTTAAATAAATAATTAAAATGTATAGATCAACAGCTACTACCGTTATATTTCTCCGTCTATACTGGTCACGTGCCTTAAGGAGTCGCTAGCGGATAGTAACACTGAGCCACTTTGACTTGCCCTCTGCACTAGCTAGAACCTAAGCTAGACAACGGACGTGCGGTCAGTAGTGGTCACAGCCATCTGTACTGATAACTTGCCTTCACTAATCACCGCTAACCACTCCACTACACCGTAAGGTACAGCGTGAACATTGATATGGAACTCTCAACTGTACGCTTCCAAAGCGTGCACATACATCACCTGTCACACGCATAAACGAGCTCTAACCCTTCCACTGCGCTATGTACAAATGAGCAATTAGTCCCTGGCGTCCTCACCGCAGCCAATCAGCACAAACTTCTGGATGCCCTCGATGCATCAACGGTCACCTATTCACTCACAACCGTTTAGTTAATTTCATGTAATTGTTTTATTTCTTTGAGACAAACCAGGCCGCGTGCTCTGCTAATCACGCTGACACCTAGCTGCCATATATAATTTATTTTGTGAGACATATACATATAGTAATTTACTAATGATCACCTTTTTTTTAAAAATTACAAAACATAATTACATGTTCGAGTAGCCTATGTACTTCTGTCAAAGGCTGAAGGAGAAATTTCTGTCAAAGACTGAAGGAGAAATTTCTGTTTGCGTTTTTAAAAAATAGTATAGTATAGTATAGTATAGTATAGTATAGTATAGTATAGTATAGTATAGTATAGTATAGTATAGTATAGTATAGTATAGTATAGTATAGTATAGTATAGTATAGTATAGTATAGTACGGTATCGCTTTGTATTGTAGCATCCAAGTGCCTCTTACAGCGTTCATGGAAAGCAAAGGTCCAACGTCTGTGGTCAATACGAGTAATAGATCCCAAGTAATCAAACTGTACCTGAGACACGATGAGAACTTACTCCTTCTATCCTGGCCTCAGCAAGTCTCTGTTGCTCTGTATGCCAAACTCTCCAAGACCCCACAAGATCGTGACGGCAAGAATGATATTAAAAGGTATCGCGAGAGTCAGCAAGACTTTGGGCGCTTCAGCACAGCACAGCAGCTGCTGTCCTTTCTAAAAAGGTCATGACCTCAAAAGAGCTTTAAATTGTAAATCGGCAGATCGCTTTATAATTTCATCTCTCTCTCTCTCTCTCTCTCTCTCTCTCTCTCTCTCTCTCTCTCTCTCTCTCTCTCTCTCTCTCTCTCTCTCTCTCTCTCTCTCTCTCTCTCTCTCTCTCTCTCTCTCTCTCTCTCTCTCAGAGGGAGGCACTGTGGTCTAATGGTAGTGCTTCGGCTTGCGGATCTGAAGGTCCCGTGTTCGAGCCCTGGCCGGGCCATTGTGTTGTGTCCCTGGGAAAGACACTTTACTCCTGTTTTCCTACTCCTTCGGATGAGAGTATAAACCGAGGTCTAGTCTGTGTCGCATACATTCCATCATAACGGACTTAAAAGATCCTGACGCTCATGTTCTAGACGGGTGAGTGTCGGTGACAAGAACACACCCAGCATGCACCTAGGTCCTTCTTCCCCATCCCTGGCTGCCCAGGATTGTGCTCAGTTGTCCGGGCGTCAGACCATGCGCCCAAACGGCAAAGGCTGCGGGTGGGCGTCTCGGGCGGCTTGAGTTAGATCCTGTATCGGCCAGCGCCTTGAGCAGCTCTTGAGCTGGAAAAGCGCTATATAAGAACGATTAAATAAAAATAAAAATGTCTGTAAAATATAATATGATTAAAAGGAATGCAGCAGGATGAATAGGAGGGTATGCCCAATATTGTTTTTAAAAAACGACGAAAATAATGATGGTGTGCGTAATATATTAAATAATTTGTTTTAAATATAAAAAACGTTTGTTTATGCTTCGGCTGATTTTAAGAGTATAATCTGTGCGTGTGTTTGTTTGTTTATTTCATTTAACGTCTATTCACCGAAGTGATTTTAGACAAGAAAATAAAAGGAAGGTGGGGAAATAGGATATGCGCTACATGGATGGGAGATAGGAAATAACATTTAAACAAAATGATACAGTAACATAACATGAAATAAAATTAAATAAAAATTAAATATTCAAACAATATTTTAAAACTCTTAAAAAAATAAATAAAATAAAATAAAATTACTAAGGAACATGTCAAACTTGCGAAATGTTCATGCACAGAAAAGTCAATTTTGTGAGATTGTCATATACAAAGTAATCAGAATAAACTTGCAATTTTTATAACAAATGTCCTACAGGACTATAAATTATAGATTTAGCGATGGTTATCCAATATTTACTATTTTTATTTTGAACATTATGAATGTTCTGTGGAATATATTGTGTTATTACACTGCAGTCATGAATGATATGATTTATATTTAAATTTTCATTGCAAATGCAAACAATATCCTTGCAATATTTTGTCCTCCAAGAATGTAAAGCAAGACGATGTGCTAAAGAGGTTATTGTTCGAGGATACTGTGAATTATCACTATATATTATTTTTAAAGGAAATTTATTTTTTATTTTCTTTTCTATTATACTTGTCACAGGCGGACTCTTTAGCTCAGGCCCTGCTCGCAGTAAACCCCCCCTACTTGCCTCTGACCAAGCGATCCAAGCCCCGCCCCTCCGTATAGTCCCACGTGACCTGGGACCGGACCTTGGCAAAGTTAAGATATAGCTTTGTCAGTCCACTTCTGCAAGCCCAAGACAACACATCGCCTGCTGAGACACGTCTGCTTCCACGTTGCGACCTCTGAGCTCAGCCATACCCTTGTGTTCAACCCGTTCTCTGGTCAAGGTAAGAGTGGTGATTTATTTCATATCATCTAGCTACCCATCACCCTTCGATTTCCCCACATGTTCGTATGTCTTGTAGATATTTACGTCCGTGTCTGTGTATCGTTGTGATGAATTGCTTGTGATATACCATTTTGCTTTATGTACCCATTACCTGTAGTTTGATTGTTGTACATGAATGTGACATGCTTATATTTATACTTGTATTTTCCCCTATCTACATTCCTGTATAAATTCCCCCATGCCATGATCACCCTGCTGTATAAACTATAGTACCCCAGCTAATCCCCATTGCATATAATAGCCATTGCCCTGTATTTACACCTTTTTTGCTTCACCCCTGATCCGAATGTGTAAATATCCACCCCTGTTGTTAGTAGCCCCTTAGGCGCCGAAACTCTCATACATTATCGGCCGCCGTTAAATTCTCCCAACCCCTGGTAGCCATTGTTGATATAGATGGACAATTGGAAAGCACCGGTCATTCCTGACCAGGGCTTCCAAATTCAAATCTGACTGGCATGCGCGCTGAACGGCGCGGCATCCAGAGTGTGGGTGCCCCTCTGATGCAGAGAACTAATCATTTGCAGAACGGGTTCTTATACGGGCCTCTGCGAGACTCAGCCACGCTGCGTGCCATCCATCTACTCTGGTTGCCACTGAGAAGCGTGAAGGGAATTCAGCCCCTCCCTGCCAAGTGCAGATGACCGGTCCAGCCCACGCCAACTATTGCACAACGACCCGACCCAGTGACCTAGACTGGTCAACCCACGCCACGCCAACGCTTGACCATTGCACAACAGCCATCCAGTCTCCAGCGGCTACAACAGCCGACTAATCTGCAGTTAAGTCTGTCCTCTGCGCACACCACAACTCTGCAGCAATCTGGTTGCCCACGCTTAGTCAACCAGCTATCTCGTGCCACCTGATGAAAGCAGTCCATATTCGCCCCTATTGACTTTCTATATTTAAACCAGAATAACGCCAATATACTCTGTACTTCACTCGACTATCACTCGTGATCCCTTTGTAAACCAACCAACTATAGTTAGACCTACACCACTTATTAAATTGCTTTGATATTGTACTATACTACCCTGCTTCCCTTGTTTCAGTTCTCCACTATTTTATTCTGTACACCTCTCGTCTGTCCTTTATAACTCTTTAGCACTCCCAAGCATTATTCCCCTGAATGTCACCGCGCATCGGCCTAGTACAAGGGAGGAGATACAGCGCGGGGGAGTAATTGCTAACCCACATCCCCACACCCCCCTATATTCGTGACAATACTATACATTTTTTCTTGTTGATAAGGGGATGTCAATATGGCTAACGTTGTGTTGATTTTTCGCCCCATCTTTTGCTTTCTTGTCTGCCCAATCATTATTATCTAAACCACAATGAGATGGTATCCAACATACCATGTGTATACATACACATACAAAACACAACATGTGTGTGTATATATATATATATGTGTGTGTGTGTAATATGTATGATTTCCAATTTAATGTTAAAGGTGTTAGTTCAGTATTATGTTATTTTGTTAAGGAGCAGATTGGATGATTAGACTTTCTAATTAGTTAAAAAACTTAAATCCATAATACATAAATACCAAGGTTCATCGCCCCCCCCCCTCTCTCTCTCTCTCACCCACACGCACATAACTACAAACACACACACACACACAAAAGTATGAGATAGCTTGATGTTGATTGGTCAGTAAGTCACAAACACTCGCGGGCACACACACACACGCGCGCGCGCGCGCACACACACACACACAGACGCACACACACGGAAGTTTGAGATAGCTTAATGTTGATTGGTCAGTACATCACACACACACACACACACACACACTCACACACACAGAAGTTTGAAATAGCTTGATGTTGATTGGTCAGCAAATCACACGCACACACAGACACACACACACGCACACACAATTTTGAGATAGCTTGATGTTGATTGGTCAGTAAATCATAATCATACATGACGTTGTGGCCATCCTACACACAGCAACCTTCCTCTCAGAGACTTCTAAAACCACAATAAATTATTTATGTCTAGAAAACATAAACTTTAAAATATGTTTTATTTCAACCCCAATTCTACACTACTCTGTTAAAACACTTTTAATTTTCACACAGCCATTCGTGTCGGGTGTCATAAGAAGAAGAAGAATAAGAAGAATAAGAAGAAGATGATGATGATACCCCTAATTACACAGCCACCGCATTTTCTTCCAGCCATCTGGATGCATAGTTTCAGGAAGTGCTTCACTGCAAGTGAGACTATTCTGGGTACTTTGTAATGAAGACAAAGGTGACAGCTTTCAACTTTGACGTCATGGAATAAATGTCGTCACAATAGAGATCTCTTATCTGGCACAAAAAGGTAAGAGGCAAGCTACGGTGTGTGGGTGTGTGTGTGTGTGCACGTGTATTTATGTCAAAGTGGGGACTCGACTGTGTTGATTTAGTCATAAATGGGGTCTTTTGCTAGGACCCCACTTTTTTTCAGGGCCCCACTTTTTCAAAGTGCTCGCAAGTGCTCTTTAAGTGCATGCAAGTGCAGTTGTAGTGCATGGAAGTGCAGTTGTAGTGCATGTGTACTTAAAGTTCACTTCGCGAAGTGCAGTTGTAGTGCATGTGCACTTAAAGTACACTTGGCCAAGTGTAGTTGTAGTGCATGTGCACTACAACTACACCAGGTCAAGTGTAGTTGTAGTGCACATGCACTACAAGTACACTTGACCTGGTGTAGTTGTAGTGCATCTTCCAGACGGGTAGGATAAGGAACTTTCCTCGACGATTAGGGTAAGGCAGTGCCTCGACGATTAGGGTAAGGCAGTGCCTCGACGATTAGGGTAAGGCAGTGCCTCGACGATTAGGGTAAGGCAGTGCCTCGAAAAAGGGTTAGGGTCAGGGCTAGTTGCAGCGCTGCAACTAGCCCTGACCCTAACCCTTTTCGAGGCACTGCCTTACCCTAATCGTCGAGGCACTGCCTTACCCTAATCGGCGAGGCACTGCCTTACCCTAATCGTCGAGGAAAGTTCCTTATCCTAGCTGTGTTTTTGAACAAACTTGACCTACTTCGTCCCTAATAGGCGAGGAATTAGGTCAAACTTTTTGCGAAAAAGGTGCTTTTTTGAACAAACTTGACCTACTTCGTCTCTTAGGAGAGAGGAATTAGGTCAAACTTCTGGCAAAAAGGTGTCTTTTTTGAAGAAATTTGCCTCTTAGGCGGCGAATTAGGTCAAAGGACCCCATTTAAACATGAATACACGAATGTGTGTGTGTGTGTGTGTGTGTGTGTGTGGGTGTGCGTGTGTGTGTGGGTGTGCGTGTGTGGGTGTGTGTGTGTGTGTGTGTGCGTGTGTGTGTGTGGGTGGATGCGTGTGTTTGTGTGTGTGTGTGTTGAAAGGATGCAATTTCGGCAATGAAACCTCAATGCCAGAAAAATCAACTACATCAAAATAAATTATGTCATCAACGAACGCAATTTCTGCAACTGATAGTGCCTTCACGGTTTCTGCTATGTCTGTTCCAATACGCCAGCACGCAAGCCAAGAGCCAGCCGATACTCTGTCATTCTACATCAAGACTAATTGTATCATATAGCGAGATATGAAAATGAATGGTTTACCTGCACACCACCGATAGCATTGCATCGTATCGTATCCTATCATATCGTATCATTTCATATATCGCATCGCCTCATATCGATTAGACTGGACTGGATTGAACTCAACATTTTTAACTTGCTGCATTGTGCGCGCTTTCCAACGCCGTTTCTTAATGTTCCACTATGACTGACCTGTTCGAATGCATGCTTGTTTATTACAGCCACTCACCTGTACGTTTGTTTGTTTGTTTGTTTATTTTTAAATAGCAACTTCGAATTCTTTAACATGTCGCTGAGAGAACACGGTGAAAAGAGGTTCACTGCACTAAAACGTCAGTACAGAAAGGTAAATCCTGTGAAAATAATCTCCCCTCACCATCGGGGATCGAATCCTAGTGCGCTTCCAAGGCAGGCCTGCAAACTACAGGTTGACTTATTCTGCAACTCCATTAATGATTCTAGCATAGTGCTGCCATGGCATCGCGATTACTCTCTATTGGTATTCCATTTGTCCAGCGATTGTAAATGCAGAAGGGAAACTCGAACAAATAAAGACTAGACCCACGACATAAAACTAATAGTGATTGTAGCAATATGTGAGTATGTTTTAACGTCCGCGTGCTATACATTCCCTTCACAGCTAAGTTGCTGCAAATACCTTGTTTTTATATAGCCCGCTTTACCATCACAAAGACCAGCTTCAGGCGCCGATGACAGAAATCCAGTACATACACAAAACAGCTGAAATCCTTTATCTCAAAACATGTTCTTATGTGCTGAACTTTAAACATAGGACCGTTTAAATAAGATTAAGGCTATCTGCTCTAAAGTCTAGTCTTCTGTTGAGATGAGCTGAGCTGTATGGATTTTCCATGGTGGGTAATGCAGACTGGATCACTTCACGATGGAATCCACGTCGCTAATTAGATGTTGCATGTTCATAGGTGCAGCGCCGAGGTCTACTAAGCCAGAACTGTGGGTCGCTATCGCATAATTATTGTATGACACGCACTACAACCAATAAAAATAAAATATTAAAAAATTATTTTAAACATTTTAAATGAAAAAAAAAAGATTTAAATGTAAATTGTGGGTTTCTGTCTCAGTAAATTCTACCCCTGATTTGGAATTATAAGCTGGTGAACTACAATGATTATAATGCTGGTGAATTCATTAAAGCAGAACAAAAATATTATAATCTACAAAATTACGGATGTTCGCTGCACGTACGCACACACCCTCATCCTCTCTTACCCCCATCCCTCACACACACCAAACACACTGTCACCTCCACACACACATACACACACACCCACACACCTACACACACACACCAATGTACATCTCTGTACACGCGCCCGCTACAACCTCACACCTCTCTCCTTCCGGATCCACATAGAAGGCAACAAACCCTGCGTATCCATATGGCGAAAACGCGCGCGGAGCGGCAGCAACACGAGGCGCCCACAAGAATACAGAAATGTCTCCTTGTAAGAGTTCTTTCGCTTGTAACCTTTCACAACACACACAAACATACACACACACACATATACACACACATCCACAATCTCGCACACAAACACAAACACACACGCACACACACATACAACACACACACACACACTCACACACTAAAAGTAAGGACAATGAGGAAAAGAAGAAGAAGAAGAAGAAGAAGAAGAAGACGTACTTCAACGGTGACTCGATTCGTCACTGTTCCGCGCGATTATCCGTCACAAGGATACACACTCTTACAATGATGTCTTGATGATCGGCGTTGACTGTCTTCGTTTCTCCCATCCCTGCAGAGAAGGCGTTCTTGCACAAAACAGGAGAGGATCGTTTAAAGGAGGACCGATACTCTTCTCCTGCTGACAGGCGAATGAACGGTGGACTGGTTGATCCAGCTAAGCCCTCAGCCTCGCTATAGTCATCAAATACACCCACTGACACCTACCGACACCCACCCACACATGTTGACTTCAAGTCAAGTCAAGTCAAAGCGTTTATTCCATAAAACCCCTTAGAGCACGTGGTTACAATAAAAAAAAAAAAACAGAATAAGAATGGAACGCATAAAATACAACACAAAACACAATGCACAAATATTACAAAAACTAAAAGTGAATCAATCACACTCGCACATGATAAACATTCGCAATATACACAATCTGTCATGGACCGGTTTTATAGTTATTTGGGTCCGATGACTGTATATTATTGTTAGTCTGTTTCTTGTGATAAAATACTGATAATCTTTGTTATGAGAGCTAAATTCTGATTGTTTCAGCTGGTCACACGACAGTTCATTACTGTACATTCAAAAAAAAATCTATTCATTCTTTTCTTGACTATATTAAAGATTGTCTGATACAATGGCTCCTAAATATTTGAAGCTATGCACTGTGTTGAGGGATTGGACATTGATGTCCTGGTTGATCGCACAAACCACTGCTGCCCTGACAAGGTTGAAATCCATTTGGAAAGACAGGACCATCAGTCTACATTCCAAAGTAAGGCTGCTGCGATCCCTTGTCATCTCCATCTACCTATACGCTTGCGATACATGGATTCTCACAGCAGATCTCCAACGAAGAATACAACGCATGGAGATGAGGTGCTACAGAAAACATCTGGGCATTTCCTATGCCCAGCACATCTTCAACAACGAAGTCCGACAGACCATCACACAAGCCATTGGATAACAAGATGACATGCTCACAGTGGTGAAGAAACGGAAACTCCACACATGTGTACTTCCACAACCATGCAGAGAGCGAGAGAGAGAGAGAGAGAGAGAGAGAGAGAGAGAGAGAGGGAGGGAGGGAGAGGGAGAGGGAGAGAGAGAGAGAGAGAGAAAGAAAGAGGAGAGGGGGCGAGAAAAGGAGGGAGGGAGAGGGATTAGTTTCGTTTAGTTAGTCATTGCTTATAGGTTCCAGCGGAGTGCAAAAAGCCGAATCAGGACCACACCTTGGTTGAAAGAGGACCCAACCCTGATCCGAATAAAAGGTATGCTGAAACAACCTAATGATAACACTGAAGGCACTCCACCAGTCGGCCACTTTATAATAAAGGCATCATGCAGGGGACGCAGAGGCTATACTCTAATTTATTGAACCCCGGTTTACAAAAACAAAATAGAATATAAACATTAATATAAAATATTACTAAACACATACATATAAAATGCTTACATTGCTAAGTAATAATACCATTGAAAGCCCTAATGACCAATTAGCAGAAGGAGTCCAATATCCTGAAACTGACCCAACGGACCCCATACACAAATGAGGAGGTTTGGGAAAGTTTTCAAGAAAACAGGTAGGTGACAGAAACGGTGGTAATTTAAAGCACTAAATGTTCACACAGTGGGGATACTAATTATACAGAAAAACCTGGCACCTCAACGAGGTGGGCTATCTATCTATCTATCTATCTATCTATCTATCTATCTATCTATCTATCTATCTATCTATCTATCTATCTATCTATCTATCTATCTATCTATCTATCTATCTATCTATCTATCTATCTATCTATCTATCTATCTATCTATCTATCTATCTATCTATCTATCTATCTATCTATCTATCTATCTATCTATCTAATCTATCTATCTATCTAGATCCCTCGTGGGGGTACCGGGGGTTTCAGTATAAATTGTATCCCCACTTTCTGGAAATTTAGTGCTTTAAATTTCCACTGTAGCTGTCTTTCTCCTTTGTTCTTTCTCATTCCTACTTGGTTCTATCGATCTACTATACTATCTTCTTCTTCGCTAGACCAGTCACCTACCTTTTTTCTTGAAAACTCTTCTGGGACAAAACTCCTCATTTGTGTGTGAGGTCTGTTGGATCAGCTTGAAAATATTGGACGCTTGCTGCCAAATGTCACTGGGGCTTCCTATGATGTTATTATTTGGCAATGTAGGCATTTTATATGTATGTATTTTGTTGACATTTAATTTTTATAATGAGGTTTGTATTCTATTTTGTTTTTATAAACGGGGGTTCGATAAATTAGAATATAGCCTCAACATCCCCTGCGTGGGATGCCTTTATTGTAAAGTGACCGGCTGGTGGAGTGCCTTCAGTGTTGCCACTAGGGTTGTTTCGGCGGATCAGCGAAGTTGTGGTTTTGATTTGTGGTCCTGATTCAGCTCTCTGCAGTCCGCTTGACCCTGTAATCAATGAATAACTAAATAAGATAGATAGATAGATAGATAGATAGATAGATAGATAGATAGATAGAATAGATAGATAGATAGATAGATAGATAGATAGATAGATAGATAGATAGATAGATAGATAGATAGATAGATAGATAGATAGATAGATAGATAGATAGATAGATAGATAGATAGATACAAACATAGCCTACATACATACATACATACATACATACATACATACATACATACATACATACATACATACATACATACATACATATATATACATACATACATACACATATACAACGGATTTACAACGTTCTTTCCTTAGTTTTTTTTTCTTTCGCTCTTTTCTGTGTCTCTTTTAACTTCTTCCTGGTCCTCTTCTGCTTCGTTCTTTATTTAAATAATGGTTTTAGGTGCAGCCAATCTAACATTTTAACAAAACAACATTGATTCCTCTTCCGCATTCTGTAATTGCGAGCTCTTTAGATCGCCGCGCCTTGAGTTCGATTAAAGAAAAAGCGAGTGATAGCATCCTGTACTTTAATTATGTGTTCCTTGTTCTTTTTTGTTTGTTTCTTCTGTTTTTTTTTTTTCCTTCTCCATCCTTCACTTTTTCTTCAATTCTTTAATTTTACCTCTGTTCAATACAAAGTGTTATTAGACAACTTAAACAGATGATTAAAATACAAAAATTAAATCAAAATCATAACAATTTGTACAACTCAGTTTTCATAATAAAACTAAATGCCAACTAGAACACTAACAGGTCTATAAAAAAGATGGTTTTACGGCCATCATCATCTCCTGATATGATAATTCGCTCTTTCTTTATTCGTCCTTCTGTCCCTTCTCTTCCTTGGTCTCTTTTTCTTTTCCAAAATCCCTTTTTAATAAAGGAGCCTTAACCGCTAACGACAGTTTGAATACCGATTTGTCGTCTCCTGCGAAACTCTCACGGTTCCTGAACGCATTGCCGCCATTGATTTTTTACCCCCTTGTGACGTAAGAAGCAGGAACCATAATCGATGCTGCGAGTTCCTATTCTTTGGCAGTTATCTGTCTTGACCCGCTCCATTTTTATCAGGTGGAGAGGAACACGAGATTGGTGTTTGAGATTGCATCGGGTCAAGAGTGGCGTCATTTTCTTCAAGAGTGGTTTCTTTTTATATGTTTTATCTTTCCTTTTTTGTGTTTGTTTGTTTGTAACCAGTTCACCGTCGGGGTGATTCCAAGAGAAGAATAATATTTGTTGTAGATGAAACCAAGCCTAAAACGATAAAATAAAATAAAAGTATAACACTTCACTGTGGGGAGTGACAGTCACCTAAGTTCACC
>CM072524.1:40480082-40542582 GCA_036898135.1 Oncomelania hupensis
CACTGATGTTATCAATAGAACTCATAGTTCGTAAATCAGTTGGCAAAAAAGATCAATATGAATGCATTTGAGTTACACATGCTTCAAAGACAGTTTCATTACATATGGAGTTCACATTTTTACAGTATTTTGTTTTCATTGAGTTTAAGATTATTTTATGTGCCATGCTTAAAACTGATCTGGTAATTTCACAAGGTTTATCATAGCTCAGATTAATTTAATCGCTTTCACAAATTTATTTTCTATCGAATTTTAAATTTCTTTAGAAGATAACGGTATCATTATTGCTTGTGAGTTAATATTTAAAGCCCCAAGTTCTGCAGCACGATCAGCCCAACCATTATAAAGAAATCCACAATGATATGCAATCCAGCAAAAGTCTACCGAGTACCGTTAGTAATCAATCCATGAATAATATTTTTAATTTCTAAAATAATTTTTTTCCCTTCACCTTGACAATTTGAACTGAGTGCATGTAAAGCAAAAATAGATTATACACACAGAACTATACTAAATATACTCACAAATAGATTGGAGATGTTATTAAGAGCCATTAATATCACAACTAATTCAGCAGTAAAAAAATGGAATATTCAATTAAAATGAATCTCGTATATTAAAATCAAATATTACAAATGCTGGCCCTGTTTCACCTGTTTGAAAAAAACACATATCCATCAGTATATATTTTTAAATGTCCAGCATACGTTTCATACACATGATGTCGTGCTTCAACCGCCGTGAAGTGTTTGTTATAATTCTTATTCGCATTACAATAATTAATACCGTAATTTGCCTTTTCAATTCCCACCTAGGTACTGGTGAAATTATATATTTTTTGTGAGTTGTCAATATGCTTTAAATCTGCTTGAATAAGATCTTTCGTAAAGGTACTTATTGCTTGGAAAGAGTGCACCTTTTGGGCCTGTTTGGGAAAAGCTATATCAAATCGGATGAACAGCCCTTCGTCAGTACTGTTGTGAACTGCACTTGCTCTTACTATGCATTTGGCACATGATAACTTTCGCCATTCATCAAGGGGAATAACACCTGCAAGTTTATATGCATTGCCTCTATAGTTTTTGTTTGATGTGGGACTCCTAACGCTAATTTTATTGCTTTACAGTCTAAACTTTGCAATTTGTTAAGATAGCCTTTAGGGGCTGAAAAATACGCTTCCTGTCCATATGTTAATTTGGATCTGACTAAAGCAGAAGCTAAATGAGTCAGTGTTTTTACTTCATGTCCCCAATTTTGTCTGTTAATAATTTTCGATAAATTATAAAGTTTGATATTTTTTTGTATTAAATATTATGTATGTCTTTCCCATTTTAATTTGCATGTTAAATACGCGCCTAAAAATTTTACCTTCTTCACATACTTGAGTTCTTCATTTTCAATTTTTAATTTTGGAAGTTGTCTAGGCTTCTGACCATGATGAAATACTACCAAGTTTGTTTTTTCTTTAGACAACTCGAGAACATTTTGTTTCATATGACCGATATTATTTATTTCTGGTTGATGGCATTTAGTACAAAGTTGTTTTCTGTTTTAATTTACATATATTACATTTATAACTTTATTTATTTATTTTTTGCAACACATTGCAAAAACTTGTCAGATTGCATACATTGAACTTAGACGCATAAGCTCCATTCGACAGTATCTCACACAAGAAGCAACAAAAACACTAGTTAGCGCATGCATTCTGTCTAGATTGGATTATTGTAATTCACTCCTTGTAGGTTGCACACAGAAAGTCCTTAGACCTCTTCAGCAAGTCCAAAACTCTGCAGCTAAACTCATCTTCAAAGCATGGAAATCACAGCATTGCACGCCTCTCTTTCAAGAGCTACACTGGCTCCCAATTGAACAACGAATTAAATATAAAACCTCATGTCTCTGCTACCACATCATCTCTGGAACTGCTCCTAGCTATCTTTCCGAACTTTTGACTGTCTATGTTCCTTCTCGGTCTCTCCGCTCCTCTGCAGATGAAAGGATGTTCCGTGTACCAGAATACCACAGGGTGAGACACGGTGGTAGAGCTTTCAGTTTCTTTTCCGTTCAGATCTGGAACTCGCTACCTCGGTCCGTCCGTCACAGTCCTTCACTAGCGTCTTTTAAAACGAACTTGAAGACGCATCTTTTTAGAGAGGCCTTTTCTTAGGCGCCATGAGTGAGTGTTGTTAGTTATTTTTGGTATTGAGATGTATATGTGGTTGCGTGTTATTGACCAAAGTACGCATGTTGTGTTTACATTTGTTTGTGTAAAGCGCTTTGTGATTTTGGAAAGCGCTGTATAAATTGCCTGTTATTATTATTATTATTATTATCTCTCTCTTTCTTCTTCTTCTACTTCTTCTTCTTCTTCTTCTTCTTCTTCTTCTTCTTCTTCTTCTTCTTCTTATTTTCTTCCTTTTAACCTTTCCTACTATTGTCACTCTCTTAAACTCTCATCTCCTTCTCCTATCTATTCATCTAAAATCTCTAACTTGCCTTTCATCTTGCTTAGTTTCTTTACCTTCCATTTGATGATACGTATGTTCCAGACAGCGTGGCCGATCCTGATGAGAACTACTCCCTTGTCAGTATAAGACGCATGAGCTCATCAGCCTCCGATACGCTGTGTATCGCCGTTCTTTACCCTGTATCTAACTTTAAACTGGGTAAAATGAGTTTCCTACAAAGAACCAACACTGACTTCACAGGGTTTTCGAACTTCCCATCAACCAGATTAGCCTCATCAAAAATAATGAAGAGTCTTCGAAAAGAAACAGAACACAACAGAAAGACAGAAGGAAAGAAAAAAAAAGTTTAAAATATGAAGAAAGAAAGAAAGAAGGAAGAACGGAAGAAAGAATGAAATAAAGTAAGAATTAATGAAAGTAAAAGATCAAGAAAGAAAGAATAAAGAAAAGAAAGAAAAAGAAAGAATTAAAGAAAGAAAGAAACAATAAAGAAATTTTACATCGTTTCTTTCTGGAATGTACTTATATCGTGATTGGCTGATTGATTGAATGAGCAGTACACCGTTCAAAGTAAACCCCCAAAACTAAGAATCTCACATATTTATTTTCCTTTATTTTGGGGGAGAGCAGGCTTTCTCAAAGTTTCCAGCCAGAATCAACGTCGCCCTTATACACTTGATCTGCCATGGAATTTGAAATGTGCCGATGAAAATCCATAAACGGAATAGGCCTGCAGAACTAAAAGCAATAGAGACGACGTAATTGATGATTCGGTAAATCTCTACGCTTCTCAAATACCACTGAAAATGTTTATGAAGTTGTAACTTTCTGCACCCAATAAACGCCAACGAGTACAGACAAGTCGTAAAGAAAGTGAACATTAAAACACCGTCCCCAGTAAAAATCGATACACGAAGTGCAGATTGAAAAGCAATATAGATTAAATATTTGATGATCCGGGGATTTAAAAAATCTGGAGAGGGAAAGCTAGAGAGAGAGAGAGAGAGGGAGGGAGGGAAAGAGGGAAGGGAGTGAGGGGGAGGCAGGTGGGAGACAGACAGAGACAGAGAGAGACAGAGTGACAGAAACGGAGTCAGACACAGAGACAGAAACAAAGAGTGACAGACAGAAGCATTCACATAGACATATGAGTACAGAGTAGTCTCAATTTCTACTAGTTTCAATAAAGCCAAAAGCGTACAGACCAATCACAATTAAAATTGCAAACAGACGTTCCACGTTGAAATTAAAAAAAAAAAGAAAACACTTTGAAAAGCAATAAACCCATAGACTAGATATAACAAGATACACACAGGGACAGAAGAACAACTGTCACTCGATATGTAATAGATATTAATTGATCAGAAGAAAAAAAAGATTCTTTAAACTAAAAAAATATTTTCTTTAAACTAAAAAAAGAAGAAAAAAAAAGATTCTTTAAACTAAAAGAGACCCACTTTGACAAGCCCCCTTCGGCTGATCCGTGTAATGTTCACACTGAATGTTGCCCAGCGGAAAATTATAAGCTTGCAATAAAAAAAACTCCACTCTTTTCGCGAAGGTATAGTCGTTGTGTTTTTAATCAATACATTTCGTAGTTTGTGTGCCTATGGATTAGCAGCGGGTCGCTACCGCTGTAGCGCACCAAAAATATCATCTAGCAGATCGTAGAGCGTATTGGTGTGCCGTTAAACAAGGGGAATCACTCTGTCGGAACCAAAATGGAAAAAATCAAACTTTAGCTGGCGGTTTTGAACAACGAAAGCCCACTGTCTGATTGTTTTATGTAAGTAATAACAATGCCAACGTTATGATAAACCCATTTTCCACAGAAACATAAACACGTTCTTCCACTTAACATAATTGACAAGCACATTCATGCAGAGGCATAGCTAACGTTTCTAGTTTCATATTGCTAAGGTTTCTAGTTGTATATAGCTAAAGTTTCTAGTTACATATAGCTAAATTTTCTAGTTTCATATAGCTAAAGCTTCTAGTTTCATATTGCTAAAGTTTCTAGTTACATATAGGTAAAATTTCTAATTATATATAGCTAAAGTTTCTAGAAAGATATAGCTAAATTTTATAGTTTCATATAGCAAAAGGTTTTAGTTTCATATTGCTAAAGTTTCTAGTTACATATAGCTAAAGTTTCTAGTTGCTTATAGCTAAAATTTCTAGTTACATATATCTAAAGTTTCTAGTTACATATATCTAAAGTTTCTAGTTACATATAGCTAAAGTTTTTAGTTACGTATAGCTAAAGTTTCCAGTTAAATATAGCTAAAGTTTCTAGTTACATATAGCTAAAGTTTTTAATTACGTATAGCTAAAGTTTCCAGTTAAATATAGCTAAAGTTTCTAGTTGCATATAGCTAAAGTTGCTAGTTACATATAGCTAAAGTTTCTAGTTGCATATAGCTAAAGTTTCTAGTTATATATAGCTAAAGTTTCTAGTTATATATAGCTAAAGTTTCTAGTTGCATATGGCTAAAGTTTCTAGTTACATATAGCTAAAGTTTCTAGTTATATATAGCTAAAGTTTCTAGTTTCAATAACCTTAACCAGTACAGTGGAAACACTAAAAAAAGAAATCTTTAAAGTTTAAACTCCTGTTAAAAGTTTAAAGTACAAGGAAAATCAATCAAATGAGTAAAGATTGGAAAAGCTAAATGGACGAAAGTTTAGATGATCAGAAAAACAGTTTGAGCAAACACTACTGAGAACGTCCAAGTAGATTAAAGTGTCTTAGTTTTGTCATTCTTGGATTTCTAATTTAAAAAAAAAAAATTAAATTCAACCATGACAGTGGAAATGCCAACAACAAAAAACAATTTCAATAACGGATCAGCGTTTTAAAAAAAAATCAATAAAATGAGTGAAAATTGAAAAGCTAGAAAAATATTCTTCGTTTCAATCAATAAGCAGACACTAAAGGACAGACCTAAGCGATGCGCTGGAACCTTTTTTCCCCCCAGCAGAGCAAACAACTGGCATGCATAAAACAAAAGATTAGTTTTCAAGTGCGTCACAATGTCAATCCGTCAACTTTTCAATGCGCCACGAGCTCAATGCGTCACCAAACTGTACGGGACTGTGAACGGTAAACTGCAAAGTGTAAACGGTACTGTCAAGAATCGAGTCGCAGCACCGTTAACTGTAAACTGTAACAGTTTTGTCAAGCCCCAAGTTCGTGAGCTTGTCCTACCCTCGCCATCGATACAATAAATACGGCGTTCGCCCGAGTCTTTGGACACTTAATATTCTCTGTGTTTGCACACACAAACACACACACACACCTTTAGATAAGATGCTATCTGTGTAATACTACGCTGACGTCGCGGTGTCTGTCGTCATTATTAAAGCACTGTTTACCTCTTTGCCTCTTTCTCTGTATCTCTCTGTCTCTCTTTGTTTTTCTCTGTCTGTTTCTCTTTGCCCCTGTCTGCCTATCTCTCTCCCTCTCTGTGTCTCTGTCTCTCCCTTTCTCTCTGTCTCTCTCTCTCTGTCTCTCTCAATCCTCTCATCCTTCCCCTCTCCCTACCCACACTTGATCGACAACAATATTTGTTTATCTCCCCTCATCTTCTTCCTCATCCCTATTTGGGATCAATTCTCTGTGTTGTTACGTAAGTGTGTCATTTTTATATTGATAATTGTGTGGTGGATACGTCTGTGTGCTTCTCATGAAGTTGTGCAAGCCCTATTTGCATAGTCCTGGAACTACGCGTCCACTGATTTATTGATAAAACTCAGCTTTAAGTTTAAAAAGTGCTCAGCAAAATCGCGACAACCAAAACAGGAAATGTGACGTGGTTTTTTTTTGTTGCTGGGCTCTGCACAATGGAATGATGTAACCCTCTCGCCTTATTCTATGGGGACCGCTAGTGAGTCACCCGGTGAATTACTTTAATATATTTATTTGTTTAGCTTGGTCTGTGTTAAGGCTGGGGTACAGAGCTAGATAGAAAAATGGTAAAAGATCACTGTCACACTAGCTTTCACACGGCTATGAATCATATGTAGTCCAGCCACTTGATAACAGTAAAAATCACACATTTATTTCTTCTACTCTATACACGATCTTCGAAGTACGAATCTAACTTAAAAGTTCAATTGTCAATGCGAATGGTTCGCTCGCTGATAATCTAGGCAGCTACTTTTTCTTCATAGGGCACTGGCTACTAGCGATCATGATGAGTAGACTACTGTGGTCTTTTTGATACAGTTTTAGTGCACTGTTTCCTGGGCACTTAACTGAATGGTTTCGTGGTTGAAGCGCTGCGTTGAGGTAGCTTCTACGAAACGCTGTGTTGTCATTGCTTGTGTTCGACGGGTGGGCTATCTGCGCTCGATGCTGTAGATGCCTCGGCAGCCAACTCGAATGGTAGATTAGGTTCTATTCTTTGCTGAGTTGGGCTCACGATATCCCGCCTGCTCGTCTGTAACATATGAGACGAAATTCTGCACAACCCTGAATAATAGGTCTGTGCAGAGCGTCTCACTGAAAGCCAAAGTAGACCTCAGTGATAGCTCCACATCTCTATACATAAGCGACGAACATTCTGCTAAGTCGGTGGTCCACTGGAATCTCCACTCTAATTTCCTATACATATAAAAATCTAAATCGTGGCTAACTATACACATAAAGAATTAATAATATTATAAACATTCACTGGTATAGCCACTGGTCTGCAAGCATACATATAGGTTAAACAACAGTGGTTCCGTCAGGTATACAACATGGCGTCAAACCCGGTCGTGCTTGACACGTGGTCGGCTTCTCCACGTGGTAAGGCAAAGTCGGACTAACAATTCAAATCTATGCATAGCAAATTCCACAAACATAATTTCAACAATAATATAAATACATCACGATGAAACAGAAGTATGTTCATTTACCTGTTCGACAATGTCAGGCCATGGCTACTTGATTGAATTCGAAAATTCAACAAGCACTGCTGTCTAATCTTCTCAGGAGAGAGTCTGCTAGGAAGTAGCTGTGTACTGCTTAGCGTCTCAAACTAGACTGACCTCCTACTTGGCTTTGACTGAATCAGCCAGACCTGGTTCTAACCACTCTACCTGTGTCCCGATTGGCTGAAACAATCTAAGTGGATATAAAGTTCGAAACACCATCGTACGCAGCGATGATGTCACTAAACGGCTCGCGTCAGCTCGCAGTGTGTGTGTACACATCAGTTTTACCTTAATCGTCTGCTATAGACTACAGTAACCTTCTAAGTTTTACTACTGCTGTTGTTTGTAGATTATAGTCACACGACACTTTCGCATATAGGTGACTACTGGACCAATTTATACTGACACCAGCGGGCCAGTTGTTGGTAAAGGGGAAAATAATATGATCACACGTTGACCAATCCGGGATTCGAACCAGCAACTTTTCGGTTATTAGCAAGACGCTCTTACCAACTGAGCTACCCGGCCTCACTTTTTACTACTGCTAAACAAGCAAAAGCTCAAATAGTGCGGGGTAAACTGGTTTGCTTGTTACAGTAAATGTCATAACAACATACCTAGGACCTGTCATGAGTATTCAACTCCTCCCTCCTACCTACCACAATCAGCTCGCCACTTCTTGTGGCCACTTCCTACACTCCCGATACCAACAACCCCTTCCCCCCCCCCATACCCTACACCACGCTTATCTCCACTTCCACAACCTCACCGTCGTCGATGATGAAAGGGAGTTAATAATACAAGGGAGTTAATAATACACCTACGTACCGGAGCACTTCCATCCATCACTGTAGTACGATGACCTCCGGTCATACCTAGAAGGGACTGCCCAATAGACCCAGACCTACGTCGCCTGACCACCGATTGTCAACAGAACATCCTTGCAATAGAAAGGACAGAGGGGTGGGTGGGGTGTGGGAAGATGCGCTATTGTCATAAACAGATTTGTCTCTGCTCAGTCCACAAGTGTGACATCTTCATTGGCTTTTCAGTGGGTCGGGGTAGGAACACTACATCATCGACTCGTCGAGTTAAATAAGCTTCGTTCCCTTTTTCTACATAACCGACTCAGTCTTGCGACAGAGGTGAGATATTACCAGTAGGTTCACAACTTGAGAATCTGCTTAGCAATTGAAACCCAGAGCTTTGTTGCCTCAAGATTGACTCATTGCACTTCTGGAAAACTATTGTATCACAGGACGCTATCATGTAACTCCCCGTCCCATTTCAGATGCTAGACAATCACAATCTAAAGTATTTGGTGTCCTTTTTTGATTCTCGCCAGCGGTCGCTCTTCAATATAACCCTGTTGTACCATACTTTGCCTACATCTAATACAGCTGGCATAATTATGAAGCCTACGTTACTCGTCACACAGAAGACTGAAGCACAGATGTGAATAAACGTTACATGAAATAAATAAATAAAGCAATGGACAAATGGTCCCCTGCGTGGTTGGAACCTGCGACCATAGGCACAGGAAACCAGCCCACTATCATCTGAGGTACTAGGACACCCCTAGCTCGCTTAGGTAGTTGTGCTATTGTCTACCAAATCCCTTAGCTATAGCTCCATGCTGATGCTGAGGAGGATGCCTAAGGAAGGGGAAGTACGTGAAAGGCACACTATTACCCACGAAGTTTTGCCGAGCATATCTTTCCTCCTTGCATCCACAAGGCGTCAACCGGCAACTTGACTTCCGTAAATCCCTTGCTAAGATCAAGCGTAAGCAACGGCGGGCATTTCAGGATGGAGTGAGTCCCCTCTAGCGCAGCTGATGGCAAATCATCATCGCCGTAGAAGATGTACATGACACGCACTGTTACTAATGACATTAAGCAGGCGCGACAATACTGACACCATGATGGTAGTATACTACTGCTCCTCAGTGCCAAAGGAAAGACATAGAAGCCGGAACCTTTAATAGAATAATAGCATCAGGTCCCATGGACCTTTCTTGTTACAGCTAACCCTTACACTACATTACATGGTTTATTGCTTTAGGTCCACCGGACTCTTCCGATCCAAATCAGGACCAGAGAAGTGAAAGAGGACTCAACCCTGATCCGCATAAAAGATCTGCCGAAACAACCCTAGTGGTAACACTGAAGGCAATCTACCAGCCGGTCCCTTTATAATAAAGACATCCCACGCAGGGGACGCTGAGGCTATACTCTAATTTATCGAACCCCCGTTTACAAAAACAAAATAGAATACAAAAATCATTATACAATAACAACAAAACACATACTTATAAAATTCGTACATTGCCAAATAATAACATCATAGGAAGCCCCAGTGACCATTTGGCAGAAAGCATCCAATATTTTCAAGCTGATCCAACAGACCTCACACACAAATGATGAGTTTTGTCCCGGAAGAGTTTTCAAGAAAAAAGGTAGGTGACTGGTCTAGCGAAGAAGAAGATAGTATAGTAGGTTGATAGAACAGAGTATGAATGAGAAAGAACAAAGGAGAAAGATAGTGACAGTGGGAATTTAAAGCACTAAATTTCCAGAAAGTGGGGATGCTATTTATACTGAAAACCCCGGCACCCCCACGGGGGGTAGCTAATCCTTAATAAGCAATTCAGAACAAACAAAATAATTAACATAAAATTATTTGAAACTAACTTATACCTTAACTATGGTAAGAGAAGAAAGAGGAAGATGAGACGAGGGGAAAGATGTACAGGGGTGGTTGAAAAGTAACTCGCTATTTCCCAATACTTACAACTGTTGTAAACAATACTGCATTGGTATGAAACAACCCGTATTGGGATCCTTACAACCACGGTGGCTCGTCGACTGACATTGCGTGTGCGAGCTCAGCTAACATAAGACACAAGAACCGAGCATCAAACACAGGATTGTGCTCAGTTATCTGGAGAGTCAGACTCTACTACACCTAAGGCAGTAAGTGGGCATCAAGACGGCTTAAGTTAGGTCTTGTATAAGCAGCTCTGGGGCTGGAAAAGCGCGCTATATAAGATGATAATAATAATAATAATAATTATTATTATTATTATTATTATTATTATGATTATTATTAATAATAATAATAATAATAATAATAATAATAATAATAATAATAATTATTATTATTATTATTATTATTATTATTATTATTATTATTATTATTATTATTATTATTATTAATGAGAGAGCTCTTTGAACTGGAAGAATACTAGAGAAAAACAATCCGTATTGTTCTTCGTAATAATAATAATAATAATAATAATAATAATAATAATAATAATAATAATTATTATTATTATTATTATTATTATTATGATTAATAATAATAATAATAATAATAATAATAATAATAATAATAATAATAATAATAATAATAATAATTATTATTATTATTATTATTATTATTATTATTATTAATGAGAGAGCTCTTTGAACTGGAAGAATACTAGAGAAAAACAATCCGTATTGTTCTTCGTAATAATAATAATAATAATAATAATAATAATAATAATAATAATAATAATTATTATTATTATTATTATTATTATGATTAATAATAATAATAATAATAATAATAATAATAATAATAATAATAATAATAATAATAATAATAATAATAATAATAATTATTATTATTATTATTATTCTTATTCTTATTATTATTATTAATGAGAGAGCTCTTTGAACTGGAAGAATACTAGAGAAAAACAATCCGTATTGTTCTTCGTAATAATAATAATAATAATAATAATAATAATAATAATTATTATTATTATTATTATTATTATTATTATTATGATTAATAATAATAATAATAATAATAATAATAATAATAATAATAATAATAATAATAATTATTATTATTATTATTATTATTATTATTATTATTATTAATGAGAGAGCTCTTTGAACTGGAAGAATACTAGAGAAAAACAATCCGTATTGTTCTTCGTAATAATAATAATAATAATAATAATAATAATAATAATAATAATAATAATAATAATTATTATTATTATTATTATTATGATTAATAATATTAATAATAATAATAATAATAATAATTATTATTATTATTATTATTATTATTATTATTATTATTATTAATGAGAGAGCTCTTTGAACTGGAAGAATACTAGAGAAAAACAATCCGTATTGTTCTTCGTAATAATAATAATAATAATAATAATAATAATAATAATAATAATAATAATAATAATAATAATAATAATAATAATAATTATTATTATTATTATTATTATTATTATTACGATTATTAATAATAATAATAATAATTATTATTATTATTATTATTATTATTATTATTATTATTATTATTATTATTATTATTATTAATGAGAGAGCTCTTTGAACTGGAAGAATACTAGAGAAAAACAATCCGTATTGTTCTTCGTAATAATAATAATAATAATAATAATAATAATAATAATAATAATAATAATAATTATTATTATTATTATTATTATTATTATTATTATTATTATTATTATTATTATTACGAAGAACAATACGGATTGTTTTTCTCTAGCATTCTTCCAGTTCAAAGAGCTCTCTCATCGAGACGATGGACCATTGACGGTCAAGAGGTCAGTACAGCAGTGAAAGGACTGTCCGACATTTGTCAAACGAGATGGTGGAGATCAGACACGCAAGACCAGTACTCTGGTGGAGTACTAGACTAGTGACGATGACGTAGGCATCGCGTTATCCCCCCTTCACGTCGTGTTTGAAGGCAAGAAGGGAACGCCGGAAGTTGGAGGAAGAGAGAAGAGCGAAAGAGGAAGAAAGGGGGAGGCAGGCTACCTCGATGGGGACAGGGTCATCGCAATCGCCTATATAATAGAATATGGTTCGAGCATGGCCAGTCGCTGGACGGATCATGAGATGAATACACAATTGTCAGTACGTCTTTGTATAAGTTCTCCTTCGAGGCTGTTTGCAGCCAGCAACTTGACTTGACTCGACTTGACGTCATAATGCAAGTATCCCTTTCTTTTCCTCTCCCATTTATATTGCCGTTCTTCGTCTTCTTCCTAAAATCATCTTCTATTTCTTTATCTTCCTGTCCTTTCTCCTACAGTTATTTCAAGTTCTCAAAAAATATCGTTTGCTCATCTTTACAGTCAATATCCGTTACACATATTTTATATGAATGTCCTAGTTTGATTCCACTATATGACGAAAGGAAACATGGATGTGGGTATTGGAAAAAAACCATTGACATTTTACTTCACAGTCCTGCCAAAACAGATACAACACGTATATTGTACAGTTGAACTTTAAATTGTTTGGATTTATGTCCATTGCATGAGAATGAAGTGGTCTAAAATCACATGTATGAGAAAAGAACTTACAATAAAATATTGAATTGAATTGAAATCCAACAGTCGTCTTCTATTTCTTCGTCTTCTTTACTTTTCTACTACAACGAACTTCAATTTCTTCATCTTCGGTACTTTTCTCCTACAATGAACTTCTATTTCTTCATCTTTCGTACTTTTCTCCTACAGTGAACTTGTATTTCTTTATCTTCCATACTTTTCTCCTACACGGAACTTGTATTTATTCATCTTCCGTACTTTTCTCCTACAGTAAACTTCTCTTTCTTCATCTATTGCCCTTTTTTTTCTACATATTCTCCTTTAAAAGAAAAAGATTGTGTTCTCTTTTTCTTCTTCTTTTTCTTGTAGAGTGTTAAGTAATCACACACCCAACGCAAAATCTACTCGGCCAATATCCTAAACCGTGTTTCATATATAACTAACCCTTATCATGATATTGACGTTTGCTCGGACGATTTACCACTACCTAGACCACGAATTCGCACGCAATAATGTGCAGTGTTCTAGACCTATCTTCTCCTACTGTTAAAAAGAATTATATCTATTCCCATTTCCTAATTCTATCCAATCCTATTTCATAATTCTATCCAATCCTGTCTCCCAGTCCTGTCTCATCTTCTTATGGAATATTTCTCTCCTCCATCAAGTGGCTATAGGAGGAGGAGGAGGAGGAGGGAAGAAAGAGGAGGAAAGGAAGAGGAGATAAGGAGGAGAAGGTAGGAGGAGGGAGACAGGAGGCGGCGGAGAGGGACAGGATGAAGGATGATGACAAAATGCACTTTATGATTACCAGTTTTCCCGAATGACTAGCCCCTGACCATCGTGAGATAAATAACTTGTGGTGATATGATTAGTATAACAAGCTGATGCTGGTCATGATGATCAAATGGACGCTCATGGAATATTGGTCGGCAGTTATATGAAGTACACACGGAACAGTGTGGGGGTTAGATGTGAATGAGGGTGTGTGTGAAAGAATTCAGTAACTTTCACTGCATAGCAAGCAGTTGTACTGAAATTACCCCACGTAGCGTAGATTAGTGTCGCCGCACACCTTGCACGGCGTATAGGGCATAGTCAAAATAACTGTATGATATTAGGATACACCTACGTCACTCGTTGTTTGAAAACAACCAATCAGGAACATTGTAATAATGTCACACGCACTCTCATTGGTTACGTAGGCAGAGAGCGCGCTAAATAGAACATGCGAATAATAGATCCGGGTTTCTGACGACGGAAAACAATCCGTCCCCTATATGCGAAAGTGTCCGGGGACGTTAATCTACACAACGACAGAAACTGAAACATGTGAAGATGCATTTCGCCGACGAGCTCAGAAGAAGCAGGTCCAATATTTCTACACCGATTATTGCGACGGTTCCTGTGTCATACCAAGCTACTGAGCAGGCTGATTATGTTGTTAACTTCGATCTAACACCAAGGTAATTATATTCAGTTTATTCGAATTGTCCGGCTATATGTAATCCGAGATTATTCTTAGTTTGCTTACAACTCATGTAGATAGATAGATAAGACTACCTGTTCCTTACTTTGCAGTTGCGACGTGTAATACCCGGCCGACAATGATCCGAGGCAAGCGAGTGTACTCCTTCCTTGGACGCCGATTTGATTCGACAGGAGTTAGCTGTTCATGGACCTTCCTGCCGGAGCGTCCCTCGCTACTCTGAGAGCCGAATATTCTCGACGGATTACGTATAGTCCCGAACTATTACCGTGAATTGTGTATTATTATTTCGATGCTCCAGTTCCCCAGCCAATACATCGCCAGGTCGATTACTGACGCCATGGATACACGAGGAATATCAACGAAACTTTATTATGGAGACAGTGATGAACAGTCTGAAGTGCGTTGCACAGGCGGTTCCGTTCTGGTCATCACCAACAACAGTGAAACGTACTTTTGTGTATCCGGTCTCTTCCTGTGGTTTGTGAAGACTGTGGGGTGTTTTTTTTTCCTTGGGATTGTAGTGAGTTGACCACTCCGTGGTTGATATTGATTTTTCTACTTTTGGTTCTTCCACTTTGCAGCGCAATTTGTAAGTAACCCATTTTCTTATTGTTCATGTTATGAAGTGTTTTGTGTGCAAGCATGAAAATATTGGAGTGTAATGACATAGACCCTAGATGTTAGATTTATGATAATGCAATGCGAGAAACCTTCCTGCCTGTGTTCTTGAGTTTTTTCTTTATCTGTCCTCTGTCATCCTGCTACACAAATCCTTTACAAGGTGGGGTTGAAGAGGAGAAGAAGAAGACAAACAACGCCGACGATAACCACAACCGCGACAACAACAACAACAACGACAACGATGACAAAAGGGATCTTCAATATTGCTGAGAACATTAAGGACACCATTAAAGAAATGACGAATGTACAAACAGACATCGTGGACCAAATCATAAAGAAGAAGAAGAAGAAGAAGAAGAAGAAGAAGAAGAAGAAGAAGAAGAAGAAGAAGAAGAACAACAACAACAACAACAACAACAACGACAACAACAACAACAACAACAATAACAGGGAGGAGATGAAGAAGAAGTCAACGAATACCACAACACCTCAATATTGGCGCGAGTGAAAGCAAAACGCAAAGAACCGCGAAGGAAAATGAGGGATGAAGAAGCAGCCGCCAGTGACCAAATCGTTAGCAGACGTTGATGTTCACGACAGCTAAGATTACTCCATCAAATTGCGTGAATGCCACTGATGATGCCGTCGTTGCCGATTGCTTGTGATAATTTTTTTTTTCGATTAACTTCACGATGATAAGGGCGGCGATGACTATAATGAGACTTATCGCGGATAGCATAGTATAAACCTATGTGTTTATTTTATTGTGACGTTCTTATATAGCGCATTTCCAGTTCAAGAGCCGCTCAAGGCGCTGGCCAAACAGGAACACAGTGAACAATAGGAATTACGCCACTAACTGCAACCCACTCGCCTCGTTACTGATAAGTTGGCCCACTTCATGTAATGAATCGCCAAGCACACTCATAGCGATGCTTCTTTATTTTGCCCATCTTTTTTTAATTACAGCGCGTGAACACACCCACACACGCATACGCACACACACATGTGCTCACACAGACACATATTCTCTCTCTCCTCTCTCTCTCCTCCCCATCCATTTCCTTCAATTCACTTCTGTTACAGCAAAACAACCCAGTTTTCTTTCAAACATTCACCACGCACTTCAACCCTATCGCATACGGCCCATGAACACTCAAGCCTCACCTTTTATTCCCACCACTGTTCGACGAGAGCGCGCGCTTAATGGACAAAACAGATGACAGTTCTATAGTGAATCGCCGCGTTTCAACAGCAAGCATTACAACTGATTGCCGAGACTTCTTGGTGATCTTTCAACACCTGATCACTTACAGTTGTGTTTCGATTTCCTCGTCCCTATTTAGAGTTGCCAAATTTTTATATTATGCCACAAAGCATTACGGAAGCGGAACATGGCTACTCTTCGCTGTTGATAGGCCTTCAACGCACAATCCGTGGATACAAGAATACAAGGAAAAATAAACAAGGACACAGCATGTTTAATTGCCAATCGAACCCACAAGGTATACACTGGAGACTGCTTTTTGGCATGTATGCCTAAACCACGGACCAAATCGCTTGTCATGACTCTTCCCAAAAAGGGTAACCTTCAGGAATGTCAAAACTACCGCCCCAGCAGCCTCATCAACCACCCCAGGAAAGTCATTCTAAAAAATAATACTCAACAGGTTGAAACCCCATGTTGAACAAATTATAGCTGAAGAGCAAGAAGGATTCAGGGCAGGGCGAAGTACCAATGCGCAGATTTTCAACCTCAGAATAACCTGCGAGAAATGCCTACAGCACCAACAACATTTATATTATGTGTTTTTAGACTTCAAGAAAGCCTTTGACCGAGTCTAACATGCAGCTCTGTGGGCAACCATGAGTGTACAACATCAGCTCCAACATTATTGAATTCATCAATAGTCTGTATGACCAGGCTACCAGTGCAGTCCTCAACAACAGCGCCATCGGGAACTGGTTCAGAACAACAATCGGCGTGCGTCAAAGATGCCTACTCTCTCCAACACTCTTCAACATCTTCCTGGAGCGCATCAGGTCGGATGCACTTGCAGATCATGAAGGCACAGTCGGCATAAGATGAAGAGCAATCTCTAACCTCCGTTTTGCGGATGACATTGATGGATTGGCTGGAGAGGAACAAGAACTTGAACAGCTGGTACAGAGGCTTGACATGGCCACGTCACCAGAACTTCAGGCCTTGCAAAGATCATCCTGCAAGGCACAGTACAAGGAGGCAGAAGAAGAGGGAGACAGAAAAAGAGGCGGGAGGACAACATTGGAGAATGGACTGGCTTGCCACTGAGTGAAGCCACAAGGACTGCTGAGGACAGAGAAAGATGGAGTACGCTGGTTAAACGATCATCTGTGGTGCCCCGACGACCTTCGAGTTACGGGACAGGATAGGATAGGAGGATAGGATAGAACGCCTAAACTACATCTATCACCGCCGTTCATCTCAATCGAAGATCATCGCCGTTTCACTGTTACCATGTGTACTGCTGCCTATGCAGACGTTGAAGACATTGCTGATCACTGATTCTTGCTGGTCATCCCGTTTGATGTCCCAATCAAAGGCTATTTACATGCCCAACTGTCGCTACCTGTTTATTGTTTACATTTTGAGCACGTTCATCCTTCTTTTAGTAAAAATGTTTATCTTCCTTGAGTTTAAATTATATGTTTCAGTATTATGCTGTTAATTTAAGTGTGTGAGTGGGTAGGCTTTCAGCCGGACTGTTTGTCTGGAATGGCGCTTTATAAAATTAATAATAATAATAATAATAATAATAATAATAATAATAATAATAATAATAATAATAATAATGATAATAATAATAATAATAATAATAATAATAATAATAATAATAATAATAATAATAATAATAAAAACAATAATAATATTTTTTTAATGACCTATGCAGACGCAATAAAAACGGCTTCATTATAATGCTGGACTGGTTGTCCTACCACGCACAGCGTGCAACCTGATAGAACATCACTGGTAGAGCTCTACGTTCAATCAGTCCTGAGCTAATTACGACAAGCAAGTAAGGCAGCAGGGGACTCAAGTGGGCGTCACGTACCGTGCCTCATTCTATTGGATAACCAGAAATAGCAGGGTTGAACTGATCATACCCATTCCACAAATACGTTGGAGTAGACGTTTTCACCTAAACCTTAATTGAGAAAACGTTGAAGTATATAATATACCTCTCACTTCTGATAGTTTCCTGTGGTATACAACAACAGCATCCATGAAAATTTGTAACAACAATCTCGTCATTAAATGTTGCCACGCCTTGCAACTTCCATTTGAAATTTGTGTTCCACTTCATAAATAATTGTTCATTAGGTATCAGTATCGACAGTTTGCTAGACAACAAGATTTAATACTAAAGAAAGAATTACTTTTAGCATAAAAACTTTTAGCATAAAACTGCATCGCAAATAAAAGTGTTTTCTATAAAAACTGTGTTTTAACTGGAAAACGAGTACGGCCTCTAAACATAGACAACCTTTGATTTAGCCAGCCTATACAGCTCTCGCATATCAAGGACTGCTGAAAAGACAACCGCCAGCCGCAAACAATTTTCAAATGTAAAATAATTAATAACATGGTGTAGTTAATATGAAGTGGATAATAGATACTGCTAACATCTCCAGGCTGATTTCATTCTGCGAAATACTGTTCCTTCGAATGCGTTTGACAGAGACAATGTTGAAAGCGACAACAAAACAACCCGTGTGAAATGCTGCCAAAGTCTGCAGGTTTTCTTTCGGCGAAATACTGTTCCTGTGAATGCATTTCACAGTGGGAGTCTTGTTTATTACAACAAGAAAATGCCAGCAACAATGAGGCGAAGAATGGATATTGTTAAGGTCTGCAGGAGGTTGATGGGTCGTGAGGGAGATCATAGGCTCTATCAACAAGGATGAACAACAATCACTTTGTAGTGTAGTTATAGCAACCAGTTTAACGCACGGGACTGTGCTCAAACACGCGTAAAACATATACACCCATCGTCTGTCTTCTTCGGTCTTTATCTCTGGAGAAAGTACCTTGTTTGTTCGTGTTTCATAAACACTGTTTAAATCTCTCTCTCTCTCTCTCTCTCTCTCTCTCTCTCTCTCTCTCTCTCTCTCTCTCTCTCTCTCTCTCTCTCTCTCTCTCACACACACACACACACACAGGGTATACGTAAAGTACGTACACACACACTCTCAGCTCCCTCTCTCTGTCACACACATATGCATACACACGCTTTATCTATCTCTCTTCCTCACAAACACACGCACACACACACACATATCTATTCATAAAATTCATACACACACCCACCAACGCACGCACACACAAACGCACTATCTTTTTTTTTTAAATCTCTTGCTACCTGCAATTCACACACGCAGGCTGGCGCAAACATCTTCACACACCTTCTCCCTCTCTCTTTCCTCTTTCACGTTGCAATAAACCCTCGCTAAACATTTCAGGTTAATACTGTAGGTGATGGGATCATATCAGCAAAAAGAGAAAAAAAGCTAAGGGATTTATGAAAGGAACAGATGAGATGGCAGTGAAAGAAAGGTCTGACGTGTTCTTCTCTTTAAAGTACATAACATGTGTGCCTATTTGGAAAAAGAAGGAGGAATAGAGAGGGGGGGGGAGTGGAAAGGAAAGAAGATGTAGGAGCAGGAAAAGCAGAAAGAAGGAGGAGGAGATGAAGGAGGAGGTGAAGAAAACGTTTGCGCCTATTTGGAAGAAGAAGAAGAAGAAGAAGAAGAAGAAGAAGAAGAAGAAGAAGAAGAAGAAGAAGAAGAAGAAGAAGAAGAAGAAGAAGAAGAAGAAGAAGAAGAAAGAAAGAAAGAAAGAAAGAAAGAAAGAAAGAAAGAACTTTGTGCCTATTTAACAGAAGAAGAAGAAGAAGGCAACAACAACAACAACAACAACAACAACAACAACAACAGTAGAGCGTAAAGAACAGTAAGGAATTTCGACGAGCTACCAGGTTTAAAGCTTCCAAGAAAACGAAGACAGGAAGACGTGGAAAGACATGAGGAAGACCTCTCCTTAAGTCCCGTAAATGTTGTGTTTTGAAAACTTTCAACTTGGCCACAAGAAGCGTACAAGTACATCCCCTTAATGTCACTTTTAGAACCACAAAATCGTTGACGTGGTAAAACGTACCGCTGTGTGGAATAAAACTACGCAGCACGTCGAGCATTGGAGCGTAGACTCTTACTTTCTTGAAATCTTGACGTCGCTGCATTTTCTGTACAGACCGTCAATTCTCTTTGCTGCTTCTCAAAAAAGTCATTACTGTAACTTCAATTAAATTCATGTACAATTTAGAATGTAATGTTTCCTTTCTTACCCATACAGCTCTAAACCATCAAAATACATTTTCTTGCTTCTCGAAAAAGTATTTTGACAGTTTCGAAAAATAAAACACAATCGGTGACTGACATTTATTTTGTTTAAAGTATATTCTTACCACCTAATATTTACATTTTGTACAAGTAAATTTCTGCATCTTACAATCTAATTTTGTGTAAATCAATGTTTACAAAGTATACGTTTACACTTTAAATCTAATTATCCCCTCCTTATTTTCTGTTTCACAAAATGTACCTTTTGGTAACACACAACTTCATTTCCCGTTCCTAAAAGTAGAATCTACACCTCACATTAAATGTTCTGTTTCACGAGGTATATTTCCACTTCTTTTTTCTGCTATTTATAAAAATGCAAGTGAGCAACTTTAACTTTAATGTCCCTCCTCTTTTAATTTTACACAGTCAACGCCAGTTATTACTTGCAGAATAACGTGCACTGCTGAACCCTAGATCCGCTTGTTGATTTCCCCCAAACCAAGTTTTGCACCCAAAACCTCGAATCTTTACAAAATATTAAACTTTGCTATTTTCCAAAAGTCTGGAAAGATATTCCTATACGCAGAAAAACAACAACAACAACAAATAATCCATCAAGTTATCGGAAAAGAAATAAACTTTCGGGGTTTATTTAAAACGCCTTAATAATAATAATAATAATAATAATAATAATAATAATAATAATAATAATAATAATAATAATAATAATAATAATACAGGATGCTACGTACGCGCCTTTCCCCAAGGCTCAAAGCGCGGCGATCTATACCAACATACACGCTCACCTGTCTCATTTGCCCTCACACACACACCAAATACACCACTCAAACAGGTGGTGTAAAGGCAGGGAGATCACTATTAGAAGACGGAAGAAAATCGAATTTTTATTTTTGAAATTTTTATATTGACTGCATCCTGTACCATTATTGAAGGGAGGGAGGAAACCGGAATGCCCGGAGAAAACCCTCGGTGACCTCAATAGTCTCGTACCTAAGTCACATACGTTCGCCCCATGCGGGAATCGAACCTGCGACCTTCGGCATAGGAAACCGGCGACTTATCCACTGCGCCACGAGGCCACCCCAAGTTAAAAACAAGGCTAAATTTCTAAAATGAAGCTAAAGATAGTAATTTCCGTACTGTATAAAGTCAAATTATATCTTTGATAATGGCACAGCTGTACCTTAAACCCGTTTCTTTATTTAAAAACTATCACAGTTCTACACCTAAAATATAAGGCAGTAACCTATACAAGTCTACAACTCCTTCCAAAAAAGCATCGCTCTATTTTCTCATACTCACGCCGACTTCGACTTTCTACTTTAAAAATATGTACTGCTACATATTAAATGTGTTTATTTAACAAGGAAAGTTGTACAACAACAAAAAAAAACTTTCATATTCTTCACAATGTTACAACTTTGTTAATCTCCAAACATCTTCTAGTTTCTGCAAGTCTGGCAACACAAAAAGTGCCACGGTTCCAGAATGATCTGGAAATACTTTTAAATAGACTGGAAGTAGAGGGAGTGGGGTGGGGAGGAGGGAGAATCAGAACGAGCCAAATGTCTGTGTCTGTCGGTCCGTTGGAAGGCATATTTCAAGAATCACTGAATGGATTTTGACCAAACGTCATAAGATTGCCTAGATTAGTGGCATGCATTCCGTGCCATCCTATTTGCACTACCGCCAAGGCCAAGGTCACTGGGGTGGTTTTGTTGCTAAACACGTTTTGTTCATTATCTCAAAAAGGTATCAAGCGATTTCGTTGAGCTTTTGTATACGCATACTTCAAACCATGGGACATCCTTCAGTAGTACCTTCAGTAGCAGGCCATCCTCCAGTAGCGGGTAGCGGGCCATTCTCCAGTAGCGGACTATCCTTCAGTAGCGGGCCATCCTCCAGTACCGGGCCATCCTCCAGTTGCGGGCCATTCTCCAGTAGCGGGTAGCGGGCCATTCTCCAGTAGCTAGCGGGCCATCCTCCAGTAGCGGGTAGCGGGCCATGCTCCAATAGCGAGCCATCCTCCAGTAGCGGGTAACGGGCCATCCTCCAGTAGCGGGCCATCCTCCAGTAGCGGGTAACGGGCCATCCTCCAGTAGCGGGTAGCGGTCCATCCTCCAGTAGCGGGCCATCCTCCAGTAGCGGGCCATCCTCCAGTAGCGGGTAGCGGGCCATCCTCCTGTAGCGGGCCATCCTCCAGTAGCGGGCCATCTTCCAGAAGCGGGTAGCGGGCCATCCTCCAGTAGCGGGTTGTCCTCCAGTAGCGGGTAGCGGGCCATCCTCCAGTAGCGGGTTGTCCTCCAGTAGCGGGCCATCCTCTAGTAGCGGGCCATCCATCACTAGCGGGTAGCGGGCCATCCTCCAGTAGCGGGCCATCTTTCAGTAGCGGGCCATCCTCCAGTAGCGGGCCATCCTCCAGTAGCGGGTAGCGGGCCATCCTCCTGTAGCGGGCCATCCTCCAGTAGCGGGCCATCTTCCAGTAGCGGGTAGCGGGCCATGCTCCAATAGCGGGCCATCCTCCAGAAGCGGGTAGCGGGCCATCCTCCAGTAGCGGGTTGTCCTCCAGTAGCGGGTAGCGGGCCATCCTCCAGTAGCGGGTTGTCCTCCAGTAGCGGGCCATCCTCTAGTAGCGGGCCATCCTTCACTAGCGGGTAGCGAGCCATACTCCAGTAGCGGGCCATCTTTCAGTAGCGGGCCATCCTCCAGTAGCGGGCCATCCTCCAGTAGCGGGCCATCCTCCAGTAGCGGGCCATCCTCCAGTAGCGGGTAGCGGGCCATCCTTCAGTAGCGGGCCATCCTTCAGTAGTGGGCCATCCTCCAGTAGCGAGCCATCCTCCAGTAGCGGGCCATCCTCCAGTAGCGGACCATCCTCCAGTAGCGGGCCATCCTCCAGTAGCGGGCCATCCTCCAGTAGCGGACCATCCTCCAATAGCGGGCCATCCTCCAGTAGCGGGTAGCGGGCCATCCTTCAGTAGCGGGCCATTCTCCAATAGCGGGCCATCCTTTAGTAGCGGGCCGTCCACCAGTAGGAGACCAGTTATCGGTCAGTCGATCGGGCCGTCGCTCAGAATTTCACTTTTGTGTGTGTTCGAAACACACTTTTAGCATTATTTTCACACTAGTTTTACTTATATTCATCATTTTTACTTCAGGGGATACTTTAACTATTGCAAAGCATGTTGGATCATTCGTATCTGTACTTTGTCAAAGGCTGAGACCATTGTGCTTCATCATTTTCTAAACACCTTTTCCGTTTTATCTAAAAATTCCGGTCCTGATTTGGCTCGGAGGAGTCCGCTGGACCTAAAGCAACAATAAATCAATCAATCTAAAAATTGGGTCAGCCGATTTCGATCATGTTTGCGAGCTGATAGTTGCAGATCGTGATCTATAGCTCCATATTTTTTCTTTTGCTTGTATAAATAAAGCAGAGTCGCAACACGGCCAAAAAAAATAACTTTTGAAAATGCTTATTTTTCAGCTTTGCGTGTATCTGGAAATACATTTGAGTGGTTTGACATCTTGTGTGTGTGTATTTTTAAAGGCTAGTTTTGTGTCTTAAACCTGTTTATTCACACACAGATACACATATAGACATGCATACACACATCTGTATACATACACACACATCTGTATACATACACACACACATCTGTATACATACACACATACACACACATCTGTATACATACACACAAACACCCATGCGCACTTACACATCCAAAAGGCTTTCGTTTTTTTTAAACATCCTACATTTTTTCTTATTTCAAAAAAAAGTAACAAACATCCAAAATGTTTTCTTATTTATTTTTTTTTAAAATGGGCAACGTTTTTGTTTTCTGTTTTCCTTAATCCCGTGCAGTGTGTTATTTTCCTGGTCGTCCCCTGTGTCAAAAAAACAACTATTGTCCTACTTTTCAGCTAAGAGATTTACACCTCTGCTCCTTTTAATTAAAAAAGGCTTTTTTCTGCGGCGTTAAAATTTTATTTCCTTGCTTTAATCTTTGGCACATATACACCATCCTCCTTGTCTTCATCCTTATCATCGTCATTAACTTCTTCTTCGTCGTCGTCGTCATCGCCATCATCGTCATCTGACATCATCATCATCATCATCAACAACATCATCATCATTGTCGTCTTCGTTGACGTCGTCATCGCATCGCCAGCGATAGTGGCCATGGTCATAGCGGTCAATGTTATTTTATCGTAACTTGTTATAATTCAAAGCAATGGTCCATTGTCATTCCTTTTATTGTTTGTTTTGGCGTCTTGCATGGCCGGAAAATAAATTTTTCAATATAATCCCTAGAACGAATAAAATGTCTTATTTCTTAATTTGCGCTATGCTTATTCTTACCTTTGTACTTTAAGATTCCGGAACTAACTTTTTGACTGGCGGTCACTGCCTGAGGACTGCATTTTGTGTGTTTTTTTTTTCAATGTGTTGCCTGTTCCTTTCATCATCCGGTGTGTCTTGGGCAAGAAAGACCTGGCAAAGCCCAATCCTCTCCAGGCTGTTGTTGGCCACAGCGGAAATCCACGAGTACAGTGTGGCTCGCCTTGGCCCCGAGCACGTGGTCGTTGAAACTCTAGTAACGTCAGGTTCCTTCGTTCTGGCTAAAGATAAGGGGCTAAAGAAGACTTCCGGGCATTTCCTATACCCAGCACATCAACAACAACGAAGTCCGACAGACAATCACACAAGCCATTGGACAACACGATGACATGGTCACAGTGGTGAAGAAACGGAAACTCCGATGGTGTGGTCACGTCGCCAGAGCATCAGGCCTTGCAAAAACCATTCTGCAAGGCACGGTGCAAGGCGGTAGAAGAAGAGGGAGACAGAAAAAAAAACGGGATAGGATAGGATAGGTGCTGTCTGTGTCTTCTTTATAGCCGTTTTTCAACCTTTCAATGAGTGGATGCTTGTAATTGACTTTTCTTATACAGTTATTGCAATGTGATTAGTACTGTCAGCGAAGCATGTCTTTGAGATAATGAAGTATTCTTGAATCTTTAATCTTGTTAATCAGAAGTTGCCTTGCTGTACGTGTGTGTACATTGGTGTTGTATTAAAGAGAGATAGTCCCTCTAAACAAAAGTGGTCACTCATACATCGTGAAGAGTCACAACGAAACAATTTTAGGAACGCAACAACACATCCCGTGGTGAAACGAACTTGGCTTGAACAGAAACACTCAGGGTGTCCAGACAATCGCCACCCGGATAATAGCCACCCACTCAATCGCCACCCGGGCAATCTTCGCCCGGTCAATAGCCACCTGGACCGGACAATCCCCACTTTTTATTTACACACCCAATGAACTAACTCTAGAGATATGATTTAAAAGGCCTTGCTTGAATGAATAATAAAGTTAAAAGTCAACAGCCACCATTGGCGATATGGCAGACGGGTATAACCCTCCCAGAACAGAGAGGTATGGACCAAAGTAGTGGCCACATTTGGCTTACGTTTAACGGGTTATGAGATTTTTCACTGACCGCAAATTTGACGGGTGGCAGAACCTTATGATTTTAATGGCCACATTACATTACATGGTTATTGCTTTAGGTCCGAGCCAAATCCGGACCAGAGAAGTGAAAGAGGACTCATCCCTATCCGCATAAAAGATCTGCTGAAACAACCTTAGTGGTAACACTGAAGGCAATCTACCAGCCGGTCACTTTACAATAAAGGCATCCCACGCAGGGGACGCTGAGGCTATGCTCTAATTTATCGAACGCCGTTTACAAAAACTAATAGAATACAAACATCATTATACAATATCCACAAAACACATACATATAAAATGCCCACATTGCTAAATAATAACATCATAGGAAGCCCCAGTGACCATTTGGCAGAAAGCGTCCAATATTCCCAAGCTGATCCAACAGACCTCATACACAAATGAGGAGTATTGTCCCAAGAAAAAAGGTAGGTGACTGGTCTAGCTAAGAAGAAGATAGTATAGTAGATTGATAGAACACAGTAGGAATGAGAAAGAACAAATGAGAAAGACAGTGACAGTGGAAATTTAAAGCACTAAATTTCCAGTTAGTTAGTTAGTTAGTTTGGTAGATTAACGTCCCCGGACACATCAGCGTATAGGGGACATGTGAAAAAATTTCCAGAAAGTGGGGATACTATTTATACTAAAAAACCCGCATCCCCACGGGGGAGTGGCCACATTTGGCTTACGTTTTACGGCTTTATGCATTGGATCGGAGGTAGTGGCGCCATGTTTATCACGGCACGGTTCGGATTTATAAACGTGTGTAGCTGTGTAATTTCACTATAACGAGACACCTTTTCCTGACGATGTACTTTACTCTTTCACGATTTCACTATACCATGAAACAACTTACTCTACTGCGATCGACACGCAACAAGTGAATTCAACGGGTTGAGCTCGCCAAGTCGTGTGTAACAGACAACCTTTGTTGCGTGTAATCATGCCTGTGGGAGGAGTTTAGGTTGACCTCTAAACTTGTGACGTCACACTCTCGCTTGTGATTGGTCCTCGTAAGCCCGGCTATGTATTTTGCAGAAGAAATCAAACATGGGCTATTCTTGTGAAATTTTACTTTAGCCAGTACGCAAGGAAATACATTAGGAAGTCATAGGCGTAACACAAGTGTGGTCGGGCCTTAAATCAACAAGGAACCATCATAGCAAACATGAGTGAATGTACTAATCATTGTATTTTAAAGTCTACTCGCACCGTAGTGATTTTAGACTTAAAACTTATTTAAATTAAATAATAATTATACACACTTTTGCACTTAAATTTAAAAAAAAAACTACCTAATAATGTATACAGATCTTTCCTACTTCAGATTTATACAAAGATTTTTGCTATATTATAGAAAAGATCATCATCAAATCACATATTATCTTTATCATATTGAATAGTATTCTCAATATACAGATTTGTCAAAACCAAACGTTCTGAGAAAATATGTTAAAAGGAAAGTTTCTTTTTAACAATGCATACGCATGGAACGCCATCGACATATATAGTCCTCCAAACACACGGCTAGTAAATATATAGTCCACAAACCACACGGCTAAGACATATATCCTCAAAACACACGGCTAAGACATATATAGTCCTCAAAACACACGGCTAAGACATATATAGTCCTCAAAACACACGGCTAAGACATATATAGTCCTCAAAACACACGGCTAAGACATATATATAGTCCTCAAAACACACGGCTAAGACATATATAGTCCTCAAAACACACGGCTAAGACGGGCAGTCAAAAATGACCACTTTGTATGTGGCCCACCACGGGATTCGAACCCTTGTTTTCTTCCTAAACGTAGAAGAGGAAGTCCTGATTCCAAATGTTCACCAATTCGAGAAGAATTCCACGGAGGACGACAGCACAGCGCCGGACTTAGATATTCCGTTATTCTGGTCGCGAAGAATTCACCAGGGGCAAAATGTGACCGGGGCGAGTTATTACATCCCCGAAACCAGCTATTAAATGAAAAAGACGTTTCTTCAGCTTAAAATACCATTTCCAATTTTTCAGCCCTCAAATAAGAAATATTTCGGGAACGGACAGGAAAGCAGCGCAGTTGACAAATATTATAGTAATGGGGTCTTGCAGAGTTTAAATCTGCGGTCTAAAGAATGCGCGGAAGTGGTGCTGGTTTCTTATTTGTTGGGGGAGGGGGAGGGAAGGGGAAATGGGAAAGGAGGTGGAGAAGACGGGGGGGGGGGGGGGGGGGGGAGGCGGGAGGGGAAGGGGAAGGGGAAGGGGAGGGGTCACCTGAAAGGCAAATGTTCAGGAAATTCAGGAGACTCAACCTCACCACTCGATTACGACCTCGCAGCACTCAACTACGCAGGCACTGAAATAAGTTTTGAAACATTTCAGATTAAAGTCGCTTTCTCTCAAACGCACGGCAACTAAGGTGCTGAGCCAACCAGGAAAGGGGGAAGGAGTGAATTGTATTGTGCTGAATTGTGTGGTGTGGTGTTGTATGTGTGGTGTGGTGTTGTATGTGTGGTGTGGTATGTTATAGTGCAGTGTGGTGTGGTGTTGTATGTGTGGTGTGGTATGTTATAGTGCAGTGTGGTGTAGTATACGGGGTTGTATTATACCGTTTTGTACTGTGTTGTATTGAATTCTACTGTACTGTAATAATATATGCGTGAGAAATATCCAGTTCAAAAGTACACTGCGGTGTCTAGACAGTATATTATGGAGTGTTTTCTGTAGAAAAATAGTCTGAGTGTCGGGTCAGGACAACGTAAGGTAGCTTCTCCTTATAAAAATAGCAAAATCACAGAGGTACATGACCTAGACGCTCAAGTAGTTTTCCGCGGAAGCGATTTTTATTTATATTTATTAATGTGTGTGTGGGGGGGGGGGGGGTGTGAGTGTGTGTATGTGTGTGTGTTTGTTTGTTTGTGCGAGTTTTACTGGAAGCGCAAAATGGTTACTTATAAGCACAGAAGTTCTGGGCCTCGAAGATTTTAAACAAGGTAAAGCAATATTTTAAAAAGGTATGAATCCCGTAACCTTTCACTCGAAGGACATAGAGGCTTCAGGAGTCTCTCTTTTCTGAAGGCCAGCTTCATGAGGCGGAGTCCATCTCCTATCCCTCGGTGTCTTCACCTTCGGCGGGGTTCCCCAGTTCTAAAATAGAGCCAGGTTTGAACTGGGGGGTGAGCCGTACGCTATTCAAACGTGTGAGTCGTTCATGGTTGCACCCAAGTATTAACCGTTGCCTATCCACGTTAAAATGGGGTTTGTCGATGTTTGTAGCCAAATCATTGTAGCGCCAGTGTGTGTGTCCTAACTCTCACCCCCGCCTCCCTACGTTACTGCACCACCAAACTGTATCAACCGCTGAGCCCTATCTCCAATAATGACTCCGATGCCCGACTGATGAAGTGGGAGCACTAACTCAAGGCCGGAACTCCACTACAAATCTTTGGCATTCCCTGTGGCTGTTCTCGGCAATTTTGGCTTTTGTCAGGAAATATCAGAGCAATTCGACTTGTCCGTTGATGTCCCTAAAAGACTGGCTGGGGATAGGTAGGTAGTATAGTTGCCGCCAGGAACTGCACAGCAGTGTGAGGACAGAAGGCGTAAGTTGTTGACGTTTTAAGATTGACAGAGACAGACTGGCGGAAAGATTGAAGGAAGGTAAGAGGATAAAAAAAAACAGGGGTGGGTGGGTGGGGGGTTGGGACCCACACTTCTAACATACCTCACAGAAATGGAGGCTTCACACACGCCCCCACACATACACACACACGCACCCTTACACACACATACACATATATGTATATATACTCAGATCCTAACCCCCCACCCTATCTCTGAATAACAATGAAATCAACTCACCCCGATTCCAATTTCCATTCAACTCAATGACTCCATCTCAAAATGTTCTTCTTCTTTTTTCTTTTTTTTTAATCATCAACATTTTTTTAATTTGAACTTAAGTTGGCTGAAGAAGGAAGTGTGATGTTGTCGAAATACACCAAGATAAACCATAGAATCGGAGCGAAGACAATACCTACTCAATATGACCACTCCAGATTCTATGAACATAATACTCTACTACTATTATTACTTCTTTCTCTACTACTACTACTTCTCTATTTCTCTCTTCCTCCCACCACATCTCTTCCTCTTCCTATTCTTTCTCTCTCTCTCTCTCTCTCTCTCTCTCTCTCTCTCTCTCACACACACACACACACTCTCTCTCTCTCTCTCTCCTTCCCTCCTTCGCTCTCTCTCTTTTGGTGATTTATCGGAAGTGTTCCCTGGCGTTGAAGGAGTCAACAGACTGTCAAGTTATTTGCATCCCAAACACGGCGCTACCTCCCCCCCTCTCGGCTTTGTTTACCTCTGTTATCTCCAAACCCTGTCCACCCTCCTTCGCCTAACCACCCCACACTTTCTTTCCGGACTTGTCAATACTTTTCTCCAACCTCATTCGGTCTACAAAACTGCTGTTGCCCTTATTTTATTGTCGTCGTCAACACAGCCACAATCAAGGCACAGTCTTCTTCCTACATCTTTGGTTTTGGCGTGTTCTGACTATTTCGGTGCCTTATTTGGATTTAAAAAACAAAACAAAACAAACTTCGTTGGGAACACTGACCTCGCTTTTTTTCGTCTACATTGGGACCTTGACTTGGCGTTGCTGTTAATTTGTATAACTATTTGTGTAATTTGCACAACTTTCTGCCATAGCCCTCCATCTCCCCCTAACCCATTCTCTCCATTTCCTTGTGTGCTCTGACCATACACAGCACAGTATCTATATTTATAATTGTGTACATGCACGCGCGCGCGTACGTAGACATAAGCCTTGAAATGGGTGACTGACCTTGCTTTTTATGCGGAGAATGGGTGTGTGTATTAGCCACCCACTTTTTTTTTCCAGCCACCCACTTTTTTCTAAGTGCGAGGGAATGCTCTTTTAGTGCATGGGAGTGCAGTTGTAGTGCTTGAGAGTGTTTTAAATACAAGGGAGTGCTCTATCCGGAACGGAGGAAATCCAGTCACTTTTCGGGAAAATTTTGTAGGAAACTAACTAGGTCTACTTTTGAGACGGAAGGAGCCAATTTTCCATTACATTCTTACATTTTTTAGAAGAAATTTGCGTTCTTTCCGTAAAAAAACCCCCACAAACACTTTCCGATTCCTACATTCTTAGTAAAACCCAGTCTTGATGTTCTACATACTTGTGTTGTGTGTGTGTGCGCGTGTGTGTGTGTGTAATCTTTTGAAATGCTTGAATTTACTTCAAACTGAATAAAGACAGATTTCAGTGTGGAATGTCTTTTACAATAAATAATGGGCAACGTACGGCACACACAACACAGCACCATATTATGTATGTTGCGTCTTAGTATGCACAGCACAATAATTATAATAAATAATTTGCCGAAGCCAATAATTAAACCACGACGCCCTCCAAATGATCACACTTGCTGCAAGTCTTGCGCTCGATGTGACACCAACGACAACTAAAGTCACCTTGACTCGAAGAGATATAGCAGGACAGGCACGCGCATCTGAATCTGCATAGCAAACACCCGAGGCTTACGTTGCTTATGTCCACTATGGTGGAGAGGCGACGTAAGCCTCGCCCGTCTCTGCTACGCAGTGTGTATCTGAATGCGAAAGATGCCGAAGCCCAATGCGTGGCTCTCTACATAATTATAGGCTGTTTGTAAACAATCCTTGATGACAATTGTATTGACTGACTCACTCACTCACTCTCTCTCTCTCTCTTCCTCTCTCTCTCCCTCTCTCTCTCTCACATCCAACGCCTGTGCCAATACATTTGTGCAGACCACAAGTCATAATATGACTTATATTATAAGTGCCTGCGCACTGAAGTCAAAAGTTATCTGACCCACCACACTGCATAGATGAGATTCGTTTAAGATTACGTGCTGCCACTCACTATTGTGAGCAGCTACGCTGTGTACTCACCCAGTGTACTCACCTATATATCGACTAACCCTTTGGAGTGGGAAGTGAATGTCATTGGTCCTCGATGTTCTGTGTGCAAAGCGTTGACGATGAAGAAAGGGAGTCCACAGATAACTTCGATGGACCACTCCGTGTCTCGCTAGGGGAGCGGATGGCGTGGGTGGAATGGAGATTTTGGGGTGGAGGTGGAGTAGAGGGCACAAGGAAGGGGGGGGGAGAGAAAGAGGGAGAGAGAGAAAGGACTAAGTTTTTAGGTCGTTAGACTAATGTCTCGGCACTGGACAGCACCACAGCACACAGAGAACGGATGCTAGTAACAAATGCACTCAGCCTGTGGGGAGCGAATCCTTGCAACAAACGAGCTCTGATACTCCGCTTCTTTGGTTCTGAAAGATTCCGTAGTGTCAAAGGAGTCTTAAACGTTTAAATAATTCCAAGTGCCCCCAAAGATGTACTTTCTGAAATACAGCTTCTCCGCTCGAATTGAAATGTAAAGACTAAAAACGTATGGAGTCAAATCAGGATTTTACTTCAAGGTCAAGTGGATCTAATATGCTATTTCACCCCCATCCTCTCCTTTCTTCACGGCATCCTCTCAGTTTTGGAACTGAGGCATATTTTAGTCCATTCATAAAAAGCGAAAACACTTAAAAATAGAGTTTTCTTATGAAGCCCAATCCACACTGTAACTTTTTTTAAAAATAAAGCTGAACCGTTATACTACAAATAGTCTCTGACTGCTTTCTATCAATACTTTCTCTTTAAAACCGTTTTAAAATGTGTGCACGATCAGTTCTAACTATGGAGTAAATACTCCCAGAAAAGTCCGAAAACAGACCTACAGAAAATCATCTATAACGAAACACACACACACACACAAACACACACACGCACACACAAACACACACTCACACACCACAAAAGTTGTGTTGTTGTAAACGTGTCCATTATGCTACAAATAGTCTTGTGTTTTTCTAGTCAATTCTGTTAACGCCGTTTCAATGTTTGCACGGTCAATTCTAACTATGGGACGGAGTGTAGTAGGTAGCTTGTCTGGAGTGCCGAGTTCCTTCGAGAAATGCCCAAAATAGTGGAAATAGTCGAAAAAACGCGGTCAGGGTCTGTGTTGTTGTTTCACAAGGGAGCCTTTTAACGGACCAGTCACAGCTCTTAGCCTTGAGCAGTTATCATTTGGATTATTTTTGTCTTTCTTTCCTTCAAGATTTATTTTCCTGGGCTGGGAATCTAGACATCAAGAGGTGCGGCCGCTTTTTTTGTTGCCTTTTTTGTTATAGCGCAGTGTACATTGACGGTTTATTCATTAATTCATAAAGTATTCTCGTAACCTATCAACCGTACGAAGTGAGGAGTTCGGGGACCTCCCTTTAGTCACAGCCAGTGTCATGAGGGCGGCGATAAATTTCCCTCCTTCGCCGCTTTAACCTTTCCCAGAGAAATTTCTAACATTACATTCTGTGAAAATACATTTAAAAAAAAAAAGAAGAAACTATTGAATTGATTTCAATGAAATTAAATGAACTGTTTCCCTACGACTTCGTGGAATGAGGTGGTCTGTCCTAAGCTGGTTCGTGTGTGTGCCCGTTCAAGATAAAGGTATGTTGTACGATCCAAAGTCGATTCAGCCCCGATGCTTGAATCTTGTGTATCCATGCAGTTCGATCACTCATTAGCAAGGCAGGAGTCGTCGAGTAAAGTTTTCCAACTTTATTCAGCAAACAAAAACAACTGCGTATAAAATCGCTTTCCCAAAATCACATCCAATGCGAGCAGACATGGCGTTACTGATATAGGCTTTCAAGAATGTAAAAAAGTTCAGAGCATTCCAGAATGACGCAATCAACACCCAATCGAAATAAAACTCGTCACCGGGATTACGCACCGTCTTACATCATAAAACGTACAACAATTTACAGATTTGACAAGCTATTGTGAGACAGATCTCGAACATTCGATCGATACTTAAACAAGTAATTCCAGAAATTTCTCCACGCAACAACAACAATGTCGACCGACAAAAATAATCAACATCATACAAAGCTTTTCCTAGCAGCAGCGCTGAATGAAATCAAAGGTAAATACCCGCTAAGACAAAATGCTCGTAACTATCGTGCGCGTCTCAATCTTAACAGGTATTAACCGCTCTCATCCAAGAGCTAACCAGACTGGTTGTTGCTTAATGTCTCCAATCAAGAACGTGTGCTATAACCGCTACGTCGTCGAGCCACCTTAAGGCTTGTGTAACCATAGGACGGAAAATGGCGAGGCGCTGCTTCGTTAAGATATCGTCACAGGCAAAAGAACACCCGCAATGAGACATTTTCGCAGCACCCAGACCCTGTAAGCAATGAATAACTAACTAACTAACCCCAAACGGGCGGGCGTCTCGATTCGCTGCCGCTCCGTGCCATTTTTCGTCATACGAATACACAGTCTATGACTGGAAGATATACAATGACAAAAGGTAGGAGAGTGCAGTTTCAGACTTAAAACACTACTTGCCTCTCCCGGTATATCATGGTGGACGTTTGAAGTACAATACACATTCTCTGGTGGCGCAGACAGTAATCGTTGTTCATATTATGGCCACCAGTTCACGACCGATAACGACTTCACCGCTCTTAATTTAAGCCCGCTAGACCACGCACGACCTGATTTGATTTGATTTATTGTTGCTTTAGGTCCAGCGGACTCTTCCGAGCCAAATCAGGACCGGACAACCCCCGATCCGCATAAAAGATCTGCCGAAACAACCCTAGTGGGAAAATTGAATGCCCTCCACCGGCCAGTCACTTTACAATAAAGACATCCCACGCGGGGGACGGCTGAGGGTTGACCTCAACTACGCGAACACCCCGGTTACAAAAACAAAATAGAATACAACCATCATTATAAATCATCAACAAAACACATACATATAAAATGCCTATAGTGCGAAATAATACAATCATAGGAAGCCCTAATGACCACCCGGCAGAAAGCGTCCAACACTCCCAAGCTGATCCAACAGACCTCATACACAAACAAGGAGTCTTGTCCAGGAAGAGTTTTCAAGAAAAAAGGTAGGTCATTGATCTAGCGAAGAAGAAGAAAGTATAGCAGAGTGATAGGACAGATCAGGAATGGGAAAGAGCAAATGATGAAGACAGCGACAGTGGGAATTTAAAGCACTAAATTTCCAGAAAGTTGGGATACTATTTATACTGAAACCCCCGGCACTCCAACGGGGGGAACTGTTGCCGCAGTGAATTAGTCATGCCTACAAAGGCAAGACAGGTTTTCAACTGGGGCTTTCACTGTTCCCTTTATAGGTTAGAACAATCTACAGTGACAAGATTGCTCATGACCCCAAGGGGTCACGAACGACCTGAAATTTCAATTTCTAATAGCCCTCTTTGAACGACAACTATGTTTGGGCATGTTACCGAGTCAATCATCTTTTAAATGATGATGACGACGACGACGACGACGATGATGATGATGACTACGTCGACGATAATATATAATGATGATAGACGATGATGATGACGACGACGATGATGATGATAATGATGATTACTACTATGATGACGATGATGATGATGATGATGATGATGATGATGATGATGATGATGATGATGATGATGAAGACACTTGGTTCATGCTCAAAATGTACGCGTATCTCATCTTACTCCTAAAATTGCTTCCTGTACATACAGAAATATATATTTGACCCAGCTTTGAACCGAGCACATTTTAAATGGATTTTTTAAATCCTAAAACCCACACTATTCAGCCCTTATGATATACCGTAAATCAAAGATAATGGATGACCAAGATTGGACAGTAGGCTTGAAAAAGCGTAGCAGCGTTCGCTAGAGTGATTTGCCCCTGAATGCGTGCAACCGGTCTGTCAACATGGAAGACGGAGAGAAGAAGAAACGCACTCGCAAAGGTGCCAGCATTGTGCTGCGCCTAATTGCACTAATGCGAGGTATTCTGTGAACTGCGTAGGATGGTCATTCTTCATATTTCCTGCAGAACAAGCAAGGTGAGTTTGTTTGTTTTCTTTTCTTCGAAGTTTATGTAGCTTGTTTTGGTGCCGATCATTCTGCACACGTGTTTACCGATCAGTGTTAGCGATCTGTGACCCATCCTGAGAAAACCTGGGTTTAGCCGGAACGTTGATGGAGTTATGACTATATATGAAAACTACGTGCAACTATCTCTCTGCCGACATTAGAATGGTCCCTGTATTTTAAAAACTGAGGAAGTTATAGCAGTTTAAAGGCTGGAGGGGTGCAGAGGACAGTTTTGAGAAAATGAGATACGGGGATGAAGATGAGCTTTTAAAACTGCATACATACATGTATGTGTGGCAAGTTTATGAGCAGACTGCTCAAATTTGGACTTCTTGTGCTTATGTCAATTAAACTAAGGTACTGACTGTAGGCACTCTGCTTTTTATGGGAATATAATTTAATTATAAGTGAAAGGTAAATGGTAGAGATTGCTAGTGTGATACAATGGTTGCTAATGTTAATTCAAATGTTAATAACAACCCACCACTTGGCCCCACCTACCACTTTCTGGAATGGGTTGTTTCAGTTTTTGTGTGATAATAAAATTAACACAAATTATATTGGTATTTTTTCAGGTGTGGTGTTTGGAAACAGAATTGCAGACGTCAAGACTTGATGCACAAGACTGCCAAGGCGCTGAATGCTTCATGTGTCCTGTGTAGGAATCACTTTGAGGATAGTCAGTTCTATCGACCTGCAGTGAAAGATCGACTGATACCCAATGCTGTGCCCACACTTTTTGATGTATCAAATGCACCGCCACGCCTGAAATCCAGCAGAAAATCACCCAAGAAACGACCCCAGAATATGACTCAAGAGAAGAAAAGGCGCAAGATAGAATCTCTAAATGGTTTGTAATATTATTATTGTTTTTACAAAATGAAATCTGTATACATATGCACATGCACACTCTGAAACACACACACACACACACACACACCCCACACACACACACACACACACACACACACACACAGAACTGAGCTACCTTGTACCACATTTACCAATTTAAAAAAAAGCAATATTTGAACACAGATGTGGAAGTTCAGCTATATTTATATACAGGGAAAATAAAAAGGTCAAAACGTACACATTCATATTTCTTTTTTTTTTTTTTTTTTTACCCCAGAAGTGTGGGAAGGCACATGTATACAATTTCATTCTCTAAATAATTGTCACAGTCCTAAGCAGGTGTATGATGTTTCCATCAAAATGCTTTTAGATATTGATAAAAATGTTGTTGATGAGTTCAAATATGCAAAAAAATGAAATTGGCCCAAAATTTTCCTCTGCTGTGTTTTGGCCTGTAGCTCAGAAGTACCGCTGGCGACTTAACCCTGTGTTAGTCATGATGGGTCACATATAGCTTAATGTTGGTAAACTCTGTGCATAAGTATATTTCAGGGTGAAATATAGCGTAATGTTGATAAACTGTTGCATGCTCAAACGCAGTAGATGTATATTTCAGGGTGAAACCATCAAACTTTAGATATCTTACACTGTTACATGCTTATATGTGTGATTGTCACGTGGGGTTTATGGGCTCTGCACAATGGAATTATGGACCCTCACGTTTATTCGGTGGGAACTGCTAGTAAGTCACCCTATGAATTACTTTAATAAATTTATTTGTTTAGCTCGTTCTGTGTTAAGGTTGGGGTACAGAAATAGATAGAAAAATGGTAAGAGATTACTGTCACACTAGCTTTCACACGGCTATGAATCATAGGTAGACCAGCCACTTGATAACAGTTAAAATCACACATTTATTTCTTCTACTCTATACAAGATTCTCTAAGTACTAATCTAACTTAAAAAGTCTCTTTCAATGCTAATAGTTCGATCGCTGATAGTCTAGGCAGCTGTTATATCTTCCTTGGGCACTTTGCTATAATATTTCATGTAGATTTGGACTACTGTGGTCCGATTTACAGTTTCTGAAGAGTTGGACTACTGTGGTCCTGCTATGATCAGTTTAAGTGCACCTTCGCCTTATGCACTTAACTCATGTGTGGGGTGTTCGAAGTCCTTCTGTGAGGTAGCTTCTGGTACACCTTTGTCGTTGGGTAGTTGGGTTCCCTTGCCACGCTGTGGGGTCTGACAGGGTGTTTCTTCGGGTAGCTCCTTCCGTCTTGTGCGGTAGAGTCTCCTCGACCAACTAGTCGTTTTTGTGGAGTGGGGATAGCTCGGGATAGCTCGCCTGCTCGTCTGTAATATAAGAGACGAAATTCTGCACAACCCTGAATAATCGGTTTGTGCAGAGCGTCTCACTGAAAGCCAAGTAGCCCTCAGTGATAGCTCCACATCTCTATACATAAGCGACGAACATTCTGCTACTTCCGGGTTCCACTGGAATCTCACTCTAAATTCCTATACATACATAAATATAAATCGTGTCTAACTATACACATACAGAATTAATAATAATATAAACATTCACGGGTACAGCCACTGGTCTGCAAACATACATATAAGTTAAACAACAGTGGTTCCATACAGCATACAACATGGCGGCGCAACCGGTCGTGTTTCACCACGTGTTCGGCTCGTCCACATGGTCACGCAAATTCGGATTAATAATTCACATTTATGCATAGCAAATTCTTCAAACATAATTTCAACAATAATATAAATATATCACGATGAAACAGAAGGGTGTTCATTTACCTGTCTGACAAGTTCAGGCCCGTAGTGACTTGATAGAATTCTAAGATTCTTCAGTCCTGCTTCCTGGTCTATGTGTGAAGAGATTTCTCTGCCAGCTTTCTAGCTGTTAACACTTCGGTGTATTACTCCCAACTGACCAAAGATAAGCTAGGTTTGGACCCAGTCAAACTGGCTCGAACCGCTTTGCGTAAGCTCCCATTGGTTAAAATGTTTACGACTCTCGTAATTACGATGATGTCATGGCCTCAGCCAGCGTCAACTATCACTGTGTGTATGATCGGCAGTATGCTACCGCTACGCTTGATTACTTTCATCGTCTGCTCCTAACTTTGAAATTCTAATATTATATATACTAACCAAGCTAAAATAAGCAGAGTTAATACTAGCCAGTTCGTGACAGGCTCCCTCAACTGAAAAAAGGCGATGACTACTGGATTCGACCTTTTTCTACTACAGAGCCTAGTTTAACACTGCACTATCCTAGGGTCCTATTTACAAACTACTTAAGTTGCTCTACCTGAGCTGCAATGCTGTGCCAGGTAGCTATGGACACTAGTGACAGGGTATTACTGGGCGGGGACGAATTCTGGTGCTGTGGCCCTTAGTTGTGTTGGGTGGGCGACAGCTGCTGTGTCCTCCACGAGATGGCGACTGAGGTAGTCGGCTCCGTGGTTCTCTTTACCGGGGATGTACTCGATTTGGAATGAGTACGCCTGAAGGGTGAGTGCCCATCGCATCAGGCGAGAGTTCAAAGACTTGGAGGCTGCCAGGAACGATAGGGGTTGGTGGTCCACCTGAACTGTGAAGTGAGTCCCATACAGGTAGAGTTGAAATTTCTGTATGGCCCAGACTAGTCCAAGACACTCTTTCTCCGACGTGGCGTAGTGGGTCTCGGCGGGTCTCAATTTTCTGCTGGCGTAGGCGACAGGGAATAGCGTCTCCGCATTCTTGGGGTCGCGCTGTAGCAGTACTGCTCCGAGGCCTAAGTCGCTTGCGTCGGTGCGAAGAACGAATGGCTGAGTCAAATCGGGTAGGTGGAGTACTGGCGCCGATGTCATTCTGTCCTTGAGTGTTTGGAATGCGGTCTCGCATTCGGCTGTCCATACTACTTTGTCCGGGGCGATTTTCCGGGTTCCATTTGTCAGTGGTACGGCGATGCTGTTGTAGTTGTGGATGAGCTTCTTCCGCGATGGCGATGGCCATCCATGTGTGTGTGCTGGGGGTCGCTGGTCGGTCCGTGTATTTCTTGAGGAGATTGATGTGGTGGTACCGGGCTCTCCCGTTTACCTCTACTTGGTAGACTGTCTTGGATTTCTTGGCAGTCACCCGGTACGGTCCTCTCCAAGCGATGTCCAGCTTGTTGGTTCCACTTGGAAGTAAGAGTAGCACTTGATCGCCGACTTGCAGTTCTCTGTCCTTCGCGTGGCGGTTGTAGTACTTCGCCTGACGGGCTCTTGCCTTCTTCAGTGCTTCACCAGCTTTCTTCCACGTTGCTTTGAGGGTTTCCTGCAGGTCTGCGACGTACTTGGTGGCACCTCTTGGTGTATCGTCTATCTTGGCTTCCGTCCAACTTCTGCGTAGGGCTTCTAGCGGTCCTGCTAGAGGTCTGCCGAATAGCAATGTTGACGGGGTGTAGCCTGTGGCTGCATGGGGCGTTTCTCGGTATGCGAACAGTGCCGCATTCACGTAGGTGTCCCACGCTTCTGGATTGTCGTCGGCGACTTTCCTGAGTATGGTGAGAAGGGTTCCATTCAGTCTTTCTACTTGTCCGTTGCTGGCGGGGTGATATGGGGGTGTGCGAATGTGATGAACTTGTATCAACTCGAACACGTCTTGCATCAGGCGGCCGGTGAACTGAGATCCGTTGTCCGTTCTAATGCTGTCCGGGAATCCGACTCTGGTAAAGATGGCGATGAGTGCATCTGCAATCTTCTTGGTGTCAATCGCTGGCAACGGGACTGCTTCGCACCACATCGTACATGCGTCGACGAGTGTGAGTAGAAATCTGTTCCGCTTCTTGGTCATGGGCAGTGGTCCTACTATGTCTACTGAGACTTGCTGGAATGGCACGCCGACTACTACTGATGGTCCTAAGGTAACTGGTACGGTGTGATGTCGCGGGGAATATCGTTGACATTGGTGGCAAGATTTCACGTAGCGCGTGACATCCTCCGTGATTCCTGGCCAATAGTAGTGTGCGCTGATTCTCTGCACTGTGGCTCCAATTCCCATGTGTCCGCTGAGTGGCATGCTGTGGCCTAATTCTAGTACTTGGGCTCGAAGGGTGGCTGGTAGTACTAGTTGGGTGTGATCTCCATCTCCTTGTCGATGTAGAACTCCCTCTTCCATGTAGAAGTCTCCCTTGTGCGGGGGTGTGTGCGCCTTGGGTAGCTTCTGGAAGCACTTCGCTATCGAGGTGTCTTCTTTCTGTGCTGTTTTGATCTCTTCGAGTCCTGGATTCGGAGCGAACTCGGGCTGGGGTGGTTGGGTTTTAGCTTGGGCCCTGGTTTGCACTGCAGCTATCTCTACAGTTTTGGGGGGCGTGCCTAAGAACACATACCTACAACCTAGCACTAGATCATACAGGGGTTTCTGTAAAACAGCTGCTTGGATTCGTCCTGTGACGTACCTACTCTCTACTTCGATCCATGCTATTGGGCAAGTAGTCGTCGGTTTCGTCAAGTCTGCTCCTTGTAAGTCGACTGTCTTGTCTGTCAAGTCCGCGCGCGATACAAGAGATTCGCTAACTATCGCGTCGTATGATAGACCTGTGTCATACAGACAGTTCGCTTCTTTTCCGTTGACCTTGACCGTGTCTGTCACCGATGGGTGATCTCCGATAGTGTGTGGCTTGTTACCGCTGCTTTGAGTTAGAACTCTGTGCGCTGGCCGGCTTTCGCGCTCTTCCCTACGTTGTGCGGCCAACTTGAAACATTCTGCGGTGGAGTGATTGTTTCTGTTGCAGAACGAACAATACCGTCTCTGTTCTGCGGGACCTCTTTTCCCGAATTCCGTGTTGGGTCCTTTATTTTGCCCAGGTCTGGGGTTATTCGGCTTATTCGCGGTGCGCTCTTCCCGGTTAGGGCTTCGTTTCTGTGCCTCTTTCCCGTTAGGCTTTAGGTCTCGCCTGAAGCTCTTGGCTTCTCCGTGTGCGGCCACGTACCTATCTGCGACCTTGACCAGATCTTCCAGTCTTTCCGCGCCCTGCTCTACTGAGAATGTCCTCAGCTCGGGGGTCATGGTTTCCCGTAGCTGTTCCCATACTAACAGTTCTGTCAGTCCATCATACGTCTTAGCCGTGGCTGACTGGCTAATCCACTTATCCAGCGTTGTGGACAACCTATCCGCGAACTGCGCATAGCTCTCTCCTTTCACTCTCCGATTGGTGCGGAACTTTTGCCGGTAGCATTCTCCTGTTAGTTCGAATCCCGTTAGGAGTGCCTCTTTTACTTTGTGATAGTCAGTCACTCTGTCAGTCGGTAGCTTACTGTAGATGTCATAAGCCTTTCCTCTAAGCCCTTGACTAAGCTTAAAAGACCAATGAGTGGGATCTAGTTTGTACTCTGTTGCTAGACGCTCAAACCTAGTCAGATAGAGATCTAGACCTTCTTCTCTCTCACTGAATGTTCCCAGTGGAAATGACATTCCTTGTACAGGGTTGGATGCTACCTCTAGCTGATCTGAGTGGGGAGGGGTTGAGGAAGAACTTGAAGCTCCTGATCCCAATCTTCTTAGCTCTAACTCATGCTGTCTTTCTTTTTCCTTTTCTTCCCTCTCTTTTTCTTTTTCTGCCCTCTCTTTTTCTTTTTCTGCCCTCTCATACTCCCATCTCCTAACTTCTGCTTCTCTCTCGGCTGCTACCTTCTTCTGTTCTGCTTCTAGCTCTAATTTCCTTGTTTCTCTCTCTGCCTCTAATTTCTTCTGCTCTGCTTCTAATTTCTTCTGCTCTGCTTCTAATGCTAGTTTCTTCTGCTCTGCGTCTAGTTCTAATTTCTTTTGCTCTGCTTCTAACTCTGCTTTTTTCTGTTCTCTCTCTGCGGCTCTCTCTGCCGCTTCGAGTTTCTTCGCCTCTCTCTCTGCTGCTCTCTCTGCCTTAGCCTCCTGTTTCTCTACCTCTGCATTGATATACGCAATTAGGTCTCCCCCTGCTAAGTGTAAAGCTTCCCCTAATTCTTTGAAGCGCAATCTCAAGGCCACTGGGTCCGACATTGCCAAACGTGTCTATGAACAACCTCTGAATCACGTGGAATACCAAAACACTAGCAATATTGCAATTCAATAACAACAATGCAAAGACAATCAAATTCGTAATCAATAATAGAATACAACAAGAGTCAAATGGCATACACCAGTTATTTAAGCAAACCCTGCAAAAGAATAATGCAACATACAGGCACAAAAATAATTGAAGCAAAAAAGTTTTTAACTAAGGAATAGTGCACCACAACTGATCAGTGTTATACCCTTACACTATTCTAAGTTATTCTACTACTGCTGTTATCTAATTTTATTGTACTTAGATCCGGTTATACCCAATTCCTATTATCCACAGATCCTGGCAGGCTCGCCAATTAAAGTGTCACGTGGGGTTTATGGGCTCTGCACAATGGAATTATGGACCCTCACGTTTATTCGGTGGGAACTGCTAGTAAGTCACCCTATGAATTACTTTAATAAATTTATTTGTTTAGCTCGTTCTGTGTTAAGGTTGGGGTACAGAAATAGATAGAAAAATGGTAAGAGATTACTGTCACACTAGCTTTCACACGGCTATGAATCATAGGTAGACCAGCCACTTGATAACAGTTAAAATCACACATTTATTTCTTCTACTCTATACAAGATTCTCTAAGTACTAATCTAACTTAAAAAGTCTCTTTCAATGCTAATAGTTCGATCGCTGATAGTCTAGGCAGCTGTTATATCTTCCTTGGGCACTTTGCTATAATATTTCATGTAGATTTGGACTACTGTGGTCCGATTTACAGTTTCTGAAGAGTTGGACTACTGTGGTCCTGCTATGATCAGTTTAAGTGCACCTTCGCCTTATGCACTTAACTCATGTGTGGGGTGTTCGAAGTCCTTCTGTGAGGTAGCTTCTGGTACACCTTTGTCGTTGGGTAGTTGGGTTCCCTTGCCACGCTGTGGGGTCTGACAGGGTGTTTCTTCGGGTAGCTCCTTCCGTCTTGTGCGGTAGAGTCTCCTCGACCAACTAGTCGTTTTTGTGGAGTGGGGATAGCTCGGGATAGCTCGCCTGCTCGTCTGTAATATAAGAGACGAAATTCTGCACAACCCTGAATAATCGGTTTGTGCAGAGCGTCTCACTGAAAGCCAAGTAGCCCTCAGTGATAGCTCCACATCTCTATACATAAGCGACGAACATTCTGCTACTTCCGGGTTCCACTGGAATCTCACTCTAAATTCCTATACATACATAAATATAAATCGTGTCTAACTATACACATACAGAATTAATAATAATATAAACATTCACGGGTACAGCCACTGGTCTGCAAACATACATATAAGTTAAACAACAGTGGTTCCATACAGCATACAACATGGCGGCGCAACCGGTCGTGTTTCACCACGTGTTCGGCTCGTCCACATGGTCACGCAAATTCGGATTAATAATTCACATTTATGCATAGCAAATTCTTCAAACATAATTTCAACAATAATATAAATATATCACGATGAAACAGAAGGGTGTTCATTTACCTGTCTGACAAGTTCAGGCCCGTAGTGACTTGATAGAATTCTAAGATTCTTCAGTCCTGCTTCCTGGTCTATGTGTGAAGAGATTTCTCTGCCAGCTTTCTAGCTGTTAACACTTCGGTGTATTACTCCCAACTGACCAAAGATAAGCTAGGTTTGGACCCAGTCAAACTGGCTCGAACCGCTTTGCGTAAGCTCCCATTGGTTAAAATGTTTACGACTCTCGTAATTACGATGATGTCATGGCCTCAGCCAGCGTCAACTATCACTGTGTGTATGATCGGCAGTATGCTACCGCTACGCTTGATTACTTTCATCGTCTGCTCCTAACTTTGAAATTCTAATATTATATATACTAACCAAGCTAAAATAAGCAGAGTTAATACTAGCCAGTTCGTGACAGTGATGTCGATGTCTTGAATTACAGATTTGTATCCATTATTGCTTGAATACAAGGAATAAATCTGTTCAATGTTACACAACACTCAACAGTCACAATTGTGTTTTTTGACAATTTCAATTGGCAAATCTCCTTCTTCTCTTTCTTTTCTTTTCATTTTCTTCTTCAGCTTTTCACTTAATCTGTCACTTCACTCTCATTATTCTCTCTCCCACCACCCCACCCCTTTTTCAATTCTGTTTTGTGTTTCTTTGTGCATGAGAGTTTATCTTTTATAAATATATTATTCTAATACATTTTGTTGTCAACTTTATTTTTCACAATACTGTCTTGTGTATTAAAAACAAAAAGTATCGTTTTAATAAGCTATCAATCTGTCATTACAGTGTTTTGTTTTTTTATTTTTGTACATGCACACAAAATTTAAAAAAAGGTCAATTACATGTAACAACTATATTAAAATTAATGTAAACAAACAACAAAATAGATTAATCAACCATTCAACTGATTATGTCTACCACAAAACAGAACATAAACAAAAAACAAACAAAAAGAAATACATTGAAATAAAACTTACAAAAATTACAACTAAACAAAGCTATCAAAACAAAGGGGTAGGGGCATGTGGGAATGGAGGTTATTTAAAACATTGAAAAGACTGCATAAAGAATTCCCTAACATCTCATATCAAAAGTCACAAAGAGTATGTTTTATTCATTCTATAGATGTTTTTGCACACACCCTACCTGCACCCCCAAAGCACATTATTTAATTTTTTTTTTATTTTTTTTTTACAAACGGACAGCAAGCTTGTTTATGAGATATCTATATATATGTTGTCGAGATGAATAATCAATAAAAATAGAGGATTTAAAAGACAGAACGAAATAAAGTCACTGCTTTTATATAAATATAGTCGTATAAACCCAGCATAAACAATCGCATATTTATTTTTATTGCGCAAAGGCCACGCCGAAGTTACGACATATTACACAGTACACACAAGGAACGCTGACCGCGAACACGCTTTCAAGGGCAAGTAACTCGTGCCGTGGGTACGCTTTCGCTAATATAAGAAGTGTGCCACTGTCCAATCTTGGTCATCCATTATCTTTGCGTACATGAACGGTTCCATCTTTCCTACACCCTGCACCCCGCCTCACTCCTTGTCCAACCTTATTTGTTTAGACTATAGTATTAAAGTTGTAGGACCATCAGTCTAGACTCCAAGGTAAGGCTGTTGCGCTCCCTTGTCATCTCCGTCTCCTTATACGCTTGTAAAACATGGACCCTCATAGCAGACCTACAACGAAGAATACAATGCACAGAGATGAGGCGCTACAGAAGACTTCTGGGCATTTCCTATACCAAGCAATCACCAACGACGAAGTCCGACAGACCTTCACACAAGCCATTGGACAACACGATGACATGCTCAAATTGGTGAAGAAACGGAATCTCCGATGGGATGGCCACGTCACCAGAGCATCGGGCCTTGCAAAGACCATCCTGCAAGGTACAATGCAAGGATAAGAAGAGGGAGACCGAAAAAGAGGTGAGAGGACAACATTCGAGAATTGACTGACTTGACACAGAGCGAAGCCATGAGGGTTGCTGACGACAGAGAAAGATGGAGCTGGTTAAACGGTCCTCTGTGGTGCCCCAACGACTTTCAAGTTACGGGACAGGATAGGACCAAAGTACATTATAATGTCTGCCTCCGAAACTTCCTCCACGTTTACTACACTGATACATCCTTTTCTCGTCTCTATGTCAACGTAGAATGGGATGATTATTTTGGTCTAGTACTAGTAATAAGGTGGCGCGGTAATGTAGTGCTTTAGGCACACGCTGTAGTAATGTTTGATGTTAAAGCAACGTCCAGGAGGGTTTGAACTTGGATTGTTGACCATGTTTAGAAGGCAGCCACCAAACTACACACACACACACACACACACACACACATACACTAAAGATTGAAACAAGCGCTCGACACCCTCCCCCCCCCCCTCATCCAGTCCACCCAGCTGTGAATGGGTACCTGGATCTGTGTAGGAATGTCCCAAACGCTTCACTCCCCAATGACCAAAAGTTCCCGGGGACACTTTTACTTTTGTTTTACTAGTAATTTTAAAATGAAGTAAAAAAAAGGTAAAGGTAGTCCCATAGTCTTGTGGCCGTAGGGGAGCGTGATGTTGGAGATCACACTTATCTTGGGCCAGCGTAATGAGGGTGATGCCCATCTTTCTCCCTCGCTGCTTTACCTTCCCCACCCTTAAGAGAGTAGGTCCTCAGTCACAGTTGAGTCAACTGGGGGCGTTGTTATTTGTCGCTTCACGTTTTGCGGTCACCCATCCAAGTGCTAACCGCACCGGACGAAATTGAAGTAGCTGATGATTTTCCCGTCAGGACAACACAGGGCACCGGTCTAATACAGACATCTTCCCGCATTATAAATTCAATTCGCAATACGTACTGATGAATTCCAATCAATCAATCAAATCAATCAATCTTTTATTTAATGTCTGTTCACATATTTAGGTGATATTAGGCATAAGATGAATTCCAAAAATCGAACAATGGAATTGTCCCACTTTAACCGAATTAAAGGGATAGAATTGTCAGGAGTGGGTCAAACTGTCTTTGAATAAGCTAAATATTTTATTGGTCAATGAAACGATTAAGAAAACGTCTACGTACAATTTTTGTAATATTCCAACCTTGTGAAATGCAATGATCGCAGAAAAAGATGTTTTTAAAAAAAAAAAACTATTCGAACAAACAACAACAAAAAGACACCGAATTATAAAATGACAGTTGAAAAATACAGAAATGCCTCACTGTGTTCCAACTTTAAAAAAGAAAGAAAGAAAGAAAGAAAGAAAGAAAAGCAAGTGTCGCTGTAAATCTGCACGTAATGCAGTTGTCCAAGCGTTTGGTGTAGGCAAAATACAGGCTGCAGTGCTTGTGTATCTACTGAAAGCCAGCGACTACTTCTAAGCCATAGTTTAGTTGTGCATCATTTTCTAGAAGTTTTACGTCATTTGTACCTACCGTTGTTAACTCGTTGTGCGTCATTTTAAAATACTTTAGAAAAGGCTTCAGTGCATATTGGGAAGACGTACAAGAAGTCTGAAAAGCCCATTTCCGACATTTTGTAGGACTGTATGTACTCCGAGGGCTGCTGCTCTGGGCATCCATTAGCCATTCCTCTCCTGCCCCCTTCCCCACCCCCATCCCTTCACCCTCACGGCCGCTTTCCCAAGGGAACAAGAATCAAAGTTTCTGCTGATCTGGGAGGATAGGAGTGGGAAGTTTTTGGATATTTTTTTGCAGGCCCACTCTTTCCCCCTCCCGTCTCAAAAAAACCCATTCAGTGACTGTTACCAGAGGAACTTAAAGGATGAAGAAAATGATAGGAAAAACGCGCGCGCGCGCCCGCCCACACACACACGCGCGCTTACTCACAGTACCATACAAACACACACAAGCACACGCATATACCCCCGCCCCACCCTACACTCATCAATCCCCTTCCTCCAATCCTCCGTTTTCTTCCCTCCCCCACCCCACCCCACACACACACACACAAAACACGCGTATATCTATTGATAATAAATACCTAAAACGCATACAATGCGAATTGGGTTTTGTCTTTTTTTTTTAAAATCCACCAAAACTTTAAAACAAGGAGAGAAGCTACAGTGAGCGCAAATCGCGGAACGTAATAAATGAAATCATTTCCCAAGACAGTAGTGTCTTTATAGACATACACAAAAATACTGCACCTTTATTACTTTTTCCGCCCCTTTAAAAACGTCCAAAATAGTTGGACTTTAGCACACACACAAAAAATACGCAAAAGACAACAACTACAACAATAATAACAACAACAACAAATAAAACATCAAAACAAAAGCAGGGAGCAATCGTCTTGCCTACAGAGATGAGACAGGAGTTTATTGATAACATCTTGGATATAAAATCCTTATTTATTTGATGCTGTCCTGCGAGGAATAGGGTGATGATACGAAGGAGCTGTCTTCCCTTCCTCTGCTATCCGCGGTTTAACAAACACCACGTCTAAGTTTGGCTAAATAGGAGAAAATCCCCGTACAATCCACACGTAGATCTATATTACAAACAAAAGAGAAAAAAAAAACACCTCATGTTTCTTTCTGACATTAGAAGTATCAATTCAACTACATTAAGAGCTCTTCTTGAATAAATACCCACAGTCACGCTACACGGGGGGAAAAAACCTTTAATTTCATTGTGAACAGTTACAACTGCACAAACTTGGGAAACTTCAAATGAATACAAATGTCCAGGTTAAGTGTTTCGAGCATTTATTGACAACAGTTTAAAATGGAACCCACATATTGAATTTATGTAAAATAAATAAAGTATCTCACGCTTCAAACCCCTTCATTCACCCCTTCCCTTTTTGTTAACAGTTTAGATGCCACAAAATTAAGAAACGTTCCACCTTAATATTTTATCTCACGCTACCAACACTTTGTCTCCCTCATCTCATTCGCAATAGCTGCATTTCAGCCAACTCAGGAAAATGTTTCAAATAATACCACATGTTACGCTAATTTTATTTTTAACCCACGCACGTTCATTGCCACGTGACTCTAAGGGAGATAACTAGATAACTCAATGCATTTCATTGGTACCGACGGAGGCCGCTGGTTGTGACGTATCACGCTAGTGCAGGGAAGGGAAACGTGAAATCTAATTTTACTTTCGTCTTTGCTTTCACTTCAGCAATTTACCGATGTCAACTTTAACCTGTATTGAAAACTTCTAGCGTTAAAGCCTGACCTTATATAAAACCATTAGATCAATCCTTGGTCGTACATAGAAGGCTGAGTGGATCTAAAGCATGGATTTGTGCCACAGTATTCAACCAAACTGATATACTGAGTAGAACGACGCTATGTACTGCTAATGCACCAAACCACGGCAGTAAACAGTGAAAGAAAACAGGTGACAGAATTCAAGACTGACCATACCACGGCGTTAAGCAATGAAAGAATGCTGGTGACTGAACCCAAGACTCCCCAAACTAAGGCGTTAAACAGTGAAATAAACCATGTGACTAAACCCAAGACTAACCAAGCTACGGCGTTAAACAATGAAAGAAAACAGGTGACTGCACCCAAAATTAGCCAAACCACGGCGGTAAACAGTGAAAGAACCCAGGTGACTGAACCCAAGACTAACCAAACCACGGTGTTAAACAATGAAAGAAAGCAGGTGACTGAACCCAAGACTAACCAAACCACGGTGTTAAACAATGAAAGAACGCAGGTGACTGAACCCAAGACTAACCAAACCACGGTGTTAAACAATGAAAGAACGCAGGTGACTGAACCCAAGACTAACCAAACCACGGTGTTAAACAATGAAAGAAAGCAGGTGACTGAACCCAAGACTAACCAAACCACGGTGTTAAACAATGAAAGAACGCAGGTGACTGAACCCAAGACTAACCAAACCACGGTGTTAAACAATGTAAGAAAGCAGGTGACTGAACCCAGACTAATCAAACCACGGCGTTAAACAATGAAAGAACACTGGTGACTGAACCCAAGACTAACCAAATCACGGCGTCAAACAGTGAAAGAAAGCAGGTGACTGAACCCCGATAACAAAAAATCTGGAACCTCCACGAATCTTCCAATTAAGACCAGCCATAATTGCGCCACTCTATAACAGTACACAGAGAGAGGGAAGCAGAGGGGGAGGGAGAGAGAGAGAGGGGAAGGAGAGAGAGACAGTCTCTCATCCACATACAGAACCGCCTATTGGACCAAACATCCCCCAACCAACAAGATGCGCACTTCCTGCGAACTTGGCGCAATGTGCTGCGCCACTGATCACCCAGCTGTTCAAGTGGCGATGCCATCACTCACGACGCCCAAGACTGCAAACTTGTCTAACGCCTTTTCCAGTGCGATTTCTTTTGCCTTTATTTCCAGATAACCTATATATGGGAAGAAGTTACTACCATTCTTCATAGGAACAAGAAGACAACGATGAATCGCCTTCAGAGAAGAAACCAAGCGTAGTATTTCCTGTTACACGCCGCGTGGTTGAAACTGAAGGATAATGTGATCAGTGGCGAGAGCTTGGTGCTAATCAAAGTCCGATATAATCTGTCTGCTAAAGAAACGAGGGATGTGGGGTGATGAGGGAGGTACAATAGGGGGCAGACAGGAAAGAGGGGGGGGGATGGGGCCGGGTAGCTCAGTTGGTAAGAGCGTCTTGCTAGTAACCGAAAGGTCGCTGGTTCGAATCCCGGATTGGTCAACGTGTGATCATATTATTTTCCCCTTTACCAACAACTGGCCGTGTGGGGCCGGGTAGCTCAGTTGGTAAGAGCGTCTTGCTAGTAACCGAAAGGTCGCTGGTTCGAATCCCGGATTGGTCAACGTGTGATCATATTATTTTCACATTTACCAACAACTGGCCCGCTGGTGTCAGTATAAATCGGTCCAGTAGTCACCTATATGCGAAAATGTCGTGTGACTACAATCTACAAACAAAAAGAGGGGGGGGGGAGGAATATAGATAATAAAGGATGTGATGAGGAAAGCGGCGGGGGTGGGAGAAAGACGTGGAAGGGGTGTTGGGTTGTGAGGAGAGGTGGGGGAGAGGGGGGTGAAAGGGTGCAAGGAGGTCAATCTTGTTAGAACAGATCGGATTAATCACGACAGAGCCCAAAATCCCTTACACAAGCTGTCGGCAGCAGACGGATTCCAGATCACTGTATTGGACAGGCGTCTGATTGCCGAAAGCACACAACATAAACAACAGTCCGGTCTTTTCTTTATCCCTTTTTCTCGTCACCATCACCCTTTTTCCCTGTCCAATAACGTGAGATACCTTATATCATCTTCTTCAACCTCTTCCTCCTCCTAGTCATCATCAAGACCCTCATCTTCTCCATCTTCGCCGTCTTCTTCTACTGCCTTCGTCATCATCATTATCATCATCATCATCATCATCATCATCATCATCATCATCATCATTACTTTCTTCTTCTTCTTCTGCTTGCTGCAGCTGCTGCTGCAATCACACGCCAGTTATATCGTCATCAACATCTTCTTCTTCTTCAATAACATGCAGTCATAACGTTATCATCATCAACATCATCATCATCATCATCATTGCAGTCCCAGTTATAGTGATGCATTCAATAGAACATGACAATAAGATGGGGGGCTATGCGGAAGCCGAGTACAGACAATTGATCTGATTGGCTAGTCAGTGGCCTTGACGGAAATGGCCGAACAAGCGTAATGACAGTCTTTCAACTTTGTAACCCTTATTAGTTTTGCACACAGTAAATATATTCGAATGAATTCAATGCATAAAATGGCATAATTATTCGATGAAAACTATAAAATAATGCAAACTCTCTGAACATCCTGGCACAATGTCTCCCACGGGAGGCAAATGGACTCAGCTAGAGTAATTTCCCTTTGCAATTTGATCTAATGGGCGACGACTCCCGCTGTTTCGGCATGATTTGCGGCCCTTTGCTCGAGGAAGTCGTGAATAAACATGAGAAAATCATGAGATTCATGTTGAAATTGCTCTCCGAAGGCTGGGAAGAAACTGTTTGATGTCGCTCTGTACTGCAGCACGATGAACGATCTAAATTATCGCCTTTGAAGCGCTATGAAAATTGCACGCAGAGCATATTCATCATCAACAAACAAGCGCTGAAGATGGATGGATGAAATTCCCTTTAGCTAGCAGTGTTGCGCGAGTGAGCTCAGCTCACATAAAACATAAAGACCAAGGCGGCGGGCTAGTATGGTCACTGTGAGATGACATCAGAGGACAGCCATGACTGTCTACCACTGTAGTGGATCACAATCATGTTATTTCATACACATGGAGTACTATTTACAAAACGTTATTAGCGATTTTTCAACCACTTGTACTAGCGGTACTAAACAAGCAAAACTAACCTGGAAATTTCAACCTACTAAACTACAAGTATATCAACTAACAAGTTAGTATCTCGTATTGCCCCCAGTCGACGTGCGGTGGTCCCGTTTAGCCACAAGCTGAGACGGGAATATCCCAAACCTAAAAATAGAATAGAGAATTCTGGGAAATCTGTTCTCGCGAAGATGTGCTCGCTGAAATGAAACGAAAGTTGGGAGAGGAACTGCATATTTCTGGTAGTGAACAAAGGCAGAAACTTGTCAGCAGTATTATCAGCGATGGAGTTTTAATGGACGAAGTGCTCCATACCTATGAGGTTGCCTTTGCTCGAGCAAAGAAACTAAAGAAGGATTTAGCCGACGTTATTTCAGAAAAGGATTTCTCTACCCATAATTCCCCTGGGTTTTGAAGTTTCTAAAAAGTTATTTCAGGCCGACGACGCTCTATGGGGCGCAAAGCATGTAAAGGGAAGCAATCGGTTGTACGCGCACGTCGATAGAGACATAGAAGAGAGATACTAACTTGTTAGTTGATATACTTGTGACTAAACGTCATACAAGTGGACTCGACACCACCAAGGTTGGTCTATAACTGTTAGATGTAATTCATTTCAAGACTGTGTACAGCGTTGAAGGAGTCGTTCATCGTTGATCGTCTCATTTCATTTAAAAAGGATTCACTGCCAATGTTGACAGCTGTATAATGGATACGGCCTAATATTTTACTGAGTTTACTGGAGGAACAACGAAGCTTAACGTCCTATTGCATCAGCGTTAAGGACGATCACCACGTCGCCACCCTGACAATAATGATATTATCATCATCATATCAAAGATGAGATCCTACGTTGCTGAGGACAGGAACAGATGGAGTCCGCTGGTTAAACAATCATCTGTGGTGCCCCTACGACTTCCGAGTTACTGGATAAGACAGGAAGGATAGAATAGGATAATTTTTACACAGCCGACTTGTTATGACAATTGTATTCTTTGGAACTTCGAAACTTTGTCCTTTTATTTCTGAATACATAATAAAACATTATACATACAAGCAAGAGACTATCTGCCCGGAGAAAAGGGGGTGGGGTGGGGTGTTTTAGCCAAAAAGAAGGGCTAAGTGTGGGTGGGGTAAACATATAAATGTACATGGAAACCCGAACATTTAGAGTGTATAGTGGTGTGTCACCCGTCCCCTATACGCTTAATGTGTCCGGGGACGTAAATTTACTCAAAAAAAAAAGAACATTTAGTTATTTATCATACCGCAACAGGCAATTACAAAGGATTCACTGCCATTGTTGACAGCTGTATAATGGACACGGCCTAATTTTTACTGAGTTTACTGGGTTGCTGAGGACAGGGAAAGATGGAGTACGCTGGTTAAACAATCATCTGTGGTGCCCCTACGACTTCCGACATACATTTAGTTATTTATCACACCGCAACAGGCAATCACAATGAACACAAAAAAAACGTAAGCACAAACAAAAAACAACAACACACACTTCACAAATTGCTAAACAAATATTATACGATGTCAAAAAATTATACAACGTGGCTGCAAGAAGTGAAACGAACATTTACAGCAATTCACAGGAGTAGTAACAATACAATAAAAGCTGCAGTTCAAAGAAATTGAGACATAATTTACTAAAGTTCATTCATACAAAGAAATTGCTATGCTTGTGTACTAAAGTAACAATAAAAAACCAGCAATAGGACGACGCATCAAAATCAACATACACTGATGCAGATGTATCTCAAATGACGCAGGTGCAATTCCATTCAATTAAATAATTTATGTTATCGTCTGTTCACATCTGTGATTTTAGACCATACAGTCATTCGCACGCATGAACACAGCTGAAAAGGGACAATAGGGCGTTAAAAAAATTAAATCTAACAATTTACATGAACTATAATCATAAAAAGAAAAAAAATAGCCCCCTCCTCCCCATAACTCGGAGGTCGTATGGGCACCACAGGTGATCGTTTAACCAGCGTACTCCATCTTTCCCTGTCCTCAACAACCCTGTTTTTTTCGCTCAGTGTCAAACCAGTCCATTCACGAATGTTGTCCTCCCAACTCTTTTTCGGTCTCCCTCTTCTTCTACCTCCTTGCACTGTGCCTTGCAGGATGGTCTTTGCAAGACCTGATGAACTGGTGACGTGGCCATACCATCGGAGTTTCCGTTTTTTTCACCACTGTGAGCAGGTCATCGTGTTGTCCAATGGCTTGTGTGATGGTCTGTCGGACTTCGTCGTTGGTGATGTGCTGGGTATAGGAAATGCCCAGAAGTCTTCTGTAGCACCTCATCTCCATGCTTTGTATTCTTCGTTGGAAATCTGCTGTGAGGGTCCATGTTTCGCAAGCATAATTATAGGAAGATGGAGATGACAAGGGAGCGCAGCAGCCTTACCTTGGAATGTAGACTTATGGTCCTGTCTTTCCAAATTGGCTTCAACCTCGCCAGGGCAGCAGTTTTATATATATATCTCTTTTTTTTCTTTCCTTGTTTTAAACTGTGACCTCCCCTCCCCCCTTATCTGACTAAACTGATCCGCCCCTAGACATGTAAACTATTAGATACTATTTTGAAAGTCTATTAGATACTAGCTGTCTAGATACTATTTGATACTATTAGATACTAGCTGACTAGATGTCTATTAGATACTATTAGATACTATTTTGAAAGTCTTGGCAACTCTATGCCCGCGGAGAGCACTACAGAACGCCCTGTATTGGTCTCGAAAGGTTGTTTGTGAAGAGAAAAATTTGGCGGCCAGAGTGGTGAGATTTCGATTTGCGAATGGCGATGTGTTCAACGGTGAAATAGCAAGGTAGACGTTTTGTCATTTAAAGTATGGTAAGATTTGTGTACTTGTTATCTGAAGGAATAATTATGCTTATGTGCAATCGGTATGAATTAGTATTTATATTTGATCGTATTGTTGTGTCGTCAGTGCGATTGACAGCAACTTTCACTTTCAGCCAACCTCACTTTGATTGGCTGTTGTGCAGTCAACATGTGCTGCGCCATTTCAAAAGCGCTCGCTTGTCACGACCCACACTCAGTTTGAACTTTATATTGTTGTTTGTAGATAGGTGGTCTTCTCGCAAGTGCCTATGAATCATCGTTTTGTGTGCCTTTGGATAAGCCGGGACAAAAGTAAATGAAAAGTGTGACGTAACTTATTGTCGTAGAAAAGAGGAAATGACGAAAGAGAAAGAAGACAGGTTTTTGGTCGTTACAAGGAGGTCCCAGGAACAGTGAATCTAGGAGCAGTGTGTTGAATCGTTTTTCGTCCCTGCTAATCCTTTATCCGTCAACTGTACGCTTAAGGAAATACGTACGTGATATCCTCACGTAGCGGTGCCCTACGACAAGAACTTGAGTTTTCACCAGAAGTCGTTTGAGAACGATGAGGGAGAAAGAGTTCGACCTTGAAACTGGTGCAAGTTCGACTGTTTGTTTTAGTCAATGAAGATCGAGACGACTAGTAGACCTGACCGTTGACCTACCTGTACCAAAAGGAATGCTGCGGATGAAGAGACGTATCCGACCTTAGCCGCATCACCGTATCCACGGGTAGTTGAGTAAGTGTGGACTTGGGTGTTTTCACTGGCTAGTCGGGTGTCTCTTTGTTGTCATTTATTTCTGTGGTCCGTATTTTGTCGTGTCATTGTTGGTTATCATTATGTTGTGGGGCTAAAATATTATGGGAAGTATTATACTCGAATAAGTGATACCATATTTATTACAATCATTATTCTTCCAAGCATACAACACATTCAAGGTTGCAGTCATTCATTCATACATGCGTTAGATTTACATTTGTGATTGTTACAATACAAGAGTTAGCGATTATTATTATTAAGGAAAATGGTTGAGTTTTCAATTGCATCAGGAAGCATGTATAAATTGTTACTCAAATTCTTAGAAGATTTTGTATGGGTTATGTTGCAGTGTACCTTTCGCTTTTTGCCTTTGGTTTCATCTTCAACTTCGATTTTACCTTCAACTTCAACTTTAACTTCGACTTTGTTTTTTTGGTTTTACCATCACTTTTCACCGATTGTATTATAATAGACTTTTTGCCAGTGAACTTTTTGCCTTCGCTTCTTCACCACAGGCTTGGAAATATTGGATGACCACGGCGGATGCATCTAATCGTAGCAGCTACAGTCCCAGTGACATTCGAGGTGTATGCACTTATCGATTACATCTAGTGCATTGACAATTTTTAGTTTATTTGCCTACTGTGTTCCTGGGACATATATACATTTCACTCCTGCGTTGAGCGAGTTCATGCTCTAGTGTCTTCGGGACGTTTTTGTTATTATGCAATTTCGTATTGCAAAGGTTTGATCGCAGGAGTGTGATATGTATTTGTAAAACGGGACTTGTGAACTGAAATCGTTATAACAGTAGTAGCAACAAATTTGTAAACAGTGCATAGGTTGTGTGCGAACAATGAGTGAACAGTAGAAAAGGAAAACAAAGAGACTGAACGAGAATACTGTGTAGAACCATTTAATTTATTTAAAACAAAGAACATTTCATTCTGTCGTTTGATTTTATCACCTTTATAAATTTTAGTTATTCATTTACGACTCCATGTTATGTTCATGTGAATAAATTGTTGTTTTATTTTGCCAACGTAATACTTGTCTCTATCTATTCATCCGTTGTTCACGTATGGTTGCATACACTGCTCAGAGTTCCCCTTTATGGTAAGAGAAACGAAGGACCATAAGGGGGGGCTTTGACATATTTGGTGGCAGCGGTGGGATCGAACGGATGAATGGAGGAGATAGAATTACGTTGACATTGTTGTGTTATACCATACAATCAGAGTAAGTGACGTGGGTGGTTGGCGGGTGCTGGAGCGTTTTGAATCGCGTGGGCGCACTTAGAGCACCCGACAGTAATAAGGTAGGCAACCAAGCCCACACTTTACTATAATACAACTTAGTGTCATCTGAGCCAAACCGTGGTATAACTGTTGAGTTATTTGAACTCTGAGATATATAGTTGGTAAATAGATTTGTTGTTTACCAATTATACAAGAAAAGGTGGTCGGCTAGCAAAATGTCCGCCACCCGGAAAGGTACAAAACGTGCTGGAGCCAAGAAAACGATTGGTGGGGAAGGGACATCGATCACCCCTAGCAGCGACTCAGCCGATATTGTACTGGGAGCATCGGGAGAAGCGACCATGTCCAGTTTGATGAGAGAAGAGACTCTGAGTACGTCTGTCTTAGGTTTCCCTCGCATGGCGGTAGCCGTAGAACCGTCAAGGAACCAAGAGACGTCCGAAGTGATTGACGTATCCGTGAAGTATAGAGAATTAGGTATGAGCCTAGGCCTGCGAGAAGAGGCGCTAGCGAGATTTGTCGTGGATGGCATCCAAAAGGAAGAAGAACGAAGAGAGCGAGAAGAAGACAGACGTTTAGTGGAGAGGAAAATAGAAGAAGTGCGAAGAAAAATAGAAGAAGAGCGAAGAGAGCGCGAAGAAGACAGACGGCTAATGGAAAGAAAAATAGAAGAAGACAGACGTCTAATGGAGAGGAAAATGGAAGAAGAGCGAAAGGAAAAAGAAGAAGAACGTCGCCGATGTCACGAAGAGAGGGGTTGGGGGATGGGGGTTAAGCTCTTAATCTCTAGCGCTGTATTACCTCCTTTGAATAGGTTAATGGTGCGATGACATTCAAGAGATTAATGCTGGGCCAACTTAATAGACAGACAGAATAAAGACGAGATGGAAAGTAAAACTACACTAGTTAAGAAATTCACATTCAAAGGCCAGTCAGGGTAATTGCGATTTCTATAGCTAGTTACTTTATTAATTTGAAATGGAGAGTCTAGGTCAGATACTTCTAGCGTGAGTCATAGGCATAGCGTCTTTTAGTAAGGAGTAGTCTGGTGATTTTCTGGATAGTCAATATTTGGGATACTAGAGCGATTGTAGACTGATCTCATCACAGGGCGAGAGTGTATCTGTATGGTTTCAGAGTCTCTCTGATAATCTGGCGAGGGGGGATTCTCGTAGGCTTAGGCACTTAGCTCTGTACTGTAGTGCGGCGATTTGTCCAGGATACTCTGGTTGGCTTGTTAGCGTGGGTAGAAGCGTGGGTGGAAAGATGCAGGTCAGTGGTCACGCGATGATGACTCATGGATCACGCGTGCTGGTCTTGTGATATGGCACAGGCATGGAAATCGGCTTTCGTGGCTAGCCGTCTGGAAAATGGCGATGTCCCAAGTCTCGCGTCTCATTGACCTCCTGGGTTGTCAGGGGCCTGCGGCGGGTCAGTGACTGGGAGTTGATACAATGCCGGGGTGATACGCCCGGTACAGGAACCCGTCTGCAATGTGTACAGACGCTGTATCAGCGGGGGATAGGGATAGTGTGGGTTCAGGGCCTGTGACATGATAGCCCGTCTCAGAATTCAAATTGGTGTGACCGGTCATGGGTTGAGCCAGTGCACATACCAACAGTCAAACAATGCAACTAGCTTTACTGGGCCAAAGTGGAGTTTATTGGCAGCCACTAGTATAAGATACATTCGGCGCATTTGGATGGGGTAGTCAACAGGGCAAATATTTATACATAGGGAGCATGGGGGAAAGCAAATGGAGGATACAGGGCAAAGGGGTTGTAGGTCTGGGCTATACTGGGGACTTTAATCTATATGGAGGGGACAGCATGGCATGGGGTATTTACACAGGGTGCTAACGGAGCATACAAGCATAAATCCAAACATGTCATGGGTCATATACACGGTAGAAAATATGTGCAAGGGATAAATACAAGTCATAGCAACACATCAAGGCAAAATTATAAACATGAACATACATATTGACAGGACGCATGAACATGATGGGCGAACGACGGGTGATGGGTCTGCTATATGACAAAGAGTAAGTTCCCTCTCTTACCTTGACTTAAGACGGGTGGAAGCACAAGGGTACTGTCGAAACTCAGAGGTCACTCGGTGATGTAGACGTGTTTTCGGACAGGCTGTGACTTCGAGGCAGGAAAGCTGGGTTCTGACACTATGTCAAGGTTTGTGCCAGGCTTTAAGGAGATGTCCCGGGGGGCGGGGCTTAAGCGCCTGGGCGAGCGGGCCAGCTAGTGGTGGCTGGTTAAGTGAAGGGTGTCGCTGGCTGTGTGTGTGAGTGATGACCGTTTAGCAGCTTGGCTCAGAGGGTGATTGCCCGCCTTGTCACAGCCGACGCGAAGAGGAAAAAGAAGAAGAACGTCGCCGACGCGAAGAGGAAAAAGAAGAAGAACGTCGCCGACGCGAAGAAGAAAAAGAAGAAGAACGTCGCCGACGAGAAGAAGAAAAGGAAGACAGACGTCTAATGGAGAGAAAAATGGAAGAAGAACGTCGCCGACGAGAAGAGGAAAAAGAAGAAGACAGACGTCTGATGGAGAGGAAAATGGAAGAAGAACGTCGCCGACGAGAGGAAGAGAAAGAAGAAGAACGTCGCCGACGCGAGGAAGACAAAGAAGAAGAACGAAGATCATTAGAAATCAGAATGGAGGCAGAGAAAGAACGGATGAAAATGCAGATGGAGGTGATCAGAGAAGAACGCGAAGTTTTCGCTGACCGTTCAACTCGTAGAGAACATCATGATGGTTACCGACTGAAAATTCACCCTTTCGATGGTAGAGAAGACATCGAAGCTTATCTGCGTCATTTTGAACTCATAGCTGAATCACAAGGATGGAATAGAGATTGCTGGGCAGCAAGGTTGTCTCCACTATTGTCAGGAGAAGCGCGCGATACGTATTTGCGTCTGACACCCGAACGGGCTCAAGATTTTGAAGAAGTACGCAACGCGCTGTTACGTCGTTTTCGCCGCGATGCGGAATGGTATCGCCGACAGTTCCGAGAGACCAAGAAAGAACAAAATGAAACTTTTCCGCAATTTCTCATCCGGTTGCAGACATCTGTAGAAAGATGGTTTTCCTTGGCAGACAAAGACATCGATGACGCGAAGTCTGTGTTAGACATTTTTTTGGCTGAACAGATATATTCAGTAATGAATCCTGAGCTCGAGATGTTCGTGCGTGAACGATTGCCGACAGACGCCGCACAAGCAGCCGAATATGCTCAACTGCATTTGGACGTAAAACGAGCCGTATCCCGAGGACCTGTTTTCCAAAGAGCGAGTCCACGAACACCGAGCAGTCAACCCGAGCGTAGACCGAACGAGTCACAAACGAGATTGAGGGAACCTATTAGGAGACCAGTTGTCGGTAGAGATGAAAGAGACAGGAGGAATTCAGACGAGTGCTATAAGTGTGGGGGTAAGGGGCACTTCGCCAGGCAATGCATGAAAACGCATGCAGTCAGTGAGGTTACAATTGCGACCGACACCCTACCGATCTATACTCCGCCAATAGACGTCCGTTCTATTAAACCCTATAACCCGTGGAGTGAGGGTCGGATCAACGAAAATACAGTACGCATCATGCGTGATACTGGAGCAGAGATGGGAGCAGTTGCTTCAAAATGGGTCAAACCTGAAGATTACACAGGGAGGAGTGTTGAAGTGTACTTAGCAGACCAGACAAAAACAGGAAAGTACCCTACAGCATGGGTGAAACTTGAATCAGGCTTTGTGACAGGGACTGTTGAACTGTTCGTCCTTGACCACATGGGACCTGACATTCTTCTGGGTAACTGGATTACATTTTCATCTGGTTACCGAAGCCCAGTTACCATTGATGGTAGTGAATGTGCCGTGGCAGCAGCAGTCGAAACAAGAGGACAAATAGAACGTGAAAAACGAGCGACAGTACCTTTGCAGGTATCGAAAACTCTAGGAGTGGAAGTCACACCGACAGAGTTGGCTGCATTGCAAGAAGAAGACGATAGTCTTAAAAAAGTTCGAGCGTTGGCTGATGCCCAGAGCGAACTGAAGTCAGGAAATGCTACAGTAAAATTCACGCGAAAGAAAGGGTTACTATACAGGTTGCATCAGTTGCGAGGAGTGGAGACATCGCAGCTAGTAGTTCCCAAGAAACTACGAAAAGAAGTCATGAGGCTAGCTCATGATCCTCCCATGGCAGGACACTTAGGAGGAAAAACAGGACCAGTCGCATGGACGGAAGCATGCGAAAGAGCTTTCAACACTTTGAAAGAAAGGTTGTGCTCTAGTCCTGTATGTTGTCTGCCAGATGGCGAAAAACCGTTTGTTTTGCAAACAGACGCGTCAGACACAGGTATTGGAGCAGTACTATGCCAAGATCAGGGTCACGGACTCCAACCAGTGGCTTGTGTCAGCCGGAAGTTAGTTGCCGCAGAAAAGAACTACTCAACGATTGAGAAGGAATGTTTAGCGTTGATTTGGGGACTTCAACGATTTCAGCAATATGTGTACGATCGGACAGTCATCGTACAAACTGATCACCAACCGCTGAAATACCTTCAGAAATCGAAAACTACCAGCAGCAGGTTGATGAGATGGGCTCTGTTGATGCAGTCGTTTCCACTGGTTATTGAAAGTATTCCTGGAAAGGAAAACGTCACTGCAGACTTTTTGAGCAGAAACGTGTAAGTCGTGAACTTTGAGTTTGAACAAAACCAAGGTTTTGTCTTGAGGGGGGGGGTATGTCACGACCCACACTCAGTTTGAACTTTATATTGTTGTTTGTAGATAGGTGGTCTTCTCGCAAGTGCCTATGAATCATCGTTTTGTGTGCCTTTGGATAAGCCGGGACAAAAGTAAATGAAAAGTGTGACGTAACTTATTGTCGTAGAAAAGAGGAAATGACGAAAGAGAAAGAAGACAGGTTTTTGGTCGTTACAAGGAGGTCCCAGGAACAGTGAATCTAGGAGCAGTGTGTTGAATCGTTTTTCGTCCCTGCTAATCCTTTAT
>CM072524.1:40547582-40552582 GCA_036898135.1 Oncomelania hupensis
TGAGCTTCAAGAACGATGTAGGCAAGACAACAACGAAAGCGAATCACTTCGTGGGCATCATCAGACACTCCTTCGATTACCAGGCAGATGACCTGTTCGTTCAACTCTTCTAAAGTCTGGTTCGCCCTGTTCTAGAATATGGCCATTATGACGTAGAAGACGTGCAAAATGGTGCCACTAAACTCCTCTCTTCTCTCAAAGAATTCATACAACGGACGACTCGCAACACTAAAACTCCCGAGTGGTATGCGAGGTGACATGATCGACGTCTACAATTGCGTTCACGGTATCCACACAGCTGAGAGACCTAGCGCTGACTTTACTAACAGCAGAGACACACGCGGACACTCCTTGAAGCAAGTGAAAGGTCACCGTAGGCTGAACATCCGCAGCAATTTCTTTTCCCAGAGAGTTATCAATACCTGGAATGGTCTGCGAGATAGTGTCGGCCCCGCCCCATCTGTCAATAACTTTAAGGAAAGGCTCGACTTCTTCTAGAAGGATAGCTTCACTCTTTACAACCCACAATGCCAATGTTAATACCAGAGAACATTTTCTTTTTATCCTGCCTATGAACTTTAGTGCCACGCATGCCATCGTTAAGTTTCGTGTAAAATCTAGAACGATGAACTAGTCTTTTAGCATATTACATCGATATCATCATACATATGGTCACACGTTGACCAATCCGGAATTCGAACCAGGGACCTTTCGGTTACCAGTAAGCTGCTCTACCAACTGAACTACCCGGCCCCACAACAACCGCTGTAACCTCCGCCTTAACCTTCTTCCGTCGCTGACGCTTCCTTTAATCGCAAATAGGATATATATCAGAAAAATCTTATTGGAAAGGACGGGAAGTGGGGAGGGAGGGAGGAAAAGAAGGAGAGAGGGGGAAGGGGAGGGACGGCGGAGGGAGGGACAGAAATTTATAACTTTCCATCTCCTTTCACGCTTTTATTCCCAATAGCGCAATTTGCATCTTTTTATTTGTTCATTTAATCTCCTTGAAATAAAATTTAAATTAATAAATAAACTATTTCAGTTAGTTATTCGATTCTGGTTACCTGAATTATATATATATATATAAAGCGAGAAAGAGAGAGAGAGGAGAGAGAGAGAGAGAGAGAGAGAGAGAGAGAGAGAGAGAGAGAGAGAGAGAGAGAGAGAGAGAATGAAGCATTTCTGAAACGGGTGCTTTTCAGTATGGTTTTACTCTGAATTACGGCACATTTCAGTTGGCTTGCGCAATGTTAAAACAAAAGCTATGGCTTCGGGTTCAGCTCATGTTTTAACCATCCGCCCAAAAAAGATAATCAATAATGAATCACACTCACAAACACACACACACACACGCTCGCGCGCCCGCGCTTTTACACACACACACACACAAACACAGAGCGAAGCAAATATTATAACCAATATTACAAAAGCGGATGAAAAATATCGATTGATTTCCTTATTGTTCACTGGTTTCCCTTTTTTGAGCTTGGCTTTAATTTCAATTTATTTTATAAAATGTATGGGCTTTAATGCCTTTGTTATTGCTGACTGCCTTTTGTTCCCTGAACTGAATTAATATATTATTTCATTTTATTTCATGTGGATTATAACCTTGTGTTATCGAAGCTCTTTGATGTTTTAAGGCCGATCGCAAGGAAATTAAATGGCATTGTCTACAGTCTAATGCAGAAAACAAAATGACCTCTAATTAGTCAATTTTGTTTTACTTCGTGACGGAAACACTTCAAAGAAGGCAAAACTAGATCAGCGGCACCGACCGTTTACTTGTCCAATTCTTTAGGACAAATTGGGTGAGGTAAGGCTTGAGCTTTTTCTCACACACTCAGTTTTTCTCTCTCTCCCTTTCATCTCCAAACCTCCTCCCTTTCTTCATGGCATCGTCATCATCGTCATCAGCAGCAGCAGCAATAGCAGCAGCGGATTTCCAATTTGATCTCCGGAATAAATTAAAAAGCAAATGGTAAATCCTCTCTTTTATTTTAATGATCCAGTCTAAAAATTCACGTTCAAAGGATTATTCTATTCCTGAGTGATGCATTTCTGTCTTTTCTGGGTTCGTTCTAAACTCGGAAATTCCGTCTTTTCCGGGTTCATTCTAAAAATTGGTTATTCTGTCTTTACCGGGTTTATTCTAAATTCGGAAGCGAGGTGTGGTGATAGTAGGGAGGGGGAAGGGTTGGGAGACCCTGAAATGGACTCTTTAAAATTCTATTTAGGTGACTGAGGCAAGTAGCAAGATCACACGTAATTAATAAGGAGTCACCATCATTACGGTTATGCACATTTTAAATTAAATATTTTCTTTATAGAAAACTGCGGGATTGGAATATTTGTGACTGTTGTAACATAAGATGGTGAGTGACACGCCATTCAAATGTATTTCCAGACCCTCTCTAATATTGCTGAAAAAAAGGTAAAAAAGGTAAAGGTGGTCCCATAGCCTTGTGGCCGTAGGGGAGCGTGATGTTGGAGATCACACTTATCTTGGGCCAGCGTAATGAGGGTGATGCCCATCTCTCTCCCTCGCTGCTTTACCTTCCCCACCCTTAAGAGAGTAGGTACTCAGTCACAGTTGAGTCAACTGGGGGTGTTGTTTATTGTCGCTTCACGGTTTGCGGTCACCCATCCAAGTGCTAGCCGCACTGGACGGTGCTTAACTGGCGACACAGTAGCGAGTGCTCCAACCACTGCGCTATCCGACACCCATTTTGCTGGAAAAAGTACATTTATTTTGAACAGTGCTAATGTTCGTCGGCCTTCTGTGCCTCGGTTTTATCTTGAAGTCTGAAAAATTAGGGCGTGGAAAGATTGACCACTACTTGAACTATTTCCAAGCTAAATTGCATGAAAATCAATTCAGTCGTTTTTGAGATACAGCTCAAGTACCCACAACACCCACTCCTCTACTCCCTCCTCTCTCTCTCTCTCTCTCTCTCTCTCTCTCTCTCTCTCTCTCTCTCTCTCACGTGCACTTGCTTCTCTCCCTCAATTTCCCCCTCTTTCTCTCGCACACACACACGCACGCACGAACAGAAATCTAACCTACCTACCCCTCTCTCTCTCTCTCTCTCTCTCTCTGCCATACTTCTCACCTCTTAACCACTTCTATTGTAACCGCCCCCCCTACCCTCCTCTCAAGATATGGTAATAAATAGCGGTAGAGGTTCAGTTGATAAGACACTTCTAAAAATTTAATCACAAGCCTCGCAAACTCGTTAATCTGCTCCTATATTCGGAAGGGCCGGCAGCGAAAATCAATTGGGGCAAAGTGTGTTAATGAAATTTGAATGCAACTCTTGTATGCTGTGGCCTGTGTCGGCCCGCCTTTGTTTTGTGTTTTTATACTGCCAAAGAAAAAGAAAATGAAAGAAAGACACCAAAAAAAAAGAAGATAAAAATGAAAATAAAGAAGAAATAAAAGAAGACGCTGTAGTTAGGAGTACAGAGACGAGATGAGTCAAGATAGAGTTATAATAGATAAGGAACATATGCCAGAAAGAGAGGGAGAGAGAGAGAGAGAGAGGGAGAAAGAGGGGGAGGGAGCGGGGAGGGGAGGGGTGTCAATTAAAAGTTCCTGTCTGCAAGTGTTAAAATATGCTTGCAGTTTAATATTGCTCCGGGCACACTTAAATGCACAGCGTATATGTTGTTATGAAACTCTGGAGTGTGATTTGTAGCTGGGGGGGGGGGGGGGGGGGGGGGAGACAGCCACAGAACCAGACAGAGAAACATAGAGAGTCAGACAGACAGAGACAGACACAGAGAAACAGGGACAGAGAGAGCTAACAGAGCAAGTGTGTGTATATGCTAGACAGTATTTGTATATGCGTGTGCGAGTATGCACCTGATGTTCTTTTGGTGCACCTGCCTTCCTGACTTTTTAGAGCTTATGTTTCTTTGATGCCAGACCCTCTGCGCTAGCGCTGCATTTAGAAACCCCCAGATTCACCTTTGTATTACCCCATTCACGTTTTCCCGTCCCTACTTCAGCTGCTGACGCTGCTGCTGCTGCAGCTGATAATAACAACAACAACAACAACAACAACAACAATAATAATAATAATAATAATAATAATAATAATAATAATAATAATAATAATAATAATAATAATAATAATAATAATAATAATAATAATAATAATTTATGATATAAAGCACTAATCCCATACTCAAAGATGGGGTACGCTGGTTAAACGATCATCTGTGGTGCTCCAACGACCTTCGAGTTACGGGATAGGATAGGATAGGAATTCCATACTAGCAGTGTGCTCAAGGCGCTCACAAGCATGCATACGGATACTCGCCAGTTAATAATAAAATAGCATCTGCAGTTACCGTTACATGAGACATACATACAAAGGAGTACATTGTCAGCAAGTAAAATATGTGTTTCTATATAGTCCCCACTAAAGATCTCTCTAACGATAACTGGTTGCCGCCTGACACAGCACCGTCTACCACGTGCACCTTATGCGTTAGCCACTGATCACTGAGACGGGGACTGTCTTTCACTACTACTACTACTACTACTACTACTACTACTACTACTACTACTACTACTACTACTACTACTACTACTACTACTACTACTACTACTACTACTACTACTACTACTACTACTACTACTACTACTACTACTACTACTACTACTACTACTACTACTACTACTACTACTACTACTACTACTACTACTACTACTACTACTACTACTACTACTACTACTACTACTACTACTACTACTACTACTACTACTACTACTACTACTACTACTACTACTACTACTACTACTACTACTACTACTACTACTACTACTACTACTACTACTACTACTACTACTACTACTACTACTACTACTACTACTACTACTACTACTACTACTACTACTACTACTACTACTACTACTACTACTACTACTACTACTACTACTACTACTACTACTACTACTACTACTACTACTACTACTACTACTACTACTA
>CM072524.1:40555082-40647582 GCA_036898135.1 Oncomelania hupensis
GCGATAATGACGACGACAACGATGACGAATTATTATGCGCCGTTCTCCATGAAAATCATACTTAGGGTTCAGAAAAATAACAGGAAAACTTTCAAGAAAAACCCAACGACACCAAGACGAAGATGCTGAACGCAGAGGCCAAACCTGGAATGTATAATGGCACCACCCACTGTTGATGGTATTCCTGACCAAGACAGGCAAGTGAGAACAAATTGTTTTCAGTCTTTCGCACTTTAAAATTCAGTTCCACCTTTTGTTCTAGAAACTCATTTTTACACACAAAAAACATCTGAAATATATGGTGACGACATTAACAATTTCAATAAATAATACAACAAGCCAACAAATACCAATATTGATGTTTGAAGATCAGAAGTAATAGGCCTGGACAATAGTTCGGAATTTCGTGTCGGAGTTTCTGAAGTCCCAAGTTGCAGAGTTCAACTGTCGCAGAGCTGAAAAGTAGAGCTATTTCGGGGGGTACGTATGGTCATAGATAAATTCAAATTTCCACTACCAGACGCTCCCCTAAGGTGATGTCTTGAGAAGGCCTAAAAGTAGGGAGAGAAAGGGTAATGAAATGAAAAGAGAGAAGGGTTGAAGAGAGAGAGAGAGAGAGAAGAGAGAGAGAGAGAGAGAGAGAGAGAGAGAGAGAGAGAGAGAGAGAGAGAGAAGGTATGAAGCGTGCGAAGGAAGCGCCTGAGAAGAGATAGGAGAGAGAAAGGCAGAGAGAGAAGCTGGGACAGAAATAAAGACGAGACAGACAGACATAATGAACCAATAGGCGTTAAGGCGCACACACACTTACACACACACAACGCGTGCACGCACACGCACCCTAAACAAGACTGACTCGTTCATTAACAACTACTACACTAAATAATTATAGACTTTGAATCCCTCACCTGTCTACACTAAATAATTATAGACTTTGAATCACTCACCTGTCCACAATAAATAATTATAGACTTTGAATCACCCACCCGTCTACCAAAAAATAAATATAGACTTTGAATCACTCACCTGTCTACAATAAATAGTTATAGACTTTGAATCACCCACCTGTCTACAATAAATAATTATAGACTTTGAATCCCTCACCTGTCTACAATAAATAGTTATAGACTTTGAATCACCCACCCGTCTACCAAAAAATAATTATAGACATTGAATCCCTCACCTGTCTACAATAAATAGTTATAGACTTTGAATCACCCACCTGTCTACAATAAATAATTATAGACTTTGAATCACTTACCTGTCTACAATAAATAATTATAGACTTTGAATCACTCACCTGTCTAAAAGAATAATCTCAAATTCCGGTGGCATGTCTACAATTCTCCATTCTTGAACATCATGGTGCTGTGCCACACGCCCTTTATAAAATTCCACATGTCATATTCCATGACATATTCCATAGTCCAACTGCCACACTCTAAAATTTCACAAATCTCTGAAAATCCAGGCGCAATATCCAACATCCACAAATTATACTGCCTGAAAAATTCTCCTAAATAATTCACACCGTTCAAATCATCCAACCCCAAACTCGAAAGGTTGCGTACAGTTCCCGGAAGAAGAAAACTGAAATGTACGATTTCTTATTGCTTTTCCTGTAGAGGAACAACAAACTCAAATTCAAACACTATACATTAACCGATTCAAAATTATCGCAATAAATTCAATACTTTTTTTCACGCCTATTTATTTTTTGGCATCGTACGTGTGATTTTATCTCCAAGATTCCCTAAGTATGCGTACACTCCTTCGGTTGAGAGTATAAACCAAGGTCTAGTCTGTGCACGCACGCATTCCACCGCATTGACTTTAAAGATCCTGAAGCTCATGTCCCAATTGGGTATACACCCAGCAAGCACTAGGTCCCTTCTCCCTTCCCTCCCTTCCCTCCCCTCCCTCCCCCCATCTCCGCCCCGGTCGCCCAGGAATTGTGCTCAGTCGTTTGGTCATCAGACTATGCGCCCAAAAGTGGCAAGTGGGCGTCTCGGGTTAGATCCTGCATCGGTCACCGCCTTGAGCAGCTCTGTGAGCTGGAACTGCGCTATGCAAGATCCATCGACTAAATACACTTCCGATGGTGAAAATATACAGTTACACTTGTATGAATTTTTTTTTTTAAAAAAAGGACATTTGCTCTGTTAAATACCGAATTCATAATATTGTAACACGTACTGAAATTTTGTTTTCCCCACAGGAAAAATAAAAAGAATTGGAAATTGGGCATGAAATAATTTTCGTGCAATTAATTCTTTCATAATTAAAATTACATGTTAAATTCTGGTTAATTTACTACTATTACTACTACTACTACTACTACTACTACTACTACTACTACTACTACTACTGCTACTACTACTACTAATTTATTTTATATAGCGCAAAATCAGACAAAATGTTTGCTCAAACTGTTTTGTCTTCAAATTAATTTGTTATCTTCTTTAAAACAAAACACTGTTACATTCGATAAACATTATTCAAATCCCTCAGCTACGATTTCCACAAATCCATCGTCAAAATACAATTAAAAATTCCTCCTAACTTCATGTACTAATGAAAGCAATTAAACTACTGAAACCAAACTTTCAGTTCACTCCACAAAGAAATGACAGCGTCGCTTTTAAATAGAAGGTAATTTGCAGGCTCGCATCACGTTACAAGAGAATGTTTTAAATAACAGTTTGTCTTAAAGAGCGATAGATACACTTCCAAACATCAGCAAAGAGTACATTAAATGAATAATGAATATCGCACAACGTTTTAGCTGATATACGTCGAATAATGAATAACTGAGTAAGTGAATATTGCACAGAAGCTTTTAGTTGACATACGCTGTATAAGGAACGATCAAAGTATTAAATATTGCGCCACTGCATATCCTTACACTCTTGAAACACTTTCACATTAAGCGTCGTGTATAGTTCGTATAACACTACACCTTTGAACCCTATGCACATTAACTATCAAGAGTCGTCAAAGTAGCAGTTGCATCATAGCACAGGAGTTGACACTTTATTAGAATGAACTGTACAGCTGCAGATCCAATGCATGGACATTACACTTGGAACTCTACACTTTCACACGGAAAGCTGAGAGCGGCATAGCATCGGTCGGTGGGATTGGTTGCTGCTGCTGCTGTTGCTGTGGCGTATCGCAATGTTGCTGTGCTGTGCGGACGCCGCGACGGACATACTGTGACGTGCCGCAGTCTATTGGCCTTTAAAATCTAACGGGGTGGGGGGGGGGTATGGCATGGAGGTTTAGAGTGAAAGAGGGTGGAGGAGGTATGTAAGAGGGAGAGAAGACACCATGAAAAAGTCTCACTAGCCCAGTGACCACTGAAGACTCTGCTCCCAGAGTAGAAACAGTAGCCTGGTCAGGACAGCTAACAAAATTACAAATACAACTAAGACAGGTTTTCACAACCGTAGTGCATACTAGTAAGATAGTGGGACTGTGACAGTGATGATTTTGAATGGTAGTGGGCTGCTGCATACAAAAATCTTCATCTTTACACTACAGTTGCTCTGTCCTAACCCTTACTAAAGGTAGAATATATCGGGAGACATTTGAACACCACTTTTCTCCTTTCACCCTTTATTTTACTTGTCCATAGAGAAGGAGGAGAAGGTGGAAGGTGAGAGAGTGAGATACAGACAGTCAGAAACAAAGACAGGCAGACGGATTGACTGCAATTAAATCCCAACATAAAATCATTAAGTTCATATAAAGTGTAGTTTTAAAAATTGTAATATTAAACATCAAAAAGTATCGCATATGAATTTTGTCTATTGTTCGCTTTAACTTTACGCTTGTGTGTTGCGTTCTTTTTTTTAATTTTTTTTCCTTCTCCACTTTACTATCATCCTTGTCCACTGTATCCCCATTTCTTACTCCTCCTCCTCCTCCTTCAGCTAAGCTTCCCTTCCTGTTGCATCGGGAGTTTCTCAGTCCTTTCTTATAACTTTCTTTTCTTTCTTTAAAATCTTACCTTGTCTTAAAATCTCCCTATTTACTTCTTTGATATAGTGGTCATTTAGAAATCAGTTAATGTAGTTCGTCGGTATTTATGTTTTATTTGTTCACTTATATATTAAGTGTTTCTATGAACATCTGCAGGCTGTCCTTGATCAAGTGCCGAGGAAGGACATAATCATAGTTGAAGGCGACCGGAATGCCGAGGTCGGCCAAGATGAGTGCCACAACGAGACAAATGAGAAAGGTCTGACACACTTGAAGTTTGCCACATACACCAACCTAATACTGGCAAACACGCTTAATCCTCACAACGAAAATTCTGAAAATACCCTTTTCGTTACACTTGGCAAGCACCATTCAAAGAAGAAGCCGTGGATCACACCTGAACTTTTGGACCTATGTGATAAACGAAAAGAGATGGAAAATAAAAAGAACACCTCACAGGGAGCTGATGCCAACATCAGCCCTAACATTACTGGAGTCATCAAAAGTCTGTATGACAAGGCTACCAGTGCAGTCCTCCAAAACATCGCCATCGAAAACTGGTTCAGAACAACAATCGGCGTGCGTCAAGGGTGCCTACTCTCTCCAACATTCTTCAACATCTTCTTGGAGCGTATCATGCCGGATTCCCTTGCAGATCATAAAGACATGGTCAGTATAGGGGTAGAGCAATCTCCATCCTCCGTTTTGCGGATGGCATTGATGGATTGGCTGGAGATGAACAAAAAATTGACCAGCTGGATAGAGACTTGAGACCACCTCTAGCGTCTTTGGAATGAAAATAAGTGCAGGGAAGACCAAAATGATGACTAACGACACACAATGGCATCAACAAAGACATCAAAGTCCAAGGTCAATCCCTCAACACAGTGCATAGCTTCAAATATTTAGGAGCCGTTGTATTAAATGTTTAAATGCATTGTATGAAAACCAAGGACATCATTTGACTGAATATGGACATTCTTTAGATGATGTATTACGTCATTCACAGATAACAGCAGTTGTGAAAATTATTGTAATGACTCCTATTGGTAGAATTTTATAGTTTGGTGTTAAATCCCAGCAAGGTCCTCCTGAAAATAATACTCAACAGGTTGAAACCCCAAGCTGAACAAATCATAGCTGAAGAACAAGCAGGATTCAGGGCAGGGTGAAGTACCGCTGAACAGATTTTTAACCTCAGAATAATCTGCGAGAAATACCTACAGCACCAACAACATCTATATCATGTGTTCATAGACTTCAAGAAGGCGTTTGACCGAGTCTGGCATGCAGCTCTATGGGCAACAATGAAAGTGTACAACATCAGCCCTAAAATTACTGAAGTCATCAAAAGCCTGTATGACAAGGCTACCAGTGCAGTCCTCCATAACAGCGCCATCGGGAACTGGTTCAAAACAACAATCGGTGTGCGTCAAGGTGGCCTACTCTCTCCAACACTCTTCAACATCTTCCTAGAGCGCATCATGTCAAATGCTCTTGCAGATCATGAAGGCACAGTCAGCATATGGGGGTAGAGCAATCTCCAATCTTAGCTTTGCGGATGACATTGATGGATTGGCTGGAGAGGAACAAGAACTTGAACAGCTGGTACAGAGGCTTGACACCACCTCCAGAACTTATGGAATGGAAATAAGTGCAGAGAAGACCAAAATGATGACCAACAACACCAATGGCATCAACACGGACATCAAAGTCCAAGGCCAATCCCTCAACACAGTGCATAGCTTCAAATATTTAGGAGCCATTGTATCAGACAATGGGTCCCAACAGGAAGTCCTCTCCAGGATCGCACAAACAACTGCTGCCTTGAAAGGTTGAAACCCATTTGGAAAGACAGGACCATCAGTCTACATTCCAAAGTAAGACTGCTGCGCTCCCTTGTCATTTCCATCTTCCTATATGCTTGCAAAGCATGGACCCTCACAGCAGATCTCCAACGATGAATACAAAGCATGGAGATGAGGTGCTACAGAAGACTTCTGGGCATTTCCTATACCCAGCACATCACTAACGACGAAGTCGAAAAGACCATCACAAAAGCTATTGGACAACACGATGACATGCTCACAGTGGTGAAGAAACTCCGATGGTATGGCCACTACACCAGATCATCAGGTTTTGCAAAGATTATCCTGCAAGGCACGGTGCAGGGAGGCAGAAGAAGGAGACCAAAAAAGAGGTGGAAGGACAACATTCGAGAATGGACTGGCTTGACACTGAGCGAAGCCATGAGGTTAGCTGAGGACAGAGAAAGATGGAGTACGCTGGTTAAAAGGTCATCTGTGTTGCCCCAACGACTTTTGAGTTACGGAATAGAATAGAAATAAATATATTAAGCTTTTAAAATATTCATATTTTCTGATTTTTGTTTTTCATGTAATCTTAATTTCCTTCCTTCCTTTCGTTCTTTCTTTAACAGAATATCATCAGCATAAGGGTTGTGGGATAGCGCAGTGGTTGGAGCACTCGCTACTGTTTCGCAAGTTAAGCACCGTCCAGTGCGGTTAGCACTTGGATGGGTGACCGCAGAACGTGAAGCGACAAAAAACAACGCCCCCAGTTGACTCAACTGTGATTGAGTATCTACTCTCTTAAGGGTGGGGAAGGTAAAGCAGCGATGGAGAGAGATGGGCATCACCCTCATTACGCTGGCCCAAGATAAGTGTGATCTCCAACATCACGCTCCCCTACGGCCACAAGGCTATGGGACTACCTTTACCTTTTTTTACCATCAGAATAAATTTATTAAATAGAGGGACAAACGTAAAATAACAATCTCCCTTCTACAAAAAGGTTAATTAAATTCAATAATTTTAATTCAAATATATCATCTTAGCGTGATATGTTCTGATCACGACGTGTAATAATGATAAAGAAATCTACATCTTAAGAAAAAAGTTTTAAAGTAAAATAACTTTTGCTTGTTTAAAATGCACTTTTGTGTGTTTAGAATGCACATGTGTGTTCCTTGTGTCATTGATGTAAGTTTAAACGAAATATTCCAACAAACAAGGAATTTACAGGTACAAGTGTTTATTTTTTTTATACCCACAACGTTAACAAGCGTCCTGAGCTTGTAAGTCCAACATGACAAAGGCATGTTCAACCACTTCCAAACCTGTCTGTTACACTCGAGGTTGGTTTTGTTTTTATCAGTAGTTGATTCAGCCCCAATGCTTGAATCCTCCTGATAAGTGTAACTCGGATTCGTTTATCCACGCAACCCGTTCAATCATCAACAAGGCTGGAGTCGTCATATGAAATTTTCCAACTTTATTCAGCATACATCAACAACTGCATACAATCGCTCAATCGCTTTTTCCACTCTACAATTCTCAACTATCAACACAACAATACAATTCTTTCCTTTGAAACAGTGCGGCACTTATATAGTCTCTCTAACTCCAGAGAAATAAAGAAGGTTCGGGCAAGACATAATTATAACCAATCAAAACACATTTCGTCATCACTGTCTCACGTCATACAACCTTATTTGGGATGGAAGCTTCTTTAGTTACCACTAGAATTATCCATACGCTTCGATCGATAGTAAACAACCAACTCTAGAAAATTCTCAAATAATATCGCCCAACTAAAATTACCAATGTTATACAAATCTTCTTCTAATAACAACGCAAAATCAAATCAAGGATAAAAACACTCTGTTATTGCATTCTTAGCAAAATAAAACAATCGCATCTATCGTGCGCGTCACACACGAACTATCGTGCGCGTTTCAACGTAACACTGTCCCACTCCTATTTGTTACAATAGGAAAACAGTCAAAATAGTGAATCTCCACTTAATCTAAGCTGAAAGTGGCAGATGTATTACCTATATTTACTTTGTTTTATTACAACCTAGGTTTTAAGCAGGGGGTCAACTTGGGACAGCAGCAGCAATTCACAATTTGTTATCATCTGCAATTTATTTTCAAAAGTAGGGGTAGACCCGAATAAAAACAATAACAAGGTTGGCAAGTTGTTATTGAAGCTATACCCTTGACTGTTGTTAAGTTTAATAATGTACCCCTTGTCTCATTTCATTAGCACAATTATATTTTGCACAATGATCCCCCTTTTAGGGACGATTAGTGTGACAGTGGGTCTATTGTTACTGGGCTCTGCACAATGGAATGCTATTATCATCTAGTATAATCACTTTGTGACTAATCTTAATACATTTATATGTTTAGCTCGGTCTGTGTGCGGATAAGGTTATAGAGATAGGGAGCAAATGGTAAAAGCTTCACTGAAACACTAGTTCTTGCACGGCTATGAAACATAGGTAGTCCAGCCACTCGTTAACAGTAAATATAACAAGTTTATTTCCTCTACTCTATACATAATTCTATCAACACTCTATTAACTTAAATGTCCAAGTTCACTTCGAATAGTTCGTTCCTTGATGGGTCTATGCTGCTACTGTTCTTGAGATTTGCTTCTGTCTCATCATTGGGCTATTTGTTCTGGTTGGCCTAATGTTTGTTTTCAGAAGAGTGGACTACCGCACAATCCTTCTAGATCAGTGTTAGTGCGTTTCTTCTTGCACTTTGCTGATTTGGTGAGGTGTGGTGATGGTGTCTCCTCCTTGGTGTTTGACTATTGGGCTATCGGCTCAGTGCTCGATGTTCCCCTGCAGGCCGAATGTCAGGGTTGACTCTTAGTGGTCTGTTTCCTGCATCGGAACTACAAGCCTGCTCGTCTGCAAAACATAAGACGAGTTTCTGCAACGCCTTGTATAAAACGGGTGTGCAGAGCGTCTCACTGATGGCAGAAAAAGTCCTCAGTGATCGTTCCACTTATACAAACAAGGGACGAACATTCTTCTAAGTTCGTAGTCCACTGGAATCTCCAACATAATTCCTATACATATACATACATCGTGGCTAAACTAAACACTTGGACAAAATATTAACAATATACACATTCTTCAGTACAGCCACTGGTCTGCAATAATACAAATGGGAGAAACAACAGTGGGTCCGTAGGGGATACCTCATGGTGCTGAAACCGGTCGCGTGTGTCAGCAACTAATATTCACAATGATAAAACATGGCAAGACTTCACCCACATAATCCAACAACAATATCAATAATCGCGATGACACAAAAGATTGATCATTTACCTTCTTGACAATGTCAGGCTGTGGCTATACTGCGATGAATGAATTTCACCCGTCACCTGCTTAGTCTTTCTGCTAGAGAGATTTTTCAGAGCATTTCTCCTCATGTGAAAGTTAGGCACAGAATGACTACCTAACCGTGTGGTCAGCTTAAGCCCGCCAAAGTCTTGTGAGACCTGAGCGCCTCCTAGAAGGGTGTGGGGGAGTGGGGGTGGTGGCTATACGTCAGCGGGATGAGGTCACTGCCTATCCTAGCGAGAGTTAGCTTACACATGCTTAGCACAGTCCTTTACCTCTGTCGTCCTCTAGGCAGCGACTTTACGTTACACAGGCTACAGCAGGCTGAACTATTGAAGGCGAGAAACCTTAATGCAGGGTCTAAATAGCCAACTGTGACAATTAGGGCAAAGAGACAATGTCTTATTATTGAAATTGGCACACGTAGCTTAAGTTTGTAAGTTCGACTTGCCCTGGGCATGGCGACTTTTCAAAAACAGGACAATGTTGTTTAACCCTTCTCACCGCTCCAACTTCTATTTCTTACAATAACAACCCTTTAGCCTTTTCCTCCTTTCTCGCACATTAATTTGCTGCTGGTATGGCCAGGTACAATGACAATGCGGGTTTGTTTCAGCGACTGGTGCTGCACATGCCATGACATAAGAGGTTTTGTACATAGTTGTGATAGCTTAGCCTGCCTATTACGATTGGGAATATATAATTATGGTGGTCTTATTGAAAAGATTATGCACGTGGGTGCTAATGTTGATCTGGTAGGCCTTCTACTACTACTACTACTACTACTACTACTACTACTACTACTACTACTACTACTACTACTACTACTACTACTCCTACTACTCCTACTACTACTACTACTCCTACTACTACTACTACTACTACTAATGACAACAACAATAAAAGATATTTATATAGAGCTTTTGTTTTCTTCTAATGACAGGTCAATTCAAAACACAGAAGTTGTGCTGTGTATTATTTGCCGAGGCGAATTAACGTAGCCGAATACGAGCAAAGAGCAAAACGTTATCGATATCGCGTGCTGGGCGGTCATTGACTGAAAGTATGTACAGTGGTTCAAAAGAGGCTGATTGCAAACGCAGACCTGTGCGCACTCAAAATGCTCATCTATAGCAAACAAACCAAATTTCAGTAGTTTTTAAAAATTTTCAGTAGCAAGCTGTAACGACAGTTCAAGACATAATTCTGCTCACAAAGCACACTAACTGAAACACTACGAGGCAGTAGAATGGGAATTACAATCTACTCAAGCCAAGCTAAAACATCAACACTGTTACATTTTTTTTTGTTTAACAAAACCTTTATTAGCAGAGTATCAAAATATACAAATTAGGACAATATTTTATTTAACAAAATGTATGGCTGGACAGATTAATAATGATTTTAACTTGGTTACATACTTTTTAACTGCATTAATACAACTGGAAAAAATCGAAAATTTGAATAAATAATGTATTTTTGTATATATTCATTATATAATAGAAATCTACCATTGTCATTTAATAGGTGTCCAATACTATAAATCTTTTCTAACCAAGTTACATTTTTGGTGACAGAGCTGGGTCAGATGAATCCTCTTCACTATCTCTTCTCACTCTTTTTTTTTTTATCTTTCAAAGCTGGCTCCAACATTTTTTTTAATCACAAGTATGAAGTTGCAACCACACAAATGCTGAATGAACTAGAAAGAAACGCGCGCTTCCGGTTCGAAAAACGTCTTTTAAGCACAACTAGTCAAAAACATCTTAAAACAGAAAAAAGTAAAACAATTTTTTTTAAAGTAAAAAAATCGGAATTTCAAAATTTTAATAAGTAATCCGTAGCTCCGTATTCTGCTCATGAAAATCGGAGAAAATACGGAAAATCCGTAGATGTGCACAGGTCTGCAAACGCTGCGCTGATGTTTTCCATCTTTGTCCTATGAATTGCGGGATTCTTTGCATCAAACTTGGATTGGGTAGTTTCCATCCACAACGTACTAATGGGAATATTCTGTTCTTTGAATGATATGGGTAGTTCTCTGACCATAACGTGTAAATAAGTGTATAAAAATCTACATCTTAATATCATATGCTATCTTAATAACTTTTTATTTTAGTAAATTTTGTTTATTTTAAGTACACATGGGTGTTCCTTTATCTCATTCCCATGGCAGTGGTTAAGTTGAAGTGAAATATTCCCACAAACAAGGAATGTACAGATCAACATGTGACGCACTGTAGGCTTATATTTTACTACCCACAACGTGTTGCGGAATTAGTCCGTTCACATCCTATCCTATCCTATCCTGTCCCGTAACTCGGAGGTCGTAAGGGCACCACAGATGATCGTTTAACCAGCATACTCCATCTTTCTCTGTCCTCAGCAATCCTGATGGCTTCGCTCAGTGTCAAACCAGTCCATTCTCGAATGTTGTCCTCCCACCTCTTTTTCGGTCTCCCTCTTCTTCTACCTCCTTGCACTGTGCCTTGCAGAATGGTCTTTGCAAGGCCTGATGATCTGGTGACGTGGCCATACCATCGGAGTTTCCGTTTCTTCACCACTGTGAGCAGGTCATCGTGTTGTCCAATGGCTTGTGTGATGGTCTGTCGGACTTCGTTGTTGGTGATGTGCTGGGTATAAGAAATGCCCAGAAGTCTTCTGTAGCACCTCATCTCCATACTTTGTATTCTTCGTTGTAGATCTGCTGTGAGGGTCCATGCTTCTCAAGCATATAGGAAGATGGAGATGACAAGGGAGCGCAGCAGTCTTACTTTGGAATGTAGACTGATGGTCCTGTCTTTCCAAATGGGCTTCAACCTTGTCAAGGCAGCAGTTGTTTGTGCGATCCTGGAGAGGACTTCCTGTCGGGACCCATTGTCTGATACAATGGCTCCTAAATATTTGAAGCTATGCACTGTGTTGAGGGATTGGCCTTGGACTTTGATGTCCGTGTTGATGCCATTGGTGTTGTTAGTACATGGTCATCATTTTGGTCTTCCGTTCATATACATGTGATTTTAGTCCACACCGTCATTCTCACACATGAACACACAAACAAATAATCAACAATAACAATTTAAAGTTCAACAATAATCATAAAAAGCAATATTACTACAAATGTTTACCATCTGCAGATATGTAACGGGCAATGTCTATTATTGGTGGACTATGCAACGAAATGTGCATTTTGCTATGCTACAACTAGAAGGGCAAAGCCCACGTGATTCACCTGCCCCTTGTGGAACTTATTCACAATAGTCTTCCTGAAAATAACTGCCCGGCATGGATGAAGTTTTATAAAACTGAAACGAAACGTTTGCATTAAAACACAAAGAAATATTGACTTCTATTGACGTAATATTACGTTTTAACGGTCGGACAGGCAGACAGACGGATAGACTTTATTTTGGATATCATATTTGGACTATTTAGGCCTCATCACGCGCAGATCTGCAAAATAAATCCTCGTAAATTGTAATTTTAAGGGTGAGTACATGGACTCACATTGCTTATGCATGCGAGTCAAACTTTATATAACTCTAACTTACGTTTCTCTTCCTTTCTTCACTAGTATCCTATTGCCTTAGCTGAGATTCCAGGGTCAGACATCGAAGACAGTAATCTCGGGTCAACTAGTGGCCACAGTAAGCACAGGCCAGACCTCGAGATACTTGGACATCTGCGTGATCACTAGACAACCTTAAGATCTCCGTGATCAAAGGACCGTCTTCGGAAGCCACCTTTAAAAGGCGATACTGTCTCCGTCACGAAATCACCGTCCCTATTAGTTACCAAAACATCGACGCGCGATGAAAGCTGAGCTAGTTTGGGGTGGGGGTGGGGGTGGGATGTGGTGGGTGTTAGTTTTCTCCCCCTTTTGTCCATGACAATACAAAGTGGAGTATTTGTTTCGCCAGTTTAGATATAATCTGACAGCAAGAAGAAGAAGGAGAGGATGGGAATAATAAGGAGGAGAAAACGAGGAATACGAAAATGAGGAGGAGGAGAAGATGAAGAAAAAAAAACAGAGGACAAGAAAAAGAAGAAGGAGAAGAAGAAGAAGAAGAAGAAGTTAGTCATTGTTTATAGGATCCAACGGACTGCAAAGAGCCGAATCATGACCACAGAAGAAGAAGAAAAAGATGATGATGATGATGATGATGATGATGATGATGATGATGATGATGATGATGATGATGATGAAACAGCAATATGTCAATTCCGTCATAATTCAGTTAACATATTTATTTGCGCCAAAAATCATCTATTACACCACCCGAAAGGGCCAAAATATGTGTTGACTTTGGTTCCTATACTTCCAAAACTTCTGTCTCAAACAATCTACAAAAACTAAGTCTGCACAGACTGGGCCTTGAGCAAAGTGGATCGAGATTCTTTTTTATATAAGAGCCGACAATGTGTAATTACTCTGTAGACGGTATTTCATTTCCTCCCGTGTCGCCTGGTAATTACTTGCAATTGATCCTTCAATGTGCTGTTATCCCCAGTTGGAGTGCCGTGGTGTTCAGTATAAATAGTATCACAACTTTGTGGATACAGTGCTTTACATTAGGGGTCTTTCGGAACGGGTGAAAGTGAAAGTGATTGTGTGTTCGTTTCGTCCAACGAGAGGCACGCCGCTGATTCTTACGCCGCGTTACGAAACGAAACGAACGTGTTTCTGTGCGCTTTCGATTCCAGAACCTAGTTTCGTTGTGATTATTATGCCTACGTAAGGCTTCTTCTAACAAATCATGATTTGACACGAATGTAACGATTAGGTTGAACTTTAAAGATGGATTAGTGCTCTAACATTGAAGATATTTTACATTCTAGCTTCGAGTTTCATTTTTGTCACATAAAACAGTTTTTGGACTTCTGATTGGTGATACAGAATAGATAGATTCTAGACAGCCATGACGGCATGAGGGTTTGGGCACTCTTTTCAGTAGCTCGTTTGAAAATACGTTTTAAGTCTGAGACCGAGTTTAGATCCCCATTATTACTTCTAAAATGGTTGAGTAATGTACCATATACAAATTCAAATCATTTTTGGACATTTTACATTAATAACCAAAATGTACTCACAAACATTAGTTCGTGGAAAACCTGATTTCCACGAAGTTTTATTCGTTGTGGTAGGCAGACTTCGTGACCTTTCACCACGGGAAGTAAACGCGTCACATAAATTGCTGACGTCACAACAATAAGTAGTCCCGATTCACATTCACTTTCACTTTCACCCGCTTCCGAAAGATCCCTATTACCACTGTTTCTGTCATTCTCATTTGTTCTTTCTCGTTCCTTATCTGTTCTATCAATCTACTATCTTCTTCGCTGGACCAGTCACCTATTATGTTCTTGAACACTCTTTCAAAACTCCCCATTTGTGTATGGGGTTAACGTGGGGATATTGGACGCTTTCTGCCATAAATTATGGCCACTAGGGCTTTCTATGGTATTATTATTGAGCAATAGAGACATTTTCTAGGAATGTGTTTTGTAATATTTTATAATGATATTGATATTCTATTTAGGTTTTTTTTGTAAACGGAGGTTCGATAAATTAGAGAACAGCCTCAGCGTCCCCTGCATGGGATGCCTTTATTGTAAAGTGATTCGCTGGTGGAGTGCGTTTAGTGTTACCATTAGGGTAGTTTCAGCCGATCTTTTATACGGAACGGGGGTGAGTGCTCTTTCAACCAGGTTTTGGTCCTGATTCGGCTCTTTGCAGTCCGCTGGATCCTATTAACCATGACTAACTAACTAAAAAATGTGCGGTTATTATCTCACACACGTGAGTCCTTGATCTTGCAGGAAAAACGCCTCTTTATGCAATCATTACTATAGGAGGGGGCTGCAATTTCACCAAGATATTTCCGTCTGTCTTTTTAATTTCCGAGAAAAAGAAGGACGGGAGGGGGGAAAGAAAGAGAGAGAGGGGGGAGGGAGAGAGAGAGCGTGAGTGAGTGAGTGAGTGAGAAAGAGAGAAGAAGGAGGAGAAGAAAAGGAGGAAGAGGAGGAGGTGGTGGAGGGGGCGGATAATGAGGAATAGGAGGAGGAGAAGAAAAAGAAGAAGAAGAAGAAGATGATGATGATGATGATGATGATGATGATGATGATGATGATGATGATGATGATGATGAGGCAGACGATGATGATGAGGAGGAGGCAGACGATGATGATGATGATGATGATGATGATGATGATGATGATGATGTTGACGACGGAAACAATCACCTACCTATGTAGCACCAAACAGCATCGGCAACAGCACATGAAACAGGAAAGACAAGTGTCCAATTAAAACAAAGTCGCCGAAGCAAACCACATTAGAATTTTACTTTATAACATTTGGAAAAGACAACAATTGGAGTTTTAAGTGTCACCCGAGAGATCCACCAACCTTTAGTACGGTGTTGGGCAGGGTACATTTGGACATTTCTGCAGCAGCACACCAGATTCTAAACCGTAACTTTCACAATGATGACCACATACGACAGAGAGAGGGACAGACAGACAGACAGAGACAGACGGACAGACAGAGACGGACAGACAGACAAACAGAGACAGACAGAGACAGACACGACACACAGACAGAATATTAATCCGATGAACATGAATTAACAAACGCTACATCAACATGGAATAACGTTTTGTAGCAATCCGCAGACGGACAGACAGAGCGGAAAACAGAAAAAAACTAAACAGAGAGCCCTCGTCACACAAGAGAATTACCCTAATGTGTTTGAAACCGAGCAAAACAGGTGAGGCATGCAGTAATGGGGTTATAACTATACTAATGCCATCATGCCAAAGTCAAACGGCCGTTACCAGGGCAACCACGGCTCCCTTGAAGCATCGACCTACAAAATACTGGATCTATTACTGACTTTCTGGGCAAACTATGGTTTCACCGAGGCTGCCAAGTTCGTTTCTGTCGACATTTTTTTTTGTTCCTCTTGAGCTTCAGTCTCAAGTATGTCCAAGGAATGTAGCCTATGAAACATGTCCAAAAGCCCCTCGGAGTTAGAGCCGTAAATAAACTTTGGAAGCGAATACATTTCAAACTTGAGAATGCAAATGGTACAGGAATCGGTATATTATATTAGCTTGTTTAAAGCATAAAAGCTTCTCAAGGCGGTGGCGCGGCCGAGACCAGGATCCAACTATGACGTGCCGTGGTCAAGGCGCCAACATGCTGCATGATGCACGCCGACCCCCGTTGGGGTGCCGGGGGTTTCAGTATAAATAGTATCCCCACTTTCTGGAAATTTAGTGCTTTAAATTCCCACTGTCGCTGTCTTTCTCGTTTGCTTTTTCCCATTCCTGCTCTGTTCTATCAATCTGCTATACTATCTTCTTTTTCGCTAGACCAGTCTCCTACCTTTTTTCTTGAAAACTCTTCCGGGACAAGACTCCTTGTTTGTGTATGAGGTCTGTTGGATCAGCTTGGGAATATTGGACCCTTTCTGCCAGGTGGTCACTAGGGCTTCCTATGATGTTATTATTTAGCAATGTAGGCATTTTATATGTATGTGTTTTGTTGATAATTTATAATGATTGTATTCTATTTTGTTTTTGTAACCGGGGATTCGAGTAGTTGGGGTGAAGCCTCAGCCGTCCCCTGCGTGGGATGTCTTTATTGTAAAGTGACTGGCTGGTGGGTGTCATGAACCGAGCAGTTTACCCTGCCCATTGACTATTTAGCCTTTGGTAGTATTTGCAACAGTAGAGAAGTTAGACTATTACACAGCAGCAATTAAATTACACAGCAGACCACACACAGCGAGCGAGCCACCCACATCGCAGTGAGTCAGCACTTGAGCTTTGAATCGGACCGTTTTAACCAATCAGAGCAGGCTCAGTGGGTAGAGCAGTTTTGAATGTGTCACAACCTAAGACAGTTTGAATCAGTCGTGTGTGAGAAGAGGTAGAGTCAACATCTCCACAGCTAGAGAAATCTCTACACTCATAGACCAGGAAGCAGGACTTTGAAATCTTAGAATTCTCTCAAGTCATCACGGGCCTGAACTTGTCAAACAGGTAAATGATTGATTGATTGATTTATTATTGCTTTAGGTCCAGCGGACTCTTCCGAGCCAAATCAGGACCGGACAACCCCCGATCCGCATAAAAGATCTGCTGAAACAACCCCAGTGGGAAAATTGAATGCCCTCCACCGGCCAGTCACTTTACAATAAAGACATCCCACGCGGGGGACGGCTGAGGGTTGACCTCAACTACGCGAACACCCCGGTTACAAAAACAAAATAGAACACAAACATCATCATAAATCATCAATGAAACACATACATATAAAATGCCTATAGTGCTAAATAGTACAATCATAGGAAGCCCTAGTGACCACCCGGCAGAAAGCGTCCAACACTCCCAAGCTGATCCAACAGACCTCATACACAAACAAGGAGTCCTGTCCAGGAAGAGTTTTCAAGAAAAAAGGTAGGTCATTGATCTAGCGAAGAAGAAGATAGTATAGCAGAGTGAAGGACAGAGCAGGAATAGGAAAGAATAAATGAGGAAGACAGCAACAGTGGGAATTTAAAGCACTAAATTTCCATAAAGTGGGGATACTATTTATACTGAAAACCCCCGGCACTCCAACGGGGGTACTGTTGCCGCAGTGAATCTGTCTTGCCTATAAAGGAAAGACAGGTTTTCAACCGTGGCTTTCACTGTTCCCTTTATAGGTTTGAACAATCTACAGTGGCAAGATTGCTCATGACCCCAAGGGGTAAACAGGTAAATGAACACCCTTCTTTAAATCAGTTTATAGTCCCCTCTCTTCCCGATAAGGATTTTCAGAGAGGAGACTTGATTGCTAACACACACCCTTCTGTTTCATCGTGATATATTTATATTAGTGTTGAAATTATGTTTGTGGAATTTGCTATGCATAAATGTGAATTGTTAATCCGAATTTGCGTGACCATGTGGAAGAGCCTACCACGAGGCGAAACACGACCGGTTGCGCCGCCATGTTGTATCCCGTACGGAACCACTGTTGTTTAACTTATATGTATGTTTGCAGACCAGTGGCTGTACCACTGAATGTTTATATTATTATTAATTCTGTATGTGTATAGTTAGCCACGATTGATATTTATGTATGTATAGGAATTTAGAGAGAGATTCCAGTGGAACCTGGAAGTAGCAGAATGTTCGTCGCTTATGTATAGAGATGTGGAGCTATCACTGAGGGCTACTTGGCTTTCAGTGAGACGCTCTGCACAAACCGATTATTCAGGGTTGTGCAGAATTTCGTCTCTTATATTACAGACGAGCAGGCGAGCTATCCCGAGCTATCCCGAGCTATCCTGTGAGCCCCACTCCACAGAAACGACGAGTTGGTCGTGGAGACTCTACCGCACAAGACGGAAGGAGCTACCCGAAGAAACACCCTGTCAGACCCCACAGCGTGGCAAGGGAACCCAACTACACAACGACAAAGGTGTACCAGAAGCTACCTCACAGAAGGACTTCGAACACCCCACACATGAGTTAAGTGCATAAGGCGAAGGTGCACTTAAACTGATCATAACAGGACCACAGTAGTCCAACTCTTCAGAAACTGTAAAAAGGACCACAGTAGTCCAAACCTACATGAAACATTATAGCAAGTGCCCGAGGAAGATATAACAGCTGCCTAGACTATCAGCGATCGAACTATTAGCAGTGACTGAGACTTTTTAAGTTAGATTAGTACTTAGAGAATCTTGTATAGAGTAGAAGAAATAAATGTGTGATTTTAACTGTTATCAAGTGGCTGGACTACATATGATTCATAGCCGTGTGAAAGCTAGTGTGACAGTAATCTTTTACCATTTTTCTATCTATTTCTGTACCCCAACCTTAACACAGAACGAGCTAAACAAATAAATTTATTAAAGTAATTCATAGGGTGACTTACTAGCAGTTCCCACCGAATAAACGTGAGGGTCCATAATTCCATTGTGCAGAGCCCATAAACCCCACGTGACAGTGGGGGGCATTCTGTTTTCCCACTAGGGTTGTTTCAGCAGATCTTTTATGCGGATTGGGGGTTGTCCGGTCCTGATTTGGCTCGGAAGAGTCCGCTGGACCTAAAGCAACAATTATGTAATGTAATGTAATGTAATGTAATGTAATGTAATGTAATGTAATGTAATGTAATGATGCACGCCGCTCAACAACTACCCACGCAGCCAAATACCCTAACAAAGTTGTGGTGTGGCCTGGCAACTCAGCTGATACTGAACTACTGGTGTCATATGCCCAACGTCGCGTGTTCCTACCCCGCGTGGAACGAACGAATGTGACTTCGTAGGAGTCTTTTTTAGGATATCAAGTTTTTTCTGGGTACTCCGGTTTCCTCCATCCCTTCAATAATGGTATTGTTTATTTTTATTATTTGTTGTTTGCGTGTGTATGTGTGCACGCTTGATAGGTATTTTATTAGCTGGTAAACGTGTGTTTGCATGTATGTTTTATGAATGTTACTGCCGCATCGCAACATATTCCATGTGCATGTTTTATGTCAATTTGGCCAATAAATTTCGTTGAATCGTTGAACTGGATGCAGTCAACCTAAGATTTCAACAACAAAAAATATTGATTTCTATTCGACTTCTCTGAGCTCGACTAAATATAAAGCGCGCGACCGCGTCCTGTATTATTATTATTATTATTATTATTATTATTATTATTATTATTATTATTATTCTTATTCTTATTATTATTATTATTATTATTATTATTATTATTATTATTATTTTAATTAAATTATTTATCGTGGCAAGCAGTCAACTGGGTTTGGATCTACGCAGGCTGTGCTACCTTACCGGAAGAGCAAAGGGACAAAACTAGAGGCAGAGGAAGTAACTCGTACCCTACAAAGCAAAAGCCGGATCTCCAGCATGCTACTTCTCTCCCAGTGCTTGGAGAGAGTGGTATAAGAGTGAGCGTGAACAGGATCGATAACTAATTTACATATTGAGATTCACCTTGTTTGCCACCCTCAAACCTCTCGTTAGCGTTGAAGACACCCCTACCCCTCCCAACTCCCTATAGAGTTTTCCCGGGAATTGACTTTTGTGGTAAGACGAGCGTCAAGTGTTGACGAAGAACCGTCGGTTCCATTCCTGCAAGTGACAGGAGATGTGTGGTATGTGGGTGGCTGTGGCGTGGAGGTTGGGGCAGAAAAGAGAGAGAGAGAGAGGGAGTATGTGTGTGAGGGTGTGTGTGCGTGTTTGTGTGTGTGTGGGTGTGTGTGTGTGTGTGTGTGTGTGTGTACGCGCGCGCGCGTGAATGTGGGACCAACTGTAATGATTTTTATTTAGAAGCTTTTTCTATTTCCTTCCTTGTCGCATCAATGTCTTTGATGCTGATGATGATGATGATGACTTGTAATGCACACAACTCAACGCTGGCAGTTTACTCATGGTGCATGGGGGAAAGAAAGGTGGGGGGAAAGGAGGTGCACAGGATTACAAACACACTGATGAAGCTAAAGAGATGCGTAAGCGCGTTAAGCACTTTCTCTTTCTCAAACAGTCTTTCAATAAATCAGTCACCCATTGTATAATTATGTAGAGGGCAGTCCATCCCAGCGATGTCCTCCTGAAAATAATACTCAACAGGTTGAAACCCCAAGCTGAACAAATCATAGCTGAAGAACAAGCAGGATTCAGGGCAGGACGAAGTACCACTGAACAGATTTTCAACCTCAGAAAAATATGCGAGAAATACCTACCGCACCAACAACATCAATAGCATGTGTTTGCAGACTTCAAGAAAGCTTTTGACCAAGTCTGGCATGCAGCTCTGTGGACAAACATGAGAGTGTACAACATCAGCCCTAAAATTATTGAAGTCATCAAAAGCCTGTGTGACAAGGCTATCAGAGCAGTCCTTTACAACAGCGTCATCGGGAACTGGTTCACAACAACAATCGGTGTGAGTCAAGGATGCCTACTCTCTCCAACACTCTTCAACATCTTCCTAGAGCGCATCATGTCAGATGCAATTACGGATTACGAAGACACAGTCAGTATAGGGGTAAGAGCAATCTACAACCTCCGTTTTGCGGATCACATTAATGGATTGGCTGGAGAGGAACAAGAACTTGAACACCTTGTACAGAGGCTTGACACACCACCAGAACCTATGGAATGGAAATAAGTGCAGAGAAGACCAAAAGGTTGATCAATAACAAAAATGGCATCAACACGGACATCAAAGTCCAAGGCCAATCCCTCAACACAGTGCATAGCTTCAAATATTTAGGAGTCATTGTATCAAACAATGGGTCCCAACAGGAAGTCCTCTTAGGGATCGCACAAACTGCTGCCATGACAGGTTTGAAGCCCATTTGGAAAGACAGGACCATCAGTCTACATTCCAAGGTAAGGATGCTGCGCTGCCTAGTCATCTCCGTCTTCCTATACGCTTGCAAAACATGGACCCTTACAGCAGATCTACAACGAAGAATACAAAACATGGAGATGAGGTGCTACGGAAGACTTTTGGGCATTTCCTATACTCAGTACATCACCAATGATGCAGTCTGACAGACAATCACCCAAGCCACTGGACAACATGATGACCTGCAATGGTGAAGAAACGGAAACTCCGATGATATGGTCACGTCACCAGAGCATCAGGCCTTGCAGGATGGTCTTTGCAAAGACCATCAGGCCTTGCAAAGACCATCCTGCAAGGCACGTTGCACGGAGGCAGAAGAAGAGGGAGAAAGAAACAGAGGTAAGAAAACAACATTCGAGAATGGACTGGCTTGACATTGAAGCCATGAGGGTTTTTGAGGACAGAGGAAGATGGAGTATGCTGGTTAAACGATCATCTATGATGCCCCAGCGACCGAATTACGGGACAGGATAGAATAGATTGATAGAAGCGCAGTTTCCAGGTGACAGACAACCTCCACGGACTACATCTTATTATTGTTGCCGTAGTTTTACGGACACGTGAAAACATGATCTCAATCTTATAGAGCATCAGCTCCAGTACATTGTAAAATAATAATACCAGGATTTATATGGCGTACATATCTCACGTTACACGTTCAAATCCGTCTTTGAAGACGCCAGTTAGCGGAGTTTAGGAAGTCGACTTCTGGTCCTGCCTGATGCTGATACTGACGTTATTCTTCCCTTACAGGAATAGTTTGAGTCATGTCTGAGAAGGTTAGAAGGGTTTATTACAAATGAAGCGCCATTCTTAAATGAATTTGTAAGAAATGTGCATCAGGTCTCTTAACCATCACTTTCAAATGTAAGCCAAATCTGAGCCTGGTTTTGTGTCATTGTCAATACCTTTAAGATTAGCAGCAAGGTTGATAAGACTTCTAGAGACATTTGATCAATATTGCGCTATACAGTTCTTTTGTTAACGAGACTGGTTTTCCCCCACAAAGGTTTTATCCAGCGTGACATGATACCGTTGTTGTTAAAGAGCTGACGGTCCTGATTTGTGACGTAACGCAACGTAAGGAGCTTGGCTCTTGATTTAATAATAATAATAATACAGGATGCTATATACGCGCCTTTCCCCAAGTCAATCAGGCTCAAAGCGCGGCGATCTATACCAACATACACGCTCACCTGTCTCATCCACCCTCATACACACCAAATACACATCACAGAGAAAGGAAGAAGAGAGAGATCACTTCGCGATATCGCCTCTATGAGAAGTGATGTACGGTGGAGGAGTTACGTCCCTTCAACCTCACATGGGCTTGCTTTCGGTTCTTAGTCTCTTGTCTATATATGGGGGTTTTTAATTATATTTTAAAAAAATGTTTTAGACCGCGATTTTCACCTTTTGCTGTTGAAAATGTTTGAAATAAGGCTTTTCAAATTTGAGAAATTTTTTTTATGCACATCTGTTTATTTTTTCATGACTTGCTGCCTCTTGACCGTAAGGGTGTTATGAGCGCTTCCTAAACTGTAACCCGTGATATAGGTGGCTTTTGCATTGTTTTGTTGCTTGAAATAAACAGTATGTATAAGATAAATTGAGTTAAAATAAAAATAATAATAATATTAAAAAACACACACACACACACTAGTCTAGAATATGTGTCATACATGCGTAATTTATTTTTTGTTCCGTATGGGGTCATACAGCATACGGATTGATTGGCAGTTTTAGTGTGTATAATTTGTGCGTGTGTGTGTGTGTGTGTGTGTGGGTGGGTGGGTGGGTGGGTGGGTGTGTGTGTGTGTGTGTGTGTGTGTGTGTGATATAGAAAGAGATGGAGATCGAAATATAAATAAAGATATTGACTAATTCGAAACGTAAATCTAGTTGTGCACACGGAAATTCATTTATTTACAAAAATATGCTTCGATTGATTTCAACATAATAATTAGGGTACGTAATTATTATACTCTCTCTCTCTCTCTCTCTCTCTCTCTCTCTCTCTCTCTCTCTCTCTCTCTCTCTCTCTCTCTCTCTCTCTCTCTCTCTCTCTCTCTCTTTCTCTCTCTCTCGAATTTAAAAAAAGGTGAACAAGGCAACTTTTTTTGATCACAAATGAAACCATCCTGCAATCAACCCTATATATTTCATTCAAATTGACAATACATTCAGTGAGTCCTGTGACAAAATAAAGGGTTGGCATCTGTGTTTTATATTAGAATATTCTGCCACAACCTAATTTAATTATAACAGGATACGAAGTTGAGGAATTACAGACACAGTTTGGTGGACAGCATTAACAAGCCGCTGAAATTTTACTTTTCTCATACTGTCTTACAATCTTTTTTTTTTTTTTTTTTTTTTAGGGCTAATCCAAACCGTTTCTTACACGAAACATCACCTTAGTTCCAATCCGTCTTGTATCATTGACAACCATTCATTGACCGGTCTTGGTCATCATAATTCTTTTATATCACGATTCTTGTCTGTCAGAATAGATCTACAATTTCTTCAAGAACTTACCGTTCTTCTTCCTTTGGGAAACCAAAAAAAACTCTTCCCCTTGCATGCTGCCTTTAATCTTGCGTTTGTGCAGTTCAAAGCTGCACAGTGGTCACCGTAACTCTTCCTGCGATTTATTTTCCCCCTCTCCATCAGATCTTCGCTCTGTGACGCAGCCATTTTCACACATGTTACAATCAAGTCGCATAACTCGTGACGCGTCATCACACCAAAGGCGTCACTGCGCGGTCTAAGTATTCCTGGTCTATGATACACATCAATCACTCAAACAGGTGTGTAAAGGCAGGGAGATCGCTATTGGAAGACGGAAAGAAACTCGAATTTTTTTTATGTTTTGAAATTTGTGTATTGACTGCGTCCTGTACCATTATTGAAGGGAGGGAGGAAACCGGAGTGCCCGGAGAAAACCCTCGGTGACCTCAATAGTCTCGTACCTAAGTCACATACGTTCGCCCCTAGCGGGAATCGAACCCACGACCTTCGACATAGGAAACCGGCGACTTATCCACTGCGCCACCCCGTGGATGGATTCACAGAGCGGATTGCTGCTGATACGGGACCACTCCACACTCGGTCTGAGAACAAGCCAGGATGGAGTCACCATGCGTGTTAAAGATGATAATAGGTAGCCTAACCGTGGGCAAAGGAGTCAGTTTTCAGACGTTTGTTCTGTACAGCCATTGGACAAAGTGACTTAACTAGCAGATGTCGGACGCCTATAGACACCTAGAAACAGTAGAAAGATTTACAAACCTAGCGACATGTGTCCTGTAGGTTCAGCATAGGATACTATCGCCGACATTTCAGGAGACCCACCCTCTCAATCACCGCTCCCCCCACACTCCCTCAACCACCACCTTCTCTGCTTTCCCTGCCATCCTCTCTCTCTTAAACTTTTTATTTTACCTCACTTAAAACAAAAATATTAATTTCTTCTTCTTCTTCTTCTTCTTCTTATAATAATAATAATAATAATAATAATAATAATAATAATAATAATAATAATAATAATAATAATAATAATAATAATCATAATCATAATAATAATCATAATCATAATCATAATCATAATAATCATAATAATCATAATAATAATAAGGGTTTTTAAATAGCGCTTTTTCCTAATGACTCCAGTTCAAAGCGCAGTTCTCACGAATATATATTTAACGTTAACTTCGAAATACATACGAAAAGAAGTGAAACAAGAACAAGACACTAATAAACTATGCAAAGACATAATACGTACATGAAAAAGAATATTTACAAGTGAAATATAACAGACGCGGGAGGGAGGGGGAGGGGGAGGAGGAGAGCAGCTAAGGAGTGAGGGGGTTGGGGGGCGTCCGGTGAGACGGCTGTGGTCTGAATCAGAAAAAAGGAATGCTGCTGGTGATGGGAGACGAGATCAGACATTTTTAAGGAAGAGATGAGTTGTTAAGTTGGACTTGAGAGTGGCTATGTTCGGAGATCTGCGAACAGAGAGAGGAAGAGAGTTCCAAGATGAAAGACCAAGTATTGAGAAGGATCGACAGCCTGCAGAGGAGAGTTTGTAGCAGGGTATTTGTAGCCTGAGGGTTTTAGAGGATGAACGAAGATTTTTAGATGGCTTGTACAAGTGAATGTTCTGGTTGAGGTAGGAAAGGGGCTAATCCATGGACGCACTTATAACAGAAAATACAGATTTTATAGGTAATCTTCTGAAATACAGGAAGCCAGTGGAGGGAATGTAGGAGGGGTGTGATATGATCACATTTTGTACTTTCTGAGAACCAGACGAGCAGCTGAGTTCTGAACACGTTGGATCAGACGAACAGAAGAGGAAGTCCAGCCATAAGATAGTTACAGAACAAGAGAGGAAATGACTTTGGCTGTAGCGTCAGTGGTCAGATGCTTGCGGACAAGGCCTATTCTACGGAGCTAAAAGTAGCATGTTTGACAGGATTTGCGGATGAATTATGACATGGAGAGGGTGTTGTCAAAGATGACACCAATATTTTGATAGAATATGACATAGAAGTACTGTTGTCTAAGTACCAAGTGTCTTCTTCTTATTATTCTTCATCTTATTCTTATCCCCCCCCCATCGTCCACCCCAACCCAAATTCATTATTTAAAAAAGTCCTAACAGCTATAAATCAAAGGTCCTTCCCTTCACCTAATCCCTCGCAACTCTTACACCCCCTCCGCACCCCCTCCGCACCCCCCCCCCCTCCATCCCCGCTCCCACATCTTTTCCACTGTTCTCTCTGTTTGTCTGTCTCTGCCTCTCTCACTCCACCCATCCCCCAATCTCATTCTCTCTCCACCATTTCCCCCCCCCACCCCACCCTCCCACGCACTGGGCTCTGCTCTCTGTTTCTCCTTTCGATCTGTTGCTGTCCAAACCTTCTCCATTACGAAAAGTAGAACCCTTATCAGCCGCGCTGTTGAATGATGGCGATTTACGTCCAACGAACCCGTGAAACTTACATCCATCTTCACCACTCTTGCTTCTGCTCTCGCTCCTTCCCCATAACTGCTTTATCTTTTTCTTCCTTCTTCTTTCCCTTCCTCCCTCTCACTTTCTCTCTCTTATGCCTCCCTCCCCCCCATTCCACCTCGTTAATTTACTTCCTGTTATATCAAATGGGATAAACAAATTCCATACATAGTCTTAACCTTTAAAGTTCTCTGTTCGAATATGAAAATTAAAATTAGGCAATTGTGGCTGGAGCTGTGTATGTGTGTGAGAAGAGGGAAGGGAGGGTGAAAGGGGGGGGGGTCGTTTGATGGTGTGTGCCTTTAGTTAGCCATTGTTTATAGGGACCAGCGGACTGCACAGAGCCGAATTAGGACCACTGATGTGGGTCTGCGTTCGTGCGTGCGAGAGTGTGTGTGTGTGGGTGTGTGGGTGTGCGTGCGTGGGTGTGTGTGTGCGTGTGGGTAGGTGTGTGGTTGTATAACGACAAAAATGAGAAACGGAATTTACTTTTTCAGTCATAAATGGGGTAATTTGCTCGTTCCTCATTTGTCTCGCGTTCCCCATTTGTTTCTAAGTACGCGGGAGTGCTTTTTTTAGTGCATGGGAGTGCAGTTGTAGTGCAAAAGAGTGTTTTAAGTACAGAGGAGTGCACTATCCGGGACGGAGAAAATCCAGCCAATTTTCGGGAAAGTTTGAAGCAAAAATCGACCTATTTCGTCGACTATAGGAGACGAACTAGGTCAACTTTTTAGACGGAAAGAGCCAATTCTGACTTAGATTCTTACATTTCTAGAAGAAATTTGCGTTCTTTCCGTCAAAAAAGTGCTTTCCGACTCCTACATTCTAAAATTACCCAATTTGTCACCACGTACAAGAATGTGTGTGTGTGTGTGTGTGTGTGTGTGTGCGTAGGTGTTGACCCCGTTAGGCTGCCAATCGTATGGTTACACACTCACGTTATACTGCCGCGCTCATTATGCTGCCGACCGCATAATGCAATATTGCGATTTTTGAACTCCCTAACCTCTAAAATATGCATAAATTATAATCCGAGCTGTGATTGGTTTAGGCAGCATAACGCGGAAAATTCATTGTACGTCACACACGACCTTTTACACACGTGTGTGTATTCCGGCAGCATTTGTGCTGTAAAAAGTATACGTCAATTCACACACCAAGGAGAGAGAGGGTGGCTAGTTTTTGAAAACAAATGTGCACAACTCGTCGCCATCTTGAATTGAAAAGAGCCACTGGTAAGTTGCTGTGCTTTAGTTGATTTTTCGTTTGTTAATTATTTACTTTGAGTGCTTATGTATTTGTGCCATTATTATGAGAAAACCATGGATGCTGTCAGTGAAAATTCAACATTTTTTCTTCCCTTTTTCTGTGGAGAGTCCATTGAAGCTAGTGCCACTTTCATGGCATGCTGCGTCTCCATCCCTCTTCTACTGACAGCACTGTTCTAGATCTAATTCTACTTTGTTTCCTTCCATTGTTGATTCAGAATCACGTTGGTTAATTCAAATTAATTATCAGTTCTGATGTTTGTTTTTTCTTTACATGAATGTTGGAAGGAAAAGTATTTATTCAGCATTCCAATACTAAAATAGGAAGTTTTTGTTTTCTGGCAGAGTTGTTACTAACTGGACTAATCTAGCTATTTCACTTAATAATGCACCAAGCATAATTAACTTTAAACACCAGTTAGATATACTTCCACAGTTTAAAAATATATTTTATTGCTATGAGTATGATAATGAAATGTGTAGGAAAATCACATGCTCATTTTGCTCCTATACTACTAGTAGTGGTACAGTGAAAGTAAACAACTGAACAAAAACAGAATACACAACCATTCACATAGTGTTGGTGAAATTCAGGGTTAATCACAAACCGACGACTAAAGGGAGATGCATGCCATTTTGTATGAACAACATTGTCAGATGTAAATATGTAAATAAATAAATAAACAATAGTAGTATATGGTTACTGACCACAATGTCCATATAGTGTTTGTAAGAAACTGTGTTAAGCTAACACTGCCACATTTGTCAGTCATTAATTTGACAGTCATTAAGTACTTATGGATTTTTTTCTTTTTTAGAATGTTCTGGAAATTCTGAGGTTTACAATTCGCCTGGAAAGCAATCAGAAAGTAAGTATATTTAAAATTTGAATCCAGAAAGTTCTTTATTAGTTAATATTTCTGACTTTTACATTTATTTATATTATTATGATAGTGTTACTTTGTACATAAGTGTCCATACTTGCATGAACTTGAAACTGATTAAGGTCACTGACCACAATCTCCGCATAGTGTTGGCAACTGCATTAAGCTAACACTGCCACATAGTGACAGTTAACTACTGTACAAAAACATGCGAAGGATGGAACAACAAATTCAGGAACATTGTTGGACACTACCATCCTTCCATATGGCGAACAATAGAGTGGTTTCAGAAAGAAGAGGCCACTGTCCGCACAATCATGCAGCAAGATGCTGTAGGCAATCCACCAGCCAAGCAAATCCAGCGACGATACATGCAGATGCAGGAGCGACTGCGAAATCTCTGTATCGCACGTCGGGATGGGAGGAAGTCTGTCGAGGAACTTCTTCGAGGAGTTAGCTGGAATATCAGGCTGAACAGGGAAACGTGAATTCTGCATCTTTACCATCAAATTGAGTGAGACAGAGCTGTATGACACAACAAAAAGTGTGTGTCTGTGTGTGTGTCTGTGTGTGTGTGTGCGTGAGAGAGAGAGAGAGAGAGAGAGAGAGAGACCTACTCTTAATTGATGAATATGATGCTTAGTTTTAAAAACATGATTTCTTAAATAAATAGTTGTTGACTTGAACTGGATTTGACCGACTTCTTCGAGGAGTTAGCTGGAATATCAGGCTGAACAGGGAAACGTGAATTCTGCATCTTTACCATCAAATTGAGTGAGACAGAGCTGTATGACACAACAAAAAGTGTGTGTCTGTGTGTGTCTGTGTGTGTGTGTGCGTGAGAGAGAGAGAGAGAGAGACCTACTCTTAATTGATGCATATGATGCTTAGTTTTAAACACATGATTTCTTAAATAAATAGTTGTTGACTTGAACTGGATTTGACCGACTGTGACTTTTTTTCCTGTGACTTTTTTTCCGTGACTTTTTTTCCGTGACTTTTTTTCCTGTGACTTTTTTTCCAATTACCGGCGCAACCGGTCGTGTTTCGCCTCGTGTTCGGCGTTTCCACATGGTCACGCAAATTCGGATTAACAATTCACATTTATGCATAGCAAATTCCTCAAACATAATTTCAACAATAATATAAATATATCACGATGAAACAGAAGGGTGTTCATTTACCTGTTTGACAAGTTCAGGCCCGTGACGACTTGATAGAATTCTAAGATTCTAAGTCCTGCTTCCTGGTCTAAGTGTGGAGAGATTTCTCTGCCAGCTTCTAGCTGTTAACACTTCGGTGTATTCCTCCCAACTGACCAAAGCTGTGTTAGGCTCGGACCCAGTCAACTGGCTCGAACCGATTTGCCTAAGCTCTCATTGGGTAAAATGTTCAGATTCAAAGCTCAAGTGCTGACTCACTACGCTGTGTGTCTCTAGCTCGCTGTGTGTGGCCTGCTGTGTTCCTTAATTGCTGCTGGGTAATACACTGACTCTCTACTGTTACAAAAACTACACAAGGCTGAATAGTCAATGAGCAGAGTTAAAACTAGCCAGTTCATGACAGGCTCCCTCAACTGAAAAAAGGCGATGACTACTGGATTCGACCTTTTTCTACTACAGAGCCTAGTTTAACACTGCACTATCCTAGGGTCCTATGTACAAACTAAGTAAGTTGCTCTACCTGAGCTGCAATGCTATGCCAGGTAGCTATGGACACTAGTGACAGGGTATTACTGGGCGGGGACGAATTCTGGTGCGGTGGCCCGTAGTTGTGTTGGGTGGGCGACAGCTGCTGTGTCCTCCACGAGATGGCGACTGAGGTAGTCGGCTCCGTGGTTCTCTTTGCCGGGGATGTACTCGATTTGGAATGAGTATGCCTGAAGGGTGAGTGCCCATCTCATCAGGCGAGAGTTCAAAGACTTGGAGGCTGCCAGGAACGATAGTGGTTGGTGATCCACCTGAACTGTGAAGTGGGTCCCATACAGGTAGAGTTGGAATTTCTGTATGGCCCAGACTAGTCCAAGACATTCTTTCTCCGACGTGGCGTAGTGGGTCTCGGCGGGTCTCAATTTTCTGCTGGCGTAGGCGACAGGGAATAGCGTCTCTGCATTCTTGGGGTCGCGCTGTAGCAGTACTGCTCCGAGGCCTAAGTCGCTTGCGTCGGTGCGAAGAACGAATGGCTGAGTCAAATCGGGTAGGTGGAGTACTGGCGCCGATGTCATTCTGTCCTTGAGTGTTTGGAATGCTGTCTCGCATTCGGCTGTCCATACGACTTTGTCCGGGGCGATTTTCCGGGTTCCATTTGTCAGTGGCACGGCGATGCTGTTGTAGTTGGGGATGAACTTCTGGTAGAAGCCGCAGAGTCCTAGAAAAGACTGCACTTCCTTCTTTGTCTTGGGCCTAGGAGCGTCGAGTAGGCGTTTCACTGTCTTTTCTACCGGTCGCAGGCTTCCTTGACTGATGGTGTGTCCCAGAAATTCTAGTTCTGTGAATCCAATCTGACATTTGGTGGGTCTTGCCGTCAATCCTGTGTCTCTGAGGCGTGCGAGTAGTTGTTGTAGGAGCGTGACATGTTCCTCCCACGTAGGTGTTGCGATGAGGATGTCGTCCATAAACGAGTGTAGGTGCTCGCTGCTCAGGGGTGCCAGGAGTTTTCGCATCATGGCGCTGAAGATGCTGGGTGCGTTGTGGAGTCCGAATGGAAGCACGTTGAATTCGAAGTGTCCTTCCATAGTGCTGAAAGCTAGGTACTTTCGGACTTGCGGTTGCACTGGTATCTGGTAGTATCCTTTGCTGAGGTCGATGCGTGAGAAGTACTTCGCTCGCTGTAGCTTGGCAAATAGGTCTGTCTGGTCTGGGAGTGGCTCTGGCTGGAACTGCGTTACCGCATTCAGGAGTCTGAAGTCGATGCACAGTCGATGCTCTCCGTTGGGTTTTCGCAACAATACCGTGCCTGCGCTGTAGGGTGAAGTAGACTCTGAGATGATTCCGGCTGCCAGTAAGGTGTCTATCTCTTCCTTGATGGCTCGCTGCTGAGACAGTGGCATCGGGTAGAGCTTCTGGCGGACGGGTGTTGGGTCGGTCACCGTTAAGGTTACTTCGACGAGGTCTGTCCTCCCTGGTCGGTCTGTGAGCACAGTCTGATGTTGTCGAATGACCTGTCGTACTTGCTGTTGCTGTTTAGCGGCTAGGTCTCCGTTGAGTATCACGTCTTGCATCAGGCGGCCGGTGAACTGAGATCCGTTGTCCGTTCTAATGCTGTCCGGAAATCCGACTCTGGTAAAGATGGCGATGAGTGCATCTGCGATCTTCTTGGTGTCGATCGCTGGCAACGGGACTGCTTCGCACCACATCGTACATGCGTCGACGAGTGTGAGTAGAAATCTGTTCCGCTTCTTGGTCATGGGCAGTGGTCCTACTATGTCTACTGAGACTTGCTGGAATGGTACGCCGACTACTACCGATGGTCCTAAGGTAACTGGTACGGTGTGATGTCGCGGGGAATATCGTTGACATTGGTGGCAAGATTTCACGTAGCGCTTGACATCCTCCGTGATTCCTGGCCAATAGTAGTGTGCGCTGATTCTCTGCACTGTGGCTCCAATTCCCATGTGTCCGCTGAGTGGCATGCTGTGGCCTAGTTCTAGTACTTGGGCTCGAAGGGTGGCTGGTAGTACTAGTTGGGTGTGATCTCCATCTCCTTGACGATGTAGAACTCCCTCTTCCATGTAGAAGTCTCCCTTGTGCGGGGGGGTGTGCGCGCCTTGGGTAGCTTCTGGAAGCACTTCGCTATCGAGGTGTCTTCTTTCTGTGCTGTTTTGATCTCTTCGAGTCCTGGATTCGGAGCGAACTCGGGCTGGGGTGGTTGGGTTTTAGCTTGGGCCCTGGTTTGCACTGCAGCTATCTCTACAGTTTTAGGGGGCGTGCCTAAGAACACATACCTACAACCTAGCACTAGATCATACAGGGGTTTCTGTAAAACAGCTGCTTGGATTCGTCCTGTGACGTACCTACTCTCTACTTCGATCCAAGCTATTGGGCAAGTAGTCGTCGGTTTCGTCAAGTCTGCTCCTTGTAAGTCGACTGTCTTGTCTGTCAAGTCCGCGCGCGATACAAGAGATTCGCTAACTATCGCGTCGTATGATAGACCCGTGTCATACAGACAGTTCGCTTCTTTTCCGTTGACCTTGACCGTGTCTGTCACCGATGGGTGATCTCCGATCGTGTGTGGCTTGTTACCGCTGCTTTGAGTTAGAACTCTGTGCGCTGGCCGGCTTTCGCGCTCTTCCCTACGTTGTGCGGCCAACTTGAAACATTCTGCGGTGGAGTGATTGTTTCTGTTGCAGAACGAACAATACCGTCTCTGTTCTGCGGGACCTCTTTTCCCGAATTCCGCGTTGGGTCCTTTATTTTGCCCAGGTCTGGGGTTGTTCGGCTTATTCGCGGTTCGCTCTTCCCGGTTAGGGCTTCGTTTCTGTGCCTCCTTCCCGTTAGGCTTTAGGTCTCGCCTGAAGCTCTTGGCTTCTCCGTGTGCGGCCACGTACCTATCTGCGACCTTGACCAGATCTTCTAGTCTTTCCGCGCCCTGCTCTACTGAGAATGTCCTCAGCTCGGGGGTCATGGTTTCCCGTAGCTGTTCCCATACTAACAGTTCTGTCAGTCCATCATACGTCTTAGCCGTGGCTGACTGGCTAATCCACTTATCCAGCATTGTGGACAACCGATCCGCGAACTGCGCATAGCTCTCTCCTTTCACTCTCCGATTGGTGCGGAACTTTTGCCGGTAGCATTCTCCTGTCAGTTCGAATCCCGTTAGGAGTGCCTCTTTTACTTTGTGATAGTCAGTCACTCTGTCAGTCGGTAGCTTACTGTAGATGTCATAAGCCTTTCCTCTAAGCCCTTGACTAAGCTTAAAAGACCAATGAGTGGGATCTAGTTTGTACTCTGTTGCTAGACGCTCAAACCTAGTCAGATAGAGATCTAGACCTTCCTCTCTCTCATTGAATGTTCCCAGTGGAAATGACATTCCTTGTACATGGTTGGATGCTACCTCTAGCTGATCTGAGTGGGGAGGGGTTGAGGAAGAACTTGAAGCTCCTGATCCTAATCTTCTTAGCTCTAACTCATGCTGCCTTTCTTTTTCCTTTTCTTCCCTCTCTTTTTCTTTTTCTGCCCTCTCATACTCCCATTTCCTAACTTCTGCTTCTCTCTCTGCTGCTAATGCTGCCTTCTTCTGTTCTGCTTCTAATTCTAGTTTCTTCTGCTCTGCTTCTAATTTCTTTGCCTCTCTCTCTGCCTCTAATTCTGCTTTTCTCTGTTCTGCTTCGAGTTTCTTCGCCTCTCTCTCTGCTGCTCTCTCTGCCTTAGCTTCCTGTTTCTCTACCTCTGCATTGATATACGCAATTAGGTCTGCCCCTGCTAAGTGTAAAGCTTCTCCTAGTTCCTTGAAACGCAATCTCAAGGCCACTGGGTCCGACATTGCCAAACGTGTCTATGAACAACCTCTGAATCAAGTGGAATACCAAAACACTAGCAATATTGCAATTCAATAAAAACAATGCAAAGACAATTAAATTCGTAATCAATAATAGAATAAAACAAGAGTCAAATGGCATACAACAGTTATTTAAGCAAAACCTGCAAAAGAACAATGCAACATACAGGCACAAAAATATTTGAAGCAAAAAAGTTTTTAACTAAAGAATAGTGCACCAAACTGATCAGTCCTTGTTACCACTATTCTAAGTTATTCTACTACTCCTACTGTTATCTAATTTTATTGTACTTAGGTCCGGTTATACCCAATTCCTATTATACACAGATCCTAGCTAGGCTCGCCAATTAAAGTGTCACGTGGGGTTTACAGGATAGCTCGGGATAGCTCGCCTGCTCGTCTGTAATATAAGAGACGAAATTCTGCACAACCCTGAATAATCGGTTTGTGCAGAGCGTCTCACTGAAAGCCAAGTAGCCCTCAGTGATAGCTCCACATCTCTATACATAAGCGACGAACATTCTGCTACTTCCGGGTTCCACTGGAATCTCAACTCTAAATTCCTATACATACATAAATATCAAACGTGGCTAACTATACACATACAGAATTAATAATAATATAAACATTCAGTGGTACAGCCACTGGTCTGCAAACATACATATAAGTTAAACAACAGTGGTTCCGTATGGTATGCAACATGGCGGCGCAACCGGTCGTGTTTCGCCTCATGTTCGGCGTTTCCACATGGTCACGCAAATTCGGATTAACAATTCACATTTATGCATAGCAAATTCCTCAAACATAATTTCAACAATAATATAAATATATCACGATGAAACAGAAGGGTGTTCATTTACCTGTTTGACAAGTTCAGGCCCGTGACGACTTGATAGAATTCTAAGATTCTAAGTCCTGCTTCCTGGTCTAAGTGTGGAGAGATTTCTCTGCCAGCTTCTAGCTGTTAACACTTCAGTGTATTCCTCCCAACTGACCAAAGCTGTGTTAGGCTCGGACCCAGTCAACTGGCTCGAACCGATTTGCCTAAGCTCTCATTGGGTAAAATGTTCAGATTCAAAGCTCAAGTGCTGACTCACTACGCTGTGTGTCTCTAGCTCGCTGTGTGTGGCCTGCTGTGTTCCTTAATTGCTGCTGGGTAATACACTGACTCTCTACTGTTACAAAAACTACACAAGGCTGAATAGTCAATGAGCAGAGTTAAAACTAGCCAGTTCATGACAAGGGCATTCAATTTTCCCACTAGGGTTGTTTCAGCAGATCTTTTATGCGGATCGGGGGTTGTCCGGTCCTGATTTGGCTCGGAAGAGTCCGCTGGACCTAAAGCAACTATCAATCAATCATTCTGTCCTATCACTCTGCTATACTATCTTCTTCTGCGCTAGATCAATGACCTACCTTTTTTCTTGAAAACTCTTCCTGGACAAGACTCCTTGTTTGTGTATGAGGTCTGTTGGATCAGCTTGGGAGTATTGGACGCTTTCTGCCGGGTGGTCACTGGGGCTTCCTATGATGTTATTATTTAGCACTGTAGGCATTTTATATGTATGTGTTTTGTTGATAATTTATAATGATGTTTGTATTCTATTTTGTTTTTGTAACCGGGGGTTCGAGTAGTTGGGGTAAAGCCTTAGCCGTCCCCTGCGTGGGATGTCTTTATTGTAAAGTGACTGGCCGGTGGAGGGCATTCAGTTTTCTCACTAGGGTTGTTTCAGCAGATCTTTTATGCGGATCGGGGGTTGTCCGGTCCTGATTTGGCTCGGAAGAGTCCGCTGGACCTAAAGCAACAATTAATCAATCAATCAATCAAGCAAAACCAGTGTGATTTTCTATATTTGAGATGCCAGCTCACCCATTGCCACTGTCTGCAAACCACACATGTTTATGTCTTGTCCATAGTACTGCACGCTACCAGTTGTTTGAACATTAAAATATGTATTACAGTTTGAATACATTTATACTGAAGCCATTTGACCGATTTGTGTTTTCTTTTTCTCTATCTTTTTCTCATTCTGTTGCTCAACTCAGTTACGATTACATAAGTTTTATTAAAGCACATTCTGCATCTAACTTCAAAGCAGTTTTCATAGTGAGTCAAGAAAAGTTTATTCATATTCTCAGCATCATAATACAAATGTCTTTAACATGTTCTACTGCTAGTTAACTAAAATCCACTAAAGATTTACAATAAAGTCTTTTTGAAGATTTCAATTCAATGTATTTGAAATCAGTTTACAAATTATGTGATTTTAGAATGTAACATCTTTATAAGTATGATGGTACACCTGCAGACCGCCTGGTAATAATGCATAAGAGTTTACACAAATTAACTACACAATAATGGTACAGATGAGCTTACCAACAATGACTACATAATGATGGTACATAAGAGTTTACACACCATGACTACTTAATGATGGTACACAATGACCGCATAAAGTTAGTACAAATGAGCATACACAAAATGATCATAATTATAATGATGGTACACATGAGTTTACACACAATGACCACATAATGTTGATACGGATGAGCTTACACACAATGACCACATAATGTTGATACAGATGAGCTTACACACAATGACCACATAATGTTAGTGCCAAAGAGGTCACACACAATGGCTGCACAATGATGGTAAGAAATCACACTTCCATGTTTGTTGCTTTAGAGAAATAATTTATATACCACAGCTCTTAGAATGCAAAAACGAAGCAAATTCCATAATTTGGAATAATTTGGAGTTCATAGAGCTGTTCGGTAGCCAGATATATACCGGCAGCGTAATGATGGAAAATTGTTAAAGACCGCTTAACGGGGTCAACTCCTGTATGTGTGTGTGTGTGTGTGTGTGTGTGTGTGTAGGGCGCGAGCGCGTGCGAGTGACTGTGGTTTTCCTCCAGAGAATCGTGCACTGTGATTTATGTATTTCTTGTTCAGTTCTCAGTAGCTAAAGGACACAAGAACGTGCGCCAAAATAAATAGGCACAAACACAGAAACGTTAAAGGCTACCCAAGATCCCGCCTCACAAAAAGCTACAAAATTAAAAAAAAACACGACAGTATGTGCAACAATACACCAAAGGGAAAATATCGAGACATTTTAATAAAGAGAGTTTGCACACACACATACACACAACCACACACGCACCCACACACACACACAAACAAAGTCAACAATAACAAAAAACCGGGTTGATGTTCGCCTTTTAATGTAGCTGCTGAAGTTTACCAATGAAGATGCAACAAACCGTAAGCTGTGCCTTATGTGCACATTGATTGTGAAAAAACAACAACAACCTAGAAGGGCGCCGCTCATATGACTTACATGCTCCTTATAAAACTCGCACTATTTAACAGGAAAATGAGTGCCCTGTAAAAAAAAAGCAAAGTAATACCGACTTTGATCTACCTATGCTCTTGACCTTGAGATTACCGAAACCTCCGGCTCCAAATAGACTCATGTAATATTAAATAAACTACAGCAAAAGTTGTATCATGCCAAACAAAAAAAAAGTTACCTTGGGATGACCTTGATCTTCAGTGACCTTGGTATGACCTTTAGTTTTACGTGACCTTTCATGCTCATGTATTATCAAATAGCCCATTGTTGTTGCGTACTATGGGTTAAATAGATTCATTCTACTGTATGATGACCTATTTTTTGTATGTTTTTGCAAATCCTAAAATGAACTTGACCTTCAAGATTAACGCAAAAACGGAACACATATCAAATATCAATTTATCACCTTTAACTACCACACGTTTGGATGTTATATCTCTAATAACTTAGGGTCAAGGTCATTTCAAAATACCTATACTTACCGACTTTGGACAGCCGCAGTGACCTTGATCTTGAAGTGAGGTTGACCAAATTTGTAAAGAATGTGTGTCTCATTGATATATGTATCACGCATCAAAGAATCATAAATTCAATATTAATAACCTCGAAGAAAGTGAAATTTTGTGAAAATGTCTTTTAAAAAAAAAAACTTAACATTCATTGATCCAGCGACCTTGAACTTGAAGTGAAGTCATTAATTCACAGGTCATTTACGAGGTCTCATGGATACACATCGTCCTATAAAGTTTGGTTGTGAAAGTTGAAATAGGTTCTGAGATATTAATTATCCACTTGCAAGTTTTGCGCAGACAGATAGCGGACGGCGCTAGGCGAACAAACAGTCGGACGGACATCATTTTTTTTAAATGTCAATGTTGCACTATTCAGGACTTATCTCACACAGATTTGCAAACATCTTGGAAATCTTTTTTTGTGGGGTGGGGGGGGGGAAGGATGTTAGTTAGTTAGTTATTCATTGCTTACAGGGTCCAGCGGACTGCAAAGAACCGAATCAAGACCACAAAATCAAGACCACAACTTCGCTGAAAGAGGACTCACCCCTGATCCGCATAAAAGATCCGCCGAAACACCCCTAGTGGTAACACTGAAGGCACTCTACCAGCCGGTCATGTTACAATAAAGACATCCCATGCAGGGGACGCTGAGGCTATACTCTAATTTATCCAAGCCCCGTTTACATAAAAAAATAGAATACAAACATCATTACAAAATATTTACAAAACACATACATATAAAATGTTTGTGTGTGTTACTCATTTATTGTCTATTATTCACCTAAGTGATTTAGACATTGAAAATAAGAAAACGAACATAGTACTGAACAAATGTAAAATAATTAACTATATCAAAAAGTCAACTTATTAACAAGAACAACTGAGAAAAAAAAATTAAATAACCCTCTCTCTCTCTCTCTCTCTCTCTCTCTCTCTCTCTCTCTCTCTCTCTCTCTCTCTCTCTCTCTCTCCCCATACCTCTATGAGTTAATTTACACATACTATAGTCACTGAAAAAAAGAATTCTACATAAATCTTCCAACAGATAAATAAATAAAACATTTCGCAAGCTTTAAACATACTGAAAAATTTAAATCACTTAATATCTTAATGTTTTTCATTTCCACTGGTAGTAAAAAGTCAAAATCAGTGCATTTAAACAGTATATGAACCAGTGAAAAAGCACTATTACAAGAGCAAAAAATATTTTTACAAAACTTAGTTCGTAATGAATTTAAAAGAATTCTATATGCTAATGTTACAACAGGTCTTGAAAAACCAACATGTAACGAATATTGGGGTGAATAATTGTATTTTTTAAAAATTGCTTTTTCTAGTCTGCTGATTGCTTCTTTAGTAGATAAAGATATGTGAACAGTAACTGAATTCAAGTTCAGAGCACCGTTCTTTGCCTCTCGATCTGCCCAATCATTAAAGATAAAACCACAGTGTGATGGTATCCAACAGAAATTAACTTCTGTTCCATTTATAATCAAACAATGAACAACATGTTTGATTTCATAAATTATTTCTTGTCGTTCCTTGCTATTTGTAGTATTTAAAGCCTGTAAAACAGACCGTGAATCCACACACATTACTATACTATAGAAAACAGTAGGCAAGCTAACAAGTTTATTTAAAGCCATTAAAATAGCTATCAATTCTGCTGTAAAAATTGAAAACCCTTTTCCTAAATGAAATGACTCACATATTTTCAAATCGGGAATGACAAAAGCAGACCCCGCATTTTCTGATTCTAGTACCGAACCATCAGTGAAAATTTTTAAACTATTATTATATTTTTCATTTAAATTTATGCGAGCATCTATGGCTACCATATTTTTATCTGAATGTTTTGATACAGCACTATAATCATAATCAAAATTCGCCTTTATTAATTCCCAAGGTGGGATAGGAGGTGTTATTACACGTGTAGCAACTGTTTCATGAGTAATGTGACATTCCTGAAGAAGATCTTGTGTATAAGTTGCTATGGTAATAAGGCTTTTAATGTGTCTAGCTCTTTTAGGAAACTCAATATCAGATCTAATACAAAATTCATGATTCGTAAAATTATCAACAGCTTTTGATCGTATTATATATTTAGTGCATGCTAATTTCCTATATTGATCTAATGGTAGAACACCTGCTGTTTTATAAGCATCTATTGTTCTAGTGTGTACAGGAACTCCAAGAGCAAATTTTATGGCTTTACTGTCTAAACTATATAATTTTTGAAGATGACAACATGAAGCAGAAAAATAAACTTCTTGTCCAAAACATAATTTTGAACGAACCAAAGCACATGCTATGTGAACCAAAGTCTTCACATCTTGCCCCCAAATCTGCTTGCTAATGATTTTAATTAAATTTAAACTTTTTACTGCTTTTTGTAATAAATATTCAATATGTTTCTTCCAATTCAACTTTGAAGTTAAATACACTCCTAAAAATTTTACTTCAGTCACATATTGGAGTTCTTCACCGTCTAAAACTATCTCAGGCATAATTCTAGGACTTTGACCATTATTAAATAATATCATATTTGTTTTTTCCTTTGATAATTCCAAACCATTAATCTTCATATAATTGCTTATATTGTATATTTCATTCTGATAAACTTTATTAATATGATTGATTTCAAACATTGACGTTTTCTTTCTAAGTGAAACATTACACCACAAAGCAATATCATCGGCATACTGAACTAATGTAAATTTGTTACTAACTACTTTTGGTAAATCATATAGCAGTATATTGAACAAAAGAGGAGACACAATAGATCCTTGCGGAATCCCCATATCTGTATTATGAGAGATCGAATATGAATTTCCAACTTTGACTTTAATATTTCTTCCTTGAAGAAAATTTTGTATATAATTATATATATTCCCAGAGAGTCCTATCTTTTTTATTTTATACAATAGCCTAGAGTGCCACATAAAATGTTTACACTGCCAAATAATAACATCATAGGAAGCCCCAGTGACCACCTGGCAGAAAGCGTCCAATATTCCCAAGCTGATCCAATAGACCTCACACACAAATGAGGAGTTTTGAAGAAAAAGGGTAGGTGACTGGTCTAGCGAAGAAGAAGATAGTATAGTACATTGATAGAACAGAGTAGGAATGAGAAAGAACAAAGAAGAAAGACAGCGACAGTGGGAATTAAAAGCACTAAACTTCCAGAAATGGGGATATTTATACTGAAACCCCCGGTACCCCCACGGGGGATTTGGTGTGGTAGGTGGGCGAGGGGGGTGGAAGCTGGTGTGTGTTTGAATCCAAACACTCACTTATATACACTTTGCTATGCATGTGGGTCAACAACTATAAAGGAACACCCACAACAAAAAACCCACTCACACAAACAATTTAACAAAACAAAAAAAGGAAGAAGAATAACACTGTTAAAAAAGTTCTAAGAAAATTAAAAAGTCACTCTTTAAAAGAGGAAACTTTAGGTGCCCTAAACAAAATGCACACAACTTGTCTTTAAATATCAATGCGAATTTAGCAGTGATAAACTTAAAAAAATAAAAAGTTAATAAAAAGTTTGTTACCATCATAAAAAGTTTATTTCTTTAAAAGTGTAAATTAGAGAACAATAAAACTGTCTTTTGAATATCGGTGAAGATTAAAATTTTGTAAAATGCCATTACGGTATAAAAAGTGGGTCAAGTAAAACTTTTTAAAATCCCTCCAAATAAATATGTTAGTTCGAAATCCTATTACTTTCTTTTTTTATTTCAACGCATATTCTCGTTTCTTCGTTTGGTTTGTTTTTAAACTTGTCCCTTTTAAAGAAGATAGTAAGAAATAATGTATATTTAAATGGAAGAACTAGAAGAAGAAGAAGAAGAAGAAGAAGAAGAAGAAGAAGAAGAAGAAGAAGAAGAAGACAATAACAACAACAAAAACAACAACATGAAGAGTCTTTTAACTAGAGGAAAAGTTCGTCACCCTCTTAAAACGTCAAAATGTGGAATGCAATTAATAAAATACGAAGTTTATGCCTTTAAATATCGGTGCAAAGTCAGATTAAAGAGAAAAATACTGTGTGTTCTAGTAAGAACACGTATCCCCTCATTAAAAATAAAAATACACCCATTAAACTTGCTATTAAAATATCAGTGCATGCGTATCTTAAACAAAACAAACAAAAACCTTTAGCAAAAAACAAAGCAATAATCTTTAAACGTAATAATAAAAAAGCAATAGATACTTACTATACTTTTACATATCTGTACATTATCAGCTTAAATACAAAACGCCTGTCCCCATAGAGGACAAAAATACCATATAACGGTAAAACTGGGATAATCAAAAAGACACAGACCATTTTCTTCTCCACATTTCTTCTCTTTTTGTTGTGAGGTTAATTAATTGTGAACTGATTAGTATTTGTTCATGCCTAATATTACCTGAAAGCGTCAATAGACAATAGATCAAATACTGATTGATAAAACCGACTATGTGCTTTCCCGCAATACGATCACGAGATCTGGAATTCGTTGCCACAAAATCTGAGGGGTGTGGATGGACTAGAGGTCTTCAAGAGGCACCTGAAGACACATCTCTTTGATTGTTGATCATGTTCCATGCATCCCCCTCCAATCCCCCAACACCCCTGCTGTGCACCAAATCCCCCAAATCCACTACTCCTGTCCCCACCCAAGTTACATGTTCCCTACTTCCCCGGCCCCTACCTCCCCTGTGCGCCCTGAGTATGCTGCAAGTATGGACGATGCTGCGCCTTTTAAGTGGTCTTCATCATATGTCTTAACCTTTTATTGCAGCACTCATGACCTAAAATATATTGGCAGTACTCATTACCTAAATTCTTTGCATTACTCATGACATTAAAAATGTTTGCAGTACCCGTGAGCAAACTATCTTTGCAGTACCCGTGAGTAAACTTTGCAAAAATCATGACCTAAACCAGGTCGAACTTCAATCTGTCAGTCCAGGCCCGGTGGTGGCAGAAATATTCCAAGCCACAATAGAGGGAAATTTGCACCACTGCTCATTTGGGGAGCTGGTGAAGTTGATGTCAACACCATGACCACTACCTTCAACTCAGCAGCGACAGATGCCTCCACTGAGATCCATGGCAAGCACCGCCCAAAGAAAAAACCGTGGATCACACCAGAATTTTTGGACCTGTGTGATAAAGGAAGAGAGATGAAAAAGACCCCCCACAGCAGATCTGCAACGAAGAATACAGAGCATGGATATGAGGTTCTACAGAAGACTTCTGGGCATTTCCTATACCCAGCACATCGCCAACAACGAAGTCCGACAGACCATCACACAAGTCATTGGACAACACGATGGCATGCTCACAGTGGTGAAGAAACGGAAACTTCGATGGTATGGCCACGTCGCCAGAGCATCAGGCCTTGCAATTACCATCTTGCAAGGCACGATGCAAGGAGGCAGAAGAAGAGGGAGACAGAAAAAGAAGTGGGAGAACAACATTCGAGAATGGACTGGCTTGACACTGAGCGAAGCCATGAGGGTTGCTGAGGACAAAGACAGATAGAGTACGCTGGTTAAACGATCATGTGTGGTGTCCCAACGACCTTCGAGTTACAGAGGATAGGATAGGATAGGATAGGACGACCTAAACTACATTTCAGCACTCATGACCTAAACTATCTTTGCAGTACTCGTATTCTAAACTTTCTTTGCAGTGCTCTATGTCCTGCAGTGCATATTCAGTTTTGAAAGTGTGCTTTGTCGTTAAAAATGTACTGAAAGAAAAAAATCCTCTCTTTAAACTTTGAAATAGGAAGAAGAAAGAACTTTGCTTACTCGTTAAGAAATGGGATTCTGCACTTCAGCGGGCTATTCGTAGTCTCTTTTAGACATGTACAAGGCTTAAAAAAAAAGAAAAAAAATGAAAGAAAGAATGAAAGAAAGAAAGAAAGTCTGACCAAAAAAAACTAAATAAGGATCACGAAGAAGAAGAAGAAGAAGAAGAAGAAGAAGAAGAAGAAGAAGAAGCAATTAAAAACCTAATTTAACATGCAAGAATCCGTGCAAAAAAGTATTTAAAAAAATACAGCTTAACACTGAAGCGGTTGGCGAGATGAGAAATCGGGGGATGATGGAGTGGAAGAGAGACAGACAGACGAGAGAGACAGACAGACAGACGAGAGAGAGAGAGAGAGAGAGAGAGAGAGAGAGAGAGAGAGGGGGAGAACGATGTTTGACAGGGGTGTAGAGAGTAATGAGGACATTCCAAGAATAATAAAAGGTGCATAATCTACGCTAGAATGATCGCGCTACAAAGAATAGAAATATGAACGGATTGAAGCGAAACCCCTTGGGGTCATGAGCAATCTTGTCACTGTAGATTGTTCTAACCTATAAAGGGAACAGTGAAAGCCCCAGTTGAAAACCTGTCTTGCCTTTGTAGGCATGACTAATTCACTGCGGCAACAGTTCCCCCCGTTGGAGTGCCGGGGGTTTCAGTATAAATAGTATCCCCACTTTCTGGAAATTTAGTGCTTTAAATTCCCACTGTCGCTGTCTTCATCATTTGCTCTTTCCCATTCCTGATCTGTCCTATCACTCTGCTATACTTTCTTCTTCTTCGCTAGATCAATGACCTACCTTTTTTCTTGAAAACTCTTCCTGGACAAGACTCCTTGTTTGTGTATGAGGTCTGTTGGATCAGCTTGGGAGTGTTGGACGCTTTCTGCCGGGTGGTCACTAGGGCTTCCTATGATTGTATTATTTCGCACTATAGGCATTTTATATGTATGTGTTTTGTTGATGATTTATAATGATGGTTGTATTCTATTTTGTTTTTGTAACCGGGGTGTTCGCGTAGTTGAGGTCAACCCTCAGCCGTCCCCCGCGTGGGATGTCTTTATTGTAAAGTGACTGGCCGGTGGAGGGCATTCAATTTTCCCTCTAGGGTTGTTTCGGCAGATCTTTTATGCGGATCGGGGGTTGTCCGGTCCTGATTTGGCTCGGAAGAGTCCGCTGGACCTAAAGCAACAATAAATCAATCAATAAAAGATTGAAGCGAAAACAAATGGGAGAAGAAAAAGAAGACGAACAAGACGAAGAAGTCGACACAGGTCCGTGTGTGCACATAAACACGCACGCGCTCACATGTCACGAACAAATTCACATGCACAAACCTCTCTCTCTCTCTCTCTCTCTCTCTCTCTCTCTCTCTTTCACCCCTCTCTCTCCCCCCCACCCTCTCCGCCCACCAAGATAAAAGGTGATTTCCTTACTTCTGACTGGTGAAAGGAAGGGAAAGAACGAGTGCTGAACTACAGTCGGGAAATCGACAACTAGGTTGGTCAGACACGCCAAGTATGTTATCCCAAGTAAAAGAAAGAAAGAAAGAAAGAGATTTCTCTTATATAGCGCACTTACAAGCTCAGAGAGCTTCTCAAGGCGCTGGCCCGTAATATTCAGCAATCACAAAATAGTTTGCTGAAGTCAGGATTCGAACCCACGTCGCCCAAGACGCACTCACACAAGTCGTGCGCTCTGACCACTGAGCTAAAAGACTGAAATTAAAATTTGGTTTGGTCGGACACGTCAGTGATTTTACATATCTCATAGATAGATAGATAGATAGATAGATATATAGATAGATAGATAGTCAGTGCTTATAGGGATCTCAGAGACTCCAAAGTATATTGTTCGGTCTGTGTGTTACGTTGAAACGCGCACGACAGTCCGTGTGTGACGCGCACGATAGACGCGATTGTTTTGTTTTGCTAAGCATGCAATATCAGAGTGTATTTGTCTTTTATTAGAGGAGGCTTTGTATAACGTTAGTGATTTTGGTTGGTCGATGTTATTTGAGAATTTTCTAGAGTTGGTTGTTTACTATCGATCGAAGCGTATGGATAATTCTAGTGGTAACTAAAGAAGCTTCCATCCCAAATAAGGTTGTATGACGCGAGACAGTGATGACGAAATGTGTTTTGATTGGTTATAAGTATGTCTTGCCCGAACGTTCTTGATTTCTCTGGAGTTGGGGAGACTACATAAGTGCCGCACTGTTTCAAAGGAAAGAATTGTAAAGTGTTGAAAGTAAAAAAGTTGAAAGCGATTGAGCGATTGTATGCAGTAGTTGATGAATGCTGAATAAAGTAGGAAAATTTATATACGACTCCAGCCTTTTTGATGATTGAACGGGTTGCGTGGATAAACGAATCTGAGTTACACCTATCAGGAGGATTCAATCATTGGGGCTGAATCAACTACTGATAAAAATCAACATCGAGTGTAACACTGTGTAACACAACTAAGCAAGGTGCACACACACACACACACACAAAACAAAACAACACACATTGAAAGTACATTATACAATTAAGCTTACTGCAGGTTTCGACAATGAAAATATTGCAAAACACAATTATTATGCCTCCTTCGATGACATAGCAATGGCCTTGGCTCTTGCATTGAATCCCAGCAGCCATCATAGTACAGGCGCCCACTTGAAAAATGTGACATAATAGAGGAGGCGGCGGGTCGTGCTTCCTTTTTCACAGTCATTGTTAGTTTGAGTGCCATGTTATGCAGAAACGACGTTACTGACATACACTTGAAACTCTACGTACTTTCTTTTGACGGCCCCGTTATTTTGACGTCAAAATAGTGTTCCGTTAGGGTTAAGGCTGTGTTAGACTTAGGGTTACGTTAAGGGTTAGGGTTAGGGTTTGGGTTAGGGTTAGCTTCAAAAAATGGCAAAATGTCAAAATAATGTCAAAATGATGGTAAGTGGGTGAAAATAATGTATGTAGAGTTTCACGACAGTCATCACAACGTCGTTTCTAAAAAAATGTGTGTGTGTGTGATAGCGTTATTGTTGATGCATCTTAATCACTGTAGATATCATCATCATCATTATTTAGTTTCAGTGTAGTGTTGTTACGGTTTTATTGCTTGAGATTTTATATGCAGATGGACACTGCACTAAAAAATGTCATTGCAGGTGTTTACTGCCGGGTTTGAACCCGGCAGTAAGTTGATTAAATAATGTAATTTCAATTTGTGGTTTTTTGTTTTTATAATTGTTTTTAGTTTATAATGTATAAGGTTTTAAACTTTAAAAAAATCAATTTGTCTTACAACAAATACTCTTAAATAAGATAATAACAATAACTCTTACAATAAAAGACTGTAAGTCAAAATAAATGCTTTTGACTTGTCCGACTTTACAGAATCAGAACTTTCTTTTCTTATAGGAAAGTTACAATTTTTAACAATTTCGAATATTTTACAATAACGCAGAATTCAATAACAATTTCATTCACAGTACATGTACAAACTGCCCATCTATTATATCGTTTTGACTTGTCCGACCTTTAACGTTGGAAACTCTTTTAGCTGGGAGGGAAAAACACTGCGGATGGCATTTCGCGCCAAATTCGAAGAAGGTAGGGCATTCCTGTCACGAACCTGCTCTCCCCTTTCTTAGATGGCGCTCCAGCACGCGAGGCACGTGCAGTGCACGAGCCTTGTGTTCAGCCAATCAGGAAGCTCGTCTCTTTCATTTGCGTTTAACTAATCAGCGACAAAAACCCACATCCGCTATGTCCCGGGCTGAACTGTTCGTAGGAAGCGGCTCCAGCTTTTTGTAATTAATTATCCTTTCTCTCATTTGGGGTTCTCCGGTTAATTCCTTTTATTGCACAAAATGGAAATGTTTCTATTGTTACTGTAGTAGTTGTTGTTGACCATGTTACTGCTGCTGCTTGTTAACTGTTATTGTTATTCATATTAATATGTTGATCATTAAAAACGATTCACAAACGGTAGATTCTTATAGATACGCCGTTCATTTTATTACAGAAATCTTCGTCTCCTCTCTGAAAATCCTTACGGGAAGAGAGGGGACTATAAACTGATAAACACACACACAGAAATCTTGAAGATTATTTTTGTTCACGTCGTTGATACGATTTTGTTGTGATTGATGATTGTAACATTTGAGATGATAATAATAATAATAATAATAATAATAATAATAATAATAATAATAATAGATTCATAACGCGCACATAATGCACTGTCGATGGGCGACGAGTTTTATACAAATCTTTTCCTATCCTATCCCGTAACTCGAAGATCGTTGGGGCACCACAGATGATCTTTTAATTAGCGTACTCCATCTTTCTCGGTCCTCAGCAACCTTCTTGCCTTCCCTCAGCGTCAAGCCAGTCTATTCTCGAATGCTGTCCCCAAACCTCTTTTCTCTCTCTCTCTCTTCTTCTGCCTCTTTGCACCGTACCTTCCGGGATGGTCTTTGCAAGGCCTGATGCTCTGGTGATGTGGCTATAACATCAGAGTTTCCGTTTCTTGACCACTGCGAGCATGTCATTGTTACCATAGACCAGGAATATATAGACCGCGCAGTGACGCCATTGGTGTGATGACGCGTCAAGAGTTATGCGACTTGATTGTAACATGTGTGAAAAGGCCTGCTTGACAGAGCGAAGATCTGATGGAGAGGGGGGAAAAAAATCGCAGGAGCAGTTACGGTGACCACTGTGCAACTTTAAACTGCACAAACGCACGATTAAAGGCTGAATGCAAGGGGAAGAGTTTTTTTCGTTTCCCAAAGGAACAAGAATGGTAAGTTCTTGAAGAAATTGTAGATCTATTCTGACAGACAAGAATCATGATATGAATGAATTATGATGACCAAGACCTGTCAATGAATGGTTGTCATTGATACAAGAGGGTTTGGAACTAAGGTGATGTTTCGTGTAAGAAACGGCTTGGAATAGCCCAAGGAATTAATAAAGGTTGTGTGTAGGGTTAGTACTTAGTGATAATTAACTTGAATTTAGTTCAGTATCAATAAAAAGTACGCCTACTCACTACTGTCATTGTCAGTGTCAATTAAGCCACAGTAGAACTAAAAAGGGGTGCACTCTGGCCGTTTGCTGTCATGTGTCATCCTCTGTCTAGATCTAGATTTAAAACGATTCTGGTGCACTGCAAAGTCTTGGTATAAACGTGATTAATGTTATGTTTGTTAAGTAACCCAACTTGATTTGCCGCACTAATTAGCTCACTATTGTCATGTTCTCTGCAATTGTTAACTCCAAGGCTACTTAAAAAAAAAAAAAAGATTGTAAGACAGTATGAGAAAAGTAAAATTTCAGCGGCTTGTTATTTGCTGTCCACCGAACTGTGTCTGTAATTCCTCAACTTCGTATCCTGTTATAATTAAATTAGCTTGTGGCAGAATATTCTACAGTAATATAAAATACAGATGCCAACCTTTTATTTTTTCACAAGACTCACTGAATGTATTGTCAATTTGAATGAAATATATAGGGTTGATTGCAGGATGGTTTCATTTGTGATTACAGAAAGTTGCCTTGTTCACCTTTTTTTAAATACGAGAGAGAGAGAGAGAGAGAGAGAGAGAGAGAGAGAGAGAGAGAGAGAGAGAGAGAGAGAGAGAGAGAGAGAGAGAGAGAAGACTGACTGAGAGAGAGAGAGAGTATAATTATTACGTACCCTAATTATTATGTTGAAATTAATCGAAGCATATTTTTGTAAATAAATGAATTTCCGTGTGCACAACTAGATTTACGTTTCGAATTAGTCAATATCTTTATTTATATTTCGATCTCCATTTCTTTCTATATCACACACACACACACCCACACACACACACAAACACACACACACACACATACATAAATTATACACACTAAAACTGCTGTATGACCCCATACGGAACAAAATAAATGACGCATGTATGACACATATTCTACACTAGAAGGTTTTTTTTTTTTAAATATTTTTTTTTTTTTTTTTTAAACTCAATTTATCTTACACATACTGTTTATTTCAAGCAACAAAACAATGCAAAAGCCACCTATATCACGGGTTTCAGTTTAGGAAGCGCTAATAACACCCTTACGGTCAAGAGGCAGCAAGTCATGAAAAAATAAACAGATGTGCATTAAAAAAAATTTCTCAAATTTGAAAAGCCTTATTTCAAACATGTTCAACAGCAAAAGGTGAAAATCGCCGTCTAAAACATTTTTTAAAAAAAAAATAATTAAAAACCCCCATATATAGACAAGAGACTAAGAACCGAAAGCAAGCCCATGTGAGGTTGAAGGGACGTAACTCCTCCACCGTACATCACTTCTCATAGAGGCGATATCGCTAAGTGATTTCTCTCTTCTTCCTTTCTCTCTGTTGTTACGTTGAAACGCGAATGGTAGTACGTCGGAAGCGCGCACGATAGATCTAATCGTTTCGTTTAGCAAAGTATTCAATGATGGAGTTTATTTACCTTTGATTTGAGTTTGCATTGTTGTTAGGAGAGGCTTTGTATAACGTTGATAATTTTTGTTGGTCGATATTGTTGTAGAATTCTCTGGACCCGCTTGTTTACTATCGATCGAAGTTTCGGGATAAATATCGAAGTATGGCGGAAGGAGAAGAAATATGTATGACGTAAGTCAGTGATGACGATCTTTTATTTGATTGGCTGTAGTGCGTCATTTTAGTCTACTGGGTTCGAAATTGTTCGGGAAGAGAGAGAGAGGTTATAAAATTGTGTGCCGCACTGTTGTTGGGTTATTGTTGTTGATAGTAAGTTGGAAGGTAAACTTGAGAGTGGAAAGGCGATTGAGCGATTGTATGCAGTTGTTGATGTATGCTGAATAAAAGTGGAAAACTTCATACGTCGACTTTGTGACTTGTATGCTGCTTGAGCAGGCTGCGTGAATAAACGAATCTGAGTTACACCTTATCAGGAATTCAGCATTGGGGCTGAATCGGATACTGATAAAGAAAAACACCAACATCGAACTGAGTGTAACAGTCATCATGTTGGCCAATAGCTTGTGTGTTGGTCTGTCGGACTTCGTTATTGGTAATGTGTTGGGTATAGGAAATGCCCAGAAGTCTTCTGTAGCTCCTCATCTTCATGCTTTGTATTCTTCGTTGTAGATCTGCTGTGAGGGTCCATGTTTCGCAAGCGTACAGGAAAATGAAGATGACAAGGGAGCGCAGCATCTTTGCCTTGGAATGTAGACTGATGGTCATGTCTTTTTAAATGCGCTTCAACCTTGCCAGGGAGATATTCATGATGGGTTCTGGAGTCCTCAGTAATTCTGCCTGTCCTCTCGATTGGTCTGCCGCCTAGGTGGATCAAGTCCACTTTGTTTTAACGATTGTCTGCATCCTCAACACATGTATACACCATTCCTCAACAACACCCCCCCCCCCCTTTCTCTCTCTCTCTCTCTCTCTCTCTCTCTCTCTCTCTCTCTCACGTACACCATTTCCCATCTGCTATTCTTCCAGCTTCTTCTTCTGCTATTCTTCCAACTTCTTCTTCTTCTTCTGCTATTCTTCCAACTTCTTCTTCTTCTTCTTCTGCTATTCTTCCAGCTTCTTCTTCTCACACCTCCTTTTCCTCCTAATCATCCAACTCCTCATCCTTCTCCCATTTTTTGTGTGTGTGTGTGTTTGTCTGTGTGTGTTGTTGTTGCTGTTGTTTTGTTTTTGTTGGTGTTTTTTTTTTGTTTTGTTTTTTGTGTTTTTTCCACCGTTCTTCCTAACCTTGTTTCCCAGCTCTGGAAGAAACGGGCTACCTATTATTCCTAGACATCAGTTTCTGGCTAAAGTCCACCTACACATACACACACACACGCACACCAACACCCACACACACAACACACACACACACACCACACACCCACATAAAAACGCACACACACACACACATACACACACACACACCACAGCGAAGCAGAGACTCGCCCAGTAATACCTGTAGAGGAGAGAGGCCAGCGTATGCCTCAGCTAGTCTCAGCTTCACAGTGTGCCGACACGCTCCTACTTCACACTCACAACAACGCTGGTCTGACTGCGGGGGGTATCACAAACATCCCAATGGGTTCCCTCTCTCGTATGACGGGCAAATCGCAAGCATCATGCGGAGCCTACTACTGTGGCCAATTAGATGGATATTGTTCCGCTACAGCGCGTGTCCAGTTTAACGAAAAGCTCAAGGAAGCCGAGATCCAGAACGAATAAAATTGTTGTTGTTGTTGTTGTTGTTGTTGTTGTTGTTGTTGTTCTTCTTCTTCTTCTTCTTCTTCTTGTAACTCCTGACGAAGTGTTTTAGCTAAATTACATGTATAGCGAATCTTGTAATATGGTGTTTTGTGTCTCCTTTAACCTTTTCACTTATATTCATTATTATTATTATTATTATTATTATTATTATTATTATTATTATTATTATTATTATTATTATTATTATTATTATTATTATCATCATCATCATCATTATTATCATCATCATCATCATCATCATCATCATCATCATCATCATCATCATCATCATCATCATCATCATTAAATGAATGAATAAATAAATAAATAAATAAACTTAGATCGCGAATCCACCAGTTGGACTATTTTGTAGTGAACTGATAGACATGCGCTGTGTGGCAAATTAGATTAATTATTTTAAAACCATAAACAGTTCACATGTCGTTTCCACCACATCTTGGTTAAATTCTAGAAGAGTGGGGTTTACCTGCGGAATGGAATTTCACGGCGATTTCGGTGTTGTTGTTTTTTTTTTAACACAACAAGGTCTCAGCATGCATTTTAACCACAACATTCCACCCTTTATAAAATCTAGTCACCAAGTCAACAGTGCCTAGTGTCCCCCTACCAAAGTCACCAAGTGAGCGGTGTGCAATTCCAATGCTGTCAGCATTGCTCTGTTGTCACGCGCTGCGACCAAAGGGAGGCAATCTGCATAAGACTCCATCACTGTGGTACGAGTCGTCTCCCTTGGAGCGGAAGAGACAGGCAAGGGAATGAACTCGTGTCGGCAACAAAGAGCGAAAGGCGTGGAGAAGGAAGGACATAAGAAACGTCGGAGGAACAAGTGACGGGCTTGATTACTACACAGATCTAGAGGAATCTATAGAGGTGTTGGACAAAAAGGAGACATGGGGGGGGGGGGGGGGGGGGGGATGCGCATAAAGCGGGGTGAATTTGATTTGAATTGTTCTCCTATAGCGTTTTACAGCCTCAAAGAGATCCTAGAGGTATAAGATAAAACAGGAGAACATATGGTTTGGTGGTGGAGTTTTGGGTGAGTATATGGTACGTCTACATTCACACTGTTGTACGCATAAGAATCAATTGAAACACTGTACATTAAGCAATACAATCGCTCTTTGCACAGCTTATGAGCAACATGTGGACGGTAGAGGAGAGAGAGGGGGGGGGGAGGAGAGAGAGAGAGATTTGGGGAGACAAGAGACAGAGAAGAAAGACAGAGAGGGAGAGACAGAAACAAACAGACATGACAGTTTGACAAGAATATAGCAGGTCAGTCGGCCCTTTTGTACCATAAACACCTTATCAACAAACAAATAAATATTATAGGCCTCAATAAATAAAACTTTCATTAAATAATAGAATCAAATACAGCGCTACTGAATATACACCGGGCAAGACACAGTGCATTTCAATGGCAGTTCCAAACTTTAGGTCCAAAAAATATAATATGACTGTTTACGATAACATAGTAAAAAAAACATCATTATGGTCGATAGGTCGGCTTTTTATTTAAAAAAAAAATTTTTTTAATCCATTATGGGTGCGATTCATTTGGGCTTTTTTTTTCCAATATTTTTTCCAGACGATCCTAAGGATAGTTTAAAGTCGGGCCAAACAATTAATGTCGGTCGGGATACCGTAAACAGATTTTTTTTGGAGGGGTGGCGAGGGGTAGGGGGAGTGTTATGTGTAGGGGGTGGTATGTATGTACGGGGATGGGGGGGGGTGGGGTGTCAACAATTAACAGAGGGGGTGGAGTGAGAGAGTGGTGCGGACGCGCGTTGTACGTCGTTGGCAGTTATGAACAGTGCTGTGTGTAATATTGTAACGTACGAAGGTTCAAAATCGTAGCAACAATTACGAGACCCGAGACAGCTAGTGGAGGAACAATTGGCAGACCGCGGAGAATGCGTTATACTACTGCGGTGAAAAACGTGTAACAGAGAAGTCAACAATAATGCCATACGGACGATACGTTATTATAAATATTAAGTACCTGCCTGCGACGACTGAGATGTAAAACTTCATACCTCACGAGGGGCTGGAGTATAGCAGAGGCGATGGCAGATAATGAGGTCCAAACATTATAGCAAAAGATCAGTGGAGGGTGGAGCCAAGTGCGCGAGGACACTGGGGCTGGGGTGGGGGATATGGGCTGGAGAGAGGGGAGAGAAATTATTCCAGTCAATTCCAAATTATTCCAGTCGATTCCAAATTATTCCAATCGATTCCAAATTATTCCAGTCAATTCCAAATTATTCCAGTCGATTCCAAATTATTCCAGTCAATTCCAATACAACCCGAGGGAGGAGAGGGGACGGAAAAGGTGGCAAGCGATGTTTATATATCTGCTTTTCTGCAAGGGAGCCAGGATGTCCAACTTTTCAGCGGTAAAGTACAACACGGAACCAAGCTAAGTGAACAATAAGAACAAGAACTGCAATGGGAGAGGAAGGAGAGGATGAGAGATAGAGACAGACATACAGAGACGGAGACAGACAAAGAGGGGGAGAAGACAAATAGAGAGAGAGACAGAGAGAGAGAGATACAGAGACAGAGAGAGAAATAGGCAAATAGAGAGGTGTCAATTTGCAGCTGTAATTCAGTACAGGGAGGGGGTGGGGGGATCGGATAGCGCAGTGGTTGGAGCACTCGCTACCGTGTCGCAAGTTATGCACCGTCCAGTACAGTTAGCACTTGGATGGGTGACCGCAAAACGTGAACAAATAACAATCACCCCCAGTTGACTCAACTGTGACTGACTACCTACTGTCTTAAAGGTGGGGAAGGTAAAGCAGCGAGGGAGAGAGATGGGCATCACCTTCATTACGCTTGCCCAAGATAAGTGTGATCTCCAACATCACGCTCCCCTACGGGCACAAGGCTATGGGACCACCTTTGCCTTTACCACCTAATTCAGTACAGGCAGACCATAGTGAAAGTTAGAAAGATTACGAGCTGAAAAGGGGTGTTGGAGGAATTGGGGTTGGTGGTGGTAGTGGTAATAAAAGATCGTGCAGATGGAACGTGGGTAGGGCCAAGCAACCGAGGGAGGGAAGGGTACCGAGGGAGGTAGGAGGATCGCGAGCCGTCATTTGCAGTTGTAATTCAGTGTGGACCGTGAAGAAATCTGTCTGAATCCAGTCACATCGATCGTCTCTTTCCCCTTGTACGGCTAGCGTTAACATATTGTCTGTCTGAAGGTCTGTGTGTCTGTCGGTCCCTCCATCCGTCCTTCCTTTCCTCCCTCCCTTCCCCCCCTCTCTCTCTCTTTCCCTCTCTCTCGGGCTTGATATAGTGTCCAATTAGTTGGAATCTCCCATGCCCACTGAACAATGTTTCATTATCTGCTAGCTGTTTTATTTTTACAATTTGCCGACATTGTTGGCGTGTTTCTACTTCTTACTCTCAATTCCTTCATCATTTGTCTTCTTTAATTACTATGACTGTCTTCTTTTCATTCTCACAAACGGAAAAAACATAACAAACGGGACAATCGCTCCAAAAGAGAAAGACAATATCAAATATCTAATTTTAATTTAAAAAAAAAAAGTCACTGTCCTCCTCCTCATCATCACTATCAGCAGCAGCAACATCACTTTGTCATCATCAACATTACTCCATTCAAAGTACAACACAGCCCAATGATTTTCGCATATCTCATCATCAGTACGTAAATGGGCGCTTCGGTTGGCTCGAGTTAGATCCTGTATCTGTCACTGCCTTGAGCCGCTCCTGAGCTTGAAATTCGCGATAGAAACGATTAAATAAACTTAAGAAAACCCATCATCATTTGTAGAGAGCATGTTCTGGCGGGCGAATTCTCAGTGCTACCATCCGGGCGCCGTTTTGCCTTACCGGCCTGTAAGGGTAATCGCCGCTCCCACAGTTTTATTCCTTGCTCGATTCGACTGCTAAATTTGATGCGATCATCTCCGCTTTAACATTTTCACCACCGCCCTAATGCAAATTTATTTATTTATTTATTTATTTATTTATTTATTTATGTAAAAAAAATAAATGCTCGACGATGGCCTGATTCAGTGATTGATTGATTGTTTATCGACCGATTGATTTGATGATTCATTGATGATATTCTTACCTTATTTTCTTACCTTCATGTTTTTATTTGATTTAACTATTTAACTGTCGGCTGTGAGTGTTCATGATGTGCGTGGTGTGTGAGTGTGTGTGTGTGTGTGTGTGTGTGTGTGTGTGTGTGTGTGTGTGCGTGTGTGTTTGGTTTATGTTTGTATGGTAGGACATGTGCTTATGAAATCGTGTAATAAACTTTTAAATTTCAAAGTTTTTTAAACGTCTTTATGTATTTATTTATTTTAATATTATGAGCTGCTTCTAAATCTTGTAATTGCCCTATGTGGATAAATAAAGTTGTATTGAATTGAATTGAATTGAATCATCACCAAAACAGAGCGCAGAAACTTGCCACATATCCCAATGAAACTGACATTACTCATATTACATTTCCATGATTATTGCTTTGATTGATTGATTTATTGTTGCTTTAGGTCCAGCGGACTCTTCCGAGCCAAATCAGGACCGGATTATTGCTTTAGGTCCAGCGGACTCTTCCGAGCCAAATCAAGACCGGACAACCCCCAATCCGCATAAAAGATCTGTTGAAACAACCCTAGTGGTAAAACTGAAAGCTCTCCACCAGCCAGTCACTTTACAATAAAGACATCCCACGCAGGGGACGCTGAGGCTGTACTCTAATTTATCGAACCCCCGTTTACAAAAACAAAATCGAATACAAACATCATTACAAAATATCAACAAACACATACATACATATGAAATGCCTATATTGCTAAGTCATAGGAAGCCCCAGTGACCATTTGGCAGAAAGCGTCCAATATTCCCAAGCTGATCCAACAGACCTCATACACAAATAAGGAGTCTTGTCCCGGAATTGTTTTCAAGAAAAAAGGTAGGTGACTGGTCTAGCGAAGAAGAAGATAGTATAGAAGATTGATAGAACAGAGCAGGAATGAGAAAGAGCAAATGAGAAAGACAGCGAAAGTGGAAATTTAAAGCACTAAATTTCCAGAAAGTGGGGATACTTTTTATACTGAAACCCCCGGCACCCCAACGGGGGTATATTACATTTCAACCCATTCTAATGCCACAAAAAATGTCACGTATAGGTCATCGGAATGTAGGCTTCCCGGAAGCTGCACCATCACCAACAACAACAGCAACAAAAACAACAAAATATTGCACTAATCATTTTAGTTAACGTGGGATCAAAGCGCCGTGATCAAACATCTTGTCTGATTTCGCCCATTATAATAATAATTATTATTATTATTATTATTATTATTATTATTATTATTATTATTATTATTATTATTATTATTATTATATTTAGTTAGTGAGATCGTTTAACGTATTTTTTATTATTTATTTTATTTTATTTTATTTTTCAACAAAGTAATTTAAACAAATGGTCAAGACAATAGCCTCTGTCTCACTTCGAAGTCGTGGTTCGTTCCTGTATTAGACCCAGACATTGAGCTGTCTGTTTTCCTATCCTATCATATTCCGTAATTCAAAGATCGTAGGGACACCACAGATGATCGTTTAACCAGCGTACTCCATCTTTCCCTGTTCTCAGCGACACTCATGGCTTCGTTTAGTGTCAAACCAGTCCATTCACGAAAGTTGTTTTCCCACTTCTTTTTCTGTCTCCCTCTTCTTCTACCTCCGTGCATTGCGGGATGGTTTTTGCAAGGCCTGATGCTCTGGTGACGTGGCCATACCATCGAAGTTTCCGTTTCTTCACTACCGTGAGCGTGTCATCGTGTTGTCCAATGGCTTGTGTGATGGTCTGTCGGACTTCGTTGTTGGTGATGTTTTTTTTTTAATTTTATTTTATTTAATCACTTTTTATACAGCGCTTTACCAACTCAAGAGCCGCTCAAAGCGCTGGCTGATACAGGATCTAACTCAAACCGCCCGAGACGCCGACACGCAGCATTTGGGCGCATGGTCTGACGCACGGACAACTGAGCACAATCCTGGGCAGCCAGGGATGGGGGAGAAGGACCTAGTGCATGCTGGGTGTGTTCTTGTTACCGGCACTCACCCGTCTAGGACATGAGCGTCAGGATCTTTAAAGTCCGTTATGATGGAATGTATGTGACACACAGACTAGACCTCAGTTTATACTCTCATCCGAAGGAGTAGGAAACTGGGTATAGGAAATGCCCAGAAGTCTTCTGTAGCACCTCGTCTCCAAAGCTTTGTATTCTTCGTTGTAGATCTGCTGTGAGGGTCCATGTTTCGCAAGCGTATAAGAATAAGGAGATGAAAAGCAAGGGAAGGCAGTTTTAGCATCATGGCGTTAATGGTTCCAAGATGACTGAGGCATTAGAGACGAGGTGGATAAGTGAGGGGCGGGGGTGTGTGGGGGAGGGTATTGTTAATATACTCTGAATGCACTTAAATTTACAATTAATTTAACTGTTAAGGATTGATCGAGTGCTGTTTTCCAACTGCTCTGAAAAGTTCTGCTTTAGAGGTGGGGCGCGGGAGAGAAAAAGAGAGAGAAAGAGAGACAGACAGATGACACAGACAAATAGATAGAAAAGACCAAACACGAGCAGAAGGGCCAGTTTTTAGGCGGTAAACTTCATCATCCAATTCACAAAAGAACGGAAATGGAAATTCATCAAACAATAAGAAAACCATAGCACAGAGATGTAAGTGTGTCACAGTGACTTTGTAATAGCTTTTTAGAGTTGGTTTGTGAGGTCAGACAACAAATAGCTGTAATGTTTCATAGGCAATAACATTTGTGAATCTGAATCTCAATCTGAAAACAAACTACCTATCCAAAGAAAATGGAGGATGGAATGAAAAGACAGGGAGTGGAACAGAGGCATGGGGGATGGGGGAGGTGGAAGAACGGAATTCGATCAATAAAGAACATGAACAAAGCAAACACCAAAGAATGAACGAAAGAAAGAATAAAAGAAAGACACGGAAGAAAGACAAGAAATAACAGTATCATATATCAAAATTGGTGTTAAACGCAGCATTTCTGCAGCTGAATATCTGAAGAATTCAATTCACCAGAGGATCTTCAGTTTATAAATTGAATCTGACCGTTTTATTTAACTTAAACAAATCACTCACACGGACTCGTTTATACTTGCTATTGTTGTGTCGTCTGCTAGCACTTTTGAAGCGATTCCGCTAATTCAAATGCACCCTTTTTCACTGATTGCCTTGATTGTTTCCATTACCTCTCACTAATATCTAACTCCGGGTTAAATATAAGTTCAAATTTCGTTGCTTCTGTTAAATTTCCGATTGTTTGATTGAACAGTGCATTTATCGGTGTTGATCACTGTGTTGATCCCCTCTATCCGCGGGCCGTGTATCCGCGAGGCCGTGACTTTTAGCTTCGCCATGAGTCAAAACGAAAGGAAGAGTTGGGGCATCGAACAATAACGATCAAAAGAAGCAAAAGATCTGGCCGGCACCCTAGTTGTGCCTGGTTTGTGACAAGTCAATTGACGATAGGCATAATAATTTGAGCATTCAGTGCTTTCTCTGCAAAGAATTTTGCCAAAAATCATGCTGACCACAGCACAGTTTAATGCCTGTAGAGGTACAAACCTCCTAAAGTGGACTTGTGAGGCTTGCGGGGCTAAGGAGGTGTTGGTCAAGTCACATACAGAGGCAAAACTTGACGGAATTTTTCAGTTGCTGAAAACAATGATTGATAGGCTGGTCTATCTGGAGAGGAAAGAGGACGTAGAAATAAGAATTTAAGAGACAACTGAACACAAGGTACAAAATTATATGCAAAAGTCTGATGAGAGGGAAAAGAGAAAGCTCAACATTGTGGTAGCCAATGTGAAGGAGAGTGAGAAGGAGACTGCAGAAGAGAGAAAGATGGCTGATAGAAACAGAGTGGGAGAACTTGTAAGACAGTAACGGGGTACATGCTGATGAAATTAATAATCCGATCAGATTGGGAATGTTCAAGATAAGACAAAACGTACGGCCACGTTTGCTGAAACTGCAGGTCAGGTCAAAGGAAACAAAGGGGAAAATCGTGAAGAGTGTGTTCAACCTAAACAAAAACAAGACCTCCGGTCAGCGGATGTAAGCTTATTTCAATAATGACAGAACTCAAAGGGAAAGAGAGAAAATCAAACAAATCAAAGATGAAATGGCAGAGAAAACTTGGGGAGATGAAAATGATTTGATGATTGACTAGCTGTCATTCAGATTTGTCACTAGACAAACCAGGCCTGCTGGTGCTGCTGCAGCATCACAGGAACTCCAGGTCACAGCTTCTCAGAATGCTGCCAATGTGGGTGCTGGAGAGAACTGACAACCTGGCGCTAACAACACATCTTATGTAAATAGTTGTACAAAGACCTGACAACCTAGCGCTAACAACACATCTTATGTAAATAGTTGTACACAGACCTGACAACCTAGCGCTAACATCACATCTTATGTAAATAGTTGTACACAGACCTGACAACCTAGCGCTAACATCACATCTTATGTAAATAGTTGTACACAGACCTGACAACCTAGCGCTAACATCACGTCTTATGTAAATAGTTGTACACAGACCTGACAACCTAGCGCTAACATCACATCTTATGTAAATAGTTGTACACAGACCTGACAACCTAGCGCTAACATCACATCTTATGTAAATAGTTGTACACAGACCTGACAACCTAGCGCTAACAACACATCTTATGTAAATAGTTGTACACAGACCTGACAACCTAGCGCTAACATCACATCTTATGTAAATAGTTGTACACAGACCTGACAACCTAGCGCTAACAACACGTCTTATGTAAATAGTTGTACACAGACCTGACAACCTAGCGCTAACATCACGTCTTATGTAAATAGTTGTACAGAGCATGAAACACTCTTTCATAATTCTGATCAAAAGGGTCGAGTGAATTCTGATCTTTTTTCCTCTTTTGACTCGCCTGATTCCTCTTTTTCATCATCAGAATTTGCTTTTGTGGGGGATAATGAGTTTTATACTGTTAATTACAGCAATCTGAATAGCATGTTATTTTTTTCTTAAGTGAAATTCTTACTCGCATCAATGACCTAAAACCAGATATTATTGGGTTAACTGAAATCAAAGCTAAAAATACTATTTTCACTCCACTTGATTCTGAATTTTGATTGCCGAACTATGTGTTCCTGAACAAAAACCCCAAACGAGGTATTGCCCTTTATTTGGCAGAGAACTAAATGCTCAAGAATGCCAGCCAGATAGTGGTTATGAAGAAAGCCTGTGGTGTATCTTTGTTGGTGGAAGTGGTGACAATGTTCTTATTGGCTGTGTATACAGAAGTCCTAGTTCCTCCTCTCCAAACAACGATCTTTTACTAAATTTGCTTTAAATCTAGTGAAATACAAAAATATGACAAGGTTTGTGTATTTTCGGATTTTAATTTTCCTGATGTAAACTAGAATGGAGAATGGTCAGGGGACAAAAATAATCAGCTTATAGAATGTACAAAGGATGCATTCTTAATCCAGAAGGTGAAACAACCCACAAGACTAGGTCAAAAATCAACAATGGATGTTCTTGTATTTGTCAATGACGACTTCTTGAGTTCTGATATTGCACATTTGGAGCCCTTTGGCAAAAGTGACCACGATGTTTTAAATTGTAAATTGTATGCTTCAAAAGGCAAGAGTTTAGAGCAAAATAACAAACATAAATTTAATATGAATGAGGGTGACTATCATAAGTTAAGAAAATACATCGCCTGTTGTGATTCCTCACTGGTTGAAGAGCATACTGAGGTAGAATATTGATGGACTAAAATGAAGGAGGCTATTTTAAATGGAATGGATAAGTATATTCCTAAGGTTAAAACTACATCAAAAAGAAAGGTAAGAACTGTATGGATGTCCAACAAAGTGTTGAGGACAATAAGAAAGAAACAAATTATATAAGTGTTATTTATCAAGCAAACAAGGCAAATACGACCAAAATTGTATTATTCAGCGCAAAAAATGTAATAAATTTATTAAACAGATAAAACGAGAATACGAAAAAGATATTGCACATGGGTGTAAGAAAAATCCTAAACAATTTTGGAAGTATGTATAAGAGAAAACCAATACAACCCGGGAATGAGCGAACTGAGGAAGGAAGATGGCACTTATGCAGTGTCTGATAAAGATAATGCAGACACCTTGAACAATTTCTTTTTAAGTGTTTTTTTTACAGTAGATAACTTGGGAAATGCATCGATTCTCGGCGAGTGTTGTAAACTGGATGGCATATCGAAAGGTGACTTTAGAGTGACACCTGATGCAGTTAAGAAAAACATGAAAGAGTGAGACCCTTCTAAAGCACAGGGTCCTTATCATAATAACCAGAGTTTTAAAGGAGTTGAGTGAAGAATTAGCTGTACCATTTAGCAGACGCTTTAACCTTTCCTTAGCAAATGGCAAGGTATCTGTGGACTGGAAACGGCAGAAGTGACTGCAATTTTTTCTTACTGGTCAACATCTGACGCTGGAAATTACCGACCGGTGAGTTTAACCTGTATTGCTGGTAAAATATTGTTAATTCGGGATGTCATAGTAGGGCATTTCAATGAGATCAAATAGTTTACAAATTGCCAGCACGGTTTCAGAAAAAGAAAAGAAAAAGAGATCTTGCGTCACTCAGCTGCTGCAAGTTATGGAAGATGTTACAGTTTTATTAGTTACTAAGAACTCATTGGATATTATTTACCTTGATTTCCGGAAAGCTTTTGATACGGTAGGCCACCAAGGACTTTTATGTATGCTGAAAGCTTAAGGTATCACCGGAAATATTACTAACAGAGAACAAGCAGTAAGGGTTGGCAGTGAGATGTCTAGCAAAATTAAAGTACGCAGCGGTATTCCCCAAGATAGCATTTTAGTCCCAACATTATTTACGATTTGTATTCACGACTTACCTCAATGTGTACAGAGCACTTGCAAAATATTTGCGGAAGACACAAAAATATATGACGTTACTAGTAATGGTGTTAAATTACAGCAGGGTCTTGACTGCTTACAAGATTGGTCAAACTTGTGAAATTTATATTTTAATATTGAAATATGTAAAGTGTTGCATGTTGGTAAGTACAATCCTCAAAATAAATATACAATCAAATTTCAGAGTGACAATAGATTACTTAGAACATGTGATGAAGAGAAGATCTGGGTTTGACATTTAAAAAAAAACATATGAATGAATGAATGAATGAATGAATGAATGAATAATTTATAAAGCGCGTAAATATCTCCATGCCGACGGGCATGATCGCAGCGCTGATCCAAATATACAGAATTGTGTCAATAAAACCAACAAAATGATAGGAATAATTAAAAGGAGTTTCTTAGATGAAGAATTTTTTTTTTGTAATTTGTATAAGTCAATGGTTAGGCCATATCTTGAGTATGCCAATACAGTATGGTATCCTGTATTAAAAAGACAAGTTTGTTCTGATCGAGAAAGTGCAGAGGCCGGGAAGCTACAAAACGTTTGAATGACTGTAGGGATAGGTCCCATCAAGAAAGACTGAAGTACGTTGGACTGCATTCATTGTATGACCGTAGAATTAGAGGGGATTTGATACAAGCATACAACATTTACAATGGACTGGATGATTTAAAGTGGTCTGATTTCTTTGCATCGCCTCACTGCAACATTACACGCACGTTCCAAGGGAAAGTATTTATTCAGCATTCCAATACTAAAATAAGGAAGTTTTCCTTTTCTAACAGAATTGCTGCTAAAGGGAATAATCTAATCTACCTGTTTCACTTTAAAATGCACCAAGCACAAATACTTTTAAAAACCAGTTAGACATACTTCCAGAGTTTAAAAATATATTTTGTTGCTATGATAAATGAAATGTATAGGAAAATGACATGCTCAACAGGCCTCACAGAGTTAGTGCCAAGTTGAAGAAGGGGCATTTACAAAGGCTTCACGGCCTGTTTTGCCCCCACACTACTACTACTATTTGCAATTAGAAGAACAAGCACGGATAAAGGGAAACAACAACTGCTACGCTAAGACGTCAACGAAGGAAAGACAACCCACCTGCAGGACTTTTTCTTGCCGTGGAAGGCGATGCAGGAGTTCATCGCTTTGTACAACAGCGGGCCATGGTGTGAAGTTGCCGCTGGGTCCTTGAAATTGCGACAACTTTGAGAACCAATGATCTCGCTCGTCACTTTGTTAGTAGCCTTCTTCATTTCGTCTCGCTGTTGTTGACTGGGTGTCACATACAACTGATGTCAAATCGTCTCAAATTAAATAGAACATCCTCTGCCTTTTCACAAGTAGTCAGTTTCACAGGAAACAATTGTGTCAGTTTCTCTGAAGTTAGTTAACTTCACTCCAGCTGTTAGTTTCATATGCGAAATCGGCGAGTTATATAGGTTTCAAAGGGAAACAATTATTGGAATCCAATGACTATTTCAGTGTATTCGGTTCTGTTCTCCCTCTTGCCTATTTGAATTATAGAGGGAGAGGACAGTCGGATAAACTCTCCCTCATTCATCGTCAGTAACACGCACGTCTTACGACTCAGCACCAATAAAAAAAGCTCTTCAGTTGTAAATGTATTTAGGGCCAAGTAGCATTAAGCATACAGCGAAACCCGGGCTGGTCATATGGCTGTCACTTTCCCTAAGATAGAAAACATTTGGCAGATTTCACAAACTAGTTTACACACGTTACGCACCGTCGATGACACAGTCGATAAGAGCTTCAAATCGTCGATGTAATAGATGATTGCTGATGTATTTTGTTAGGTAATGTTTATCTATCTATGTCAAATCGTCGCATTCACCCTTGAATTGCTGTCGAATCAGATCAAGAATTATTTTGTTATTGCAGGTTTTTTGATGCATGCTCTTCTGGCACATTTTCACTAATTTCCAGGCACAATAAAATTCAGTTTCTAAATTCATCGTTTCTTTTATATTTTCTGTTTAAGTCAAATCATTGTAAATAAATCAGAATCGGACACCTATACTGCCTACTTACTATCCTATCCTATAAGCATACTATCCGGCCCGTAACTCAGAAGTCGTTCGGGCACCAAAGATCAGATGATCGTTTAACCAGCGTACTCCATTTTTCTCTGTCATCAGCGGAAACACAATTCACGCAAAACACGACACGCAAGTAGAGATTCTTCTCTTCTTCTTCTTCTTCTTCTTCTTCTCTTCTTCTTTCTCTCTTCTTCTTCTTCTTCTTCTTATTATTATTATTATTATTATTATTATTATTATAACATTCAAGTTTCGTCTTGGGGGGTTGTTATTGGAAGAGGTTATAAAATAATGGTGTTGTGAACAGACGTAAAAATAAACTATTGAATTGAATCGAAAGTAGATATGCAAACACTTGATTCCCTTAAGTAGTGTCCCCTTAATTTCTTCAGATGATTTTTAAGAGAAACTTAGGAACTCTTAAGAGATTCCTTAAGTCAGGCTACTTTGCGCAGCGTACTAAATTTGTCACTACTATAATCATAACGAGTATTACACACAAACAGAAGAAAATAAAACATAAAGACACTCAGCTAGAGATTAAAACACAAGATCGTCGGTATTTTTAAAATTTCACATCATCCCTTAAGTCAAGCCACTTTGCACTGCTAAAAAGAAAAAACAACTTCTACTTCCGTACTCATAACAGAACAAATAAAACGCCTATGCATCCAAGCAGATATTAAAAGACAAGGTCGTAGGCTTATTGTAGAACATTGTTCATGTAAACTCGCTTGCAGCACCCTTACATCAAGTCACTGCCCTGCTGCTTAAAATAGCTGAGGATTGTACAGTCTTGAAGATAATAATTTAAAATAAATAATACGCAGATTTATATATCACTCTCGCCATTACACAAAGGTGCAACAAGACCGGAGCAACAGCGTCCACAAAGCTGATACACTCCAGTGTTTATAACAGATGACTATTCCAAAAGCAACCCAAAAGGCCAACAAAAAAGCTCATCTCGTCGCTAATTTAAAAATAAAAATAGAAGTTGACAACGATCAACAACTTGATATCCTGGATGTTATTGGAAGAAGAGGTCAAGTTATACCTTAAAATCACAAATATAGAGAGAAGCTACGTGTCCAAACTGTTGAGGACTTCCATAAACGGTGCGTCCAGGTACCTCATTTGCATAGAGTGCTGGTTTGTTATGCTGAAGGTTGCGGGTTCGAACATTTGTGACGAGACGTGGCAGGGGCCGGGTCAGGGTGGGGAGTGTATTTATTTTCGGTTTGATGGCAGGAGGGGAAGTTGTTGGGGGATGTCTAATATCACTTTGGTGAAGGCATTACATTTTGAAGAATAGTACTTTTCAAATCACCCAGGGTTTATCAGGTACTCCGGTTTCCTCCCTCCCTTCAATTATGGAATTGGATGCAGAAACTCTTACAAACATTTTCAAATTTATTAAATAAAATAAAATTACATTTTCCACTCGAGTCATTTGCGTCAGTTAAATACTCCCAAAGCATCTCAACATTGCAACAAGATAGCACATCGTAGCATCACGGAGAGTATAAACCGAGGTCCAGTCTGTACAAGCACGCATTCCATTGCATGGACTTTAAAGATCCTGACGCTCATGTCCTGGTCCTAGTGCCAGCTTCACCAATACACCCAGCACGCACTAGGTCCCTTCTCACCCATCCCCGGTCGCCCAGCATTGTGCTCAGTTTTCTGGGCGTCAGACTATGCGCCCGAAGGCTGCAAGTGGGTGACCCAGGCGGCTAGAGTAAGATCCTGTATCAGTCCGCGCCTTGAGCAGCTCTTGAGCTGGAAAAGCGCTATATAAGAAGGAATACATTACAAATATACCTGTACCTGTGCCTGTGGACTGGAGACCACTTCTGACTTTACGTCGATGGGAGAAAACTAAACAGTTTATAATAGTTACACTCCCAACCCGTCAACAATCTAGCTATCAAGGAAAAGCTCCTGATAGACTACCCACACTCCAGCAGTCACTCTTCAACATAAACCCCAAATAGCGGTGGTTAACTCTCAATTTTTTAAATAAAAATAACATATGATTCCCAACAGGTAACTAACTACCGGATAGTTGAAATGTTAAAGAAATCTCGAATAACTGAATAATGAGGTGGTGGAATTCTGTGGACTTGAAAGTATCCAATACAAGCTTTAAAATAATAAAATATTATTCACAATATGTCACTAAAGACAATATAAGATAAGATAAGATAAGATAAGATATTACTTTATTAATCCAAAAGCATGGAAATTACATTGTCTGTCAATTAAACATGTCCATTCATTCTTCTTTTACACACACATAAATATTTATACATTATTAATGATCTTCAAACACATGGACATATTTTCATAATGCAGATATTTCAATTAAGCAGTAAAACGGATTAACGTAAGAACAGATAAATATGAGAATTTAAAACTTATTAGTGTGTAAACATATAAACTATTAAATTTAAAAAAAAAAAAATAACTAAGCTGCATGAGAGTTGTAGAGTATGTTTAGTAAGACCTACCAACTTGTTTGTTATGTGCTTGAATGGCAAGTGGTATGAATGAGTTCCTGTACCTATTTGATGTTCCCACTGGTGCCCTAAAACGTCCACTCCTGTCTATCCGTCGAGAGTCAAATTCCAAGAAAAGTGGATGGTTACTGTCAGCCAAAATTGCAGTCAGCTTTTTTGTCACTTGTCTGCTATGTATCGTCGCTATGTCATCCTGTTTTCTCCCAACCACCCCACTAGCCCTTTTTATCTGTTTGTCCAATCTTCGTTTTTCTGTTTGTGATACGTTTCCTCCCCAACATGAGATTCCAAAAGAAATGATGCTTCAGGGGCGTCGCACGGTCCAAAATATTGGGGGGGCAACCCTGTCGACGGGGAGGTGGGGGGGGGGGGGCTGACAAGCGGGACGCACCCTGTAATATATCCTCGTACCTTCATCTAACTGAAAGACTGAGAGTAAAAACATTTAATTATTTATGTCCAGAAACTACAAATACATGATTAGCGATGTGTGAGTGATAATGATTAAAACCAGGAAACACGAACATTAATTACCTGCCGCAAGATCATCTAGGTTGAAATTGGGTCTTCTCTATAAATCACAACTCGTTTTGCATATTGCATACATATAATGACCAAACACTTCCACTACCAGTTTCAGAAAATCAGTCAATTGATCAATTTGTTTTACTAGGGCGTATATTACTCGCAGTTTCTCTAAAGCAAAATACTGTCTGTCTGAGTGCCTTTTGTCTTGGTGATCACACCCAGCTTGCAGTTGTCCAGGACGCTGAAAGTTCCAAACACTTCTCTGCGGTGCTGAGAAGATGCAAAAGTATTGGCAAGCTTAACCAAATCCAAGGAATCCGTCCTTTGTTTGTGGACGTGGAGCAGCATCAAGTGGTTCAGACGCTCTTCTGTTGAGCTTGACCTGAGGTAGTTCTTGACCCTCCTCATGGCACTGAAAGTTTTTTCGCTCACGGCATTGGTGGCAGGTATGACCAAAATGAGCTTCAGTAAAAGCCCAACCTCAGACATGAGAGCTAGCTTTGAGACAGACAGTGACTTGAAATGCTGAACAACGGCTGACAATTTCTTGTTTCCACCAGACATTTCTTGTGCAAGAATCTGAAGCTGAACTGAGAGCCTTGACTGGTCAAGGTCTTGCCCATAGAAGTCGCAGACATCTTGTAGCTGCTTGTCATAGTCCTGGCCGTTCACTGCATTCAAAAGGAGCTGTTCACATTTGGACCTAGCTGTGACCTTGGATTTTGGGAAGGTTTGAGATGATCTTACTAGTAGTCCATGAACAAAATCTCAGCTAGTTCAGTCCACAAACATCGGAGATCTATTCGCGGACACATAAACAAACAAAACAAACAAACAAACCAAGTGAAACCTATAATGGGGGGTGGGGGGTGGGGGTGGTGGTGTAATAATCAAAGCAGTCAAGCCCACGTTATCTGTCCCCAGAAAAGCGAACGGGTCCTTTTTTTCCCCTTTTGCGATCAAAGCACGTGCTAAATCTAAATTAAAAAATATCGCGCACCTCAACTATTTATTGACACTTGCACATTCACCCTTGCCTTATTCATTTTACAGACTAAAGTAAATAATTGATATCAACAAACCTGGAAAACAGACGATTCCATTGTTTTGTTAATTTTGCTCTTTGCGTGATGAAATGACACTTCTTTCAAACAGCGAAAGCCAGCTTTGCTGCCCGGTGATTGAGTTAGCGCCACGAAATATTTTGTTGTGAAACACAGGCACATGCTAATAGATTATTGTAATATTATTTCGTACGTTAGCCCTTTACACTACGTTTTAAAAATATGGTGATTTTTTTAATTATTGATTCTTCCTGCCTTCCTCTATCGTTTTAAATCTTCTTCTTCTTTTCTTCTTTCTCTCTCTCTCTTTCTTTTTTTTTTTTGGCCAAATTATTGGGGGGGCAGGTGCCCCCCCTGCCCCCCCGTGTGCGACGCCCCTGTGCTTCCTATTACAGCTGTATAAAACATTTGTAAAATTTCCTGTTTTACATTAAAGGATCTCAGTTTTCTTAAACAAAACATTCTACTGTGCAGTCGCTTGTAAATGTATTTTGTGTTATCATTCCAAGTGAATCTATCATCGATAACCACACCTAAATACTTATATGCATGCACTCTCTCTACTTCTTCTCCTTTGATAAAGATAGGATTAAAATCAAACTTGTTTCCCTTCCTAAAATCAATTATCATTTCTTTTGTTTTGCTTACATTAAGATCTAGAAAATTTGAATCACACCAGTTGACAAAGCTATCTATTTCATCTCTGTACATGTTGTCCATGTTGTTGGTAATAAGACCAGAGAGAGCCGTGTCGTCTGCAAATTTTATCAGGGGACAGGATTCGTGCTTTTGTCTATGGTCTGCGGTGTACAAAGAAAACAAAAAAGGTGCTAGAACAGTTCCTTGAGGGGCTCCTGTATTAGTCAACACAATACTAGAATTGTATACAATAGAATTGGAATTGTTTTGAACTCTGACAAAACTATTAAACGGTTGCTTCTTGCGGAAACAAAAATAAATAAATAAATAAATAAATAAATAAATAAATAAATAAATAAATAAATAAATAAATAAATAAATACAAAAAATAAATATGGCAATATATTGTTGAGGATTCTCAAATACATGCAACCTTCTCTGTATACTACATCCGGTAACCTGTGTTCCAGTTTTACAGCTTTTCGAATTTCCATGATTCCAAATAACATGGGTTTCGCAATGTTTGTTATTGTGAAATAAAGACATAGAGTACATCACTTTTACCTCATCCAATATCATCATCAGGTGCTGCTGTTTGTTATATTGGGTTCTAAATGTCAACGCAATGGATTACATAACGACAAGAAGAATAATAACTGAATTATGATCCCTTGATATATCTAATTAATAGACTTGTCTTGTAATGCGGATGAAAATCACGTAAACGAACGAACATTGAGGTTTAAAGTCTACGCCCACCATCGGCGATTTGGCAGACGGGAATAACCATCCCAGGGAAAGAGGGGTAGGGACCTGAAACAACACTGAACCACCAGAGCAATCATACTGCTAAAATGGACAGTGAAAATGGCCACTTTTTATATCGCCCACCACGGGATTCGATATAAAATAAAATCACGTAAACAAGTTAATAGTATGTTATAGTTTTAAATTACTGTACAGAAAAAGGAAACAGCAGACTTGTCGAGATGATGAAAATTACAGCGTTGTGGACTAAAGTCTAATCAGATCTATTATATTTATGGTTATTGAAATAAAATGATGAGGAACGATTGGGTGCGTTCTGGTGTGAGTTCGTGTGTATGTGTGTGTGTGTGTGTGGGTGTGTGTGTGTTTGTGTGCGTTAGAATTTGGAGAGAGAGGGAGAGAGAGAGAGGGAAGGGGGGGGAAGAGAGAGAAAAAAATGATGCATGCATATATGCTTATGATGTTTGCCAGTGCGTGCGTCTGTAAGAGTGAGCATGCGTGTTAGTAGGTGCGCGTGTGTTTGTCTATTTCACTCTGTCTTCCTGTTTTCTCTCTTACTCTCTCTCTCCCTCTCTCTCTCCCACTCTCACTTCCCACCCTCTCTCTCTCTCTCTCTCTCTCTCTCTCTCTCTCTCTCTCTCTCTCTCTCTCTCTCTCTCTCTCTCTCTTTCTTTCTCTCTTTCTGAAGAGACCATCTAGATTCCTATTTTTGAAATTTGCGTAGTCAACAACGGCGATCGCATTACAAAAATCGTTAACAGCGAATGCATTATATCAAGCCTTACGGATCATACAGATTGTGTTACTGTCTTAAAACAAAACAGACGTCTAACTTACCCTTGTTCTATCTATTTTAATAAGCAGTATTATAACATCTCCAAAAGCGGAATGCAAAGTTAACTGGAACGATTGAGAAGAAGAAGAAGAAGAAGAAGAAGAAGAAGAAGAAGATGATGATGATGATGATGATGATGATGATGATGATGATGATGATGATGATGATGATGATGATGATGATGATGATGATGATGATGATGATGATGATGAAGAGCGCGTAAGTCTAGAGCTAAAAGTCTACTTTAGTCCCCAAGAAACACTAAAACACCTTAACTTTCATAAAACTCCTTCCCTAAGCCCCCGTCCGTTGTGGTCAAAATCTCTAACACTGCTTTGACAAAGAAGCAGCTGAAGAGAAAACACGCCTGCCCGAACTACGCCGATACAGTGTGGTTTAAAATGACCTCCCTATTGAAAACTGCATGTCGCTTTTGTAAATGTAAATTTGCACGAAACAAAATGTATTACAAGGCTGCCCGTGGTAGAATTTAACTGCTGGTCTCTGATTTTGATCTCACTGGGACGAGAGCAGCGGTCAATGGCCTCTGACTGTCGGTCTTAGATCTTGTATCAGCTCACGCCGTGTCAGGGCACGGGCCACTGTGGTGTGCTCTGGTCACAGGGAGATGACATCAGAGATCTGCCGTAAAAGTCTACTACCGTAAGGATCACAATACATGTCGTTTGATGCACGTGCAGTGCCGTGTTTACAAAGGTTACAGTCAGCGTTCCACAGGAAAGTTATTTTTCCACCACCCTGAAGAGACCGAGTGAAGCAAGGGAGACAACAAGTGATAAAGGTGTCTCGCCTACAGAGAAGAGAGTGGAGTTTATTGAAAACATCTTGAATATAATCCTAGTTAGACGCTGTCCTCCGTGGACTGAGGGAATGCTAGGACAGATCCATCTCCCCTTCTCGGCTGCCAATGGTTGTTTGCATTGGTGGATTTGCGCCATAGATACAGGTGGCCATTTCGCTGTTTTGTCAGCTCGTCAGTGCATCGGCTGGACTTGCTAAAAATCAAGGGACTGGTTTTACAAAGCAAGAAGTCCTCAGGCATCTTCAGGCGAAAAAAGAAATCCACAAATTGAGTTGATCGGCAACGGAAATGGGAAGGAAAAGGAACTGAACTGTTTGAAAGATTGAAAGAGAATTCACTGTGAAAGAACCCCGCAGGACAAACCAAAAACAAAACGATCAGCAATGACGTTCAGACCACAGTAACAATTGTAATACATGTTTATTGGTTGCAAATGCAGTACAATTTACACAAGTGAGAGAAGGGGAGGGGGGGGGGGCAAAGAGGGAGTGGGGAGTGAAGAGAAACAAGACACAGTTCTACACCAACAAAGCAAGCCACAGTAAAATCCGAAACTGTCTCGCTAGCCAACAATAGAGAGCTGAGCGACATACAACACTGGCACAAGAAGCCCAGCAACGCCTGAAGACGGCACAACGTCTAGGTTCTGTGGTCACAAGTGTCTGTCAAAACCACAGACTGTTCAATGAAATCCGTCACAACAGCACAAGAGGTGGCTTGGTGGTGCAGTGGGATAGTCGCCGGTTTCCTAGGCGAAGATCGCGGGATTTTCCATCTTCTAACAGCGCCAGCCCTGCCTTTACGCCATGTGTTTGAGTGATAGATGTGTGTGTGTGTGTTTGTTTGTTGTGTGTATGACAATGGGTGAAACATGCGAGGGTGTAGGTTGGTACAGATCGCCGCGCTTTGTACGATTAGTGAATTTGAGGAAAAGCGCGTATATAGCATCCATTATTATTATTATTATTATTGTATTAATAGTTGTGAGAGGATGGGGTTAATGGGTGATGGAGGGCGTGGGGTAGAGAAGGTGGTGAAGGGGTAGAGAAGTATAGGAAGCTTCCCCCCCCCCCCAAATTTAGTGCTTTAAATTCCCACTGTCGCTGTCTTCCTCATTTGCTCTTTTCCATTCCTGCTCTGTCCTATCACTCTGCTATACTATCTTCTTCTTCACTTGATCAATGACCTACCTTTTTTCTTGAAAACTCTCCCTCGACAAGACTCCTTGTTTGTGTATGAGGTCTGTTGGATCAGCTTGGGAGTATTGGACGCTTTCTGCCGGGTGGTCACTAGGGCTTCCTATGATGTTATTAGTTAGCAATATAGGCATTTTATATGTATGTGTTTTGTTGATTATTTATAATGATGTTTGTATTCTATTTTGTTTTTGTAACCGGGGGTTCGAGTAGTTGGGGTAAAGCCTCAGCTGTCCCCTGCGTGGGATGTCTTTATTGTAAAGTGACTGGCCGGTGGAGGGCGTTCAGTTTTCCCACTAGGGTTGTTTCAGCAGATCTTTTATGCGGATTGGGGGTTGTCCGGTCCTGATTTGGCTCGGAAGAGTCCGCTGGACCTAAAGCAACAATTAATCAATCAATCAATCAATCCCCCCCCCCATCCCCCAAAACCATTGGAAAACTGTTATTATTTTATTCATTTGTTTGTTTGTTTGTTGCTAAGAAGTGTTTCAGTTCTGTGCAAAATGAATCGATGTGGTGGAAGGCATACAAAATAACCCACCTACACACCCAAACACACACACACGCGCGCGCGCACTCACACACACACTCCCTTCACACATTCACACACACCGACACACACACACACACACACTCAAACTTGAGCAATGCCACGTACTGCGCTGTTGATTTATTTAAAAACATTCTCACTCGAAGGCGGCATTCTAACAGCAAATTGACATCCTGATTATTTATTCAAGGCTACTGAAATTAAAAACAATTTTTTTTAGCCTTTCACTTTATTGTGGTCGCCATCAACCAGGGAAAAAACTGGATTATTAATCGATTCATAATTTAGTACTACGTCATTTGGAGTTGAATTCAAAATGATCTCTCCGTCCGACTTGCCACGGCAGCCATCAAAAATAAAACAATACACGTTGATTTATAATATGGGGCTGTGTCACTTAGTCTTAGAAAACTTGTCTTGGGAGTGTTTTGATAACACAATTTTTTAAAACTTTTTAACAAGATTACAAAACATTCAAATAAACTTCCAGATAATCACGCACATTTAACACGAATTGTTCTCTCTCTCTCTCTCTCTCTCTCTCTCTCTCTCTCTCTCTCTCTCTCTCTCTCTCTCTCTCTCTCTATCTCTCTGTCTTTACCAAAGAATATTGAGGTAGAGCAAATATTATGGCAGGGGGGAGGCTGGCCAGCCACTAACCACATGCTCTAATGCAATTTAGTCAAAATCTGTTCAGCGGGTCTTGAGATACGACGTGTAACAGTACGACCGACATACAAGACAGTGAAACAAACCGATATTTAGCTCGTTCCCATTCCCGACTATTTTTAAGTATTTCCAGATAAATACGAATACATAGGAAAGAAGAAGAATAAGAATTGATTGATTGATTGATTGTTGCTTTAGGTCCAGCGGACTCTTCCGAGCCAAATCAGGACCGGACAACCCCCGATCCGCATAAAAGATCTGCTGAAACAACCCTAGTGAGAAAACTGAATGCCCTCCACCGGCCAGTCACTTTACAATAAAGACATCCCACGCAGGGGACGGCTGAGGCTTTACCCCAACTACTCAAACCCCCGGTTACAAAAACAAAATAGAATACAAACATCATTATAAATTATCAACAAAACACATACATATAAAATGCCTATAGTGCTAAATAATAACATCATAGGAAGCCCTAGTGACCACCCGGCAGAAAGCGGCCAATACTCCCAAGCTGATCCAACAGACCTCATACACAAACAAGGAGTCTTGTCCAGGAAGAGTTTTCAAGAAAAAAGGTAGGTCATTGATCTAGCGAAGAAGAAGATAGTATAGCAGAGTGATAGGACAGAGCAGGAATGGGAAAGAGCAAATGAGGAAGACAGCGACAGTGGGAATTTAAAGCACTAAATTTCCAGAAAGTAGGGATACTATTTATACTGAAACCCCCGGCACTCCAACGGGGGTACTGTTGCCGCAGTGAATCGGTCATGCCTATAAAGGAAAGACAGGTTTTCAACTGGGGCTTTCACTTTTCCCTTTATAGGTTAGAACAATCTACAGTGGCAAGATTGCTCATGACCCCAAGGGGTGAAGAAGAAGAAGAAGAAGAAGAAGAAGAAGACTCTGCATCAACACCGCCTGTTGGGATAGGTTAGCAAGAGAAAAAGGAAAAAGTGTTTTCCGTGGCACATCCCGATCCCACCAATTTTCTAGGGTGACATTCCCCCAATTTCCAATTGTTTACCCACCACCTCATTTCTGCAAGCCAACTGCAAATTTCCAAAATGTCACTAGAACATTTATTATTTGGTTCAACATTTTTTCTGACCCTTTCTCCTCAAGGCCACCATCCCTAAGGTGGCATTTAAGGGAAAGTCGGTAAATGAATGGTTGGTTTGTTTTCCTATTATCTGTCCAAGTTTATAACATAAAACCTTGACGAATATCGACTGATGATGACCATCTCCAGATAAAGTATAATAGGCATTATCCCTAAATAAACCGAAAGTAGAGTTGCTTCCCCTGAAAAGCGGTACAAAATACATGTTTACAGTACGCCTAAATAAACAGAAAGAAGGTCAATGAGAGTTGCTTCCCCTGAAAAGCGGTACAAAATACATGTTGACAGCTATTTAGGAAGTACTCCTATTAGTTTATATTCCTATAGCAAAACAAACGTTTGTTTAGAGTAGGGCTAGAATCCCTCCAGTATCATTAATATCTCGTCTATGCTTGTGACAGAAACAACATACAGCAGCACACATGATTCAACGTACTGATGATTTGTCCGATCGATCCAAGAAGAAGAAGAAAGCCAAACAATCAACCAACCATACGTCTCCCCCTTTTCTAACACTAAACCAATCTATGGAATACAACTAAAAATCATCACTTAATTAAAGAGCAATGCTTTGGAGGGTGTTTGTTTAGTTTTGTTTGACTACAGTTCACTTGTAAAATTGCATTGTTGTCACACAGAAACGTTAAACATGAGGTCATCATTAAATTTGGAGCTTCTCTTCCTTGTTGTGTAAACATACAACTGTGCCTACTACTAAGCGCTAGTCACATTTTCGCAGTTCTGCTATTTTGGGGAATCACCCTTGTCGCTATTATTAGGCCCACCAACAAAAATGAATTTATCGATTTATGTTAAAGCCATACTTTTGAACGAGTGATTTCTTAGATTAATCTTTGTTTTCACGTGGGAGCAACACTCGCCGTGAATTTGGAAGGAACTGGGACCTTGAAATGCGCGATCTAATTAGGGGCCTTTAATCTGCTAATTTTTCGTCTTTTCAATTTGTCGTCCTCTTTCGAAGGAACCGCAGACAGATGTGGATGGAACAGATATCTCTAGAAATCTAAAAGCATCCAAATGGACATAGAACAATGTCCTCTCCAATTTCAATATATATAAAAATAATCAATGACATCTAAGATGCAATCCATTATGGAAGAACTGTTCTCGCAAGTTATTATTATTTTTTGTTGTTGTTGTTGCCAATTTGTTGTGGACGGTTTTTTTTTTTTAACAGGCACCTGCGCGCGACCATGACAACATTAAGAATTTTGATGATGATAAATGATGATGATGATGATGATGATGATGGTGATGATGATGGTGATGAGGACGACGATAAAGATGATGGTGATGATGGTGATGATGATGATGATGATGATGATGATGATGATGATGATGATGACGATGATGAAGGCATAATCGAATACCGTTAAAAATTGTTGTAAATTATAAGTAATCTGCGAGATAGCCACACACAAAAAAGAAAAAAAAAAAGAAAAAAAAAAGAAAAATAGACGTGTTTCGTTTTACTCTGCAAAAGCAAACAGCAAACCAAATCTTCTTCATGCCAGATCTTATTTTCTGACATTTTTCGAAAACAACAAGTCTTTAAAATATTCTCTCTCTCTCATCTTCCACCCCGCCTCTCCAAACTCAAACTTTTCTTCTCCTCGCCTCCCATTTGGCTCGCCATCCCCTCAACTTAAGTCTGTTCCGACGACTTCTGGTTGTAGTTTTTGTTTACTTCTCGCCGTTTAAGTTTTCCACACATTTGTTCCTGCCTTCCTTCTCTCCTTCCTTCCATAACCTCAATAACATCGGATCAAGAAAGATGATTACTTTTTAAAAGTATAAATCAGACGATGTGATCATAGTATGATTTGAAACTGGTCAAACATGCGCAAGATGGTTAAAAGCTTGATGCAAGAAACGTGTTTCACGAGCTGAACGTGTTATTCTGGCCTTTAAAAAGTTTAAGATATTGCAGTTTGCCACGTAGAAGAGTGGGGGTGTGGTTGAAACCATTGTCCTTTGCAAAATACAGTCACTGTAAGAAAAAACAAATACCGACACAATATTTCTAGCTAAATGCGAAAGCGCCTGCCAATGTATATATTTGAATAAAATAACAAAGTTGAATTTCAATGTAAAACACGGAAATACGATCACTGTTCACGCCAATATATCGGTGCTCTTAAACATTTCTTTTTCATAAAACTTGCGACAGCACTTTAAGAAATGCTATTGCTACATGTATTTATATACTGTCATACCATTTCCACATGGTAGGATTATGGTCTCTGCAAAATAACATACATAATAACATACATAACAGTATGTTCTATAGAGTCTTTGGAAATATCCCACGAAAAATAAGTAGTCTTTACGCAGCAGAATTTCACCTGAAATTGTAATGCTGTGGTAATTTCCACAATGCCAGAAAAAAGTCTGTTTACGATATCCCGATCGACCCTAATTTTTTGGCCCGACCCTAAACTTTTTTTTTGGGGGGATCGTCTGGAAAAAAAGTTGAAAAATCCCCCCCAAAAAACTGCAACCAGTTTGGAAAAGTATTAAAAGGAAAAAAACAGAAGCCTACCTACTGACATTACTGGTTTCCATATGTTACCGTAAACAAACAAAAACAATTTTGGAGGGGGGGGGATGGGGGGGAGGGAAGGTTGGTGTGAGAGGGAAGGGGGGCGGCTAACATAGTTTGACAGTGACAAAAAATTCAATGACGGATTTTTGCAACACGAAACTAGAAGACATAAAACGTGGATGATTGCTGCAATAGCAACCTTTTACACACAGACCTTTTACATAGACCTTTTACATAGACCTTTTACAGACTAGTTGGCCAATGAGATTAGATACTGATACCGTGACCTTAATTGTTTAATAAAGTATGAATTTTACACTACCCCAGTGAACACATTTCACAGCGGGGATAAGTTCTATAATACAGCTTCATTAATTTTAAACCATGCTGAAAATTCGAGGAGAAAAAATCCCACTCGGGTTAAACCTCTTAGGAACGGGAGACGGCCAAATGAATTGGGGAAAATAAGAACGCAATTCGCCTCTCTTTTAAAGACTCGAGGCGTTTTCCTGTCTCTCAAACAACCCTTGTGGGTGTATTGGCATGAAAATCGGCATGTGCAATGCGGTTTGCAATACTTTGTTGGAATCCTACCTCTTCCTCAACAATGTTCGTGCGCAAGAAAGACATTAACAGAGTTCAGTATTGTGGACAAGAAAACTACGTCATATCAAGATATCAAATACCGTAAGTACAGAAACACACACAACATTAAACTAGTCCAATTCAAAGTGCACAGATATAAAAGTAATGTAAGTAGAGGCACGAAGAACATTTTTGTTTCATTCCTCCTAACCCTTAAATTCTCCCCCCCACCCCACCCCCACCCCCTCAAAAAAAAGTAAAAGAATAAAAAAAAAAAAGGTAAAGGTAGTCCCATAGCCTTGTGGCCGTAGGGGAGCGTGATGTTGGAGATCACACTTATCTTGGGCCAGCGTAATGAGGGTGATGCCCAACTCTCTCCCTCGCTGCTTTACCTTCCCCACCCTCAAGAGAGTAGGTACTCAATCACAGTTGAGTCAACTGGGGGCGTTGTTGTTTGTCGCTTCACACCTTAGCGGTCACCCATCCAAGTGCTAACCGCACCGGACGGTGCTTCACTTTCGACACAGTAGCGAGTGCTCCAACCACTGCACTATCCGACACGACAGGAAAATATCACAGGCGGTTGTAAAAGGTCGTTATCCTCACCCACCCACCCTACTCCCTATCTCGTCCCTCCCCCCCCCCACCACACACACACACACACGCCTCACCACACCCAACCTTCTCCCCACCAAAATGCTATTTCAATTCATTTCCAAGAATAGCAACGTAAGTGAAGAACACTTGAGATTGTTAACAGCTTTTCTTAAGCAGAGACAATAGCCTACGCAATATCCGCCGAGGAATCGTTGACCAGCACACGCAAACCCACACACAAACACACACATACACACACACACACAAACACACACACTGAAAGGACTGCTTTTTCATATCGTTCGAGAAAAAGTAAGAAGGAGAAACAACAAACCACATTAAAAGATTCTCTATATATGTACACGTATTTCGCAAAAACACTTCGTCAGGAATTACAAGCCAACTCAAGCCAATATGTGTCCATATGAACACTTCAAAGTGGTCCTGATTCGGCTCTTTGCAGTCCGCTGGACCCTGTAAGCAATGAATAACTAACTAACTGCTTTCTTACACAAAAAAAGAAGAAAAAAAGCTCATAACTAAACTAAAGACGACGACCAAATCTTGCGAAATCATTTCTGAAGATCTGGTTACCTCTTGTCTGCAACATACTTTTCGAAGTGGCGAAATTGAATTACAAGAGATGGAGACGAAGAGACCACACTATCACAAGTTGTTCTTCTTATTCCACTTGCAGAGCGCTCTCAGCTTCTTTCTATGTTCAAAAAGATCATTAGATTACCAAGACACTCGATCTGGCAAACGTTAAACTGTCACCAATTGTTTTGTTGTTGTTGTTGTTGTTGTTGTTGTTTTTTCCCCACAGTGAAATAGAGAACGTAAATTACGAAGGAAAAGAGTTTTGACGAAAAAAAAAATAAATAAATAAAAAAGGAAACGCTTTAGTCTTGTAGAATATCAAATTACCACTTCTCTATTATTATTATTATTATTATTATTATTATTATTATTATTATTATTATTATTATTATTATAAGTCGTAGTCGTGGTGGTGGTAGTAGTAGTGGTGGTAGTAGTAGTAGTAGTAGTAGTAGTAGTAGTAGTAGTAGTAGTAGTAGTAGTAGTAGTAGTAGTAGTAGTAGTAGTAGTGAAGATCGCCTTGCATGCCTTAACTAAGAAACTATCACCAAATCACAATCTTAAAATAAATTTCCCTTTGCTATACACCATACTTCCATACAGAAGCTGCTATTGGAGAGAAAGAAACCGAAGAAGAAAAACTTTCTATGTTCAAAAAGATAATTAGATTCCCAAGAAACTCGATCTAAGAAACTGTCGCCATTTTTTTTTTCACAGTGAAATAAGAATACAATCGCCAAAATAGGAGTTCATGATTGTGAATAGGTCCTGTGGGAAGCGGTCGTGAATGGTCGCTGACTATCATTTCTAAATTCTCCGCCCAAGTAAATGCAATGGATGTTATTAACTCTTTCACGACGTTATAAAGCAAAACATCGTCCAAATATTAAGATAAGATGAGACAACTTTATTATCTCTTTCAATCAATTACAATGTGGTGTACAAACTGTCAACACAACTGCACATTACATTAACAATAACAATATTAATTCACATTTAGATTAAAACTTGATTGTTGTTAGAAATTCAGCTATTGTGCGCCACAAGTGGGCATTTGATAGGATACAAATATAAATACGACACGATACTATTCTGACGTCATGCTGATGACGCAATTACTTCAGTCTCTTCAAATAAGAGTTGTGATCGGTAGTAGCAACAACACCCCCAAATTTTTTCAAACACCAAAAAAAAAAAAAAAAAAATTTTTTTGGCTAAATTTAATACAAGATATATATTGCCAAAAAAAATTTCATTTTTTAACATAAGTTTTTTAAAGAAAAAAACGCTGAATCAGCATTTTCAGCTTTTTTTGCATTTTAGGTGACCGGCCGATGGCCTGCTTATTATATTGGGCAGAATGTTAATTTAACGCTTTAATAAGTTAGTCCTTGATGTAATCTTTGTAAACAAATTAAAAAAAAAAAAAAACTCAAACTTAATGTATTATGCATGACAAATTAGTTGTATTTTGAAGTGTGTAAGCATAAAATAGGCCTATTACTCAGGGATAACTCTATTTGTCATCACGGACGACAACTCTTGGCATGTGTTGATGCTACGTGCAGGAACTAAAAAACACTTTTAAAAGTATTTTACGGTCGAATTTCAATTTTTTGTTTTGCTTTAACATGGAAATAGTGCATTCTATTATCTGTACACAAAGTTTTAGCGAGGGGTCTTCTTATTTAATAACAATTATCACGATAAAACCCACCTTTTCAATTGCCACTTCAGCTACCAGGATGCGGACGTCTCCTTTTGCATAAACCCCGAAACTACAGGCTTTCCTTAATAATGCTTGGTTAAAATTATTTATTTCTGATACGTTTTCGCTTATAAATAGCCCGTAATGTCATACTGCTGTTCTGTGGGTACACTCAGGGATAACTCTATTCGTTATCACGGACGACAACTCTTTGCATGTGTTGTTGCTATCGGTAGGCTAGAAGTGAGCAAGAAGAAAGGGAAGAAGAACATTCAGGGGAAAATCGTCATCTTATTATTTTTCTTTTTTTCGAATTAGTTTTGTTGCACAGATGCTAATGGCCCGGTCACACCGCCCGCACTTTGTTGGAGCGTTCCTTGAACGGTAGGGAGGGCGGACCGAATTTCGACAACGCTCGTCACCGCGCATAAAATGGGAAAAAATTCGAAAACACGGGCGTTGCCTTAGCGGTGCACCGCTGAAGCCGGCGTTGCTATAGCGTTGGCTTAACGGTAGCGAGCGTTGGTTTAGCGGTGACGCGAGCGTTGATAGAGCGGCGTTCTGCGCATGCGGGCGTTGGCTCGGCGGGGGTTTAAAGTTGGTTTAGCGGCATACCGCTTTTGACTACGGAGCTGAACGGATCATCATGCCACGTGGACAAAAGAAGAGGAAGGCTGGAGAAGGAAAGGCAGCAGCACAGTGTTCAGTTGATAGCCACCATTCTCTCCTGCCAATCCACTGATCTTGATGGGGAGTTGCACCAATGCTTGAGTAAGTTTCGTTGCCTCTTCCCATCACGTGAGGCTGTGTTGGGGCCTTGCACAACGATAGTGTACTCCAAGTTCCGTCCTTGTCTCCATGCCCCAGGCTGCAGGTTCCCATCTGGTTGTGCACGGTCCACAAGTCTGTTCTGGACCACTGGGAAGCGGGTGTGCATCAGGTTGTGGAGGATGCAGCAAGCTTTCCCGATGGTTCTGACAGTTTCATGGTGATGTTGCATGGTGGTGAGCAGAATCTGGAACCTGTTGGCCAGGATGCCGAAGGCGTTCTCCACGACCCGTCTTGCCCTGGACAGCCGATAGTTGAAGATGCGCTCTTCATGGGTGAGGTTTCTTGTGCTGTACGGCTTCATGAGGTAGGTCCGCAGTGAGAAGGCGTCATCCCCGATGATGAAGTAAGGCACATCCTGATTGTCATTGGGTAGGGGATCTGGCTGAGGAAAGGCATGAATCCTGTTCTGGTCCAGCCCACGATGGAGATCACTTTCGTTATAGATCTGAGCGTCTGAGGATGAGCCATTGCCTGATAGGTCAATGTAGGTGAACTTGTAGTCAGCATCCACCATGGCAAACAGGATCACGCTGTAAAAGCCTTTGTAGTTGTAGAATTCTGAGCCACGTGCTTGCCATCAATGACACCAACTGTGTGGGGAAAGTTCCATCTCTGGTACCATTGGTCAGCCAGGTCTCTCCATCCTTATTCAGTTGTTGGGCAAAACACGAGTTCATCTGTGTACTCCTCAATGATGGCCTTTACCACTTCTCTGACTACCACACTGATGGTGTTGTGGGGAACCCTCCAGGCGTATTGCATGTTTCTGTAGGTGTTACCAGAGGCCAGGTGCCGTAGGGTGATTTCCACTTTGAGACCAGGTTCCAGGCTTGCTCTGTAATTGGTGTCTTGATTGGTCAATCTGGGGGTCAGCCTCTGTACAACTTCATCAAACATGGCTGGTGGCATCCTCATGAAGTGCTGGAAGGCTCGTGGATCTTCATTCCTCAGCTCCCCCATCAGCTTGTCATACAGTCCATGTTCAGGCCTTCTCAGAATCCACTGTCAGACCCACACAATTCTGTCTCTCCTTCTTCTCTCTCTTCTCTTTCTGTCAACAGCTTGTTGCAATCTGAGGAGGTTCTGATTCTGCTGCTGGACTAGTGCACCAATCATAGCAAGTCTCTCAGCATCCATGGTGGTACAGTTTTACTGTAACTTTGAGCAAATTCGATGTAAATGAGGTCTGCACTCAACGGCAGCTCGATTCCAAATGGGCTCCAGGTCCATTCCTCCCCGTATTTATAGCCAAATTCTGATCCCGCTCCGACACCTCCATATCAACGCCAAACCAAAGTTCATCACCGCAATGGATCGCTGCTTCAACGCCAGACACCGTTCCAGCAGTCCCGTGTCCGCTCGTAAAACGCTTACAACCGCTCCACCAAAGTTTTGACTGGGCGTTGTTGGAGCGGTGGTGAACTTTGCCGGAGCGGAAAATTATCCACTCCTCACCGCTCGCAATATTTTGTGCAGCTCAAAACTTTCGGAGCGGTAGGAGGGACCATAAGCGATGGCTGAGCGTATACGGCGTTGCCTTAACGGGGGCCAACTTCTGGTGAACGGTAACGAGCGGTGATGATTTTTTTTCACCGCTCCAGGAACGCTCCAGCAAAGTTCTTGCGGTGTGACCGGGCCTTAAGAGTATGTACTAAAATGAAATCGCTCAGCTCGATGATGATGTGACGACATTTGTTTATGAAGAAACAAAGCCTGAAGTGTGAAAATATATTCTGCGTTTTGTGTGTTCTATGACATCCCTATCAATGCAAATGATGATGTAAACATGCAAAACCTGCCTCAATTTGACTCTTGTGTTCCCGGCTGATGTTAAACAATCAACAGTAAGTTAATTACTTTCGTAATTAGTATGATAATTTTGCCGTTTGTTGTTGGCATTGTTCATTTAGATCTAGGTGCCTCCACGACGAGTAGCGTTGTTTCCATTTTAAATCAACATAAACTGAACTGTATAGACGATCCCAGGGTTCGGACCAGAAATGAATATAGATATACATCACCAGAGCATCAGGCCTTGCAAAGACCATCCTGCAAGGCACGGTGCAAGAAGGAAGAAGAAGAGGGAGAAAAAGAGGTGGGAGGACAACATTCGAGAATGGACTGGCTTGACACTGAGCGAAGCCATGAAAGTTGCTGTCAGAGAAAGATGGAGTATGCTGGTTAAACGATCATCTGTGGTGCCCCAACGACCATCGAGTTACGGGATAGGACAGGATAGGTGTTCAGGGAAATAGCTCTCTTTAATAGGTCAAATCAAATAACGGAAACTCCGATGGTATGGCCACGTCACCAGAGCATCAGATCTTGCAAAGACCATCCTGCAAGGCACGGTACAAGGAGGCAGAAGAGGATGGAGACAGAAAAAGGGGGTTCGGGGGACAACATTCGAGAATGGACTCGCTTGATACTGAGCGAAGCCATGAGGGTTGCTGAGGACAGAGAAAATGGAGTACGTTGGTTAAACGATCATCTGTGGTGCCCCAACCACCTTCGAATTACGGGATAGGAAAGGACAGGATAGGAATAGTTCAAATAGTTTGTGAGGAACAGTTTTTTTGTTTGTTTTTTTTTTTAATGTCAGTCTGCACTGGAACACGTCAGTTATGCGTTGACGACATATCAAAATGCCGTGTTTTGTGTTTTTTTCCAACTCTGTATGCTCATTCTCCGAGTGGATCCAGATATTTTCATATCTAGGTATATGAAAACATAATTACTAATTATTATCACGATCGAAAGAGCATGCAGGATAAAAAGGTCGGTAGTTCCAAAACAAGGTAAGTTCGCGCTGCGCTTACGAAGCTGAACTAGCACGAAGGAAAACAGGTGTCCTCTGAATGTACCAACAATAACGTGTGCATTTAAGCTTGAGATTGATACAGGTTGCCGCGTTTTGAGTCTGTCACTCCCATTTTCATGACATTGATGGATTGGCTGGAGAGGAACAAGAACTGGAACAGCTTGTACAGAGGCTTGGCACCTACAGAGCTTATGGAATGGAAATAAGTGAAGATAAGACCAAAATGATGACCAATAACACCAAAGGCATCAACATGGACATCAAAGTCCAAGGCCAATACCTCAACACAGTGCATAGGTTCAAATATTTAGGAGCCATTGTATCAGACAATGGGTTCCGACAGGAAGTCCTCTCCAGGATCGCACAAACAACTGCTGCACTGACAAGGTTGAAGCCCATTTCGAAAGACAAGACAATCAGTCTACATTCCAAGGTAAGGCTGCTGCGCTCCCTTGCCATCTCCATCTTCCTATACGCTTGCGAAACATAGACCCTCACAGCAGATCTCCAACGAAGAATACAAAGCATGGAGATGAGGTGCTACAGAAGACTTCTGGGCATTTCCTATACCCAGCACATCACCAACAACGATGAAGTCCGACAGACCATCACCATCAAGCCATTGGACAACATGATGACCTGCTCACAGTGGTGAAGAAACGGAAACTCCGATGGTATGGCCACGCTACCAGAGCATCAGACCTTGCAAAAACCTTCTTGCAAGGCACGGTGCAAGGAGGCAGAAAAAGAGGGAGACAGAAATAGAGGTGGGAGGACAACATTCGAACATGGACTGGTTTGACACTGAACGAAGCCATCAGGGTTGCTGAGAACAGAGAAAGATGGAGTACGCTGGTTAAACGATGATATGTGGTGCCCCAACGACCTTTGAGTTACGTAATAGGATAGGAGGATAGGATATGACTCCCATTTTCAGTGGTCACTGAACTGGAATTCTACAAAATCTGTTTCCCAAAATAATTCCTTTTTCAGTCAGCATTGAATAAAACATGTGTACCAAGTTTCATCTCAATTAGACCGTTAATACCGGAGATAAACTAGTACGCACACCGACAGACACATTGAGAGACATTCAAGCAGACAGACAGAGACAGACATAATGCAACCTATGCACTCTAACCTTTAAAGCGGGAGTGTAACAAGATGATAATGAAGAGAATGTCTGCAAACTTTCAAACATTCTGAAAATCTTTTCATGTCAACAATAGTGTTGACCAAACACTGCTAGTTTTGACTGAAGGGGTGTATTAAGTTTATATAAATCAAAATTTAGCTCGCTGACATATGTTCTTTTTTTGCGAAAACAATATTATAATAATTGAACCTGCAACGTTTAAGAGAATTATATAAACTATTTTATGATTTAATTTTATTTTAGTCTCTGATGGGAGCCAAAATTGCACTTTTTTGAAAGTCTTAAAAAGTGTAACGGTCGCACTTAAGTTTAATTTTCAATCATAAAAATGTATGAAATTTACTTACAACACATACTTCTACCTTGCTGATTATTGTCATGCTCAAAATCTTCATTTTCCTTCCATATGTGTAGCTGTTTACTAGTATACTACTTTTCTCTCAAGTTTGCCACCCTTCAGTTCCAAACTAATGCTCTACCTTGAAAAGTAGCACAGCGTCATTTTTTTAAAAGAAGGGGTGGGGTGCATTTTATGTATTCTCTGGATGTCTTCTTAAGTACCACTTCTCTGTTGTTGTTATTATTATTATTATTATTATTATTATTATTATTATTATTATTATTATTATTATTATTATTATTATTATTATTAGAAGTGGTAGTAATAGTAGCAGTAGTAGTAGTTGTAGTAGTAGTAGTAGTAGTAGTAGTAGTAGTAGTAGTAGTAGTAGTAGTAGTAGTAGTAATAGTAGTGAAGATCGCATTGTACGCCTTAACTAAGAAACTATCACCAAATCACACTGCTAAAGTAAATTGCCCTTTGCTATAGACATTTCCACCTACAGAAGCTGCTACCGAAGATAAAGGAGCCGGAGAAGGAAAAACTCCCTCTTTCCATCAGCGTGCCCAACCTATCCACCTGTCGCCCCCCTTCTACTACAAAACAATAATTTCACAGAAAGGAATCGAAAACGAATTAGAAGCGATGAGCGACAAAAACGACGACACAAATGCTGGATCGAATATCCCTCGAGAGCCCAGCGAACGGCCATAGGAAGAACTTTGTTTTTTTTTTTCTTCTCACTTTTCAAAGAACGCAGGAACCACCTGCAGCGGCTTACACTGAATAAGAAATAAGAGACACGCCACAGAAGACGAGGACTGGACATAAATCTGAATTCCTTAGGCAGGGCACTCGGTACTTCCTATTACGATTTACAGCCTGGTTGAGCAGTACCTCCCTAGTAAAAACTGCTGATAACTTGTAAATAGAAGAGCGTTTGTTTGAAACAAAAACATGATCCGTAAGGCGGTAGAAAGAAACTGCTTAACTGAATTCATCTCACTATGAAGATAATGGCCCGTCGCCTGACACTTGCTCTTATATTTTTACGTGTCAGCTGAGCTCGCAGTGCGACAGTTCCATTTACGCGTTACTGGTGAGATTAAATCAGTGATTAACAATTACATTCTTCCACAATTTGTTTTATGCAAATGCATTACTATTTATACAAGTTATGAGCAATTAAAAAAATATATAAACTCGTATTGAATAAACCTGTCAACCTGTTTTACACAGGAACTGGCCAAAATGACTTATAACAAAGCAAACGTTGTAGAAAGAACACTAAAAAATAAACGTTGCAAAAAGAACCGGACACAGAAGCTGTCATAATTATATCTCACAGAGATTCCGGTGCTTACTTTACACTATGGCGAGAACTTTTCCACTTTTCGCAGAGCACAGAAAGCAACTGCAGTGGCAGAAAACTGAGTTTGGAAGTAAGAGATGAGCGACAAACGCGGCGACGCCAATGTTGGAATATCTGCGAGAGATCCGATGCATCCTATTCCCTCTCTACATGGCTCTTTATTGATCGCAGCTCACCCAAGCCACTGGCATAGCAGGCATCCTCTTTCTTTGGCCAGTCTTCTTCGCTTTAACCAACAGCATGTGCAATACAGACAGGGCCTTTACCCGCTGTGTCTTCTCTACCCTCTCATGTGTTCTTTCTATCGTCCCTTTTCATACACGCTCAAACATACGCACTCACGCATAGGGGAGGGGGAGAGAGAGAGAGAGAGAGAGAGAGAGAGAGAGAGAGAGAGAGAGAGAGAGAGAGAGAGAGAGAGAGAATGACAGTTGAGTCGACCAAGATTGAGACACCTGAAAAGGAGATAAGCCTGTTTAAGTTTCACACTATTGCAGTCACTGTGCGGCACAACTGCAAACTAAGTCTACAATTATTGCACTAACAAGGTAATTCACACAACGCTGCACATATTTCGTTTGGAAATCGGCCCAGTCGTTTAGCAGATGTACATACGCTCCTTTAGCCCAAACCTCAAGACCTGTCCATTCTGGCCACATACAACTCAAATTTCCTTAACCTCGATCGTTCAGAGGGGCCGGGTAGCTCCGTTGGTAGAGCGTCTTACTAGTAACCGAAAGGTACCTGGTTCGAATCCCGGATTGGCCAATGTGTGACTATATTATTTTCCCCTTACCATCAACTGGTTCGCTGGTGTCAGAATAATGTGACCAGTAGTCGCCTATACGATTCGGTGTCGTGTGACTATAACATACAGTTACACATTATTTACCTCGATCGTGTCTCTATTGCATGGTGTGGTGCGCCCATCAAGAAAATATTGGATGGAACAGGATTGGTTTAGGTTGGATAACAATACTTATTTCCTCTCTCTCTCTCTCTCTCTCTCTCTCTCTCTCTCTCTCTCTCTCTCTCTCTCTCTCTCTCTCTCTCTCTCTCTCTCTCTCTCTCTCTTACACATTTTACTGACTTTATTAAGTGTACTAGAGGGGTAAAACAGGGAGATGTGTGTAGTCCGATTTTGTTTTCTCTTTTTATTAATGAATTAGCGCTCAAAATAATGCAGATTGGTAAACATGGTTTCACTATTAATTTTGATTTGATTGAGTTGTTTATTTTACTCTTTGCTGATGATATTGTTTTGTTGGCTGAAACAGCTGTTGGTTTGCAGACTCAACTAAATAATTTACACCTTGCTGCAACACGTATAGAATTAAAAGCGAATATGGGCAAGACTAGAATAACAGTGTTTAGAAATTGTGGGTATTTAGGAGCGAGGGAAAGTTGGTTCTATGGATTAGAGAGAGTGTTGGTTGAAAATGCATATAAATATCTTGGTATATATTTTAGCACAAGACTGAGCTTTAGCTTTGCCTGTCAAGATTTGATGTCTAGGGCCCAAAAAGCTGTTATAAATGTATTATGTAGTATGTATAAGTTCCAAAATAATTCTTTTGACATCTTTGTAAAATTGTTTGATACACAGGTGCAACCAATTGTACAATATGGGGCGGAAATTTGGGGGTTTGACAAGGGTAAAGAAATAGAAAAGGTACATCTGTTCGCCATGAAAAGGTTTCTAAATGTACACAGCAGTACTGTAAACGATGTTGTGTATGGCGAATTAGGAAGATTTCCTTTGTATGTAAATTCCTATGTTGCCTGTATTCGATATTGGCTGAGATTAGTCCGTATGGATGTAAACCGTCTCCATGCAAAATGTTACACAATGCTCTATAATTTAGATAGTAGAGGTAAGGTTACTTGGGCATCAAGAGTACGGATGTGTTTGGGTAGCTATGGTTTCTTATACGTATGGGAAAATCAGGGGGTTGGTTGTATCAATGCTTTCCTGAGATGTTTTAAACAAAGACTAATTGATTGCAGATGGCAAGAGTGGGAAGCACATCTACAGCAGAGTAATAGTATGTCTTTTTATAGAACATTTAAGTTAACAAATAACACGGAAGCTTATATATTTCTAGATGTGACTAATTATGTAAAAAATGCACAGACAAAATTTCGTTGTGGTGTGTCATGTATTGCTGTTCATGCATATAAATTTAAGAGTGTAACCTATTACAATACGCTATGTCGTCTATGCACTCTAGCTTGTGAAGATGAAGTCCATTTTGTTCTCTGTTGTCCATGCCTGAGTGATTTAAGAAGCGATTTAATCTTACCTAAATATTATAGGTAACCTTCTGCTGTCCAATTAAGCTTACTTCTCTCTGTACAAAGTATGACAGTATTAAGAAATCTAGCTCTGTATCTGTGTTTTGCATTTAAGCGTTTGAGAGAAGTATCTCAATAAGATTTGATCTCATTGTTGTTATACCGATGTGGTTATTTTTGTAATGTGCTTACCCCTTCATATGGGGCTATGACCTTATTGAATAAAATTCTTGATTCTTGATTTTTTCTCTCTCTCTCTCTCTCTCTCTCTCTCTCTCTCTCTCTCTCTCTCTCTCTCTTAAGGGAGTAGTATGAGTATTTAGGTGCAGTAATAATCATAGTTATTTCTTACCATAGCTAAGGTATATATGTTAGTTTCAAATTAATTTTATGTTACTCATTTTGTGGTTAATTGTTTATTAAGGACTATGCTGTAATAGAACCTAAAGCTATTATTCTACTAAAGATGTCGACCTCTCTCTCTCTCTCTCTCTCTCTCTCTCTCTCTCTCTCTCTCTCTCTCTCTCTCTCTCTTTCTCTCTCTCACTCTCTCCTACCAACGCATACCCGCAATCAAAACAGCAGTGGGTGAAATTAGCGTAAGGTTTCCCAAACACAATCTAGCATTCACAAGCAAACACAGGCGATAAAGTAAAATATTGCAAAACAATTCTTTCGCAACTACACACGCCACAGTGCAATCTGATGCACCACGCACACGGGCGCGCTCGTGCAGACACACACATCTCAAATGTCAGAGAGGGAGAGAGAGAGAGCGCAGGTCGTGCGTGTGTGTGTGACCCCCCCCCCACTCCTCCTTAAGTCCCTTCCCCCCTTCCCCCTCTTCTCTCTCTACATAACGAAATCAAAGCAATATATAGCAATCACACACACACACACACACACACACACACACACACACACACACACAAACGCATCCACCCAACACCCACCAAAGCCTCAACATCACCACCATTGCACACACCTCCCCTCTCCACACATACACACACACACGATTGTGGGCAATGCCACTGCTTTGAAAGAACACCAGAAAACTAAGTCAACCCATGTTTATTACCCTATCCTATCCTATCCTATCCTATCCTATCCCATAGCTTGGAGGTCGTAGGGGCACCACAGATGATCGTTTAACCAGCGTACTACATCTTTCCCTGTCCTCAGCAACCCTGATTGTTTCGCTCAGTGTCAAACCAGTCCATTCTCGAATGTTGTCCTCCCACCTCTTTTTCGGTCTCCCTCTTCTTCTACTTCCTTGCACTGTGCCTTGCAGGATGGTCTTTGCAAGACCTGATGATCTGGTGACGTGGCCATACCATCGGAGTTTCCGTTTTTTCACCACTGTGAGCAGGTCATCGTGTTGTCAAATGGCTTGTGTGATGGTCTGTCGGACTTCGTCGTTGGTGATGTGCTGGGTATAGGAAATGCCCAGAAGTCTTCTGTAGCACCTCATCTCCGTGCTTTGTATTTTTCGTTGGAGATCTGCTGTGAGGGTCCATGTTTCGCAAGCATATAGGAAGATGGAGATAACAAGGGAGCGCAGCAGCCTTACCTTGGAATGTAGACTGATGGTCCTGTCTTTCCAAATTGGCTT